>CM056743.1:34244334-34844334 GCA_029851415.1 Eretmocerus hayati
TCGTAGAAAAGATCGGAAAGAACGCGACTTTCTTGGCTAAATGTCTGGACAAATACCGTATGGCCGATCTGATGAAGAGCGAGGCGAACAACTTTTCTGCGAGCGTTATCGAGAGTTTCGAGTGTCGGTTCGCGGCCGATCACAAAGATTTGTGCTACGACCTATCGTACTGGCTGGCATCGGCTATATTCAAAGATGAAAACAACAACACCGACATCTTGGAGAATTTCAAACGTGCCGCCAAGAATTATTACGAACAATTGCAACGCGACGCTTCGGCCGAGGAGAACAAGAAAATTTTCAAGACCAAAGGTGTCTCGTTGCGCGTTATGAGTACGTGCCCAGTAGTGGTGTCGGAAACGGAAATGTGCTCGATGAATTCATAACACTCCACGGAGATTCCTCGTCGCAGACCGAGACGGTCATCATATTCACGGAAGATCGGAACGCTACGTTGGTTTTTCAGGTGAGTTTTTCCTAAAGATTAAACAAAGATTTTACTCAAAAATTTAAAGGCTCTTACGTATCATATCAAGCGTATTAAATTAAGATTGAATGAGGTTTAAATAAATATTAAATATATATTAAACGCAGACAATTAAACGGCGTGTATTTTTTTTGTTACAGCCCGACGATCCGCCGCCGGCGTACGAGAACTTTGCTCACGCGGTGCCGAGCGTGCTGGGTCAACAGTATCCCGTGATGGAGACGACCGTGTCCGAGCCGGTCGAGCTGCACGCGCTTCTCGAAGAACGTCAGGACGAGTGGTTCGGAGGAGGAGGCGAAACGGTGGATAACTACGAGTCGGAGCCTCCGGCTGTGCATCTGATACCTACCATGACGGGCGTACGGTTGACAGAAGAAACGACGCCCGAGTCTACACCGATGCGACAATTCGTAGAAAAGATCGGAAAGAACGCGACTTTCTTGGCTAAATGTCTGGACAAATACCGTATGGCCGATCTGATGAAGAGCGAGGCGAACAACTTTTCTGCGAGCGTTATCGAGAGTTTCGAGTGTCGGTTCGCGGCCGATCACAAAGATTTGTGCTACGACCTATCGTACTGGCTGGCATCGGCTATATTCAAAGATGAAAACAACAACACCGACATCTTGGAGAATTTCAAACGTGCCGCCAAGAATTATTACGAACAATTGCAACGCGACGCTTCGGCCGAGGAGAACAAGAAAATTTTCAAGACCAAAGGTGTCTCGTTGCGCGTTATGAGTACGTGCCCAGTAGTGGTGTCGGAAACGGAAATGTGCTCGATGAATTCATAACACTCCACGGAGATTCCTCGTCGCAGACCGAGACGGTCATCATATTCACGGAAGATCGGAACGCTACGTTGGTTTTTCAGGTGAGTTTTTTCTAAAGATTAAACAAAGATTTTACTCAAAAATTTAAAGGCTCTTACGTATCATATCAAGCGTATTAAATTAAGATTGAATGAGGTTTAAATAAATATTAAATATATATTAAACGCAGACAATTAAACGGCGTGTATTTTTTTTGTTACAGCCCGACGATCCGCCGCCGGCGTACGAGAACTTTGCTCACGCGGTGCCGAGCGTGCTGGGTCAACAGTATCCCGTGATGGAGACGACCGTGTCCGAGCCGGTCGAGCTGCACGCGCTTCTCGAAGAACGTCAGGACGAGTGGTTCGGAGGAGGAGGCGAAACGGTGGATAACTACGAGTCGGAGCCTCCGGCTGTGCATCTGATACCTACCATGACGGGCGTACGGTTGACAGAAGAAACGACGCCCGAGTCTACACCGATGCGACAATTCGTAGAAAAGATCGGAAAGAACGCGACTTTCTTGGCTAAATGTCTGGACAAATACCGTATGGCCGATCTGATGAAGAGCGAGGCGAACAACTTTTCTGCGAGCGTTATCGAGAGTTTCGAGTGTCGGTTCGCGGCCGATCACAAAGATTTGTGCTACGACCTATCGTACTGGCTGGCATCGGCTATATTCAAAGATGAAAACAACAACACCGACATCTTGGAGAATTCCAAACGTGCCGCCAAGAATTATTACGAACAATTGCAACAAGACGCTTCGGCCGAGGAGAACAAGAAAATTTTCAAGACCAAAGGTGTCTCGTTGCGCGTTATGAGTACGTGCCCAGTAGTGGTGTCGGAAACGGAAATGTGCTCGATGAATTCATAACACTCCACGGAGATTCCTCGTCGCAGACCGAGACGGTCATCATATTCACGGAAGATCGGAACGCTACGTTGGTTTTTCAGGTGAGTTTTTTCTAAAGATTAAACAAAGATTTTACTCAAAAATTTAAAGGCTCTTACGTATCATATCAAGCGTATTAAATTAAGATTGAATGAGGTTTAAATAAATATTAAATATATATTAAACGCAGACAATTAAACGGCGTGTATTTTTTTTGTTACAGCCCGACGATCCGCCGCCGGCGTACGAGAACTTTGCTCACGCGGTGCCGAGCGTGCTGGGTCAACAGTATCCCGTGATGGAGACGACCGTGTCCGAGCCGGTCGAGCTGCACGCGCTTCTCGAAGAACGTCAGGACGAGTGGTTCGGAGGAGGAGGCGAAACGGTGGATAACTACGAGTCGGAGCCTCCGGCTGTGCATCTGATACCTACCATGACGGGCGTACGGTTGACAGAAGAAACGACGCCCGAGTCTACACCGATGCGACAATTCGTAGAAAAGATCGGAAAGAACGCGACTTTCTTGGCTAAATGTCTGGACAAATACCGTATGGCCGATCTGATGAAGAGCGAGGCGAACAACTTTTCTGCGAGCGTTATCGAGAGTTTCGAGTGTCGGTTCGCGGCCGATCACAAAGATTTGTGCTACGACCTATCGTACTGGCTGGCATCGGCTATATTCAAAGATGAAAACAACAACACCGACATCTTGGAGAATTTCAAACGTGCCGCCAAGAATTATTACGAACAATTGCAACGCGACGCTTCGGCCGAGGAGAACAAGAAAATTTTCAAGACCAAAGGTGTCTCGTTGCGCGTTATGAGTACGTGCCCAGTAGTGGTGTCGGAAACGGAAATGTGCTCGATGAATTCATAACACTCCACGGAGATTCCTCGTCGCAGACCGAGACGGTCATCATATTCACGGAAGATCGGAACGCTACGTTGGTTTTTCAGGTGAGTTTTTTCTAAAGATTAAACAAAGATTTTACTCAAAAATTTAAAGGCTCTTACGTATCATATCAAGCGTATTAAATTAAGATTGAATGAGGTTTAAATAAATATTAAATATATATTAAACGCAGACAATTAAACGGCGTGTATTTTTTTTGTTACAGCCCGACGATCCGCCGCCGGCGTACGAGAACTTTGCTCACGCGGTGCCGAGCGTGCTGGGTCAACAGTATCCCGTGATGGAG
Source organism: Eretmocerus hayati (assembly GCA_029851415.1). Lineage (NCBI taxonomy): Eukaryota > Metazoa > Arthropoda > Insecta > Hymenoptera > Aphelinidae > Eretmocerus > Eretmocerus hayati. The sequence continues at coordinate 34,247,728 of CM056743.1, forward strand.
ACGACCGTGTCCGAGCCGGTCGAGCTGCACGCGCTTCTCGAAGAACGTCAGGACGAGTGGTTCGGAGGAGGAGGCGAAACGGTGGATAACTACGAGTCGGAGCCTCCGGCTGTGCATCTGATACCTACCATGACGGGCGTACGGTTGACAGAAGAAACGACGCCCGAGTCTACACCGATGCGACAATTCGTAGAAAAGATCGGAAAGAACGCGACTTTCTTGGCTAAATGTCTGGACAAATACCGTATGGCCGATCTGATGAAGAGCGAGGCGAACAACTTTTCTGCGAGCGTTATCGAGAGTTTCGAGTGTCGGTTCGCGGCCGATCACAAAGATTTGTGCTACGACCTATCGTACTGGCTGGCATCGGCTATATTCAAAGATGAAAACAACAACACCGACATCTTGGAGAATTTCAAACGTGCCGCCAAGAATTATTACGAACAATTGCAACGCGACGCTTCGGCCGAGGAGAACAAGAAAATTTTCAAGACCAAAGGTGTCTCGTTGCGCGTTATGAGTACGTGCCCAGTAGTGGTGTCGGAAACGGAAATGTGCTCGATGAATTCATAACACTCCACGGAGATTCCTCGTCGCAGACCGAGACGGTCATCATATTCACGGAAGATCGGAACGCTACGTTGGTTTTTCAGGTGAGTTTTTTCTAAAGATTAAACAAAGATTTTACTCAAAAATTTAAAGGCTCTTACGTATCATATCAAGCGTATTAAATTAAGATTGAATGAGGTTTGAATAAATATTAAATATATATTAAACGCAGACAATTAAACGGCGTGTATTTTTTTTGTTACAGCCCGACGATCCGCCGCCGGCGTACGAGAACTTTGCTCACGCGGTGCCGAGCGTGCTGGGTCAACAGTATCCCGTGATGGAGACGACCGTGTCCGAGCCGGTCGAGCTGCACGCGCTTCTCGAAGAACGTCAGGACGAGTGGTTCGGAGGAGGAGGCGAAACGGTGGATAACTACGAGTCGGAGCCTCCGGCTGTGCATCTGATACCTACCATGACGGGCGTACGGTTGACAGAAGAAACGACGCCCGAGTCTACACCGATGCGACAATTCGTAGAAAAGATCGGAAAGAACGCGACTTTCTTGGCTAAATGTCTGGACAAATACCGTATGGCCGATCTGATGAAGAGCGAGGCGAACAACTTTTCTGCGAGCGTTATCGAGAGTTTCGAGTGTCGGTTCGCGGCCGATCACAAAGATTTGTGCTACGACCTATCGTACTGGCTGGCATCGGCTATATTCAAAGATGAAAACAACAACACCGACATCTTGGAGAATTTCAAACGTGCCGCCAAGAATTATTACGAACAATTGCAACGCGACGCTTCGGCCGAGGAGAACAAGAAAATTTTCAAGACCAAAGGTGTCTCGTTGCGCGTTATGAGTACGTGCCCAGTAGTGGTGTCGGAAACGGAAATGTGCTCGATGAATTCATAACACTCCACGGAGATTCCTCGTCGCAGACCGAGACGGTCATCATATTCACGGAAGATCGGAACGCTACGTTGGTTTTTCAGGTGAGTTTCTTCTAAAGATTAAACAAAGATTTTACTCAAAAATTTAAAAGCTCTTACGTATCATATCAAGCGTATTAAATTAAGATTGAATGAGGTTTAAATAAATATTAAATATATATTAAACGCAGACAATTAAACGGCGTGTATTTTTTTTGTTACAGCCCGACGATCCGCCGCCGGCGTACGAGAACTTTGCTCACGCGGTGCCGAGCGTGCTGGGTCAACAGTATCCCGTGATGGAGACGACCGTGTCCGAGCCGGTCGAGCTGCACGCGCTTCTCGAAGAACGTCAGGACGAGTGGTTCGGAGGAGGAGGCGAAACGGTGGATAACTACGAGTCGGAGCCTCCGGCTGTGCATCTGATACCTACCATGACGGGCGTACGGTTGACAGAAGAAACGACGCCCGAGTCTACACCGATGCGACAATTCGTAGAAAAGATCGGAAAGAACGCGACTTTCTTGGCTAAATGTCTGGACAAATACCGTATGGCCGATCTGATGAAGAGCGAGGCGAACAACTTTTCTGCGAGCGTTATCGAGAGTTTCGAGTGTCGGTTCGCGGCCGATCACAAAGATTTGTGCTACGACCTATCGTACTGGCTGGCATCGGCTATATTCAAAGATGAAAACAACAACACCGACATCTTGGAGAATTTCAAACGTGCCGCCAAGAATTATTACGAACAATTGCAACGCGACGCTTCGGCCGAGGAGAACAAGAAAATTTTCAAGACCAAAGGTGTCTCGTTGCGCGTTATGAGTACGTGCCCAGTAGTGGTGTCGGAAACGGAAATGTGCTCGATGAATTCATAACACTCCACGGAGATTCCTCGTCGCAGACCGAGACGGTCATCATATTCACGGAAGATCGGAACGCTACGTTGGTTTTTCAGGTGAGTTTTTTCTAAAGATTAAACAAAGATTTTACTCAAAAATTTAAAGGCTCTTACGTATCATATCAAGCGTATTAAATTAAGATTGAATGAGGTTTAAATAAATATTAAATATATATTAAACGCAGACAATTAAACGGCGTGTATTTTTTTTGTTACAGCCCGACGATCCGCCGCCGGCGTACGAGAACTTTGCTCACGCGGTGCCGAGCGTGCTGGGTCAACAGTATCCCGTGATGGAGACGACCGTGTCCGAGCCGGTCGAGCTGCACGCGCTTCTCGAAGAACGTCAGGACGAGTGGTTCGGAGGAGGAGGCGAAACGGTGGATAACTACGAGTCGGAGCCTCCGGCTGTGCATCTGATACCTACCATGACGGGCGTACGGTTGACAGAAGAAACGACGCCCGAGTCTACACCGATGCGACAATTCGTAGAAAAGATCGGAAAGAACGCGACTTTCTTGGCTAAATGTCTGGACAAATACCGTATGGCCGATCTGATGAAGAGCGAGGCGAACAACTTTTCTGCGAGCGTTATCGAGAGTTTCGAGTGTCGGTTCGCGGCCGATCACAAAGATTTGTGCTACGACCTATCGTACTGGCTGGCATCGGCTATATTCAAAGATGAAAACAACAACACCGACATCTTGGAGAATTTCAAACGTGCCGCCAAGAATTATTACGAACAATTGCAACGCGACGCTTCGGCCGAGGAGAACAAGAAAATTTTCAAGACCAAAGGTGTCTCGTTGCGCGTTATGAGTACGTGCCCAGTGGTGGTGTCGGAAACGGAAATGTGCTCGATGAATTCATAACACTCCACGGAGATTCCTCGTCGCAGACCGAGACGGTCATCATATTCACGGAAGATCGGAACGCTACGTTGGTTTTTCAGGTGAGTTTCTTCTAAAGATTAAACAAAGATTTTACTCAAAAATTTAAAAGCTCTTACGTATCATATCAAGCGTATTAAATTAAGATTGAATGAGGTTTAAATAAATATTAAATATATATTAAACGCAGACAATTAAACGGCGTGTATTTTTTTTGTTACAGCCCGACGATCCGCCGCCGGCGTACGAGAACTTTGCTCACGCGGTGCCGAGCGTGCTGGGTCAACAGTATCCCGTGATGGAGACGACCGTGTCCGAGCCGGTCGAGCTGCACGCGCTTCTCGAAGAACGTCAGGACGAGTGGTTCGGAGGAGGAGGCGAAACGGTGGATAACTACGAGTCGGAGCCTCCGGCTGTGCATCTGATACCTACCATGACGGGCGTACGGTTGACAGAAGAAACGACGCCCGAGTCTACACCGATGCGACAATTCGTAGAAAAGATCGGAAAGAACGCGACTTTCTTGGCTAAATGTCTGGACAAATACCGTATGGCCGATCTGATGAAGAGCGAGGCGAACAACTTTTCTGCGAGCGTTATCGAGAGTTTCGAGTGTCGGTTCGCGGCCGATCACAAAGATTTGTGCTACGACCTATCGTACTGGCTGGCATCGGCTATATTCAAAGATGAAAACAACAACACCGACATCTTGGAGAATTTCAAACGTGCCGCCAAGAATTATTACGAACAATTGCAACGCGACGCTTCGGCCGAGGAGAACAAGAAAATTTTCAAGACCAAAGGTGTCTCGTTGCGCGTTATGAGTACGTGCCCAGTAGTGGTGTCGGAAACGGAAATGTGCTCGATGAATCCATAACACTCCACGGAGATTCCTCGTCGCAGACCGAGACGGTCATCATATTCACGGAAGATCGGAACGCTACGTTGGTTTTTCAGGTGAGTTTTTTCTAAAGATTAAACAAAGATTTTACTCAAAAATTTAAAGGCTCTTACGTATCATATCAAGCGTATTAAATTAAGATTGAATGAGGTTTAAATAAATATTAAATATATATTAAACGCAGACAATTAAACGGCGTGTATTTTTTTTGTTACAGCCCGACGATCCGCCGCCGGCGTACGAGAACTTTGCTCACGCGGTGCCGAGCGTGCTGGGTCAACAGTATCCCGTGATGGAGACGACCGTGTCCGAGCCGGTCGAGCTGCACGCGCTTCTCGAAGAACGTCAGGACGAGTGGTTCGGAGGAGGAGGCGAAACGGTGGATAACTACGAGTCGGAGCCTCCGGCTGTGCATCTGATACCTACCATGACGGGCGTACGGTTGACAGAAGAAACGACGCCCGAGTCTACACCGATGCGACAATTCGTAGAAAAGATCGGAAAGAACGCGACTTTCTTGGCTAAATGTCTGGACAAATACCGTATGGCCGATCTGATGAAGAGCGAGGCGAACAACTTTTCTGCGAGCGTTATCGAGAGTTTCGAGTGTCGGTTCGCGGCCGATCACAAAGATTTGTGCTACGACCTATCGTACTGGCTGGCATCGGCTATATTCAAAGATGAAAACAACAACACCGACATCTTGGAGAATTTCAAACGTGCCGCCAAGAATTATTACGAACAATTGCAACGCGACGCTTCGGCCGAGGAGAACAAGAAAATTTTCAAGACCAAAGGTGTCTCGTTGCGCGTTATGAGTACGTGCCCAGTAGTGGTGTCGGAAACGGAAATGTGCTCGATGAATTCATAACACTCCACGGAGATTCCTCGTCGCAGACCGAGACGGTCATCATATTCACGGAAGATCGGAACGCTACGTTGGTTTTTCAGGTGAGTTTTTTCTAAAGATTAAACAAAGATTTTACTCAAAAATTTAAAGGCTCTTACGTATCATATCAAGCGTATTAAATTAAGATTGAATGAGGTTTAAATAAATATTAAATATATATTAAACGCAGACAATTAAACGGCGTGTATTTTTTTTGTTACAGCCCGACGATCCGCCGCCGGCGTACGAGAACTTTGCTCACGCGGTGCCGAGCGTGCTGGGTCAACAGTATCCCGTGATGGAGACGACCGTGTCCGAGCCGGTCGAGCTGCACGCGCTTCTCGAAGAACGTCAGGACGAGTGGTTCGGAGGAGGAGGCGAAACGGTGGATAACTACGAGTCGGAGCCTCCGGCTGTGCATCTGATACCTACCATGACGGGCGTACGGTTGACAGAAGAAACGACGCCCGAGTCTACACCGATGCGACAATTCGTAGAAAAGATCGGAAAGAACGCGACTTTCTTGGCTAAATGTCTGGACAAATACCGTATGGCCGATCTGATGAAGAGCGAGGCGAACAACTTTTCTGCGAGCGTTATCGAGAGTTTCGAGTGTCGGTTCGCGGCCGATCACAAAGATTTGTGCTACGACCTATCGTACTGGCTGGCATCGGCTATATTCAAAGATGAAAACAACAACACCGACATCTTGGAGAATTTCAAACGTGCCGCCAAGAATTATTACGAACAATTGCAACGCGACGCTTCGGCCGAGGAGAACAAGAAAATTTTCAAGACCAAAGGTGTCTCGTTGCGCGTTATGAGTACGTGCCCAGTAGTGGTGTCGGAAACGGAAATGTGCTCGATGAATTCATAACACTCCACGGAGATTCCTCGTCGCAGACCGAGACGGTCATCATATTCACGGAAGATCGGAACGCTACGTTGGTTTTTCAGGTGAGTTTTTCCTAAAGATTAAACAAAGATTTTACTCAAAAATTTAAAGGCTCTTACGTATCATATCAAGCGTATTAAATTAAGATTGAATGAGGTTTAAATAAATATTAAATATATATTAAACGCAGACAATTAAACGGCGTGTATTTTTTTTGTTACAGCCCGACGATCCGCCGCCGGCGTACGAGAACTTTGCTCACGCGGTGCCGAGCGTGCTGGGTCAACAGTATCCCGTGATGGAGACGACCGTGTCCGAGCCGGTCGAGCTGCACGCGCTTCTCGAAGAACGTCAGGACGAGTGGTTCGGAGGAGGAGGCGAAACGGTGGATAACTACGAGTCGGAGCCTCCGGCTGTGCATCTGATACCTACCATGACGGGCGTACGGTTGACAGAAGAAACGACGCCCGAGTCTACACCGATGCGACAATTCGTAGAAAAGATCGGAAAGAACGCGACTTTCTTGGCTAAATGTCTGGACAAATACCGTATGGCCGATCTGATGAAGAGCGAGGCGAACAACTTTTCTGCGAGCGTTATCGAGAGTTTCGAGTGTCGGTTCGCGGCCGATCACAAAGATTTGTGCTACGACCTATCGTACTGGCTGGCATCGGCTATATTCAAAGATGAAAACAACAACACCGACATCTTGGAGAATTTCAAACGTGCCGCCAAGAATTATTACGAACAATTGCAACGCGACGCTTCGGCCGAGGAGAACAAGAAAATTTTCAAGACCAAAGGTGTCTCGTTGCGCGTTATGAGTACGTGCCCAGTAGTGGTGTCGGAAACGGAAATGTGCTCGATGAATTCATAACACTCCACGGAGATTCCTCGTCGCAGACCGAGACGGTCATCATATTCACGGAAGATCGGAACGCTACGTTGGTTTTTCAGGTGAGTTTTTTCTAAAGATTAAACAAAGATTTTACTCAAAAATTTAAAGGCTCTTACGTATCATATCAAGCGTATTAAATTAAGATTGAATGAGGTTTAAATAAATATTAAATATATATTAAACGCAGACAATTAAACGGCGTGTATTTTTTTTGTTACAGCCCGACGATCCGCCGCCGGCGTACGAGAACTTTGCTCACGCGGTGCCGAGCGTGCTGGGTCAACAGTATCCCGTGATGGAGACGACCGTGTCCGAGCCGGTCGAGCTGCACGCGCTTCTCGAAGAACGTCAGGACGAGTGGTTCGGAGGAGGAGGCGAAACGGTGGATAACTACGAGTCGGAGCCTCCGGCTGTGCATCTGATACCTACCATGACGGGCGTACGGTTGACAGAAGAAACGACGCCCGAGTCTACACCGATGCGACAATTCGTAGAAAAGATCGGAAAGAACGCGACTTTCTTGGCTAAATGTCTGGACAAATACCGTATGGCCGATCTGATGAAGAGCGAGGCGAACAACTTTTCTGCGAGCGTTATCGAGAGTTTCGAGTGTCGGTTCGCGGCCGATCACAAAGATTTGTGCTACGACCTATCGTACTGGCTGGCATCGGCTATATTCAAAGATGAAAACAACAACACCGACATCTTGGAGAATTTCAAACGTGCCGCCAAGAATTATTACGAACAATTGCAACGCGACGCTTCGGCCGAGGAGAACAAGAAAATTTTCAAGACCAAAGGTGTCTCGTTGCGCGTTATGAGTACGTGCCCAGTAGTGGTGTCGGAAACGGAAATGTGCTCGATGAATTCATAACACTCCACGGAGATTCCTCGTCGCAGACCGAGACGGTCATCATATTCACGGAAGATCGGAACGCTACGTTGGTTTTTCAGGTGAGTTTTTCCTAAAGATTAAACAAAGATTTTACTCAAAAATTTAAAGGCTCTTACGTATCATATCAAGCGTATTAAATTAAGATTGAATGAGGTTTAAATAAATATTAAATATATATTAAACGCAGACAATTAAACGGCGTGTATTTTTTTTGTTACAGCCCGACGATCCGCCGCCGGCGTACGAGAACTTTGCTCACGCGGTGCCGAGCGTGCTGGGTCAACAGTATCCCGTGATGGAGACGACCGTGTCCGAGCCGGTCGAGCTGCACGCGCTTCTCGAAGAACGTCAGGACGAGTGGTTCGGAGGAGGAGGCGAAACGGTGGATAACTACGAGTCGGAGCCTCCGGCTGTGCATCTGATACCTACCATGACGGGCGTACGGTTGACAGAAGAAACGACGCCCGAGTCTACACCGATGCGACAATTCGTAGAAAAGATCGGAAAGAACGCGACTTTCTTGGCTAAATGTCTGGACAAATACCGTATGGCCGATCTGATGAAGAGCGAGGCGAACAACTTTTCTGCGAGCGTTATCGAGAGTTTCGAGTGTCGGTTCGCGGCCGATCACAAAGATTTGTGCTACGACCTATCGTACTGGCTGGCATCGGCTATATTCAAAGATGAAAACAACAACACCGACATCTTGGAGAATTTCAAACGTGCCGCCAAGAATTATTACGAACAATTGCAACGCGACGCTTCGGCCGAGGAGAACAAGAAAATTTTCAAGACCAAAGGTGTCTCGTTGCGCGTTATGAGTACGTGCCCAGTAGTGGTGTCGGAAACGGAAATGTGCTCGATGAATTCATAACACTCCACGGAGATTCCTCGTCGCAGACCGAGACGGTCATCATATTCACGGAAGATCGGAACGCTACGTTGGTTTTTCAGGTGAGTTTTTTCTAAAGATTAAACAAAGATTTTACTCAAAAATTTAAAGGCTCTTACGTATCATATCAAGCGTATTAAATTAAGATTGAATGAGGTTTAAATAAATATTAAATATATATTAAACGCAGACAATTAAACGGCGTGTATTTTTTTTGTTACAGCCCGACGATCCGCCGCCGGCGTACGAGAACTTTGCTCACGCGGTGCCGAGCGTGCTGGGTCAACAGTATCCCGTGATGGAGACGACCGTGTCCGAGCCGGTCGAGCTGCACGCGCTTCTCGAAGAACGTCAGGACGAGTGGTTCGGAGGAGGAGGCGAAACGGTGGATAACTACGAGTCGGAGCCTCCGGCTGTGCATCTGATACCTACCATGACGGGCGTACGGTTGACAGAAGAAACGACGCCCGAGTCTACACCGATGCGACAATTCGTAGAAAAGATCGGAAAGAACGCGACTTTCTTGGCTAAATGTCTGGACAAATACCGTATGGCCGATCTGATGAAGAGCGAGGCGAACAACTTTTCTGCGAGCGTTATCGAGAGTTTCGAGTGTCGGTTCGCGGCCGATCACAAAGATTTGTGCTACGACCTATCGTACTGGCTGGCATCGGCTATATTCAAAGATGAAAACAACAACACCGACATCTTGGAGAATTTCAAACGTGCCGCCAAGAATTATTACGAACAATTGCAACGCGACGCTTCGGCCGAGGAGAACAAGAAAATTTTCAAGACCAAAGGTGTCTCGTTGCGCGTTATGAGTACGTGCCCAGTAGTGGTGTCGGAAACGGAAATGTGCTCGATGAATTCATAACACTCCACGGAGATTCCTCGTCGCAGACCGAGACGGTCATCATATTCACGGAAGATCGGAACGCTACGTTCGTTTTTCAGGTGAGTTTCTTCTAAAGATTAAACAAAGATTTTACTCAAAAATTTAAAAGCTCTTACGTATCATATCAAGCGTATTAAATTAAGATTGAATGAGGTTTAAATAAATATTAAATATATATTAAACGCAGACAATTAAACGGCGTGTATTTTTTTTGTTACAGCCCGACGATCCGCCGCCGGCGTACGAGAACTTTGCTCACGCGGTGCCGAGCGTGCTGGGTCAACAGTATCCCGTGATGGAGACGACCGTGTCCGAGCCGGTCGAGCTGCACGCGCTTCTCGAAGAACGTCAGGACGAGTGGTTCGGAGGAGGAGGCGAAACGGTGGATAACTACGAGTCGGAGCCTCCGGCTGTGCATCTGATACCTACCATGACGGGCGTACGGTTGACAGAAGAAACGACGCCCGAGTCTACACCGATGCGACAATTCGTAGAAAAGATCGGAAAGAACGCGACTTTCTTGGCTAAATGTCTGGACAAATACCGTATGGCCGATCTGATGAAGAGCGAGGCGAACAACTTTTCTGCGAGCGTTATCGAGAGTTTCGAGTGTCGGTTCGCGGCCGATCACAAAGATTTGTGCTACGACCTATCGTACTGGCTGGCATCGGCTATATTCAAAGATGAAAACAACAACACCGACATCTTGGAGAATTTCAAACGTGCCGCCAAGAATTATTACGAACAATTGCAACGCGACGCTTCGGCCGAGGAGAACAAGAAAATTTTCAAGACCAAAGGTGTCTCGTTGCGCGTTATGAGTACGTGCCCAGTAGTGGTGTCGGAAACGGAAATGTGCTCGATGAATTCATAACACTCCACGGAGATTCCTCGTCGCAGACCGAGACGGTCATCATATTCACGGAAGATCGGAACGCTACGTTGGTTTTTCAGGTGAGTTTTTTCTAAAGATTAAACAAAGATTTTACTCAAAAATTTAAAGGCTCTTACGTATCATATCAAGCGTATTAAATTAAGATTGAATGAGGTTTAAATAAATATTAAATATATATTAAACGCAGACAATTAAACGGCGTGTATTTTTTTTGTTACAGCCCGACGATCCGCCGCCGGCGTACGAGAACTTTGCTCACGCGGTGCCGAGCGTGCTGGGTCAACAGTATCCCGTGATGGAGACGACCGTGTCCGAGCCGGTCGAGCTGCACGCGCTTCTCGAAGAACGTCAGGACGAGTGGTTCGGAGGAGGAGGCGAAACGGTGGATAACTACGAGTCGGAGCCTCCGGCTGTGCATCTGATACCTACCATGACGGGCGTACGGTTGACAGAAGAAACGACGCCCGAGTCTACACCGATGCGACAATTCGTAGAAAAGATCGGAAAGAACGCGACTTTCTTGGCTAAATGTCTGGACAAATACCGTATGGCCGATCTGATGAAGAGCGAGGCGAACAACTTTTCTGCGAGCGTTATCGAGAGTTTCGAGTGTCGGTTCGCGGCCGATCACAAAGATTTGTGCTACGACCTATCGTACTGGCTGGCATCGGCTATATTCAAAGATGAAAACAACAACACCGACATCTTGGAGAATTTCAAACGTGCCGCCAAGAATTATTACGAACAATTGCAACGCGACGCTTCGGCCGAGGAGAACAAGAAAATTTTCAAGACCAAAGGTGTCTCGTTGCGCGTTATGAGTACGTGCCCAGTAGTGGTGTCGGAAACGGAAATGTGCTCGATGAATTCATAACACTCCACGGAGATTCCTCGTCGCAGACCGAGACGGTCATCATATTCACGGAAGATCGGAACGCTACGTTGGTTTTTCAGGTGAGTTTTTTCTAAAGATTAAACAAAGATTTTACTCAAAAATTTAAAGGCTCTTACGTATCATATCAAGCGTATTAAATTAAGATTGAATGAGGTTTAAATAAATATTAAATATATATTAAACGCAGACAATTAAACGGCGTGTATTTTTTTTGTTACAGCCCGACGATCCGCCGCCGGCGTACGAGAACTTTGCTCACGCGGTGCCGAGCGTGCTGGGTCAACAGTATCCCGTGATGGAGACGACCGTGTCCGAGCCGGTCGAGCTGCACGCGCTTCTCGAAGAACGTCAGGACGAGTGGTTCGGAGGAGGAGGCGAAACGGTGGATAACTACGAGTCGGAGCCTCCGGCTGTGCATCTGATACCTACCATGACGGGCGTACGGTTGACAGAAGAAACGACGCCCGAGTCTACACCGATGCGACAATTCGTAGAAAAGATCGGAAAGAACGCGACTTTCTTGGCTAAATGTCTGGACAAATACCGTATGGCCGATCTGATGAAGAGCGAGGCGAACAACTTTTCTGCGAGCGTTATCGAGAGTTTCGAGTGTCGGTTCGCGGCCGATCACAAAGATTTGTGCTACGACCTATCGTACTGGCTGGCATCGGCTATATTCAAAGATGAAAACAACAACACCGACATCTTGGAGAATTTCAAACGTGCCGCCAAGAATTATTACGAACAATTGCAACGCGACGCTTCGGCCGAGGAGAACAAGAAAATTTTCAAGACCAAAGGTGTCTCGTTGCGCGTTATAGAGTCGACGATGGGCTACATCGCCAAATACGCCAAGAAAACGTTGCTCCGTTTGTCGAAGAGCGCGTTCGATCTGAAAAAGTTCGTCGATAGCTATCGTTTGCCGCGCATTTGGAAAAACGAGTTGGAGATGATTTTCGAGTTTGACAAGATCAAACGCGGAGCTACGATAGAAGCAGCGTCCACGGAGGAGAGCGGAGACGACAGCGATCTTGAAGACGTGCCCTCGCGCCCCGTAACGCCGGACATACGTTTTATCCGACACGGAAGAAGCGTGCTCCGTAACGCGCGATGAGGCACCGACAGCCCAGTTTGCAGTTGCCGCAGAGCCGCCACGTAAACACGGCGGCAAGAACATTTCCATCATGATGAGAGGATCGCCCGACGTCGACAACGAGACTTCCAGCGAAGAATCCGAGTCGGAAGACGATAGTGACGAATACGAAGAAGACGAAGACGGTGACGACGATGAAGATCTAGATCGGCCAGTTTCATCGGAAGACGACGACGAAGTAGAAGACTTCGAGCATAGTCCGCGAAGATCGGAACGTAGAGCTATCGCGTCTTTGGCGTTGAACACGCGTTCGCTGGCTATGTTTCGCGACGATCAACGACCGGCCGCTGTAGAACTCATTTCGAGATTGGAGAATGGAGAAACTGCCATTTTGGACGATGATTTTTACCTGTCATCCATCGTGCGAGGTAAAAACACGACCTTCGAAACGTTGAATCAAATCACCGAACATTTGGGAAAAATGCGAGCGAAACGTTCGCGTCCGATTACAATGATTATATCGACAATCAATACATCAACATCGTGCTATCGTTCGCTCTGCCCACCAAGTCGACGACTGTCGTTAGAAATTACGGGTATCCGTGCGTGTTTGTGTGCGATTCCAAAGGCAGCATAGACGGTTCGGTGTTGGATCGTAAGTTTACCGGAAAAACGACGCTCATCTACGACAGTTCTTACGACACCAAGTTCGATCTGGTACCGGTGTACGATGTCATCAAGGAACATTTGAAATTCGACGCGTCCGAAATGGACGAACGCGTTATTTTTCAACACACCGATGTCGGGAGTTTGATACTGACGAAGACCATAGAGCATCTCAACTTTCAAGAGACGAGCAATTCCGAAAAAACTCAACTCACCGTAACGCTCGGGTCACCGAACGTACAATCCAGTTCCGAATCTGTCGTCACTTGCGGCTCCAACTACGGTCTAGTACCGAGATCTTTTACCGGTATGGTGACCAAAATCGTCGACAATCTCATGAACGGTTTGGAAACGATACGTAACATGGCCAGCACGGGTGAGATAGTCGGCGAAGATCCGCCCGGCAGTACGGCTTTTGTCAGCAAATGCAAGAAAGTCGCAAAATCGATCGCTAAGAACGTTGTTCTGATATTGCCCGAAGGATGGCTGGAATGCGCCATCGTTAACCGATGCGATCTGACGAACCGCGACCTGCTCACGTATAACGAGCGTGACGACCGCGCTCGACAGAGCGTCAAGATATTCTCGAGCTTGACGCGCAAAATACCCACCAAGAAAGGCACGTCGCGGGATTCTTACGTTCAATTGCCCGTCATCATAGTCACTCTGATGACACTCGTGTCTGACAAGATCTCTCAACTGGAGAGCGTCGACAAGTTCACGATTGTTCGCGATTTTCTCGTCATACGACGCTTGCTGTTGTCTATCGAGAATCTGTGGACTCACGATCCGTTCAAGTTCGGTACGCCCGAGAAGAAGGGTAACAAACGCGATCGGTTCGCGCACGACGCTCTAGAGAAACGTACGACGCTGCTGCATCTCCTCAAATCGTGCGTCTCTCTCGTGAGAAAACGCTTCGAGCGCGAAGGAGAGTTCACGTTCGTCGAGTGTCTGATGCGCACGCTCAACATTTACACGCAGGACGACGATTCGCAGTTGTTGTGGAACGATAGCTTCATAGATCTCGTTTATCGTAACCCTCTGCGCGAGATATGGAAGTCGAGCGTCGAGAACGAGATGTCGGACGTTTATATGTATCTGACGTCGGCTTACAACAAGAAACTACTCTTCAAACACAAGATCGCCGATAAACCCGAAGACAAAATCATCAATGTGGAACCCGTCAACGTTACCGTAGCGACAAAATTCTCGTCCGTTTCCAAAGCCGTGAAGTTGTTCAGAAATTACTCGGCCGGATTGATGGTTTCGTTCCCGAACAAAATGTGCCGCATCCCGAACGTGGAATATTTCAAAGAGTACAAAGTCGATGCCGAGATGCTACTGCGAACGTCGCGAACTTTCCATCTGTTCACGTACGAGTGCGTCAAAATCGTGGCCGACATCATGATACGCGAACACCCGCACATGCTCGTCGAGGAAACGTGGCGCACGAGTTTCGAGCCTCAATTTTTACACATTATCGGCATGGACAAGCGCATCATCGAACGCGTGTTCGGTCATAACAACGCCGTCAACGAGGGTAGTAGCGGATACTTCAACTACGTGTTCAAGAAATTCGCCGACGAACTCACCGAGAACATGTACGTTTACATGGAGCGCGTTATGCCTACGAGAGCCATCGGCGGTTTGGCCGTACCGAAGAGCAATTTCGTCGCGTCTATGAGCGCACCGTTGAACGAGATCGTTAATAAGGTCGTATCTCACGTCGTCTATTTGTCGTGCATCGAGTGTCGGTGCGACGTTTGTACGGATTCTAACGGCTGCATACGTCGAGAATTGCGAGCGTTGGACGACAATTCGGATCTGGTATCCGCGTACGATCGTTTGTACGGACAAGAGTCGAGTTTGAGCGAGGAGCAACGCGAGCAAAGTTACGATTTCGGCGTGATGATGTTGAGATCCATGGGAGACGCTTTCGGTTATTGTTTGGAACTGTTGTCGGACAAACGTTCCGAAGCCACGTACGATTCGCTGATGGATTTTCTCGATTCCGACATGATCGACGAGAACGATAACGATCCCGATTACCGGCAGCCGAACGATAGCACGCTCGATCTGTATCACATGGACATGGAGGATACGGAGCCGATGACGCTACGACAACTGAGGCAAGCCAAGAAGGACGTTTCGCGTTTGCCGACAGACGAGGAGTTCAACTACGTGAAACTCAAAGATTACAAATTGAAATTTTTTCACGTGCCCGGTGAGAATATAGTTTACGAAGATACGAAAAATCCGGAACGCAAAGGCGAAGACAAGCCGCCCGCAATCGGAGTCGGTAACAAATCGGCGACCAGAACGAACCATCTGAGCAAGCAGTTGACCGCCGTTCGCACGTCTTTTCCCGGACTACTGCACTCGAACAATTTATCGCCCAGCATATTGTGCGCCACTCTCGTTTTTGCAACAGCGTTCGATCTTTCCGATTGCGGAGTGATCGTGTCGAGCGACAACGAGCAATTCTGGCTGAACAACAAGGCGTTCTGCAAGGGTTGCAAAAAAATCTACACCTTCTTCTTACTACGTTTGTCCGAAACGGTGATCATACCGATTTGCTGCGAATGTATGGTGGCGTTAAAAGCCATATCCGAAGACACGCATTGGTTGAGACGTCAACTGTTGGAGCGCGCCGAAGTTCAACCGCAAGAAGGCACTTTTTTCAATTTGACGGAAGATCCTACGCGACGTTACTTGCGCGCCATCCAGAACCCCAAATCTACGACTTTCAAACGCGATAAACAATATAATTACTACGAATTGGACAAACGTAACCGTGGAAAATCGAGCGCCACGAAACGCAAAGAATTGGATATGGAGCGCGAGTCCTTACTACGCGTCGAAGCCGAAGCCGACAAACGACGAAACGACGAAATCGCGACGGCCCTTCAAAGTATCACCGAAGACGCTACGGACAGCGACGTCGTGACGGCCGCCCCGGAAAATCATCCGCGATCCGTGTTCGACGCTTTATCAATCATCGAAGAAGACGAGAACGCTGCCGATAGCGGAGTTTTCTCTTCCGATGGCGCCAACCAATCGACCGTCGACGGTGGAGAGTTCGGTATGAACAAGCCCGTAAGGAAACGATTCAAGAATATCGGAGAAAAGGTGGCATCCGGCACGAAAAAGCGCAAATCGAGCGAGGAGAACGATCTCTCGAACTTTGAGAAGGTTCCCGTACGTTTGGGAAACAAGAAGATGCAGAAGAATCGCAATAAAGATTTACGTAAAAAATTGTCTAAAGTTTTACCTCGTGTTTGACACGAAATTTTGTATTACGTATACATTCCATTATCATTCCAAGATAATTGTATGATGAATAAAAGACACATTTGTATGATTATATCGGTTTTCTTTATTTGTTACTGTTCAATATATTGTTGGAATACACAGAGAGAACGGAGGCGGGCCATCTGTAAACGTAGTTTGGATAATTTCTCATGTCGGCCAAACGAGTTTTGTTGTGCATGAGATCGTCGTTGAGAACGATCAAATCCTGACCGCAGTAGAAATTGATAAAGACGTTGCGGCCTTGTTTCTTGAGCCGTTTCTCCGACAGTACGTAATTGTTGAGAGTATCTGTCCAATCCTTGGAATTGTCGTCGAGAGTTAATTTTTTGCGTAGATTATCGTCAAATTTCTTCAGCACAAGCTCGTTCTTACTCTCGCTAGCTCTGAAAACGTCGAAGAGTCCGCCTCTCGACGTGTCCAAAACGTCTTTTATACCTATATGATAGCGATGTTTTTTTACCAGCTCGCTGAGTGCGGCACGGAACGCATCGAACTCGCTTTTCATGTACGAGCATCCCAATTCGCAAAGTCCTTCCGGACCGTAAGCGTCGTAATATTTTCCGAAAAATTCCGGATTCTTCTCTTTCAACGAATCGCGATGCCTGTACATGAAAACGCGATCGTGCTCGGAAAAAGCGTGTCTCGGCATGCCCGTGAACGTTTCACGATCGCGGTGAGCTCGCGACAATTTCAACATGCTGAGAACGTACGACGTAACGTATTTCGTGCACCAACCCTTGGGAAGAAACAGTAGAGCGGCGTACACGCCGTTCTTGTCGCCGTCGTTGTCTTGATTCAACAGCACCG
Source organism: Eretmocerus hayati (assembly GCA_029851415.1). Classification (NCBI taxonomy): domain Eukaryota; kingdom Metazoa; phylum Arthropoda; class Insecta; order Hymenoptera; family Aphelinidae; genus Eretmocerus; species Eretmocerus hayati. The sequence goes on from CM056743.1 coordinate 34,264,940, forward strand.
CCAAGAGAGCGGACAACAGTATAACGCTAGCCGACGGATCTTCGTTGCGTTTGACGCGTACTACGAAAGCGCAACGGCTCGTTATGCTCGGATCTCGTTTGATCACCACGTACCGTAGGTCGTGAGTTTTTTGCCACTCGTCGTACGTGTTTTGCGGTAGTACAATTTCATCGACGCCCAACTCCTCCGAGAGTATCGAAGTTTGGTATAACGCGGTAGTTTTGAAACCCGTCACGTCGGTTCTGAAAACGGAGTCTTTGCCGCTTTTGTATCTCGACACGTTGGGTATCAAGAATCCTCCCGAAATGTATCGTTTGTACCTATTTTTCACGGTTTCCAATTTCTCCAATAGTACGGCTGATTTGAGCAGCGAAGATAGGTAATTGGACGATTGTTCGTGATGCAGATGCATCGGCACAGTGATGAAGTATTTTATGTTGAATTTACTCTCGTAAAATTTATCCGAGAAACGTTTGCGTTTGGTATCCGGATCGTAGGTCGGATCCAACACTTCGCACCTGTTCTTGTTGATGGTGATAAATTTTCTCTTTCTCGACGCGTTCGTCCGAATCGTCGTCGTCGTCGTCTCGTGCGTCGTGTATGGATAAGACGATTCTTCTTTAGGCGTCACGTGTGTGAGAACGAAACTGGTCGTCATGTCCGACAATCGCGTAGCGTTCGAACAACAAATCTCGTTGTGTAATCGACAAATCCAAGAAGGTGGCAGCATCGCCGATTCTCTACCGGCAGCGTACGGTCCTTCGTGAACGTGCGTGTGAGCGTTGCAAAAAAAAAGATCGAGAGCGTTCGTTGAGTTTATCACGTGATTCATTAACCACCGCGTACCGTTGATCTTGGACGTTCCGACGAGAGCGTCGTTCGTTTCGTCGTACACGCTCAGATCGTACGTGACGTAGCAATCGAACGATTCGCTGTACGGGCATTTGCCGCCCGTTCGACACGGTATACACCAACCGCACGGGCCCTCGTGACGATGCGGTATGCGCGATCGTCGCAAACAGCGTTCCGATGAAGCTATATCGCTCATGTGATGGTACATGGAATCTGCGTCGATCACGAGTCGGCAAGCGATCCGACAGACCGAGCATTCGGGATCCGATGTCAAACGACAAACGTTGTTCGTTGCTTCTTTCGCGGTAGCGAAGTTTCGACGGAACACGTTCTCTCTGTGCGATCGGCAATTGCAGTTGGCCATGTACAAGTTCGACGTTGTGACGAGATGATCGCGCAATTGAAAATTGGCTATTCTGGCAGACTCGCGTAGGCTCTCGACGCGCACCTTGTCGGTCGCGAACACGGGACCGTGCACGTCGTCTAGCGCACCGTTTTGCACCGTTTGAGGCTCACGCTCTTGGCAGCCGCTCTGAGATCTTGAGGGGTGCATATCCGATTGTTGTGCGAGCATCGCTTGTGTTGAGGGCAGAAAGACGTCGAACGTATACACTTCGGACACTGAGCGCAGCGTTTACAAATGCGGCTCGGCTTGACGCCGTCCCAAGTTTTTATAGATTCGTTCGTTACGGGTGCGGGTGTGCTCGGAAAGGGAGCCAATTGGTCGAAGCTGAGCGTGCTGCCGCACCGGCGGGACGGGCCTTCTCCGAATATATCGCAAGTAAAAAGTACGCACGACGAGGAGGATTCGGAAAACGAGGAACAGTCGTGACACACTGTCGGTCGTCGAAAGAACAACGCGAGACGTCTAGGCATCAATTGTGTCGCCGTAACGACGCTTTCGTCGTGCGTGTCCTCCAAGAAAGAGTCGCCGCTGAGTGCCGGAAGGTAACCCACGTACACGAAACGCTCTCTGTTCAAATTCATATCGGTTACGGAATAGCCCAACAATCGACCCGAATCCACGAGGGATCGCAAACGGTGCGGAGACGATTTGGCTATCGCGTCGTTCGGCGAACACACCATATCGTCCTCGGTCGTGATCAATCTGTAGCGCCAACGTTTCGACAATTCCGGGGATAATTTTTGCGGACATTTGGATAGTATGCCGATCGGCAATTCGAAATCCGATATGATGGAATAATCCTCGAAATCGGTAACAAAAACCTCTACCAACGACGACAATTCTCGTTCTATCGTCTCGTCGACGATCGACAAATCCAAAGATTCTACATTCTTTCGTACGTTCTTGCCAGCAAGTTGAGTTGCGCCCCTTTCATACGAACTTGAGTCAGGAATTCGGGATGTTTTTTTTCGTACCATCGTAGAAACTCTTCGAGTATGCACGCTTCTGCCAAATCGGCAGGCGACAACGTTTTTGGACCTTGAGACAACGAGATTTGCGACGTACCTTCGTACAGATTCTTGTTGTACGATAACAATTCGACGTCGCGTCGATGCTCTTTGCAGAACTCTTCGGCTATATTCTCGTACAAGTGTAGCGATCTTCGATCTTCGCAAAATTTTCTGAAAGCCGATCTCAAGCACTCGACTCGACCTCTCTGGAAGAGATCGTTCGTTATGTCGTAGGCGCGCCGTTCACAATCGCACGTTTCGTTATCGACGACAACGTCCATAGCTCGCGCTCGACGAACTGTACCGTCGGTCGAGAAGTATCACCGTATATATATAAGACGGACGGTCTAGCGTTAGAGTGCGCATAATGTCTCACAGCGGCGTCGCGGATCTGGTGGATAAGGAGAGAGCGCTCAAAACTCTACCGGTGCTGGCCTTCGGAGTCATAGTAGATTGCGGTTTACCGATCGCCGAAGGCGCAGACGTAGATCTCTACATAGTGCGCGACAAAACGGCTACGATTCGCAACGATGGAGCAGACTCGACTGACAAAAATGATAGTAAAAGTGTGCGAAAATAAATACTGTACGGAGAAGCGAGCTTTCGAATTCAGGAAAGATTTTCGACGATTGATGAACGACACCGGAGAGGATTTGACGAGCAGCGTAAAACGAGCTTTTCATAATTTTGTCGAAACGCTAGCGAATAAATTGAGGGATAATTTGACGACAGAGGAACAGATGGTGATAAAAAATTACGTTTCCACGGGCATAGAGTTGGAATATCCCGACATCGAGAAGAGTATGACTAATATGACTGCGCGTCAGAAAAGATTACGCACGATATCTGTGTACGCCAGAGCGTTGCGTCGCGAGTTGGAACATTCGCTTCCGCACGATGTGTGTTTCTCCAATCCCGACGTTACGTTCTTGCAATTTTTGATGGCCGACATGACTATCGTGCCCACAGGATTCGTGATGAGACGCACTGCCGTTCGTAAAATCACCAAGAGGGAGTTCGATTGGGCGGCGCGCCACGTCCCTCTGTTCCGGGACGAGTTGTGGCTCAGATACAAACGATTGTACCATCAACGTTTCGTGTTGGATCTAGTGAAACTTATGTTTTCTCGATTTTTCGTTCCGCGTTTGGACGAGAAGCTCGTCGAAATTATATGCGAGTTTCTACGAATAGACTCGACAGATTTGAAAGGTTTGTTCATGTTGTACGAGGATATTTTTTCGTGTAATAAAATGATTTCAAACTCTTACCAATCTTCCTTTATCTATCACGTACCCTTCGTTGGATCTACTACCCAACCGCTTTATCACCGTGTTGAAAACGACAAACAATAACACGACGATCGCCACGATAATCAAGAGCGGTTTGAGAAAGCGTTTTATTACAGAGAGTAAGGAATCGCTCAATTGCAATATATTTTCTCCGGCGACTACAGAAATGTCGGCTAGAGCCTCGAGTATCGTAGCGGTAGCCTTACAAATTTCAGTAAAGTCGACTACGGATATTCTGGACAGATCCAGATACGCGGTGGAATACGGTAAAGCGCCTTGATCCCACATACGGCACGGGCCCGTTTTCCCGTTTTCGAATCCGTCTATAGTGCCGACACGGCACGGATCGAACAAACGGTCCGATCCTTGCGGACGAGAGTCGAAAAACTCTTTCACCTCGTCGAAACGGTTCGTCAGTATATTGTTCAAATCCGCTTTCGCAGCATCGGGGCTGGCGTAACCGATCTTTGCGAGAAAATCTTCGAGCAACTGATCAGGTTCTTCGAAATTATTGAGCGTGTCTATCACGCGAACGGCGACGTTCGTATAATTCTCTTTCGGCATCATGTCGGGCGTGCACACCGTCGTCGCGTGCTTACGGTCCTCTTCGAAACAAGTTTGTTCGATTATTTTGCAACTCGCTTGCTTTCCGCTGCTGTCCTTGTACAACAGATGACACCCCCTCATTTTTTTCATGTAATCCAACAACCAAGACGTGCCGGCCACCAGAGATATCGCACCGAACGTACATTTTATCGTAGTACCCGCGTATTTTTTCGCGAATTTACTCTCGATATCTTTCACTTTCTTCAGACTGTTGGGCGACAAGGATTCTAGAGACTCTACGTCCAGATCGGGATGTACGGTTTTCGCACGAGCTTTGAACTCGTCCACGTGTTTCAGATGCAGATCCGGCGTTTTTTCCACCAACAATTCCAAAGCTTTTATCTCGCGAGCCGTCACTTTCTGAGCCGGATTCGATATCTTGACCAAAGCCCCGAGGTCGGCTCGTTTCATCAAACGCACAAACTCGCCCATAGTCGTCGAATCTCCGACGTAGACGATACCGCGTTCGAAACGTATCATACCTCGTTCAGCTATGTCACCGACGCAATCATCGAGTACGCGAACGCCACTGAAAGAGGCGCGCGAAGATTCGAGAAAATGAGTCGTGAGTTTGCCGACTCCGGATTTACCCTCTCGGAACAGTTTGGCGATCGTCTCTACGAAAGATTTCAGTTTTATATGCATTATGAATTTTATTGTAAATCGAATACAATATGAACATAAAAGTCAACAAAACTATAAAACATACATCGTACATATTTTCTTTCTTATTAACTATTTATTCGTGCTCCTCGTCTTCGTCGACGATGCTCTCCAACCCGTTCTCCTCGTTGAATTTGTCCAATAAGCGTTGCTCCTCACGCGTATCGTGATTGTGTATTTTGTTTTTGTAAAACTTTTCCGCCTTATTCTCGGCAACAAAGTAATTTTTCACGTACAAGTTAGTCTTGAACGATTTTTTATTGTTGCCGAACAGCACGATCGACGGCACTATCGTCCACACGTGTTTGTTGTTATAATCCAAAGTTCCCGATACGGATTTCGTCGAATCGTCGTCCATGTCCAACATGTTGGACGTGATCTGCGTATTGATTTGAATGCGACAGCTCGACGATCTGTAGCGTATTCGTTCGTAGCCTATAGACTTTTCGATGATGTTCAACAGAGTTTCGCATTCGTCGGTATAAGTGTACGAATACTGATTGTTTTTACTCGTAACTTGAGATTGGGCCAGAGTCGTCAACATGGGTGGATTGAAAACGATCTCGACGGCGTTCAACGGCACTCGCTTCTTCTTTTCTCTATCCGTAACACTGCAACTCATTATACGAGGTCCGGCCGCGTTTATCTTCATGCTTCTGTGAGCCAACAGAACAGGTGTAACTGTTTTTACGTACGGTCTCAAGTCCAGAGCCGCCGAAAACTCGTTGAAAGAATTATTTTCCAACAACGGGTGTTTTTTCAGCAATTCGTTTTCCGTCTTTACGTCTAGATCGTCTTCGTTACTGGCGGCAACCGACGTCGACGCTTCACCGTTCTCCGTTCGAATTTTCTTCAATATTTCGGTAGAGTTGAAATTTATCTTTCTGCGCACGGCGACGCGCGGAGTCAAACATTTGAGTGGTACGCGCTCGCTGCGCGATTCAACGTTCAAACTCAAAACGTCTTTGGGCGAGGATTTGTTCAACGCCGTCAATATGAGAAAATACAGATAGGAATCCAGATCCTGGTACTTTGTCACACTCTCGAATTTACTCAGATAACAACTGAGTATTATCCTGGCTCGCATCACGGGATCCGATACCATCAGTCTCGAGTATAAGAGAATAGTCGAGTAGCTTTGCACATCGTGCAAATGAAGGTTCTCCAGCAAGTCCATCAGAGGTCTATCGTCCTTTTCGCACGCCTCTACTTCGGCCGTCATAATTTCGTTCCATTTTTTAGCGTCCGGGTCGATATTGCCGAACACTGCCGTTTCGTTGTCGTCGTACTCCATCGACATATTCAACGAGTTTTGACCTCGCAGAGCTTGAGCTATATTGAGAACTCCACTCTCGGTCATGTCGGTAGCGTCGATCGGTGCCGGTGCGGGTTCCGACGTTGTGCGCGTGGCGGCACAGAAAGGCACGTCCAAATCGGCATTATCCAGAGCCATGTCGGTTATAGATTTCGAACGACTGGTGAGCAGCGAACGAAATCGTAGATCGGAGGATTATTTTATTCGAACGTACTCGGAACGCGTTCAGAAAGAATTCTCGAGTTATTTGCGAGCCGATATGGGTAGAGAGATCAAAAGTAAACTCAGGAATGAAACTCTCGCCGCTACCTTCGACTTTATATACACTCTCCAAAAGACTTTCCGACTATCAGTGGACAGATTACCGACGCTCCCGAACAATTACGGTTTCGCTTGGTCTACCCTGTTTTGGGAATGGTTGCACGATACGTCCGTACTGTTGTCTCTCATACCGGAATCCGAACTTCGCGACGATATGCTCGTGACGTTCCTATCCATCGTGCTGACTTTGGATAGGATAATGCCGTGCAACCAGTGCGTGGAGCATTTTCGTCAAAACAAACACGAATTCGAAATGATGCACGTTAAAAATTTACTCGCATCGAATCATCTGGTCGAAGGTGTGTGGCTTCTTCACAATTTCATCAATTTTCGAGTACACAAGCCGCCTACGACGATGCCGTTCGACGAGTTCGTACTCAAATTCGGTGTCGTAGACGAGCGTACGGACGACACAGTGCTAAACGATATACGGGATCCGAAACTACGCTTCGTGTCTCCGTCGTACGCGTGCTTCTTGTACGTTTTAGCCATAGCTCGCAATACGAGTCAACGCAAGTTGATCGAAGCTATAGAACGCGGAGATCGGACGTTCGCCGATCGACTGAACTCGGAATTGACAAAATGTCTGTCGGGAGGTTTCAGGAGCGTGTGCGAATTACGAGCCGGTTACAAGTACAATAATTTCGATGGGAAAGTGACAAAAATGCAACTGGCCGAAGCCGCCGTGCGAATTTGGAATCCCGAGGCTGTGAGTTTGGCGCTGATCGCTCTGACGAAACGGTTCGGGGCAGAGGTCGAACAATCGAAAGAAGGACTAGAGGTTTTGGAGAATGAAATTTTATTGTTGATTCAATCGCATCTTACACGCAAAGAATCCGTTCCTGACAAATTGAAACGTGTCGGCATCAGTTGGGACGAGTTGACTCAGGCAGAACGACGGTCACTAGTGTAGCTTGCGAATCTCCTCGTTCGTTGTTCTCCTCCTCGTTGGGCATCACGTACAGATCGGCTTCGGCGGTACGACAAGTCTCCGACGATAATATCCACAAAACGATCGAGGCCGACGTCAGCGCCAGTTGTATCCCAACGAACAGTTCCGTTTCAATCGAGCATTCGTTCGTAGTCGCCTCGCCTGCTAGCGTGAAAATCGAACCGGTCACGCTGATCAAACACAGCAGAGAGGGTGCCAATCGTCGATACGTTTCGACCCGACTGCGCAATAGCGAACGATCGACAGCGTGCGTTACGATCCCTCCGGTTATGGCAGACAGTGTGATGAAAGCGGTGGCGTACTCGTTCGGACAGTCGTAGAAAACGTATATTCCGTACGACGTCAACGATGCGAACATAATAGATATCGCGTACCCTGCGATCGTGATCGTCATGATGAAAACCAGCAAACGAAGCAGTAATCTCAAGTTGGTGCGACTCAAAAGGATGAAAAAGAAGTTAACGCGCGAGCGAGTTTCGAACAGCGACGAGGATCGCTTGCGTTTTATAGTGTTATCGGTCCTCGAAGAAGTGTTGAGCGATCGTAAGAAGGGCGACGACAGTGACGATGATGACGATAACACGCTAATTTGTAACACGAACGTTTCCGTTTTCAACGGTAAGGATCGAGAAACCAACGAGAGTGACGAGTCTGTCGAAAAGTCCGAGGAATCTACGAAGAAAAATACGACACTGTTGGATATTCTACGAGTGCCAGCGACTATGGGTATGAACGCTGCAGCCACTACTCTGTTGTTGAAAATGATCGAACGCACGGTACCGTGGTCGAAAACATTGTGGAGCGTTTCGGATATCGTTAAGAATTTTCGAACGAGCGTGTTCGAGTACGTTCCGAACCTGTCCGGATCGCTACCTCTGGCCAACGTTACTTTGAGCGATATGAGCGGTTCGCCGTTCACCGCGTTCAGCGGCGGCGGAAACTTCATGAGTATGTGATGATGACATTTTTTTTTCCGAGAAGAAAGCGAACACGAGAATAGCGAATATCAATACGACGGATACGATTAGTGAAGACAAAACGGTCAAACCTCGTATTTCGAACCGATTTATCTTCGAACGCGACGAGTAGTATACGATGTTCTCGAGATCCGGTTGTAATCTGAGATTGAGTCGCGCGTCCACGAATACTTGAGCGTCCGGATCGAAATTGTCGATCGTTTTGACGACAGTTTGGCGTTTGAATCTATCCGCAAAAACGTATCGCACAAAATTCAACCAGAAAATCCTACGAGACGGTCTGTCGGCGATCGTGTACAAGACGGATCCTGTCTTGGGGTCTCGGGAAGACGACACGCTCCAAACGAAATTGCCCAATTTTTTAAACTCTTCGTTCGTCAACTTCATGATAAATTGCGAGCTCTATCGGTCGCACGAGTCAGTACTCTACACAAAGTCAAAATGAAAATCGAGTCTTTCGTACGGTGTTTCGTCAAACCCGACTCGCGATTAAGCGCACTTTTGCGGTTTCGTCGTTGCTGTAGCGACAAATCGACCGTCGGAACGTACGAATTTTCCGCGCTATACGGAGAACTGTTCGACCCTATCAATTATACAAAATTGTACGATCCCCAAGTGGAAGCGTCGGTACGGAGCGCTTTCGCCGAATCAGTACCCGAATCGGAATTCGTAGCGAATCGTGTTTCGATCGAACGTCGTAAATTGGACCGCGAGGATTTTCCCGTATTACGCGAAGAGGAATCGATCGTGAGTTGCGAGTGGGTGGATTCGCTAGCGGAACCGTTGATCGAAAACCTGCCGAAGATACACGCTCTGGTTTGTATCGAGACTATCAAACGTCGTAGCGGGCGACCATCGTTTTTGAACGAGCTTACCGAAGATTGCACGTTGGAATGTTTGATCGTGAGAATCGACGCGTCCGGACGTGTACCTTTTTACGTTCTCAACGAGGACGTTACCGGGATGAGCATCGAATGCGTCGTTCCGTTCGTGCGAACTAGCGTGAAAGTGCTGACGCGATTTTGGAATCGACACAAGATGACGAATCAACGATGTTATCCACAAAAACATTTTCTACAGTCGCGCAAGTCCGTCTTGAAACATCTGCTGATGGAGCTCTACTCGGCCGGCAACAAAAGCGGTAGCGTGGACGCGTCTTTGAGCGATTTACTCGTTTCTTTCGCGTCTTCGCGTAAATCCGATCCGTGCCCGAAAGCCAACGACATGCTGGCGGATTCGTACCTATCTGAATTGAAACGTTACGTGTTCACCGGTACAGCTTGTTGCGGTAAAACGACGACTATTTCCATGCTGAAACGGGAGTTTCCTAACGCTCTCGTACGCAGTCGAGGCGATTGCGGTCGTTTCGCCGACAAGGACGCGAATCCGGCCGCCGTGGCGGGCATGCACGCGGCTCAAGAGGTACACTTTACGAGTCGACGACGCGTGCCCATAGGCGATCGCGGTCAGTTCGACAATTCTCTGTGGCGACGCATTATGATGATATGCGAGAACGTGGGAGCCGAGAGAGCCGTCGATATGGCTTTGGATTTCTTCGAGAATCATCAGAACCCAGCTACCGTGGCGTATTTCAGGAGTTTTAAAACGTTCATTGTGCTCGAGAGCGACGTTACCAACAACAAGATCCGTATGCAGAGACGTAACCAGAGCAACGATCTACAGAGGAGTCTGATCGATTTCTACGTGACGGCTCAGAACGTTATGTATTATCTGATGGCCGTTTGGTTCAGATGCGAAGTGGCGTTTGTGGAATATTCGCTAGGTGATATTATGAAAACGGATCGCATGTACGAAAAAATGAAAAATTATTTCGATATAACGACCACTGGACATGACAACGATGGCAGTAACACGGAAGACTCTAACGAGGGGTTCGAGATCGTCGAAGGGTTGGCAAATTCCGAAATTCCTGAAGAATATTTGAACTACGAGTACGCTAAAAGTGTCGGTATATATCGTTAAGATGCTGCTGTTTCTTGCAATAAAATTTGATTGTACAGAAAATCTATAGATTGTACTCTTTCTTCCAACATTTCTTTCACAGAGAATCCACGCGCTCTGATCTCTTCTGTGAAACTGGCCTCGTCATACGATATTACCGAAGCCCACGCATCCATACGCTCGGTCAGATCCAATTTTTTCAGATAGTCTGGATTCTCTTTTAACCACTCTTCCACTAGAGTTCGTTTCTGCTCCGTGTTCAAATCTTCGTTCTCTAATTTGACGTAAGGTTGCCTTTTTTCTTTTTTATAGGCGATCGTTGTCGATTCCGCAATGGATTCGTCGATACTCGGTGTCGTAGAAACAATTTCTTTCGACTCGTTCGGAGACTCATCGGTGACCGGTACGATCTCCGTCGTAGCGCCTACTGTAAAATCCTTCGAAAACTTCGTAGTGGCTTCCGTCGATTCGTTTGAAAACGCTATTTTAGTTACAGGCGTTTCGGTCGATTCGTTCGAGAACGCGGGTTCGGTCGTAGTCGTCGGCGAGGACTCGTTCGCTAACGTTGTGGTCGGTACGAGTTCAGTAGTTGGCGTTTCGGTGGTAGTCGTCGGCGAGGACTCGTTCGCTAACGCTGTGCTCGGTACGAGTTCAGTCGTAGGTGTTTCCGTCGATTCGTTCGAGAACGCCGCGACACTCGTTACGAGTTCGGTGGTAGTCGTCGGCGAAGACTCGTTCGCTAACGTTGTGCTCGGTACGAGTTCAGCCGTTGGCGTTTCGGTCGACTCGTTTGCGACGAACGAGATGTTGTTTGGCACGATGGTAGTTGTTGATACGCGTGCAGTCGTAGAAGAAATCGCTCCTAGAAAGATCGGCGTAGTTTGCTCATATTTTACTGTCGTAAGAGAATCTGAAAAAAAGATTATTCGTCAGAGATTGTTCGCGACATCGCGACGGTCGGTTTTTTTTCTTTCATTTACCTGTTTTAGGGTTTTTAGTGACGGGATCTACGCGCGTATTGTTCGTACGTACGGTAGCGATCGGCGGTATTCGGGTAGTTGTATAATTTTCTACGTCTTGCGGTACTTGGGTCGTTGTATAATTTTCTACGTCGCTAGACGACGATGTGTTCGGCTCGGCGGTGGTGGTCGTGATGTTGATTCCGTCGTTGGTAGTTGTCGGTGTAGTATAGCCGGAAACCGTCGAAGAGGGAGTCGTGACCGTTGGGAGCGGTACGAAAGTTGTACTAGTGAACGTCGTTGACGATGGTGCGGTAGCGTTGTGTTCTTTCATCGAATCTTCGTTCTCGTCGCGCTCGTCATCATCGTTGGGTATATTTTCCGTGTCGTAACTAGCGTCGTTCATACCGAAAAATCGGTTACCTTTCGTACGATTAACCGTTTCGCGATTACACACGCGACAGAAGTGTTTTTCGAAACAATGGACGTCGGAAACGTACGCGTAAGAATCGGCGTTCAAACAGCTTTCGCAGAGACGACAGTTTCGTTCCAAATATATGGTGGTCGTGTTGAGTAGATGACTGACGAAAGATTCCGTAGAGCCGCGACTGCGCGACATGTGAAAATCTTTGACTCTTTCGAAATTTTGACTGAAGCGTTTCCACGAGTATAGCTTGTCGTCGCGTCCCGCGTGAGAGACGGCTCTGCACGAATCGAAATACTCGCAATCCGACGCCTCCGTTTTCAATACCACGGAGAGTACGGTCGATCGTGACACGTCGTCGCACTCTCTCGCGTCCACCAACCAAGCGCGAGCCGTCATATCGCCGCGTGATCGTACGACGGCGTACAATTTGCGTTCCGCGCTGAACACGTAGAAACCTATACTGTAATACAGTTTGTTGCGTATCACGCGACCGTCTATGGACGATATGCGGTACGATCCGTCGTTCTCGGAGCTCGGCGTACGCACGAGTTCGCGTTCGTGAACGAGTTGATCGAAATACGATTTCCACACGTAGCGTTCCAAACGGTTGACCTCGTTAACGTTGTGCGATCGAAACATGTACCGTACGAACGTTTTCTCGCGCAGCACGAAGGATCGCGACGAATTGACGCCCGAATGATTCGAAACGACGCATCCGTCGTTCGGGCCGCGCACCATACGCACCGTGTACACTTCGTTCACGGGTATGCCCAACAGCGTCGGATCGTCGAACGCGGGATCGGGAAAACCGACGTTGACACCTTCGAAAATATTGAATTTTTTATCCGAAACTTCGATTATGTTGGAGACGCGCTCGTACATCAGATCCAACATTTCGTCGTAGTCTATGAAAACGTTAGTCAGTCGATCGGCTCTCGCGGCGCACGCCGCTAGCATAGCGCACAACGCGATAGTTTGTACGGACTTCATTGTGATCGCACACTATTAATATCGGTTTTAAATTCGAACACATCAGTACGACGAACGCGTGGGCAGCGATCGCGCATACGAGTGCTACCGCGATACACGCGACGAACGATCCGGTCGCGCGTAGCGCGGTCAATGCGAGCATCAGCGTCTGAACGATCGACCACATCTGCCAGTTGGTCTTGTTGGCCAGAGTCTCGCAGCTCACCAGCGGGAACAGATTGGCCAAACTATCGTCCCGGTGTAACAATTCGTGAATTTTCATCTCGTGACAAGTCTCGCATAGGCGGTACGTTTTCTCGACGTAATGCTCGCGCTCGTTCTTGATCGGTAGTCGTACGAACGAGTGATCCCGTTTGTCGAGATGGTACTCTTGACCCGTTCGGAAATCGACAACGTAATAGTGTCTGAAAAAACCCAACGATCGTCCGATGGCGGAACTGCGTATCTCGATACTGTTGTCGCTCGTCGTCCTCGGCGGCGTCATCATCGTTGCTGATAAACCGCTGATTTTCAATTGTGCCGTGATAGACACCGTGTATTTTTCGAAGGGAAATTTAGGCGTGCGCGGTGCTGACTATAGCGATCTGACACGTTTACGTCGATTCGAGTACAACAAAACCGGCGGAATTTTTCGTAGCCGAGACGGCGAATTGTGGCGCAACGCGAGCGCCGAAGACGTTCGAGAATTCGATCAGAGTTTCGTATTCTATTACACACTCTCTACAGATCAAACGGTGGGCACGGCTCGGGATCTCGTGGATACGTATCGCGGTACGGATATATTGATCGCTATTACATTCGGCGAGCTGTTGATAGCGTTCGTCGAGCATCCGACGAAGAGTTTCGAATTGTGGTTGCAACCGGCACCGGTCGTCGGTCTCGAACTCGCCAATAATCACGAAACGATGAAATTGAAAACTAAACTAAAAATAGTGTTGTTGGGGAGTCCCGCCTGCGAACGATCCGTAGAGTGTCGAGCCGTCAAACTGCTCATTTACGGAAGCGATGAAGACCGTTCCGTTTTTTCTTTTAATATGTACTGAGCTCGTTTTCGCGAGTTTTCAAATCAAGTTCAAACTGTTGAAACGCAACGAGCTGTTGACTCTCGCGAGCGGCAGTACGGTTCTGCAACGCTCTGAGTACGCGAGTTCGGAACCCGTTCAACCGTTCGACATAAATTCCAAAAGATTCTATTACGTAGAAAATATAGAAAAGGTAAGCGAGCGTACGAAATATCCTAAATCGTGGAAAACGGTGTATACTAAAGACGTGTGGTGGTATTGTTTCTTGGCTACGGAATTCAAAGAGTACTCGGAACTGAAAGACCATTTTTGCTTTTTGATCACGCTCACGACGGATTATTACGTGTTCACGTCGTTTTGCAGAGATCCGTCAAAACTCACCAGATACGTCGTACCTTTGATAAACAACGATGGTGTTTTAGCGCCCGTCAACTTTAGACTCGCGTACGTTACGGAAAAAATCATAAACGATCTATACGATTGCGATTTGAATTTCAGATGTCGCTCGTTCAAGCGTCTCGGTATAGAAGCGGTGTTCGAGGTTTGATGATCTTAACCTCGTTGTTGTTGTTGTCGTCGTTGTCGTTACGCGTAGTTTCGACCGAAGAGTTTTTGTTTCCGTTTATGCCCGGCGAACGTTTAGAGTTCGACACTGAAAGCGTTAAATTCCACGCGGGTAAAATAAAGAATAATAGTTTCGAGACTGACTCGGTCGTCGCTTTGTTCAGCGTGGAAGGTGTGGATTTTTACAGAGACGAACACTTCTCGGAACCCGTGGATACTATAGTAGGTTGGTCCCGATATTTCTCCGAGAATTTCTCGAGAGTAATAGACGTGCACGTAACCATAACGCCGACGAGACGTACAGTGAGAGAATATTCGATCATATCGATAGCCGTGTTCGATCGCGTCGAACGTAACGCGACGGTGTATCAGTCGAGGATACTCGACGATCTGCGCTTCCACGACTCTTCGGAGACCGAAGAAGATATAGGTATAGCGCGCAACAGGTTACCGTCCTTGATTACGAGAGTCCTGTCCAACGATCAAACTTGCTTGCGACGACCGTCCTGCCGTGTAGCCGTCTTGCAGATAGATCTGAAATCCGTCTTCAAAAACATATGATCACGATGACTCGTATCATCATCGTTGTCCTCGCGATGGTCGCTGCCGCGTCTCTGACGCGAGCCGATTTTCCGTCGCCCTCGTCGCCGTTCGATAGGAAATTCGAATCGTCTTCAGCGGTGGCGGCGCGGAGTCGCGTCGAACCGGTAACTTTCAGAAAGATCCAACACTCGCGGCAATATCGCGTTCAACCACACGATGCGGAAAACAATATCGTTTTTTCGAAAATATCGCCCGGAAAAGCCAAGATCGTGTTCGACACGTTCGAGTTCAGATCTTCTAGGAACGCTACCGCTCGTGCCGAAATAGAGTGCGCCTTCGAACGCGTGTTCCTAAGCAACGATTCGTCGAGCTGGTCCGAGTTGATAGATCCGCGAAAATTGAGCTCGAATTGGCCGAACATACGGTCTTTCGCGGCGGATTTCGGTCTGAGATTGAACATTGTCGGTAAGACGCCCGAGATTTCGTATTTCTTGTTCGTAGAGGATTCCGTTTTGTCTTTTGTGTCCGTACAAACTACGCCGTTGCGTTGTCATCTCTATCAGACCAACTTTCCAACGGTCGAAACGGCGACGGCGTTCGAGAAAGCGCCCGAGTTCGATCTGGACAAGATCGTTCACGAACTCATAATCAACGATCCGTTCTGTTCGCGTTCGGCACGTTGCAATTTCATACGCATCAAATTGCTGTCGCCCACGATCGACTCTCACATACGTTTCGAACTGGATTGAAAAAAAATATACACGACATCGATTTAGTTTTTTTTTTCGTTCAATACAAGAGATTTTTGTGTCGTACGTACTGTAACAACACGTTGTCGAACGTGAACACGTAGTCCTGACCCTCGATAGTTTTCGCGATGCGCGTCTCCTCTTTGTCCCAATGCAACGGGCACATGATGACCGGCGCGTCGTTCATAAAGCACACGGCGCAGTCGCTGTACAATTTGAACTGTACGTAGCGGGTGTTGTTGTTTCCGAAATTCAACATGAACGGTCCCAGTAAGTTCGGTAATTTTTCTTCCACCAATTCGTACTTTACCGGCTCGTCTTTGCGATAGCTTATCCTCGTGCGAACGATTTCTGTACTTTTCGGCTCGATGTTGATGTGTTTGCTCGTGTTTATCGGTACGTATCTCATCGATTGCGAATTGTTATTTACGATTTTGGTTTGTATGTCGATAAACTCTCCGTTCTCTATCGACGCGTCTATGTGTATCAGTTCGGATACGAACGCTTTCTTGACGAGTTCCGGGATCTCGTACGTTTGATAGCCGAACGCGTGCCGACCGAATCGGAACACGAACGACGTCGCGCTCTGCGGCATATGGGATTTCGTCGTTCTGCTGCCTTTCTCGCCTCGCACTATCACCTTGGACACTTGTTTCGAGTCGTCCGTGCACAGTATGAAACCGTTATCGGGGAACGTTGGCAAATATCGTTGGTTACGTTCGAACACTCTGCGCAATTGTACCCAATTCGGAGCCATCGCGCATTGATTCTCGTCGTATTCGATCGACTCGAAGAAAGGCATGTTTTTCTGTTGCAAACGAACCGAGAATGCGGTTTCCGGAGTCTTGAACACCATGATCCGAGAGAACGGTAACACCAACAGTTCCCTCCTGGTGGCTCGCGGATTCTTAGGACACATCAGGCTGACTTTGCGACCGAACATACCCACGAAACCGTACTCGATTTCAGGATGAAGTATGTATTCGGACAAACTGTTCCAAATGCGTTGCGGACTCTGAGTGTGATCGCGCAGAATTGCCACAAATTCGAACGCGTACGCGTTATCCGAATCCGATTGTATCTCGAGATGTTTGAACGACACGGCCTCGTGATCGAAATACGACATGTCTCTGTGCAACCCGTCTTCCAGGTGATTCGTTTTCATCGGTACGAGTAGGTCTTGAAGCGTATATCTGAACTCTTCCGATTTGATAGTTTCGATGTGTTGGTTGAGCGTGTATTTTGCAACGCAATACGGTCCGAACATGAGAGATTTTTGACTCTTGCTTCGTTTCATACCGAACGCCTCGGAACCCACAGCGGATACGAACGCGAGTATACTACGCGCGACGAGTTCTCGTAGTTGAGGTCGTGTTATAGTGTCGTCTTTGTCTTGAGATGCGAAAGTCAACTCTCCCGTGTCGTCCAATATGTACGAGAAGAGTAAATAATGAGCGGCCAGTTGAGCGTAGTTTACACTGTAATGGTACCAATTGCCACCGAACGGAACGTTTTTCGGATCTTTTATGACTCGCGTAACGATGTCCTTGTATTTCAATTTGGTTTCCGGCGGTGCTTTTTCGGGCAAGCTGAATTTACGGAAACACAACAGAGAGAATCGACACAACCAATCCTCGATCATGCTCAAACAATTGTTCGCGATCGCGTCTTCGTCTTTGGTCCGAACTGATTTGTAACTCAGATAATTGGCGTACGACAACGTCTTTTTCATAATATCGATCGCTTTGCTCAGCGCCGAGCTATCCTCCTTGTTAGTCCACCAATCGAGAGACTTCATGCCCGTGCTGTTCGGGGAATCTTTGATGTACTTGTACTCGCGTCTCATATCATCGAGACCGTCGTGCGTGGATCTCCTCGGTAGACTGTACCTAGCCACCACGGGCATGAAAACGTTATCTATCGTTTCGTCCGTGATGTCCGTCAACGGCAGAGACGGGGTGATCATCCAATTCTTGGGTCTTTCCGACTCCGCTTGTATCGAAGCATCGTCTTGATGCTCGTTCCGGTGAGGAGTCGCAATCTTGGATCGTAACTCTCGTTCGCGCTGAATCGTATCGTTTTCCGGGGATTTTTGTATACTCGACGGTTGCGGTGGTATCGTCGAACGATCCAACAAAGGATCGCGTTCGGACGGTCTCGATTGCGTATTAGTCGTTGTCGGTGATTGTTGTTGATGATGCTGCTGCGGCGGCGGCTGCTCCTGCTGCTGCTGCTGCTGTGACGTACTTTTATCCGATTTGAAGAATCTAGTGTAGACTATATAGACAGCCAATATCAGTAGGATAACGACCAGCATACACGCTATCGGTACGAAACTGGACTTTTCGTCCATGTCTACCGAAAAATGGACACTATCGGCAAATTGGGAAACTTGACCTCCTCTTTGGAAGAAAGTACTACTTTAATACGGAAATATAAAGACGTTAGTGAATCTCACTCTATATCGTCTACAGTGTTGATATTTAGCGTAATTTTCGTTGTCATCGTGATTCTGTTCGGCACTCTTTTGGGCGTGTGTTTGATCGAATCGCGTGGAAAAGAAGTCTTAGACGACGACGACGACGACGACGACGACGACGACGGAAATGATGATCGTGGCAACTATAGCGTTCGTTTAGCGCGGTCGGTCGAGAGTAACGGCGACAAGCTATTCTTTACGCACCGCTCGAGTAGTCAGATTTCTTTGGTATTCCCCGATCTTCATTTCAACGATTCGTTTAGATTTTTCGACGATGACATCGAATTTTCGCTCGATCCGAACCGAGCAGTATTATCCAACGCCAATTGCGATTGTGAGCGAGCCGACGTGTACGGCAACATAGAGGATCTAGTGCCGCTGTTGAGTTATTATTCTTGTAACGTGTACGATAAGAAAGAAGATCGACATCGGTGCGCTATTTTCATCAATTTTCGCGATAGACGTCGTAAGAAATCCAGATTCGTGGGAAAGTGTTTGCATTCCGAGGACGACGAGGTTTGGGCGCGAAGCAGCGTGATCGAAGTGTTGGCGCTGTTCGAAAAGTGTTTGAACCGAGAGCGGCGTCGTTTCGACTCGATTCTGTTCACTCATCTGAACGTCGGTCTTCTGGAAGAGAGAGTGTCGAGATTGTACGGCGGCGAACGTTCGACCATCACGTACTCGAACGCTACGAAAGATCTTCGCGTTTGCTCCGTATGCTACGCGAGAGTTTCGAAAGACATCGATGAGAAAAACGTTCGCTACGCGTCCGAGAAGATGTTTTTATGCGACAAGATATACCCTACCGCGCCGTCTTTGTGGGAAACCGATTAATTTTTATTACTGATAAGAGAAATTATATATACCGAGGTCCGCGACAAATTAATTATATTTCTTTCTCTCGGCATCATGTCCGAACTGACCGAAGACATGAAAAAAGATTCAGATTCCTCGCGATCGCCGTCCCCGACGCCTTCGGTCGCGAAGGGGTCGAAACGAACGATAAAGTCGACTATAAGTATCGTATCGTCGACCGCACGGCCGATGCCGCCATCGAAGTCGAGTCTGGCAGCCCCAACGTCGTCGCCGGTAGCCTCGTCGTCGTCCTCAGCAACGCGGGATCGCTCCGAGAAATGGTACGAAGGAGAAGAGATCAACGAAGACGATCGTAAATCTACGTTTAATGGCGATGATGATGATATATACCCAAGAATGCCAGGATCGAACAGACGGTGCAGGTTCAAAGAAGTCGCTCATAACAACGTCACACCGTACGAGTTTCTATCTCGCAACCCGATTGAAAATTGGGACAAACGTCACGTACGATCCAACATGAACGTATATTTCACGCGAGAAATGACCGAATCTGTCAGAGTGTGTCGCAATCCGAATTGTCGCAAAATGTATTCGAATTTCAGCAGAGTTCTAACTATGATGCATCATTTTTCCAAATGGTCAGACAAGTTCGGACAAGAGCATTTCGATTGGATCGAGGATCGTTGGAACACCAGAAGGAGTTGAACGATATAATAGCTTTATAAAGACGAGCGTTGCGATCAAAAAATGGAGCGACGGAGATTGCTTATATTGTGTATAACGTTTATTTTGTGTACGATTTTGCTAGTTGTTTTTTGTATATGTTTATTATCGAATAAAAAGAAATTGTCGAATCGAGCTGTTGCTGTTGCGTTTGCGTCCAGCGTACCCGACATTCCGGGGTTCGATATAGTTTTTGAACTCAACAACGGTAGAGATCCGACTCGATCGTACGATTGGCGTACGGATAATGTAGCTCTCGGAGAAGTGACTAGACGTTTGAACGTATTTATCAAAGAATTGATATTGAATCGAAGCGAATTGTCGAATAAAATTATAAAATCAGCTTCGATGATTCTGAACAATTTCGTGTTGGAATACAGGGATCATCTGAAAAAATTTCTGTCAGCAACGGAAACTAGATTATCCCGCGTACCTTACGGAAAAAATTGGTACCAGTTTTCCGTCGACAGTACGTGTTTTTTAGCCGGTTACATTTTGTACGGTTTTGGCGAACGCACGAACGAAGCCGAAGAGACTATAATGATGATCATCGAGAATCCGAAACGATCGCTCGGCTACGAGCGAGACGGTGTGAACAGCGTTTTTCTAGTCGGACCGTGGTCGTTGGTCAGGGGCTTCGAGTCGGTTCAACAAGACGAGAGTTACCGATACGTTATAGATTATCTAGACATACCGATCGTAGAAAAGCCTATGGATGCCGGATTGCATCGCGACGGTTCGTTCTTGTTCCACAAAACGATCGTCTCCGGAGGTTATCTGAAAGCTCTGCGCGGAGTATTGGTCGATTATTTTATTCTCTTCGATACGAACGTCGACGCGAGCAAAATCACGAAGATACGATCGCGATTCTTCAACATCTTGGGTCACCCGTATCTGAGAAGCGTAACCGTACCGAGCCTATTTTCGAGAGTGCCGAATCCTCGCTTGTACGATATAAACTTTTCCGAATCTACGTACGGTCTGGAAGCTATGCCTCTCTCCGGAGTGCTGCGTTTGAACATTCCGATCGGTCAGTTCATGATGAAAATCAACCGCAACAACTTGGGATTTTACGAGAGCGACAAGAGCAACTATATGCACGGTATGGACGCCCTGATGAGACGCGAATATTTTTACAAACGCGAGCAATTGGACAACTTTGCCGAGAGTTGGCCTTTTCCAGGATTGTTCGTGACCAAAGATGAAAATTGGAACGGCGATCCGAAAACGATCAAACGAAAAAAATTGGAATCCGAAACGAGCACGACGATGGTGCATTACGTGAACGATTGCGTATCGTTCCTTTTCGTGTACGACGGCGTCGGGTACGCGTATCAAAAATACTCCAAAACGAAATTGATCGATACGCCTTTCGTTCGCGAATTTGTACGTATCGATACGCGAAACCGAGAAATAATGATATGGTTTCACGCTCCCGGATATACGTACTATTACGGTATGGACGAAACGTTCCACAAAGTGTCCGAGGATGAAGAGTCGAACGCGTTACAAATAATCTACACTTACGACGAACGCGGCCTTCTCTCGGATCAATCCTACAAACACGTTAATTTTCCACACGTGAAACATTACGAGGACCCGTTTAAACGTAACGTTTCCATATACGTCGCCGAGAAAAACGAAAATATCGCGTACATATTGAAAGACGAAGGGGACGAGAAACTGCTTTTTCCGGTGAATATAACCGAGACGGCTTCTATAGATTTCAACGGGATCGTGTACGATTTCGACGAAAAAATCAACCAATACTCAAAAAGATAAGGTATGTGCGCATTTTTTACAAATTTCCACTAGGATAAAAGCGATTTCGCGCTGCATGTTAGCTCGAAGTTGTCAACATGATTACCGAACCAGTGTACCGTGAAATGGTGTTGTCCGGTGTTGGGGGCGGCGGCTCCGGAAGCGACGTTAGAAGATCGCGAATTATAGCCGCGGCTGTTGTTTTTTTGATCTTTTCCACGGCTCTGGTAACGCTGTCGCTCGGCACATCGTGGGGATCGCACGATGCTGAGATCGGAACGTTGACGAACGATAGTATGAGTATTGAGTACGTCTTCGGAAGAGATCGAGCGAAGATATCCCGGAATGGCCGAGATTTCGTCAGGAGACGCATCGTCGACAACAACAACAACGATTGGCCCGTATTGGATCAAACAGCTATGAACACGTTCGATTTTGTACCGAAAGGTCCGTTGAAATATTACAAGATTATCGTGTCGCCGGCGGACGCTTCGAAACGCATTACGATCATGAGCGACGATCCCGTTCAATGGGATCTGTTGCAAGTAGTGCACAGTAGGATATCGTTGATAACGCGCCGGTTTTCTCGTCTGTTCGGTCTGAATTACGACCGGATATTTTCGGAAAACGTTACGATCGGAGTGTATTCGGACAGTACGCTGTACGAAATGTACGAGTATAGTATCAAAGACAAGAAAACGATCGGTATGTATCTACCGACGAAACGTTACATCGCTATGGAGTGTCAATCCAGCGGTAATTGCGATCATGTGGGTCACGAATTCGCTCATCATCTCATGTTCGAAAACGACATGCACGTAACGACGCTGTACGGCAAAGAGAGAGACATGTGGAACGAGGGTATACCCACCATGCTCGACGGCGGTTGGATACGTGGTTGGGTCGGGAACGAAAGATATTCGAAATACCGTCGCAACGCGACCACGCTTCTAGAAGCGGCGTTCAATTATCCTTACGGTACCGGAGGGTGGGCTCACGCTCGTATGAGTTGCGCTGTACCGTCCATGTACACTCGATTTCGAGATTTATCGAGACGGAGTAAAAAAAAAATACATCGATTTGTGGAAACGTAGATTCGCAGCGCTACTGCTGTCGACTCGAGAGGAGGAGACGACGATGGATCATCTCTACGATTGTGCGTATTTATCCAGAATGTAATCGTCGTTGCGAGACGAAAACGTTATATGGTATATGAGTAGAAATAAAAATATTATTGTAAAAATCAAACAACCCATACTGGTTATCACGTTCAAACCCTGAATCCCGATCTTGCTCATGACGAACCGTTTGAACGAGTCGTCGCGGGCTCGCACCTCCGGTTCGTCTTCGTCAGTTTTGTTGTTTTTGCCGTCTGAGTACATCTTTAGTCATCCAAGGTTCGGCAAGAGTGCGATCGTATATGCGCGATTCTACGTTGTAGAAACTGTCGCTGCTGAAACTCATGCACAATATTCCGAAAAAATAGACCAATAGTACGAGAAATTGTAGTAGCGGCATCAACGACATATCTAAGAAGACGCTATGTATTCGTCAAAAACGTACGATCTCGAAACGGGGCTATCGTTCGCGTTTCTGAACAAGATGAAAGAGACTCCGTCGGAACGCGAGTTTTTGCTCAACTCGAAATCGATCAAACGTGTCGAAACGGAAGTTTTCTTGAAAAAGATCGAGCGAGCTAGGGACGATCGTAAAGAGACGCGGCGTTTGGACAAATCTAAACTGGGGGATATCGTGTCGTCTCTTCCGAACGACGAAATTAGAGATTCGTTCGTTCTTAAGATGAAGCCTTCGCGATCGTCGAGCGTCGGTGGCGGTCATCGGCGAACGCGAATGATACCGTACGTGTTGAAACCGTTCCCTACTCATCTGAAAAATTTGATCGTGCGCGTGGGCCTTTTGGACGTTGTCGACGTTGAGAACGAAGCTCGACAAACCGAGCGTCGTGTGGATTTGATGTTGGGTGCGTTCCGCGCAAACGGGTGCTCGTTGAACACTACGCGATCGTACATGACGATTCTGAAAGCTCACGGTCTGTTCGGGACGCGGTACACGGATCCGAACGTGAATCTACCCGTACGATTGGAATTGGGAGTTTGGTCGACCGAACGTGTACACGATCGAGTCGTAGCCGAAGCGGACTATTCCAAATTCGTACGGTACGTGTTGGAAAACCCTTCGAAATACGTCGCTCCGCTGTACGTTGCCATCACGGCCGCTCTGAGACCGTCGGAGATTCTGAAAATTACAAACGACTCGTTGCGCGGTTTGATCAAGCGATCGAGCGTAATACGAGACGTCACTAGAAAGAGCACGTCTTTGTACAAAAAAAAATCTCCCGTATGGAACGTGGTGTATTACAACGAATTCAGAATTTGCGTACGTGTTTTGCAAAATTTATACGCAGACGAACTCGAATCGCCCGTCACGGTGCGTTTGTTTCCGATATCGTTGTCGTCGTTGAACCGACGCTTTCGCACGATACTCGAACGGGTCACGGGTGTCGTTCCGAACCGAGGCGTCGGTGTACACGTTTGTCGCTATATTCTAGGTATGAGCATGAACAAACACGGAGCTCCGCTCAAACAGATACAACGTTTCCTCGGTCACGGTTCCGGCTCGACGACGGAGAAATACATACAACGCGATTTCTCGGCAGCCGAAGCTCGATTGAACAGGATGTTCGAAAAAGAGTTCGAGTAAACTTATAAATAACGTTGCTTTTCTAGACGCGAGTTTAGTTGATCTCGTAGAAATGTCTTCGTCTATCAGTGTAGATTTTTTGAAATCCGCACTGTCGGACATTCTGCGGAACGACCCTACGATCAAGGAACAAATTCCCAACTTTATCGACCTGTGGAGAGATTCGACGGACGTGAACGAAGAAAGAGACGAATTGGTTCATTACGCACGATGGTTGTTGAGAGAGTTCCCGTTCATCAGAGCCGCTCGAGAGATATTGAATATAACGGACGAAAGAGCCGTCGTTTCGGACGAGATGAGGATGAAAAAATTCAAAAGCATGTACGTTCGTGAAAACGAAACTTGGCGAAATTATTTGTCGCGTAATATCGCTTTTCAAACGCTCGGTTATAGACACGTTTACATGAAACTCTTGTCGAAATTGTGCGTTCAAATGAAGATGCGGTGTCGAGTTCAAACGACATCTCTGTCGGAAAATATCGAAGTGCACGCTCGGGATACCAAAAACGTGCGCGAAGCCGTCGACTCTTCGTGTCACGATCGATGCGTTTTCATCATCGACAAGGATACGCCGATCGAATCTATGAAGATTTTACACGCGTTGGATATCGTAAAGTTCTCTTTCGTGAAAGACGTCCGTCACAATTCAAACCGAGCGACGACGAACGCGATGGCTCGCAACAGAACCGTTTACGTTGACGCGGCTCTTTTGTTCAACGACGATATCGACGTGTCCGGAACGTCTGTGCCCGCGACGCTGCTGTCTCTCGACATGAACGGTCACGAGGTGGACTTGGAAGCTTTCCTCGGTTCGGACAAATCTATATCGCGCCTCGTCGATAAATTCGAGAAAATTTGCAAGATCGCTTATCGTGCCGGGTACGTTACGACGTGGTGTTGCAATTCGAAATTGAAATGTTACGCGCAACGTCAACTCGCGATAGTGCTGTTTAACGTGTTGCATTTCGCGACCAACCTCGCGACGTATTGCCGCGTTCCGACGTCTCTGCGAGGCACTTTTGTGCAAGCGACTCACGCTCTCGTCTACGAACTCTTCTACAAGGGAAGCATCGACTCGAGTTGCGATTACTTTCGCAAATATTCTCACATGATCAGAAGCGAAGACTACGAACGATCCGCTTTCAAACGCGGCGTTCCGAAGTGGATGGACATGGGTCGCCCGATCTGCTCGATGAACTGTCTCGGATGGGCGAACACGATCGAGCGAATGAAGGCAGGCATGAGCAACGGAGTTTTGTTGGCACACGAAAAAGACGAAACGATCGAGGCTCAAGCTCTCAGCCAATTTCACGACGATTCGACTCTACGATACAAGGATCCCATGTTCGGATTGATGAACGAATCCGTGAAACAATATTTTTCCGATACCATCGATTGTTTGGAAACGCCGATAACCAGAACTGTGCCGTTCGAAAAATGGTGCGAATTGGTTCATTGTTGTAGATTGTTGAAAATCGATAGGATATGTTTTAAAAAAATATAAACTATTGTTGAATTAAACAGAATCATCTTTATTCAATATCTACACCTTCAGAATCGTCGGCAACTAACGTTACCGTCGACTGACCGTTCAATTTTTTGATTGAAAATTTTGTCGGTACAATTATATATATACATTTGTCATTGTTTTCGATCTTGTGTTCGACAAGACAATGTTTTCCGGAAGATTGTATCTCGTGGCCTTTCATCCTTCTCAGAGTGACTCGGTTGCCGATGTCGACCGAATCGAGTCGAGATTCCCAATTCATCGTGGACAAACTTATCAAACGTTGAGTATCGTCTTCGAAGTAACCTATAACGTCCACTATGTCACCCTTGCTACAAGTCACCACGTAGTCGCGCGTTCTTTCCGTTTCCGAGTCCGTCAACGATATGACGCTTGTGTACGGTCTCACGCTGCCTCGTTTCGCATCGGACACGAACACGGTATACGTGCCGTCTTTGGCTATGCACAACTGATCGCTCCTGGAGTACGAGCGAGCGTGTTTGGATAGAGTTTCGATTTTTTCGTATTTCTCTTTCAAAGTTTGTATCAATTTGTAAACGTGCGAACGAGACATGTACAAGAGTTTCTTATTTTCGGAGATTCGAGACGTCACGAACATCTGACCCACCGACATTGCGGCTTCTTGACGTATCAACGGTGTATACGCGCCCAAACATCGTGTACTCTTCTTCGTCGTTTCGTCGTGAAAGAATTTGAAATACATTTCTCTGTCTATATGAAATACCGGATCGGCGTATTTAGCGTTATTGCACAGATCCGAGCACCACATGAGGGTGGGTAGTATCTGATTCATTTCGTTCGAGACGTCGTTGTGTTTGAGGGCATCGGCGTTACTCTTCATCTCTTCTCTCTGACGTTCGGTGCTCATAGAGATCCACGTTTGCAGATCTTTCATCGAGGCGATGCGTTTGGACATGATCATTTTCAACAGGAACGCGCACAAAGTCGATTTTTTCACGCTAGTTTGTATTATAGTGTGTATGATGAGCAACGCTTTGTGATCTTTGACGGGCGACGATGTGGACAGCACGTTCGGGATTTCCGCTCGCTCGTACGGACCGTCATCGCTATCCGTTCTTTTCAAATCTCCGTTTGCTGCACGTTTTCTTTGCATCCTCATCAGATTGTTACGTTTTTGCTCGTTCTTTTGATTGTTCAAGTGACATTGCAGCAAGAAGGCTCCGACCATCACGTGCACTTTGAAACCGCTCGTATAGTTGCAATGATTTTCGAATTGACGCAAGTGCTCATCGTACTTGCTACGATCGTTCGCGTAAAACGTTTCGGGAGCGTAATCGGGACGTATCGATTCTTCGTATACACCAAATGATAGCAGCTCTCTCGCCAATTGAGTCGCGTCTTCGTGTTCGCTGCCGACACCTCCGCCGTTGACTTCGTCTCGGATCATCGTCTTCGATTTTTTCTTCTTACCGCCACCGCCGAACATTGTGTCGTTATGGATCTCGTCGACGAATTGAGCAACGTTTTTATACCCGAATCGAGAGAAGTCGCGATGCCCGACGATCGAGAGGACTACTATTTAGAGAAATACGAATCGCGAGCCAGAGCCGCCGAGGCCGAGAACGTCAAACAATTTATATGCTCCAAACGGGCGAGATTGTTGAGAAATTCGAGGGTGGGGTTTTGCAGCGTTCGACGCGAGATACCGCGTTTGGATACGATAACGAATCGGCGCTTCGAATGGATTCGAGATTTCAGTTTGAACGATCAGGACGTGGTGTCGGGTTGGGAGCTACCCGTGCTCGAACGAGCGTTCGATGTTCGTGCCGTGGTAACGTTGGCGGCTTCTACGAGACTGTTCGACTCCGAAGATTTGCTCACTTTGAGAGACAAATTGCCCGTACTCACGATAAACGGCTATAGATTGAAGAAAACTGTACAAATCTTTCGCGCTCGAGAGCGTTTGGATCCGCAATCGTTTCGTGTCGGTTTCAAAGACAACGGTGGTGACGCCGACGATCGCAACGATCCTATAGAATTCCTATTACGGTCGGCGTTGAACCGTACGCGAGACCCCACCGACGCGCCGAATATAAGTTTTAGCAAGTTGTTGCACGAGCTCAGATCCACGGGCGATCGCGGTTATTTCTTCGACCTCGCTTCAAAGGTGGGAGCGCATCTGGAGATATTCAACGTGGCTACGAACAACGGATCCTGGTTCAGAAACCGCGACTCGACACCGGAATCTGTCGTACGCGATTTCAAATTGTCCGTTTTCCATTATGGATCTTACTGGTACGTATTCGACTATCTCGGCACCACACCGTTCGAGTGTCTTCTAGGCGAAAAATTTCTAACGTAACGCGTTATTTTTTATGCTTTCAGAAACGTCTTCACTAAACTGCTTCTTCATGAGCGGCGGAGTAGCGTACATGCAACGTTGCGATTATACGGTGCCTTTCGTAGCCGTAGCGAACGTTTCCGATTACCCGTCGGCACCGACGATCAAATTCGCGTACTCTGCTCGAGCACCTTGCACCGAAAGAGGTAACGATCACGATTTCGTATCGAAATCCGTGCAGATACGTTCCGGCGACGAAGGAGAAACGATGGTAAAAGTTTGCAAAAAATGTCATTTGGTTGTAAAGTGATCCGAAAAAAAAATAAAATATATACACTTAAACTTTGACGAGTTTCATTGCGTGTTCGATTTCTTTGCGACGGTTCACCTCGCATTGTATCCTATCCAGTACCGTTTCCAGTTGAGTGTCGGTGTACCGTTTCACTATCATATCGCGCGTACCGTTACCGTGCTCGTACAATATGCCGGGATCGTTCGTGTACAATGTTCGAGCGTTGAGTTTGTACACAACATCGACGAGATTCTTGTCCGACTTGACGCGCTTGGCGTTCACGTTAGTGATTTCGTTCGACAAGCGACTGGACACGATGTGAGCGGTCGGAGCGGCGTCCCGATCCAGGGGTACGGCGAGATACCCGTACATACCGCGATGCAGTATGCAATCGACGCTCGGTTCCGACGATAATTTGTAGGCTAATTTCCTAGCGCAATCTATGAAATTACGAGATACGCGCGAGTTGAGGTCAGCGTTAATTTTTATCGTTTTCGACATGGTTAGCTACGTACGAAACGGGATATTTGAGCGTGAGCGTGTCGTCTCTCGCGACCGGACAACGGTACGTCGCCACCCTTTTCGAATCTGGCCGTATCGTTTGTACTATTCTCGTAGAATTCCCTCATCAAACTCTCGACGGATCGCTTCTTGCGAGCTCTCGCGTCGTCACCGTCGTCGATATGAGGTAAAACTATCTTTTCCGCGTGTTTGGCGCGTTTGCCGATCGTACTATCGTACCGAGGATCGTAATCGATGAGCCCGGAATTTTTCAGAATATTGATCGCCGTGAATATCGTAAAGACTCGCGTATCTCTATTAATATTGTAATTGACACGGTACGTGGTCGTTCGATTTTCCATCACCGTATCCGAATACGCCGCGAGGATATTCTCCACCGGGCTGGACAAACAAGTTTCGACGAAACGATCGCCGAACACGCGTACGGCCGGCGTCGAGTTGGGAGAACAATAATCGACGCTCGAAGTTTCCGGCAACAGTACGAACAGACTATCGTCTTTGCACCACAAATTCCAACCGAACGGGGATATCGTGATCAATCGGTCACAGCGATCGCTCTTCTTGTCGCGTACGATGAACACGGTCGACGACGCGGCCCAATCGCTAGCGTTGACAGCGCCGTCGGCCAATTCTTGAATACCTGTGGATTTAGTCGCGGCGTATACGATATAAATGAATAGTACGAGCGTCACCAGTATCAGTGTGTATTGTAAAAAAGACTTCATAACGTGAGGTAAAATGGCGGACACCACGCTCAAAGAGTCGAGAGACGACGGGTTCTGTTCGATGTCTTACGATTCCTCGCTCGAGACCGCGGTCACACCGACGAAAACCGATGCTGAAGCATCGAACAAAATCGCTTTCCCGATAGACAGCAACACCGACGTGGAACGAGCCGAACGGGATTTTTTCGAAAAATACAATTTCGTCGAGTACGATGAGAATTCGGTAGATCACGATACCAATTTACGAACCATAATAAATTCCAGAATTTTGGGTAAATGTTTCGTACAATCGGACACGACGATGAACGTTAAGGCTACTAGTTTAGAGGAATGTTTTCCCGAAGGACACTCTTTGTCGATAGACACGGATAGGTCTTACGTCGTACCGTTGATATACGATTTGGATTGCATACGATGCAAGTTGGATCAAGTCAGAACGGAGAACGTTCTCGTGTCCAACATACGGATGCGTCGCGATTCGGCCGAGCATCTAACGAACACGTTGATACACGAAATCATGGAACGAGTGTTGAAGAGTAACGATTCGGTGTTGAGTCGTTTGACGAACCGTTACAGCGTTTTTCGAAGACGCTCGTTCGTTACGAACGGTGGTAATTGCGGAGCTCACGTGCACGTACCCGCGCTCGTATCTTTACCGACGTACAGGCTGCTCGTCGAAGAGATGCGTTTAGCGGCCGAAAACCTGTGCGTGAAAATCGACTCGCCGACTCTGTTGCCTCTACCGATGTCGGCGAAAATTTTTGCCAACCCGTACGAACGTTTACATCCCATCACGTACGATCAGATTATCGTGGGCGCTTCGAGCAATTTCTACGACATCGTTCGTATCTCTTCCGTCCCCAACAACGGAGTTTCCTCCAAAGACGTGTTCGTGCCCGGTCTCAAGAGCGCGTTTCCTACATCAAGAGTAAGAACGGGAAAAAAACGATCAAAAAGTATCTGTCCGTTTCTGTCGAACCGTTCTTATCGAAAGATGTGTTGCCGTCGGGAACGTTGGAGTTGATTTTCAACGATATGATCAGTTCTAAAATTTGCAAGACTATCGGCGAGTGCGAAGACGCCACGGACGCGATGAATTCTCGTAATCGATGCGTGTTCAAAGCTCTCATACGGTATTCGGAAAATGCCAGATACGTACCGGCACTGCGTTCGGGAGTCAAACGCTCGCGACAGGACGAAGAAATTGTACGAGCGAACGACACGTCTAACGACGGTAGCGACGAAGACGACGACCGCGACATACGTAGTTTCAGGTTCTATTCGAAGTATCACAAGCAATTGTTGGATTTCACTTTGGTGTTTGCCGAGATTTTCTTGGGTCAAACGGAAGCTCACAATTTAGAGCAAAAGTTCAACAGAGTCGTTTCTCGAAGCGAAATCGTGCACAGCAGTTTCGACGACAAGAAGAGGACAAAATTGGACATTTTTCACGTTCAAGATACGTCCATAACGTCTTTCGAACGCGAGCGCCGAACGTTGTCGCCCGACGTTTACTTGGAGTTCATGAACGAGTTCGTGAGTCGGAGCGCCTTATGGCACGACGGTATGGCCGTACAGCATTTTGTCGTGGCTCTGTGTTTGCGACTGCAATTGACTTCCAAATGTGCCGATTTTACGTCGTTTTTATGTACTCTGTATCGTGATTACACCCAAAACGATCCCGTATTGTTACGTTTCGTACAGCGGTTCGACCCGATAGTAGCCAAAGAGTATCATTCCAAATTCAAAGAGATTTTAGATTTTCTGTTCGTAGAAGTATCGATGAATCTACCGCTCGGTTACAAGATGTCCGAACTTGTAGACGAGCAACTCTTGCACTGTTTGAATCACGAGTTCGGATGCAACATGACGAACATTTCGCACATAAAATCGGAAATCAAAAACAAGACGTTCGTAACGCACGATCTGTTGTGCGCGATCAGATCCGTTTACACCAGATTGAAAATACTCACGTGCGAACAATCGACCTGGTACGTGTACCGCGACAACGGTTTCTTCGAAAGTTTGCCGAGTCTGCGTAAAATATGTAAGGGTTATTTTCAGATAAGTCAAGACGAGATCGATTCGGTGTTTCGCGACGTGGATCTTTCCGAATTCACGCCGATACAACCCTTCTCGTTGCTCTCGTGTTGCGATATCGGTCTTTTCAATCCCGTGACAGGCTTATACGCTACTCGCATCCCGCTCGTTCGCTCGATCAAACGCAGGTACTACGTCGTAGCGCCGCAATGTTCGAGAGAAATATCCAATTCTTACGATCCGGACGATAAAACAAAGTCTGTTAACAGACTATTGTTGCAAAGTTACGATAATTTCTCTAAATTTTCGGACATACTGTTGGATCGTGTCGCTTTCTTGTACGTTTCGTACGTTTTGGCTCCGTGTTTGGTGGATCTTGCCAACGTAACGTCCGTAACGTCTTTGCAGATGGAAGAGATCGTGCTCATGATCGACAAACCGAGCGACGATATGTTCTTGAATCTATCGTATTTGGTCGATTATTACAACGTCGATCCCAAATTTGTCGGATCCATAATATGTTTGTTGCAGTTGGCAGAGAACGACGGACCCGTCAATTCCGGATACGGTGAAAAAGTGCTCATCGATTTTGAATCTATGAAGAAATTCATGTTTCCTCCGACCGTGCAGCGTTTGTACAGCAGCGACAAGAACGCCTGGAACGAACGTTTGGTTCAGATACTTCCCAAAATACGGGTGCCGGAACGCGAGCCTAACGAAACGCACTTGGATCGTTTGACGAGAATAACTTTTCAGGATGGCGATCACGATCGTTTGACGGCCAGCGAGGTGCTGTACGCGTCCGTCTTTTCCGTGCTGATGATCAAACGCTTCGGGACGCACGGACCGCTGTTGAATTCGCCGATACTCTACGATGATCCGTCCAACATGAAACTGTACGCGCGAGGTATCGTAGTGCCCGATATATCCTCGCTACCCGACAAC
This sequence comes from Eretmocerus hayati, assembly GCA_029851415.1. Classification (NCBI taxonomy): domain Eukaryota; kingdom Metazoa; phylum Arthropoda; class Insecta; order Hymenoptera; family Aphelinidae; genus Eretmocerus; species Eretmocerus hayati. The sequence continues at coordinate 34,297,401 of CM056743.1, forward strand.
CTGCGTTTCTCGTTCGGACAGTTGTACACGCCGTACGAAAAATATCAGAGGATGATGAACTGTATCAAGGAGGCGATCGTTTCCGAGACGGACGTGACGTGCGAGAAAAACGAAAAGATGAACGAGGAGGACGAGTTGCGCGTGGACGATTACGTCGTCATGATAATGTACATGTTTTGCGTTCTCATAGCCGGAAATTTCAATCAAAGTTCCGTAAAACTCATACTGACGTCTCTTGGCATAACGATGTTGTCGGAAAACGTGCGGAAAATCGCCGTAGTTTTTGTCGGTCCCAAGAGTACGGGAAAGTCGTTGTTCATGGATCTGATACAAAATCAAACGGGTCCCGCGGTGCATCGGCAAAAATCGATGGAGAACGCGGAGGAAAGGGCTTCGGTGTCGAGTCGCAACACGGTGTGCATTTACAACGAGGCGAAAAAAATTAACGCTGGCGATCTGAAATCGGGCACCGGTAACGACAAACAATCGGGACAGATGTTCTTCAAACAAGTCTACGAGAGCCTCGACAATAATCGCGCCTTCTTCTACGGTGCCACGAACGGGCTGTTGGAAGTTGTCGATAGGAGCAACTGCGATCAAGTGTTCATCGATCGGCTGTACAGCGTTATATTCTCTATGCGAAACGTCGACAAACCTATACCCTCTCTGTTCGCTTACGTGGTAGAATCGAAATGCCCCAAGAAATTGTTCGAGTTCGACGTCAAAAATCTAGCCCGAGCGCAATCGATAATGTGTTTTTTAACGTACGAGCGTTTGCGAAACCCCGAGACGTACGGACCTCATTTGGTGGATCGTTCCGAGGACGTGACCAATTATCAACATCAAGTGTACGCGCTCAATTCGGACGCGTACAAAATGATGAGTTCGGCCGGCTTCACCAAAGCCGACGGATTCTTCATCGAGGTCGAAAAATTCCGCAGCGAAATGTGCAGATACATCAAGAACCGATGCAAAGACGACGATCAGAGCAAACAACTGATTTTGAAATTCTTCGATTCTTTCGAGAAGGAGTTTACAGAGATCGACTACAAGAGAGATTCGGCGTATTTGCAGAACGTGCAGAGCGATCGTTTGATCAGGCACGTTCAAAAAAATTTTACATTACAGAGGAAAACGGGCGCCGTGCTTTCGCAGATGCATTATCAGGAACGGTTGACGACGTGCTACAAAGAGGACAACATACTCAGAGAAAACGCCGAGAATTGGTTTTTGAGCGTTTATTCGGCCATCACGGATGCGAACGGGGATATCAACGACATGGAGTTCGAATGCCACTCTCCGACACCGTACTCATAGCAACTCTAAAAATTTACACACGAGCTCCTTTCTTATCCTGTTACCGAACATGTTCAAATACGCAGAGCATAAAGAAAATAAAGATTCTTTGGAAATTATATGCTTTATTGTTTTTTCATAATAACATTTCAACTGCCTGACGTTGTTTATGGGTTTTTGAGCGTATTTACAACATTTCAGATCGCTCTCGTAATTTTTCAACAGTTTGATACAAGTTTTCGTGTTTGCTATACGTCCGTCCAAAGATACGAGTTCCAACAGTTCGTAAAGGGTTGGCGGCGACATCGTATCGTCGTCATTTTGCGAATCCGTCATTTTTGTGATTTTGCCGCCGCTGTCGCTGCTTTTTCCTTCCTGAGTTGGTTCAACTTACGTCTAGTTTCTCCTATTTTGTTTTCGATTTTACCGTCGTCGCCTTTCTCGTCGCTACCTTGTACATCGTTTTCGTTATTTTCATCGTCATTATCATTATCATCATTATCATCATCATCATCGCTTTCGTTTCTGTTGTCGCGCTGTGATTTTTTCCCTTTGGGCGATCGTGAGGCCGTCAAGTATCTACACCACATGATACGAAATACTTGCACCATACAGACGACCAAAAGTATAAACAACGCGGATACGAACAAACCGGGATCCTTGTAGAATATCAAACCCAACACTGGTAGACAGGCGTATTTGATCCAGTACCATTCGCTGTTCGGGTTTTTGGACAACATGTTGATTTGGTACGGTAGCGAAGTCATGTGGCGTGGATCATCCATTCTGCTGCCGTTCGAGATGATGATGATGATGATGATGATGCGGTCGATCGTCGTAACGGTCGTTCGATCGTAGGAGCTGTGAGCGTTTCTCGTCGTTCGTCGTTCTCCTTCTCTATATAATTGTCGAAATTTTCTAGAATACTATCATTGTTACCGTGCGGCTGCAACGATTGATCTCCGATATCGGACGCTGCGACGTTTTCCGATCTGCATCGAAATATCGGTTTTGTGACTCTCACGAAGTAGCGGGATTTTGTCGCTCGTGTATCATACGACTCAGAGGCGTTTGAAAAGATTTCGCTCGAGGCTCCAAAATACCTATGATCGTTCCGATCAACGTGAGAAAAGAAACGATTATCGTCATCACGTTCATCAACACTCGGAACATCGTCGAAATACTTCAAAGTGGCACGGTACGACGAAGATAGCATCCTCTATTCATTTTACGGAAGAACGATAACGGTGAAAAAGTTACTATTGATTATGTTGAATTTGTGGCATCGTTCGACAAACAGTACGGGTTCCACGTTGTAGAAAGCTTTCAGACAAGGCAACAATCTGACCGCGTTCGAATTCACCACGGTAACGTGCGAGCGCTCCGACGCTGCGGAACTGTTCACTTCGGCGTCCGTTGCCGACGGGGAAAATCGAAACACGGCAACGTTCTTCTTTTGAGCTTTGACGAGGATGTGCTTGAACCTTTCTTTGAGAATTTTACGTTGACACTCCGTAGTCAGAGTACTCATTATCGTCGCCGCGCAACGCCAGACGTCGATTTCACGAACAAACGTTTCTTGATGTCGGCGAATAGTCTCCTCGCCCACTCGGGAACGTCGCAAGATATGAATTTTTGATCTATGCTCGGGTACAGAGCTTTCAGAAGTTTCTTAGCGAAAACTATCGAATTATAAGTAGGAGTTTTGCTCCCTACCAACATATGTTGATTCACAAACACTATGCGTCCGTTCGCATCGCTGAATATGTTGTCTCTGAGAAAATCCTCGGGCGAACTCCGCTTATATTTCAATTTGTTTGTGTCGAGCTCCTTCAATTTGTTGAATATCTCCGCCAACGACGACGCCTCGTGAGGTTTTTCCGTGTCGACCAGAGAGAAGATCGGAAAAGACGCTCCGTGATTGGACGACAATCGTTCCCAAAACTCGTCCCGATCCAACCCCAGAGAACTTTTGCAGTTGAATTTCTCGTCCACACTACGCTCGACGCTCTGACCGTTCAACGGGACGACGTGATATAAAGATCCGTCGGACCGCGCGCATATGTAACATTTGTTATCCGATTCGTCGCCCAACCTACCGATAACTCTCGATCTGACTTTGGTGTTTGTGGTAGAGGTGGACGCGATCGATCGTGCGGATTTGAGCGCCGACGTTTTACTCCAACGACCGTTGTGAGCCAAACATCGCATACGCCTGTACTCTTTCGGTTTGAACATGGCGACGACGACTACGACTACGCCACTTTTCGAGAGCCGGAGGCGTTTCGTGGTGGTGTTGCTGCCGACGGACGGAGCGCGAGCCTCCGAACTTCGAGCGATCCGTCGTAACGTTTCGTATTTACCACCGTCTCTCTACAAATTGACGTTCGTTATAAATACTAAAAATTTCGAATATTATAGCGAATCAGGAACTAGACGTTCCGTACCGAGCACGAAGAGCAACACGTTCACCGTGTCGGATAAGGTCGATGATATAGTACGAGCGTTATATTCTTATAATATAGTTTATATCAAACTATACTCTTTGCACGACTCTACGGTGTATCCGAAGACGCTTCACGACATTCACGATGAGTTCTGCTCGCAATTATTTGGGCAAACGGTCCGCCGAGATGATCAAACCTGTGTGTAAAAATTTGCACAAAACGTCGACGGCCGTATCGTATCTGAGCATCATCACGATAGCCGCCGCTCTCATCATGCTCATAGTGGTCATCTTCATGTATTTCAAATCGGACAAACCCGCAGACAATCCGAAAAAAGCGAACCAATCCGAAGAGGAGATACGAACTCACAAGATGAAAATGGTGAAATATCTGATGTACGGCGCTTGCGGTGTGTTGGTCGCGTCGCTAGGTACGTCGTTCTGGAACCTCATGATAGGAGCCAAAGCTATAAAGATGTGTTCTCGATCCGACGAAGTTGGCAGTACTTCTACCACGAATATATCGTAATCATGTCGTCCGTAGTAGAGTACGAGACTTCGTTGAGCGTGATCCTACCGCACGATATCGGCAACCAACGTTTCGCTTCTTTGATCGCGAGCGACGAGCATTCGGCGCCCGAACTGATACTCTATTTCGAAAACGGTAACAGATTATCGGAAAACAAGTATCAGAAGAAAGAGGTCGTATCTAGAGACCGTATCGTAAAATTTTCGAATGGTTTTTTTTTTCCTCTCATACGCACGGTTTGCTCCGAATCGTTGGCCCCGATAGAGAGCCACGACGCCTTCAACGTTGTTCAAATCGTGTCGCGAGTCGTCGTTTTGCAAAAAAATATAACGTACAACGGCGGTTGCGGAGGAGAACAGGTGCGCGTTCGTTGTTGTTTCCAAAAAGAGACGGCTCGCGTCAACCGCATGAGCACGGCGATGAGATTCACTTTTCGCGCCGAAGCGGAATATCCGAAAACTGCTAACCCCTCGGAATACGAGACGCTCTTTCTCGACGAAGTGTATCGAATGTTGAAACTCTACGATATAGCGATAGAGTTGGAACCGCTAACGTTGCTCGATTTTCACAATTGCTCCTCGTCGAAACTTCACCTTTGGGACGAATATTTTCCGAAAACCGTGTGTCGGTGGGCGTACAAATGGAACGGCGTGAAAGGGAAGTTGAAATTCGAGCGTTCGATCTCGTCCGGAGAAGCTAGCGTCATCGTATGGCCGGACAATCACGAGATGATCGAGTGCACGATAGTCTTCGACGCGAAAGAGTGGTTGTATTTTTTCGAAAAAATTTGTTGGCAGGTGGAGATACTCAAAAACTCCGTAGTTATGATCGAACCTTTGGCGGTGCGTTATTTGAACGACATATACCAATTCGAACCGGACAGCGTTCCGGACGTTTTGTCGGCCGTCTCGTCGTTCCGGACAGTATGCCACGTTAACGGTAAAAACTTGCTGTCACCGTCTCACTGTTTGACGTCGCCTTCGCTACCGGCGAGCGCGATAAAACAAAAGTTCGTGTAAGACGTTATCGTGCAAACTTACACCGAGGGTCGCGTTCCCGAAACGTACAATCGCGATCTTTTCGACGGGTTCGTGTTCATTCAGAACGGAGTCAAAGGGAAATACAAAATACCTACGATAGACGTATTGTGCATCTCCAAGAACCACTACACCGTCGGCGGCAACAACAACTTACCTCCGACTATAATCGTCACGCAAGACAAGAACGGCAACAACGTCAAGACTGTGTACGAGATGGGTCCGGATTTTAAAATAATAAGAAATAGGCAGGATAGGTATTTTCCGAGTTCGCAAGAAGAATTTGTGAATTTTCTCAAAAGTTCTAGAAGGTTGGCAGATGTGAAAATAAAATTATAAAATAAAGATTTTTCTGCGACTTTACTTGAGTGTGTGTTTTTTTCCTCCATCATGTCCGTTACGATCACCCGTAACGATCTGCAAACGCCGCCCTTTCGAGTGTCGGCATCGGATCGTCGTACGGGCTCGATTCCTGTCAAAGATTTGTTGGACACCTTGCGAGGCAAATTGAGCAAATTGACGATTTTTCAAGAGAGAGTGTACAATTTTCACGATTCCGTATCGAAGAAATTGCGCTCTACAATCGATGAAACCGTCAACAGTTTACTTCAAAACCGTGTTAACGGTCCCGAGGATACCGAGTCGCTCTACTCGCTCGTATCGAAAGTAGACTCTACAGAGAGGTACGTCAACAGGAAGATGCGTATATTCGCCGTATGGCGAGATCAAGTGTTGTCTTTGTGTCGCGATGCCGAAGCGACCAAATCGGAAATCGTGGAATTATCTTTGAAATATAACGCGGCTCTAAAAACCGTAAGCGAGTTCAAAGAGCGGGACGTAAAAACGTTCTTGAAACGTCAAAAGATGAAGGACGGTATCGTTCGTACGCAGACGAGAATATACGAGAAGAAGAGCACCGTAGAGCGGATACTCGCCACGATCTACCGTATGTGCTCCGGGATGGCTACGCTCTCGGTGACTACCGAGACGGGCGATAATTTCGATCTGAAAGAAATAACGTCTCGTATGATGGAGTTGACGAAGGGCAACGCGTTTCATAGATTCTACGACGCCATGTACAAGAAGATAAAAGCTTTAACGGGTAAGCGGACCAACAACGCGGTATTCGATAATTTGGACGATCTGATCAACATAGACGATACGATTCTGGTAGATCTGTTGGATATTTCCGAGCGTAACAACGACGACGAGAGTGCGCCGCCGGTCGCCCCGACCGTTACGCGTAAACGTAAAGCTACCGATCCCACCGTAACGTTGGAAGACGACAACGAGGAAGACGAATCGAACGAGGACGCCATTATGCACGATGCTGACGAAGACGACTATCTCGGAGGTCCGTCCAAACGGCCGACACGGGACGACGAAGAGCTCGTTAGACAAGCCGAATCGTCGAGGAGACTAGCGGCTAAACACGCGGACGACGATTCGTTCGCTAATGTACTGTACGAGTTGATCACCGACAACGAGACTAGAAGTTCCTTTAGGGAAATTTTATCGCTCGTAGCTCCGAACGACAGAGTGAGCGAATTCGTAAACGCTATCGCGTCGCTCAACGATCCCGCATCTTACGTTGACAACATCGATTCTTACGAAGGTCGTTAAGATTTTGTTGATCTCGCCGTACGAACGCATATGGTGAACAAGTTTTTCGTCGAGGCTGACAGTTACGCTTTGGTATCGGACAACGTTCGATCGAACGCGAAAAAGTTTTTGAAACTTCTAGAAGACATTATACGAAAAATAAAAGATAAAGTTATATCGTCGTACGAGGAAAAAGTGAGCAACGACCTCTTTTTCGGACTCAAATACGATACTCTGGAATCGGAAATATCGAAACGATTGAACGAGCGTACGGATGTTTTCGAGCGATCGCTCTACATCGTATTGTCGTCGTCAACATCCGTAGAATGATTTCGGAGTCGTACTGTCCGTAGAAGGTACGAAAGACGCGATATCGCTACGTTCCAATTCTCGTTTGATCCTACCGAAGAAAGCGTAACTCGGCACCACGTTGTGAACGTTCTCCTTTCTCAAATCTTGTTTTTTTTTGAATTCGACATAAATCAAATGACAGTTTGTGCGACGTTCGTCGATAGCGTCCGCGACTCCGGGCGGCAACAGATGCGCGCTCTCGTTTTCACCGTAAATATTGTACGGCTGAGCGATAGTGTTGAACACGAAACCTCGGTAAGCGTACCACCACTCACCGTAACCGATAAATTCGAAACCGTTGAGCAATCTTTCCCGATCGTAAGCGTCCGTCATTTCGAAAGTTTTCAATTTATCCACCGATACTCGCCAGTTGTCGAACTCGTCGTCGTAAACAGATTCGTCGGCTATGGAAAACTCTAAATATCTCAAACGACAATCCAATTCTACAGAGAGAACTTCGTTACACGCCGCTAAAACGAATACAATTTTCTTATCTTTCACGTTTTTGTACATAGTGAAGTGATTGAAAAACGGATTTACTCTGTTGCCGAAATCGAATTGCGGCGCATCGTCGTTCAAAACGACAGAGTCGTCTGACAAATAACTTTTCGTACGTTTCTTCGTATACATCATAGTGAAAACATGATCGGGATCCTTTTCAAATCTAACTCTAAGAGAATTATCGAAATGACCAGAATTGGATGTCCAAAAATTTTTATTATTATTTCTCAAAGGTACATTGAAAAACACACTCATCATTCATCAACTTTACAAATTTTTATAGGTACAACGTCGTCGTCGTCGTCGTTTTCGATCGTGCTACCTGCCTCCACTTCAGAGGCAACTCTCTTCGAGTGCCGTTGCTCTTGTGCCGGTGGTGGCGTAGTCGGCGAAGAACGCGATGCCACAAACCGATCTATAGTCTGAACGATGTTGAGCAGGATCCTCGTAGTAGGCAAACGTAGAGTTTTCTCGAAAAGTGCCGTTTGGTCTCTAGCGTCGTAGACGACGTCTTCTCGCAAAGCCGAACATCCCACGTAGTCGGCTATCAAAAGCGAATCTTCGACGTCGCCTCTTTCGTTTTCTTCGATCGAAACTCGCTGATTTTTAGCGTTTTTACACAACGTCTCGTACAGACGAGTCGTGCACGCTATCAGAGCGTCGTAATCATCACCAAACTCGCTCTTTCTGAACCCGTTGATCAATTTTTTACAATCGAAAGCTTCGATCAGCGACGATCCTTCCATCTTGATTATCTTGGCGTTCGGTTCGTAGCGTTCTCCGTTCAGTAAGGTAAAACAATGCGTGTTCTCGTCGTTACGGTACGATCCGAACGCTCGCGGGCGAGCGAACGATCGGACGCCTTTACGGTAAGAATTGAAACCGGCAACGGTGACATAAACTGTCTCGGAAACTTCTCGTCGGCGAGACGAGAAAAAACAAACGGCATTTTTCTTGAAACTCAGACGGTAATCGAAACCGGGTCGAAAACGATCGGTACTCTTGAACTTGTAATTCGTGATTTTAAACTTGTAGTGAAAGTCTTCATTTTCTTCGATAGACTCGACGTCGAACGTAGGTTTGAGATTTACCGTGGCTCTTTTCAATCGATTTTTCTGCGCCGTGTCTTTTTTTCTCAACACTTGCATTTTAGTCGTGTCGGCTTGACTGTCGATCTTGATCGCGTCGACGAGAGCGTTCACACGATTTTTGGGATCCACCGTGCCGAAAACTTGCACGTCGAACGTGAGCGTAGAAGAGTCTTCAACGTTTTTCAAAGCGACGAAACTGAACGTTAACAGACCCGTATCGTCCACGTCGTGAATATAATCGAGAACCAAAACTCGCTTGTCCGAACAAACGAACCTGACCGCAAATTCAGGATCGTGAGTCAACACGATCGGAGTTGTGCGAACGTAGCGTCGTTTAGCTTCCAACTTGGGCAAACCGCTCAGTTTTATCGACGTACGAGAATGATCGTTCTTCACTTTGGAAACAATCTTGACGTCCGCATCGTCACGAACCACTGTGAATTTCAGATAGGCCGTAGTCGATTTCTTCAGAGACGTACCCGCTTTGACACTCTCGTTCACACTCTCGACGGATCGACGTATGCTCGAAATGTCTTCGTCGGCGATCGTAGTTTCCGAACTTCTCCATCGCATCGCTTCCGGACCGCACAGTATATCCAAAAATTTTCCCAGCACAGTCTTGAAATCGGCATCGTTTTCGCACTTTATAGCTTCCAAACAAGCGTTTTCGTTCTCGCGTAAAGCGACTACGGGTATGTTCTTCCAGTAGTCCTTCGTACCGTACAACTCTTTTGCCGCGTACCCGTGAGCATCGTTGTTAAAATCCGCTACTTTGAGTTTCATCTTGTCAACGGTGACAAAAAATCGCCGATACTCTCGATAATTTTGCGAGTAGCTTCTAAATAAGGTATAACGTGAAACCCGTGATGCAGATGAGGCTCCTTGTCGAACACGACGGTTTTCACCGAACTCGGATTGGCTTTCGAATACTTTACAGTTTGATTGTACAGAAAGTCGGCGGTCGACACTATCGCCAATTTAGGTATATCTTGCGGTAGTCCTATACTGGAGTAATTATCCTTTCCCGGAGTCCCGCGCATTATATACCAACCGAACATGGAAGATAAGATTCGATCATCCTCGAATACACGATAGTACAATCCTCCCACCCCGATCATACCCACGATCGAACTCTTCGCGTCTACTAGAATCCTCGGCACTCGCATAGAATTCGCGACTCGCTCGTCTCGTTCTTTTTTGACGAATCCCGACACCAGCAGAGATCCGATCGAAGATCCGGCCATCACGAAACGCTCGTATCCCAAACGCTCGCGAACGCCGGCCAGCACTTTTGTAATATGCATCATGGCGTCGTGTACCGTATTATCGAAACGTACCGGGTAATTGAATGTAAAAACATCGCAAGTTTTACCGATCGCTTCGTGCAGAGCGTTCAGAAACCCGTACGACGCGCGTCTATCGCACATCAACATCGCTCCACCGTTGATCCATACCAACAACGTTCGCGAGCGTACGCCAGTAGCGCACCATAGAGTCTCGTCGCCCGTTTCGGTGCCGCGCGACGACAGCGGATAAAAGTGGTTATCGATAGATCGAGAATGTCGTAACAAATACGACACCATCCAGCGTTTGGGTTTGAACACGATGCAATACATCGTATAAAACGACAGAACGCATACCAGAACCACCAGTATAGCCGACAGCAAACCTTTGGTCTTCATAACGCTCGACGATAGTACGCTCACTATGTATCTCAGAGAAGAGAGAGCCGTCACGCGAGCGATGGAACGACACGCTCGATCTCTCCTGACTAAACAGTTGCGTCGTAGCGAAAGGGTGTACGTTTACGAGTGGTCCCACACCGAAACGGCGATCGTGGGCATCGGTCCGGACGTCAACGGGGTGGCAAGCTATCTCGAGACGAGCGCGTCTCCCGGAGTATACGCGATCGCTTCCAACATGGATGTTTTGGCGCTTTTCTGTTCGGTGCACAAAGAGATATTGTCGTGCAATAAGATCACGATAAATTCCGAGGATGTTATGATGAACACTGTCAATTTTAGACCGTCCGACATCATGTACTCGGATAGCGCTACGCGACCCGGAAACTTGGTGAAATTGGAAACGCGTAATTTCGAGGACGCTCTGGCCGTTCATCGTTTGATAAGTTACAACGAGCGAGCGTACAAGTTCGTTTCGGTACCTCCGTACTGGGACGCTACGAAATTCGTATCGTTCGAATGCATGATCGTCAACGAAACGTGGTCGCCCGAAGAAATCGCGACGACTTTTCGATGGATGACGGAGGATTTAAAAATATCATCTCTGAACGAAGAACGACAATTCTGGTTCGACATACCCGTAATATCGTACGATATCGAAACCGTTTCGGATCTGAAGAACCGCGTACCGACCGGCATCGCTACCAACGATAACCTGTTCACCGTTTCCGTTACGCATTGGCACGCAAAACAACAATTTTCCGTGGTGTATCTGCCGATCGTTGGATCATCGAGTTCGCTCGACTGTGCTGTCGAAACGTTGATGAATCATATGCGTTCGAGAAAATTGAAACACATATCCGACGATAATCATTTTTTGCTCGTCTTTTTCGACGAGAAAGAAGCGTTGGAAACCGTGTTCGAACTTTTGTCGCCCAAACGCAAAGATTCGTACGTGTTCCACATACTGACAGGATGGAATACCGAGAGTTACGATAACAAATTCATGTTGTCGCGCGCCACTTACTACGGTCTACGAAACGTTACGGATGATTTTGTCTACAGCGGTCACGGTTTGACTCGCGGTCATTGGCAACGTTCGATGGATCTGTACAGACTCATCAAACTACGTTACAATTTCGAAAGTTACAAATTGGATTCCGTCGCGTACAAATTGCTACGCGAACGTAAACGGGACGTGAACGCGGTGGCTCTCCGATTCTTGTTCGATTACGTTCGTCGTACGAACAGACTTTTGATCAAAAGCGACGTTACGGCGGATAAAATCGACGAAACCGAAACGTTCCGAGGCGGGATCGATCTCGAGTACACTTTCAAGGAAATACCGTGCCTCGTCGACAGCGTGGATTACAACGATCAGGATTCTATACTGGTGGCCGTGATGTTCGAGAAGATCAAAACGCTGCAAGACGCGAACGTTCGCAGTCGCGAATGTTGGCAGCCGGTGAGTAATCTGAACTCTCGAATAGCGAGAATCAAACCTCGAGTGTTGGATCGGTGTTTCGTGTCGTTGTTGAAGTCTAAAAATTTTTTAGCCAAAATGGAGAACGAAGAGCGACATTTGTGGTATCCGCTCCCGAACGTCATGCCGAACGTGCCTCGTAACATGGCTTACAATTACCTTCTCAAATCGGTGAGCGTGAGCGATATGATCAAAAAACCGGGACCGATCAAGCGCGACGCCAACGGTCGCGAGAAACTAGCGTTGGCCGGAGGTATCAATTTCAGTTTCGGTCACAGATACGTGCGCTCGCAACCCAACCACGTACTCCAAGATTTGGATTTCGTACAGTTTTTTCCATCCATCATACGAGATTACAACATATCCGAGGAGACTGTAGATTTTTTGCCGGCATCGTACTTGTTGATGTCGTACGATACTACGAAAAACATCGAACATTTCAGATTGTTCGATTACAATAATCATTCTGACGAGGATAAAATTGTTACACAAGTGATGATATACAACTACGTCAAGAACGGAACGTATTTCGGAGAAGAGTTTCCGTTCACGAAAGACGAGTTGTCCAAAAGAGGCGAAGACACGGTTCTCGTCATCTACGTGGGACGTCGCGGATTGTACTCTTTGGCTTGCGCGGACGCTATATCGCGACGCGAGAAAACCAAGAGCGGTCTCGCCGTTCTGAAAGACGTCTTGGCGGCCGTAGACGAGCGTATACAATTTGTAAAAGATGGGAGCGATCGAGAGAACGAGCGTCGTATCGATACGACGGTCGCAGTAGAACTCGAAATTGACAACACCGAGGATGACAGCGACGACGGAGATGACTCGAACGAAGAAGAGTTCAGCGAAGACTCGGACAACGATCAAGACTCCGACAAACAACGAGTTGTCGTAGAAAATAAGCGAGAATTGTGGAGCACTAGATTCGATTTTCAGAACCTGCACGTCTCCAAAGTGATCACGGTGTACGCTACCGGAGAGATATACGTGGATTGGGACGTGGTGCCGTCGATGACGCTCGACGAATTGAACGGATTGCGATCGGCGGTGTACGACGAACAAGAGCGGTATTCGAACGCGTACGTTCTGTACAAAACTTTCGTGTCTAGTGTGTACGGTAACCTATCGGCTCAGGTTCGATCGGCCGTCACGTATCTGGGCAGATATATCCTACTGAAGACGTCCCGTATGTTGGAAAAGATCGGTTGCGAAGTACTGTACGGAGATACGGACGGCGTTATAGTGATCAACTCTACCGGTCGCGACGTTTCTTACGACATCAATAACGCTTTGGAAGTGGGCACGATAGAGACCCACAAAATCATCGCTTCTATAATAGTGCGTTCGAAGATACACTTGGACGAGCTGTCGCCCAACTCGTCTCGCGTAGAGTACACGCAGCACAAGAACGGACCGTCGGCGTACAAATGGGCGATCGATTTTGTGTGCGATTACGAGCGAAAATTTCAAATCAAAATAAAACACATCGAAGACGTTCAGCAATTGTGGAACCGTTTCTTCCGTACCGTCTTCGTGAGCGCTCTCGCCAACATCGGATATCGCGCGACCGAAAAGGACAACGGTCGCGTAGTCGTCGAAAAAATGGACGATTCCGTCAGAGAAATATCGTCGCTGTCCGACGTGTTGATCAATCGCGAGGACGAAGAAGCTTCGGGTAACAAATCGGCCGAAGAGTTTTCCCTAGACTGGTTCTGCCAAGACGTGTGGGTGCAGGATAGCTACGAGAAACGGTGCACGTTGAGCGAGTACAAAACGTTCGTATCCTGCAAATACCCGAGTTTGGAGAAACTCAAGAAGCATCGAGTTTTCTACGACATACGTTGGGACGATCTGAGTTCGGAAAATCTACGACCTTCGATATGTTTGTACGACAACAACATATCCAAATTGAACGCTCTGCGACGCATCAACGTTTCCGTCTTTTTCGGAGCCGTTCAAAAAACGACCTATTACCGATTGAACGCGTTCGTGAGACAGAACACCGCGGGTCACAATGTGGCGCTCAACGAGACGATCGAGAAACTCGTACGTCGGGTAGCTTTCGAAACAGAGTATAGGAGACACCTCGTTGATCCGTTCACCGAAGACCCCGATCTGCGTCACCCGTTCTTCTAAAATATGTATCTGCGCGGTTGCAAAGCCAGCGTACTACCCGACGGCGAATCTGCGTTTTCGTCATCGGCAACGCGTCGCCGACGCCGCCCTCACGATTCGTACGATAAAGCGTTGCGAGGATGTTTGTCGGCGCTGTGCGTGCCGATCGTCACCAGTATACACGCCGTCAACGGAGAGCTCCTGAACACCGTGCCGTACGTCGTTATGGAGATGCTGCGGTTCAACAATATATACGTCAATCAAGTATCTTTGATAAAATGTACCGTAGAGTTACCAGAATTTTTGTGGTTCATGTACGATGAAGTTTACAATAAATATTTCATACTCGTCAATCAAGATTTTCTAGAACAGTATATCGCTTCGCCCGATCCTCGAAACGTACCCGTAGTTTGGACAGACTCTGTCAAACCGCGACTGGAACTGTTGGATCCGGTAGTCCCTTCGGCTCTGCCGCCGCATATAATCGAAAAAATTATCGGTAATCAATTCGGTTGCAAACGTTCGTCGTCTACGAGAGACGAGAATCTCTTTTGTTATGTAGAAAATATTGTGAAACGTTACTCCGGTATAACGAAATGGATGGTTCTCATCGATCATCTCGTCACTCATATGATTTACGATTATAACGCGCCGTTGAGCAAACAAGTCGTGGATCCGGATCGCGAGATACACGAGAATTGGACCGATATGGGCGGCGTAACGTTGCATACTCTCGTGGGAGTTTCAACGTTGAAAAAAAATCGATCATACGATTCGGAGCCGTACCGAGACAACGATCTATTCACCATATTCGACAATTGAATCGTGCCGGGATATCTCGTTTTCGAAAATATCCACCATGTCTCGTTTGAACTTTTTCGAGAAATGTAACGTGTCCGAGAAACCCACGTGCTGTACGACGTGATTGACGAAATGAACCGAGACGAGTATCAAACGTAGAATGCTATTTGTTTATGTAGCACCGATCAAACAATGTCCGCGACAGCACACATACATTCACGTACACATTAGCTAAGCCTTCAAGTGGTATTAAACGCTCAACCGACGGCAGTATATATATATAGACATTCAGACGCTTGGCTATAGCCTCCCGCTCTGCTCCAGACCAGTCAGTCGTCTTGTGGATCGCGAACAGTACGCACACTCTCCACCACCTCGAGCATGTATTCATTTTGCTCAATATAGTTCTTACGAATAGTTCAAAGTTAACTCTCCTCTATTCACTTCGCAAAAAACCCCATCACCGGCAAAACATTTGGTCCTTCGAGCTGCAGTAAAAATGCAGTGAATAGAGGAAGTTTGACACAGTGATGTGTGAGAACGTGGTGCGAATATTGGTGCGGAGCTCATTCGCCAAGTGCAGTTATACTGTGCCCTAATTGAAGTGCGATTAATCTCATATACCGTGTGTAAAAATCGCGAGCCACACAATTGTGGGAATTGCATGGCATCGTCATCGTTGTGTCAGCACCCACGCCAATGGACAGCCATTTTGTCCTCAGTGCTCCGAACGGCAAGTGAAGCCAAGCGAGCCAAGAATTTAGGATGTGGCAGCCATTTTGAATAGCCGGCGTCCTCATCATCGACGAGACAGCAGTGGGTAAACATCAGGCCGACGTCTTCTCAGAATTGAAGCAGCAGCGAGTAAACAACAAGGCGGCGTCACAACAAGAGTGACCTTCAACTGCCAACTCGATATAACAGACGCGAAGCGTTTGCGACCGAAGTCGAGATCATCTTTCGGTGAGTGAGTTTGTTTACTCCTTCCTGCGTTCTCTGGGGATAGTTTCACTGCCTGACCCTTACCCCTCCCCTCAATAGTCTCACTTCTGTATTCTCAAATGCTTAATATTGCGCCTAAAATTTTTGTTCAAGACCAGTACTGGGGTCTCTTGGAGTACCCATTTCGCGCTGAAAGTATATCAAACTAGTTTCTTGATAGCCATTCCGACATTTTCCGGAATGACAGAGCTATAGTTTCGGTTGAATATACACAGATAGCCGCTCGGACATTTTCCGGAATGTCAAAACTATAGTTTCGCTTCAATATACATACATAGCCATTCCGACATTTTCCGGAATGACAAAACTATAGTTTCGCTTACATATACATATATAGCCATTCCGACATTTTCCGGAATGTCAAAACTATAGTTTCGCTTCAATATACATACATAGCCATTCCGACATTTTCCGGAATGACAGAGCTATAGTTTCGGTTGAATATACACAGATAGCCGCTCGGACATTTTCCGGAATGTCAAAACTATAGTTTCGCTTCAATTTACTTATATAGTCATTCCTACATTTTCCGGAATGACAGAGCTATAGTTTCGGTTGAATATACACAGATAGCCGCTCGGACATTTTCCGGAATGTCAAAACTATAGTTTCGCTTCAATATACATACATAGCCATTCCGACATTTTCCGGAATGACAAAACTATAGTTTCGCTTACATATACATATATAGCCATTCCGACATTTTCCGGAATGTCAAAACTATAGTTTCGCTTCAATTTACTTATATAGTCATTCCTACATTTTCCGGAATGACAGAGCTATAGTTTCGGTTGAATATACACAGATAGCCGCTCGGACATTTTCCGGAATGTCAAAACTATAGTTTCGCTTCAATTTACATACATAGCCATTCCGACATTTTCCGGAATGACAGAGCTATAGTTTCGGTTGAATATACACAGATAGCCGCTCGGACATTTTCCGGAATGTCAAAACTATAGTTTCGCTTCAATTTACTTATATAGTCATTCCTACATTTTCCGGAATGACAGAGCTATAGTTTCGGTCGAATATACACAGATAGCCGCTCGGACATTTTCCGGAATGTCAAAACTATAGGAGTTTCGCTTACATATACATATATAGTCATTCCGACATTTTCCGGAATGTCAAAGCTATAGTATCGATTGAGTATACACAGGTAGACACTCTGATCCCGTCTGGAATTTCACTTCGTCTGAATTACTCGTTCAAGTGAGGAATTCGTTCTTTCTGGACGAGTGATTCAACGAGCATACCTTTGAACACAATGGCTTCGATTGAGAAGCAACTCAAATTACAATCACGCATTGCAAACGCGTATATCAATTTCCAAAAGACAGGCCAAGCCAAGATGACGAAAGGCGCGTGCCTTACCCGAATGAAGGGGTTGGAAAACTATTGGGAAAAGTTCCAAGAGGCACATGGGAAGCTAATGGACGATGATGATATTGATGCTTCGGATAACTACTTCAAAAATAATGTATTTGATAGTGTAGAAGAGTCATACTTCGTTTCTCTCGGACTTTTTCAAGACTTCTTGTTGAATCTCGAGGCAGCAGTGCCTACCGGTTCACGAAATGTTGAGACGTCGGAACAATCAGCTATATTCCAAGCAAAATTACCGCCGATTGAACTCCCCACATTTTCCGGTGACATACAAAACTGGAAGAATTTTCATGATTCTTTTGATGAAATGGTGGTGAAGAAACACGGCCTTGCAAATGTTTATAAAATGAGCTACTTGCGATCCTCACTTAAAGGAGAAGCCGCAGAGCTCCTTGAAGAAAGCTCGTCCTCTGGCGAAAATTTTGATTCAGCCTGGAAAAGCGTAAAAGAGTACTACAGCAATAATCGCTTATTAGTCTCTAAATTACTTTCAAAATTAATGTCCATGAATAAGATGGAATCTGACGTAGCTTCAGAAATTAGTCGTCTTCGCAACGGCATGAGCAATATTTTAAAAGCTCTAAAATCATTAAATTGTCAAGTCGACACTTGGGATCCTTTTGTTGTCTTTCTAGTAGTGATGCGTCTTACCCCTTCGCTTCAAAAAGACTGGGAATCTCATGTCGCACAATCAGAAAATCCTAAGCAATGCCCTAGCTACAAGATGCTCGATGATTTTCTCGAAACGCAAAGGCTAGCTCATGTTCAATTTGAAAGTGCTAAAGTAGTCACGGAACAGTCGGAGCAAAAGCGCAAACCCAATTCTGACACAAAGAATCAGAATAAAAATCAGAATAACAAACCCAAGGATTCTAAAGCGGTTCATGTGAATCAAAAGGACCCAAAGAAACCTTGGCGTGAACCACCCGTCTGCATCATTTGCGAGGGTCCACATTTTTTTTCCTTCTGCAATAATTTTAAGGCGAAATCGGTGCCTGAAAGGAAAAAATACATACATTCGCTCAAGAGATGTCTCAATTGTTTCTCTTCAGACCATCTCTTACCAGAGTGCACTAAAGAAAAACGCTGTGCTGTTTGTAACGGCAAGCATCATACGACTATTCACGAAAGTGGTAAGCCTAGTATTCCGAATACCGCTGATCAACCTTCCAAATCGAATACGTCCGCCCAAAAGTCCGGCAGTGCAGCATCTATGTTACAACTGGAATCGAACCACGTCAATAACATTGTTAATAAAGATGACAATGATGGGGAGATTTTTATAGCAACTGCTCGAATCTTAGCTGAATCTACATTTGGTTCGTCATACGAAATACGGGCAATCGTGGATCAGTGCGCACAGTCTTCATTTATTTCAGAAGGCTTGTGCCAATTACTTAGATTAAAGAAGAAACCCGTTATGGTACCTACTACGACAGTGGGCGGTAAAAGTGGCCCTGTATGCAAAAATATAGTAGAGGTGACTATACGACCTCGTTTTACTTCCGATAAAAAATTCATAGTGTCAGCTTACGTGATTCCTAAGGTTACAAAATATCAACCCAACTCGCTATTCAATGGGGATTGGAAACATTTGAAGAAACTGCGTTTAGCCGACCCTAATTTCAATAAACCTGGTGTGGTCGATATGTTACTTAGTGCTCAGATCCACGCACTAATCATACAACAAGGTTTACGTAAGAGCCGAAAGGGGGATGCTCCTATAGCTATGAAATCGCATTTCGGCTGGATAGTTTCTGGTTCTTCAATGTCTCAAAAATCGTCGCAACCAATAATAAATTTGTGTCTTAATGACACCGATTCTCAACTCAATAAAACTCTCCGTTTGTTTTTTGAACGCGAGGAAATTCCAAAGGAACGTTTCTTGTCGGATGATGAACAAAAATGTGTTGAGCATTACAACAGCAATGTGAGTCGCACAGAAACCGGCAAATATATTGTCAAACTTCCACGGAAACCCAATTTTCCGGAGTCAGGTATTCTAGGAGATTCTTACTCCAAAGCACTTCGAGTTTTTCTAAGTCTAGAAAAGAAGTTTGCGAAAAATCCTGAATTCAAGAATGCGTACGTCAAATCAATGCGAGATTACTTATCTCAAGGTTTCGCGCGCCCAATATTCACTACTAGTATCCCTGATGATCAATTCTATTTTTTACCTCATCACGGGGTTATCAAAGAGAATAGCTCGACAACTCCAGTGAGAACAGTTTTCAATGCTTCAATGATCACTAATAAGGGTTACTCGCTCAATGACTATCTCTATTCAGGTCCAAATTTACTACCTGAATTAGTTGATTTATGTACCCAATGGCGTAAGTATCCTCATGCTTTTGTGGCGGATATAAAACGAATGTTTTTACAAATTGGCGTCCACCCAGAGGATCAACACCTCCAAACTATTCTGTGGCGAGAGCACCCCAGTGATGCAATAACGAAACTTTTGTTGACCGTACTGACATTTGGCTATACGAGTAGTCCATTCTTAGCTATAATGACACTCAAACAGTTAGTCAAAGATGAAGGTGAGCATTTTCCGAGTGCTATTGAAGTAATCGACGAAGAAACCTACATGGATGACGTAGTATCTGGTGGTTTCTCGATTGAAGAAATTTTAACTAAGCAATCGGACACAACTAACCTCCTAAGATCAGGTGGATTCGAGTTGAGAAAATGGCTCTCAAACACCCCCGAACTCATCGATAAATTACCAAAAAACATATTAGCTGCGGACGACCCTTTGCAAGAGGACTCTTTGTTCTCAGTGCTCGGTATAAGTTGGTGTCCCGCTAATGACATTTTCAAGTTCCAATTGTCACTTGACTCTTTGACGGTTCCACTGACAAAGCGTATTGTACTTTCCAAAATTGCTAGAATCTTTGACCCACTGGGTTGGATAACTCCGGTAATCATCACCGGTAAAAATTTCATGCAGCTGCTGTGGATAAAAAATGTACCTTGGGATCAGGTACTACCGGATGAATTTACCGAAAAATTTCAACAATGGTATTCTTCCTTAACTCACCTTTTGGATTTGAAAATCCCGCGTTACTTAGGTATAACGAAAAACGCACAAAAATACGAACTACATGGTTATTCCGACGCTTCCAAGATAGCGTATGCAGCGGTTGTATACCTGCGAGTTTTAGATGATGACTGTAGAGTCACTTTGTTGGGCGCTAAATCAAAAGTTGCACCCATAAAAATCCTCTCGATTCCGAAATTGGAATTATTCGGCGCTTTGACAGTCGCCCAACTGCTCAGTCGATTTGCGTCCAAACTCAAACTTGACAATCTGTCAATTCATGTGCACTGCGATTCAAAAGTAGTATTGCACTGGGTTCATGAGCACCCTTCTAAATGGCCGGTTTTAGTTGCCAATAGGTGTGCTGAAATTAAAACTCTGATTCCCAATGCCACTTGGCACTACATCAAATCGTCGAAAAACCCTGCAGATGTTGCTTCTAGAGGGTGTTTGGGGAACGAACTCGTCTCAAATCGTCTGTGGTGGGAGGGACCCCCCGACTTGCGAGAACATAATCGAGATTGGAGTCTAACAGGTTATGTCGATTTGAATTTCTCCACCAATCCAGAGAAGTCGACGAATGAAAACATTGAGGTATCTGTGAATACCATAACTTCAGAGACTCCGAAGATTCAAATTTGGGATCTGATGAAACGATACTCTTCCTTTACCAAACTGATTAGAATCACTGTATATATTATGAGATTCATTTCAAGAATCGTGAATAAAACGTCTCTCAAAGACAAAGTATCATGCGTTATTAGCAAGTTTCCTGTTCATTCAGATCAGCTCATAGACAGCAGTGAAATTCGCCACGTTAAGCTTGTCATGAGCTATCTTACTCAATTAGCTTATTTTCCATTTGAATATAAAATGTTGCAAGAAGGTAAAATTCTACCTAAAGCAAATGCCTTGAAATCTTTGAACCCCGTGCTAAAAGACGGTTTGTTGAGAGTAGGTAGCAGAATCAAAAATTCAGATCTATGTGACGATGAGAAATTTCCTGTTATCTTACCAACAAAATCTACTCTGACGGAGCTCTTGATTCGATATTTTCATCACATCACGTTGCACGGTGGTACTCAACTGACTCTTTCTACTAGCCGACAAATGTTCTGGATTATTCGAGGAAAAAGTGCCGTGAAAGTTATTATTGATAATTGCACCAGTTGTCAAAGATACAGAGCTACTCCACAGTATCAAATGATGGCAGCACTACCGCAAGAACGGGTACTGCCTACGCGTCCATTTAAAAAAGCAGGTGTAGATTACGCAGGTCCATTCAAGTTGCTAGCTTCACGCATTCGCGGACAAATTTCCTACAAGGGTTATTTCATTATTTTCATTTGTCTTTGCACAAAAGCAATTCACCTTGAAGCTGTCTCCGATTACACTACAGAGTCGTATCTAGCCGCGTTCGACAGATTCACGGCAAGACGAGGACCTTGTGAGCTTCTCATAAGTGATCAAGGTCAGAATTTGGTTGGAGCAGATACCGAACTTAGAAAAATGTTCACCAAAAATTCGCCCTACTCCAATTTCATTTCCCAATCCCTTAACAATTTAGGGACTAAGTGGCGTTTTAATCCACCATCCGCCCCACATTTTGGAGGAATTTGGGAAGCTGGGGTTAAGGCAGTGAAACATCACCTAAAGAGGGTAGTGGGAGAAACAATACTCACCTTTGAAGAATTCACAACAGTCCTCAATCAAGTGGAGGCATGCCTCAACTCTCGGCCTCTCATGCCCCTCAGCAATGACCCTTCTGATCTAGAGGCTCTAACACCTGCCCATTTCCTGATAGGAGAGCCATCCCTCCTAATAGTCAAGGACAGAGTTACCAATGACAAAGTGTCACCCCTACGACGCTGGAAAATCATCACACAAATGGTCCAACAACTTTGGGAACGTTGGTCGCACCAGTATCTCCATACGCTCCATAAACGAAATAAGTGGACCTCAGTACAACCTAACTTTGCTGAAGGCGATCTGGTGTTAGTGAGAAACGAAATAACGCCGCCATCCAGATGGCCACTGGGCCGAATCATCAAGACGCTCCCTGGAAAAGATGGGATTGTTCGAGTCGTACAGGTGCGCACAGCTACCACCATCCTGGATCGACCGATTGTGAAGTTGGTGAAATTATTTCGCCCACAAAATGAAGATGAAGAGTGATCTGTGCAGTGTCGCTTAGAACCCATGAATTTTTCATTTTGTTCTTGAAATCAGTGAACAGTTTAGGATATATTCTCCAGATGAAATTGAATGATGACTCTATATTTTTCACTACAAGTGAACCCTTAATTTTCCACACTTTCATGATATCCTTTGTTCATTGCAATGAAATTTATTTCTCTTGTTTCTCTCGAGGTGGGAGGATGTTTATGTAGCACCGATCAAACAATGTCCGCGACAGCACACATACATTCACGTACACATTAGCTAAGCCTTCAAGTGGTATTAAACGCTCAACCGACGGCAGTATATATATATAGACATTCAGACGCTTGGCTATAGCCTCCCGCTCTGCTCCAGACCAGTCAGTCGTCTTGTGGATCGCGAACAGTACGCACACTCTCCACCACCTCGAGCATGTATTCATTTTGCTCAATATAGTTCTTACGAATAGTTCAAAGTTAACTCTCCTCTATTCACTTCGCAAAAAACCCCATCACCGGCAAAACACTATTTATGACTGCAACTTTTTTTGCGTCCAATATCTGATTCCCTGCGTCGAGAGTCTCTTTCGGAGCTACCGACGACGAGTTTTCCACTAGTACGAACTCGTCCTCTTTAACGCAACGTCTTTTGTTATCGCAATGCCAATAATTTTCCAAATCCGATCGTAGATTGGAATTTTTCGGACGAAAATACATCTCCGCCGCTATAGCCGATATCGGATCGAATCCCTCGCCGAGTTGTATGTTGGCGCGGTAGTCGAAAGCCGGAGGAGAATTGATGTATTCGGCGAGCGACGGTATCGAGACGAGTATGGCGTCTCCGAGCATGCATACCGGCTCCATGGTCGTTTCGTATATCTCGTAGTACGAGATGCTACGGTTTTTGGTCATATCTTTGGGTAGCATATCGTTCAGTAATTTCAAAAGTATCTGTAGGTGTTTGGGTGAAAAATTACAATCCATATCGGTAGAGTAATGTTCGTTTATTAGATGTACAATTTGATCGGGAGTTTTTACAGAGTCGGTCATGTTCGTAAAGCTACTATTCGTTCTATACTTTCAGGATGTTCAGCGTTGTAACAAAGATGAAATTTATCCGAGAATACGCCAACGAGGTTCACAACGTCCGGATCGGCAGCCGACGTGACAGCAGATTCTCCGAATTTCAAAGTCCTTTCCATCATTTCCACCATATCGATACTTTTTTCTACGGTACGTAAATGTCGTTGCGTTACCACGTTACTCAGATCGCAATCGGGTAGAATCACAGAAATGGCAGATTTCGAATCTATCGTAGCGTAATTTTGTAAATCTCCGCACATATCCTCGTCCGTCAAAGAGAATATAACATCGTACACGGATATCGTTCGGTTTTGCACTATACGCAGAAAGTCAGCTTCGGGAGACACTTCTGATTTACGTAAAACTATCGGCTTCAATCGTCTTTCTCCGGAACGTACGAACCACATGAAATATTCGCGCAAGAATTGTTTCGCTCTCGGATCTTTGTGCGTTTCTTCGTCGACTCCTTCACTGTAGTCTTGCAAGAGGGGTTCGCTGCAGAAACCGCATCGTACCGCGTACGCCGCTCTCTGTCCCATCGTTCGGCTATGAGTTTATGAGACACTTGGGAGTCCAGTACGATCAAATTGTAGGATCGCAAAGCGTCTCGAACGCGATTCGGATACCTCTTAAATATACTCGATACTCCCACTATACCTCCAAATTCGCCGCCTCGTTGCAAGTTTTCGCAAATCTTTAGAAACGACGAGAAATCGTTCTTGCGTTTGGAATCTACTATATCGTATATTTTGATCCTAGCGTCCGATGCGTACCGCTGTCTTTTCGTTCTTTCTCGATCGTCTCCGCTGCTGCTACTATCGAACTTGAGCGAGCGTAGCCGAGGATCCACCACCATGTCGACCTCGGGCGGAGAGGATAATCGTTCGCGATTGGTATACGAGGTCTTGGACGAGGAATCGCGCGGTACCGTGCGTATCGGTAAGCACAATCACGTTCGTTCGACGGTGAAGAGTCGCGAGATGACTTTTCTGAGACACGAATCCGTATATCGAGCTTTACGTGCATTGGTGATTCTGTTGGTTTTCGACGGTATCGAGGAATCGTACGACGATAGAGTTAACGATTATCATCCCGTCTCGTTGGAATCGGTAGTTCTGGAAAAGAGTTCCATGAGCGCCGCAACGATGTGCCGATGGGTCGACTCGGTGTTGGGCGACGGTGCTTCGAAACTCTTTTCCGATCCGTTGACTCGCGTCTATCGGGAGTATACCGACGAATGGAAATTGTATCCGTACGGTCACGCGTTCGTTTTGCCGTCGCGCGAAGACTACGTATTACTGAAACGTTTGAATACACGCGTTCTACCGTCGCGCGTGATAGAACGATCGACGAGCGTGGAGCGACGACTGTTAATGTGGGAGGATAAAAAAAAATAAACACTGCTCAATGACTCAAACTCTTGAGACAAGTCGTTCCGTTGGTTTTGGGTATGGTGTATTCCGACAGTATGGATAGCGGAGTGCACATGGAATCCGATCCCGTGTATTTGAGAGTCAGCGCCGGGTTGACAAAATCGAATTCGAGCACTTTATTTTCGTTCTCAAACAACGCCCACACGGGCATACGAAAATGCCTGGTAGTGTCGGAAATTATTTTCGTCGGCAGAGCGTATTTCAACAGAAGACGGAACAGTTTGGGAAGTTTGTACTTTCTCAGTACTTGCGGCTCTCCGGTAGCGTG
Source organism: Eretmocerus hayati (assembly GCA_029851415.1). NCBI lineage: Eukaryota > Metazoa > Arthropoda > Insecta > Hymenoptera > Aphelinidae > Eretmocerus > Eretmocerus hayati. The sequence goes on from CM056743.1 coordinate 34,322,715, forward strand.
GTAACTCTCGATTATCAGCAGCGTGTTTTCGCGAGACAACCAACTACCCTCGTTCTCGACGCTCTTCGGATCGAGATCCATCTTGTAGACGTATTTTTCGAGTATGTTTAGCAAAACTTCGCAAGTTTCGTCGACCGAGTTACGGTTCAATTCCGACAACGACAACTTCATCACTTTTTCTCGCACCCAAGCCTTCATTTCGCCCGTATTTATCTCACCCGAACACGTAACGAACGTACTAACTTTAGTCTTGAAAACGTTACTTATAAAAGTGAGCACGGGCACGGTGCGCGTATTCAGTACGTCGGTGCACGAAACTTTTCGATGCGTTAACCCGAAGAAAAGTTCCGAATGATTGTTGCATATATCCTCGTGCACGAACTCCTCGCACTTGCCGACGCCTCGGAACATACATTTCTCGAAACCGCGATCGGGCTTCGCATTGAATAGAGACGTCATCATCATGGGTATCGATAATTTCAACAGTTTCGCGCCCCGCTTCGAACCGGGGTTGTACAACAAGAACGATCCGAGCACTACTTATTCCGTCTATTTTGACGGAAATCTGATGGCGTACAAGGGCGCCACGCGACAACATATGGATCGAGCGCCTCGACACGACATCGAGACGAGCATAGCGCAAAACTCTCTGATCTACGTGCGCACGTTGACGAAATACCTGGAGGCGCACATGTACCGGTCGAGATTGAAGAACGTGTTCGTCATGTTGGACGGTCATCGGCATCCCAACAAACGCGAGAGACCGACGGAAATAGTACGCTCATCCTCGTCGTCCGGCGCGGATCGGAACGACGAAGGTACGGTTCGCATATGTCGCGCTCGACTCGTCGACGCGTTCGCCGTACAATGCGAAAAATGGAGCAGATGCACAGTTGTAAGATTGAACGAGCACGAAGAAGCGGAGATGATGATGTACCGTTTGCGCGATCGAGAAAACGGTCTCAATTTGTTGGTGAGCGAAGACTCGGACGTGTACCCTATCGTGTACGGGCACGAACCGATCGTCGAGAATCGGATTCGCAAAGACGAAAATGTCGTATCGTACGACACGTCGAACGCGTTGGTGTACGGTAGCATACGCGATACCAACTACAATTACAAACCGAACTTTGTCGTACGGGATTCTTGCGCTTTGGTAGTTTGCAAGCGAGGGTTCAATATAAACGTGGTGGGTTTCGATCATATGCGCTCGGCATCGGGATCGTTGCGTTTGTCTCCGTTGGTGTTCAAAATAATGTGCGCCATGTGCGGCAACGATTGGTTGGATCGTATGATCACACCCACCATGATACGATGCATAGTTTCCGAAGAGTGCGTTCTGTCGGAAGCGGAAAACGTTTTCCTGAGATATTTCGACGATGCGGAGAGCGTATTTCGAGTCGTTTGCTCACTGCTCGTGATAGGTCTTCGAGGCGGCGCTCGTGCCGAGTTGCCGCGTAGAGCCGCGTGGTCCGACAAACCCGTAGGAAAATTCACGCCTTCGAAATTGATCGATAACGTTCGCCGCTACGTGGGTTACGTGTCGGGCGACGGTCTCGATCGCGCGTCTTTCGAAAGGTACGATTCCGTCGAGGCGAGTCGATCGTTGATCGAGTCACTCGTGGGCTCGCGAGATTCACGGACGCAGAAACGAGCGTGTTCGAGTACGGACGTGTGCTCTGAAGAATTCCTCACGAAAGTGGATCGGATCGTGAAAGACGATACTGCTGCTATTACGAGCTGCGAGGTTACATCTTCCGTACCTACTCGACAACGACAGATACCTCGATCACGATCGAAGGATGGAGAACGTATCGAGAAACGTCTACGGATCGATGGCGAGCCTAAAAAAAATGTTCGAATGTTCTCGCTGAGCGGAAATCGTCTAGAGTCTTTGAGCAATGTTTTGTGTTTGTCGTGATTACCAATAAAGAGATGAATGTATCAAACCACATAAATGTTTTGTCCTTTACGATCTGTAAACTTAACGTTCCCGATTTCCCTCTGATTGGGATGTTCCGTCAACGACTCGTACTCACCGTCGTTCGGATCGTAATTGAATTGTGCGACACTGAATTCGGAGTTTCCCTCTAAGAATTGAGTTCCTGGACACGGTAACATCCTCGCCACCGAAGTCACTTTCGATTTGATCGTGAAACAATTGTACGGTATACGCAATAATTTTTTACCTCTCGAATCGTGCTCTCTCGAGGACGCAGCTTTATCTTGATCTATACACATCGTAGTCGGGTCGTTTTTGTACATGTTGGTCACGCGCGTACGTTTGGGATTACCGCAATCGCATCTGTAATTCCGTCCCGATTCATCGAATACGGTTGTAACTTCCGGATGGGCCGAATTGAGAGCGCCGGCGCAATAATTCCTTATCGGTTGTAACCGTTCGAACGGGTGTTGCACGTACCTGTTGTTGTTGTCGTCGGTGCCGTTGATTCTGCACACGTAACGATACACGCCGAAATAAGACTCGTTCTCGTCGAAATTCGGTTCCACGTTGTCGCTAGTGACGACTCTGCCTAGTTTATTGTCCCACAACGCGTTGTTGGGGTCGTTGATTTTCGTATTGTTACACGCCAATACGGTATCGCCCGTTTCGCCACCGAAAACTCGAGGGAATTTAGATTTGCACACGATCGAGTTGAGCGTCATGAACGCGCGCGTCGTAGTCATGTTGCAGTTCGGTCTGCGTCCCAATTTGCAGTAGCCGCCGCGTTTCAGTTGCGTATCGTTCACAATGTACTCGTCCCCGTCGCCTACGTTGATCGACTTGGCGTTCAGGTTGGCGCATACGGAAATACAATCGTGATCGTCCGCCTTGTCGCCCACGCGAATCGGCGTTTCGCTGCAACGGTTGGCCGTCGCTACGCTCTCGTTGTTGGTCAGTATTTTGAGAGCGGGTATATTGTCTATCGCCGACCCGTTCAACAGTTTGCCGATAGAGTCGTTCTCCACGAGAGCTTCGCTTAAACCATCTATCTTTCGCCTACGTTCGTTTTCACGCAAATTTACGGAAAAGGCGAAGTAGAATAGTATCAAACAGCAGGATATCAGAGCCAAAAGTATCAGATTCGGGTGTAGAGTCATCCTAACATAATGAAATCTAAACACGATGCGGACGCGTTGTTCACGCGATGCGTTATCATGGGTTCCGTGAAGAGATCGAATATACTTTGTCACTTGACGACGACTCTGGGTACGGCGGAAGAGCTCGACATCGAAATCATCAAGAATCTCATCAACAAAGAAACTTCGCTGAAATTTCGAACCATACCTATCCTGTTGAGTAAATTGGTTGTAAAAAATTTATTAGAAATGGGTATGTCGAATATCAAAATTTTGGGTAGCATCAAGAATTTTGTGGATCCCGCGCGGATACAAGTGACCGTGAGGCCCGAAGAATTGATGCTTCTGTCGCGCGACATCGAGCCGTCACAATCGTCGCTGATGATGCTCGTCGGGCAGAACATACTCACAGACGCGATCGGTGTCAATATAGACGATCTTATACGTTTGTTGTCCGAAGATTTCAACAATGCGTCGAACGATCAAGAGAAAACCGATATTGACGATAGTGGTGATGGCGAGCAATCCGAGAGCGAACGGAACGAAACGGCCGCTACGACAGAGGGAACCGACAAAAAAATCTCCGAAGACGAAGACGAACCCGTAATTGTAGATGTAGAAGTTCATCATCGTGACGGATCGCTCTCGCCTCCGAGACCGCCCTCGTCGTGCGTAGAGACGACGAATAGTAGAAAACGATCTTACGATGAATATTCTCGAGCGTCATCGTCGATGTCGAACAAGCGTAGTCGTGCCGCGTCATCCGTATACAACGACGGTATAGAGAACGATAAAGAGAGCGTGTTCGAGGACGATTACGGCGGGTCAGAAACGTCCAGTATAAAAACGAAGGGCGACGAGGTGGTAGATTTAGTCGAACCCGCTTTCAAAACCAACACCAACTTTGATATTTTCGACGAGGGTGTTGCAGACGCGTTTGTCGAAGACTCGGATGAAGACGACGAAGAATGTACTCGGACGATACCGTAGTGCACGGGATACTGCCTCTGAATCAAGATTTGCACGGTTTGGACAAGTCGGGTACGACAGAATTCAAACCGGTCGCTCGCACTCTACTCTCGTTGCATTTGTATAAACATCATCCTGAAATTTTGTCCATCGGTGGCGACGGTTCGACGGTGACTGTAGAACCCGTGCGTATAAGATATCATTATGGAGTCAACGCGTGCATCTCTTATTCTGTACGACGCGGGACGGGACTTGAATTGCCTCGCATCCATCATGCTTGAGAAATACATCGATGGGGAAGCGATCTCCGACGACGATTCTATGAAACGGTTATATTTTGCACCGCTCGCAGAATTCTGGACTCTCTTTGCGAGAATTGACAGACAGGATATACAATTGCGACGCTGATCTTTTCAAGAGCGAAACTAAACGGATGATTAACGCTTGCTCGGAATTCGGACAATTGACTCCGAGAAGTCTCGGTATCGATTTGAACTCCATGCTGTCCGCCGACAGTATACAAGCGGCTCTGGACGTGAAACATTTTCGCGAGAACAAAGACGTTTCGAGTTCGATGTCGAGCGACGCGGATATTTATTATTATGCGAACGGTAACGACAAACATCGCGTTCCGTTGAAACGGAAAGAGACGACTATCGTAGCCGTACCCGATATCAAACCTACCATGCTCCACTCTAACGAGAGATGGGCGTGGATACGATTCTACACAAGAGCGGACGATATAACGATCGAAAGATACATTTCGTGCGGAAACGTTCGCGAATTCGTTCCTTTCTTGACGTTGTGTCGCATGCGGTCCTCGGGATTTTACGAATTGTATCTCGACAAATCCGTTTACCCGGACAATCCGATCGAATGTTTGTCCATGTTATTGAAACATATCGACAATCACGAAGACGTAACTCTGGTGTTTTGCTCCGAGCTGGAAATGTTTTTGTATTCGAAATTGTTGTTTCTCAGCAACGTTTTAAAATTTATGTACTGTTATTGCACGAAAAATCTGGGACTATCGGTGACGAGTTACGAGGAAGAAAAAATTATGTTCAATCATCTGATGAGATCTTTATTTTTCATCGAAAATAGGAATCTTACTTTTACGCCCGAATCTTTGTCCAACCCGTTGCAAAATTGTATGAACGAAAAACCGACTCAACAAATGAAACTTTTGTCAGAATATAAAATTTATCCGGTGGACGGGTCGAAACCGAACGTGGCGGTGGACGGACACAGCGACATGGGTATATTGTCGCATTTTTTGGAATTTGCTGTCGACATCGATCTCAGGGAGAAGGCGTCGTCTGGAACGGAGCAGCAACCGAAGACGACACGGACATCATCGTAGTAGCAATCGACGTAGAGTTGGATTCGTACTCGGTCGTCGATACGTAAGGCGGATATGTGATTGTCGGTACGATCATAGTTGTCGAAATGTTGTAATTGTCCGTACCGTTATCCTTGTTCTCGTTCAGATACGCCAATAAAGTATTCATAAAGTAAGGTAAATTGACTTGTATGCATACGTAAATGATACCCATAACCAACAAGAAACCCTTGACCGTGTGCTTTAGAACGCACAAAATCCTCTTGACAGTTATCAAACACACGTATCGAACTCCCGAATGGATCGGAGTGTTGGCGATTTCGTCGGAGACCATGGTTTCGGCGTAGGTCAACTCTTCCAGTATTTTCTCTCCTGTCGATTCTACGTCTTTGGCTTTGTATTTTATTTTTCCGTTTATGAGATACGGTACTTTTTCCACCGTTTTAGTAGACGACGACATGTCTGTTTACGGTGGCGAGAAGGATAGTATCGAGTCGACCGCTACGAAAGATCTGACGGCGGTCAAAGATCGCAAGGCTATGTCGGGATTGAACACGCTGAGTGTGATCAGAGCCGTCAACCCTTTATCTTTGATCCAAGATAGAACGCGAGAGCACGACGATCTACGTTTGTTGCATACGTTGTTACTACCACTACTAATATCGACAATTTTCTTTAATTTTTCCATTTCCAATCTCGTGCTCTCGGCATAACTGGATATCTCCTTTTCCAACCTCCGCAATTCTTTGGCAAATTTGTAGTTGTTGTTGTGCTGACCTATCGCTCTGCGCTCGCGAGATACGCTACGCTTCCTTATAGATCGCAAAGAAGAACGATTCGCGGCGGACGGACGAGATCTGTCCGGTTCAATTTTCTCGACGTTATCGTCGCCTTTTTCCGAACCTTCTTGCGAACACGCGTAATCACAATCGTCTTCGTAATCACGGTATTCTAGCCGATCGTCGGCCGTGTTACCGCTTTCCATCGTAACGCAATCGTTCATGATGACGGATGCGTCGCGGACTCGACAACTAGAAACTATTATATCGATCGTTCCCGTGGTCGATAATTTGGAAGAGTTTTTAAATTCTGTCAGCGATTACGTCGCGATCGAGTACGGGCTCGAGCCACGGTTTTACGATTTTTTCGACGCTCACTCGAAAGTGAAAGAATTCATACACGAAAAACACAAGAGCGTCGTATACGTTGCCGACGAGTTGCGTTCGTCTCGTCGCTGTCAGCATCAGATGTACCGGTCCGGATCCGTATTTCACGATCACCCTATCGGCAAGAGCGCGCCGGTATACTTTTGTACGGAACCCGAACTAGTAGCTTTGAGATTCGTGCAAACTTCGATCGTGTGCTCGGTGTCCAAAAAAAGAGAGATACTATCGACTCTCAAAGATTGGTTACCCGAAGCGACAAAATTTTCTGTCGGTACGATTGTTGCATATAATAGTGTACAATCGACGGAAAATTGTCGTCGCAGAGTTTTGCTACAAACGGACGTTTTCCCAGCGTACGTTTTGCCACGATTATCTATCGACGAGATAGATCATCGCGTGCGCTATACCGTTCGCTATCATATCGACGACAGCTCTAAAAAATACATAGACTTTCGCACGAACAGGGATATGGCGAGAAGACGTTCACGTTCGAGATCGCGTTCGAAATCACCCGTTAGAAGAAGAACGAAATCGACCGCTACTAAAAGGACCAGAAGATCTCGTTCGAGGTCGCGATCTCCCGCCACACGCACCACCACCACCGCGAAACGCGGAATGTCAAATGTACGTCGTCGCCGCACCTCTCGCTCTCGCTCCCGTTCCCGGTCACGCTCTCGCTAAGATATATATGCTGATTTGACAAACGTTTTCTATCCCCGCGAAAAAAAAGAAAATCAAACGTTTATAGTTTTTTGCTCGACGTATTTAGAGACGTGCTTGCCCATGCTTTGAGCGTACGCTTTGATATGTTCGTACAAGTTCGTCATTTCGCCGATGCACATTTCTGTCAATTTGTCGGTATTTTTCAGATTTATACTGTTTGACGGTACGCGCGACAATCTATCACGACTTTGAACGTTGGTGATCAAACTGTAAGCTGTTTCGCTGGATAAACGACCTACTCTACCTCTCGTCGCGACGTTACGCTCGTCGTAGTCGTAACGGGATCTCTCGGCGAGAGGTTTGGCGTCTCTAAGATCCGACAATTGTATACGATTTTTCAGTTCTTCGGCCGATCGTACCGATATGGGTAGCGTTGTTTGGATATTTTTTTCGATTATCTTGGCGCTGACTATCATGTTCTGCCAACTGGGCATGGACGTTGCGTTGGGCGCGAACTCCACGTACAAGTTGCAGAGAGTGCGAAACTTGAATTTGAAATCTGACGGTATCTCTTGATGATTGTCGACAAACGCGAAAAATTCGTTGATGTAAACGTCCACGTTCGGGTTGTTGAGCGCGGCTCGCAGAGGCGCTATGCGTTTGAAACTCTCAACGTACGGAGTCAGACTCGATATCGATACGTGTTGATTTTCGCGTATCTCCTGCAAAAACTTATAAATTTCGTTCATATAATGCGGAGATAGTAGTTGTTCGAATTCGCTCATTTTCACGATGTACCACTACACGTTCGACGACGATAGTCATAAATTTGACACGAACGTCGATAACGATGGCTATTATTATCGCGAAAACGCCGACGACGCGCCGTCTTTCACAAACCTAACGATAGACGAGCCCGAAGAGGCTCGTATGCGCGAAATGCAAGCTCTGAGTTGTAGCGGAGGTAAATGCGTCGACAAACGATACACTGTAAATTTTCTCGCGCGTTGGAAGATGATTTGTGACAAACTTATGTCGATTAAATCTTTTGCCGACAGATTGAACAAATTCGAAGCTTCGAAAACGAACGACGTTGAAACGTCCGTTCTGTTGTTTCTATCGACGAATGAAATCAAAAAACCCGACTCTTTGTATTACATTGTTCAGAATGTGCTGGAAAATTCCGTTGCCGAAACGATCGACATGAGCGATATGACGCGTATAGAAGGACCGATAACCAGATTATTTTGTCAGAAACGCAAAAGCGTGCAGAATCGAGCTTTGTTGAAAGTTAAGAAATCGGAAAAATTCAACATCGTTAGACTGGAGGACGGAGTTAACGGTATCGACGAGTTGGACGAGTTCGAATTCGAAGTTTTCGGTAGCCGGGCTCCTAATCGCGAATACGACGAGTACACGACGTTCGTGAGGTTCGTTCACGATAACACTAGGGACAACGTCAAACTCGCCAATCTACACGAGCTTTCTAAAAAATTACTCAATTACAACGATATTTTTATAGAAAGTTTTTACGACGATTCCGTTAGAACGCCTTCCGGCGAAATACTCGATGTAGCGTTCGTGCCGAAATACGATGTATTATCTTTCCGTAAGCGACCTTCGGCCAAATCGTTGAGAGCGTTGAGCGACGACGACGACAACACCGCCTCTAGAACAGAAACGAAACCGAACGCCTACGATGCCGAGAGAATTCTACACATGACTATGTTCGAATCCGATAAATTTCACAAACTCACGGTACCAGAAAATTTCAGATATTTCTTCAAAGTTTTTCCGTTTTTCAAAGGGTTTCGCGTCGACGCCGAGACGGGTTCCGTAAGAACCATGTTGGACGTCGACAAGCCGTCTATGCGCGCTCGATTGTACGTGTACACAGCGGCGCAATACGTTTGCGGAACGTCGCTCGAAACAACATCTTTAGACTCGCTGAACCGAGCCGTTCAAATGTTGAGCGAGCAATTCGAAAAATACACGGATGGGCACGACGAGACGCTGTCGCTCGCTGTACATTCGATAAACCTTATCGAACGTATACTGACCATGCGCTTATTGGTGTCGCGGTTCGCCGGTCGACAATTACGAAGCGTACGGTTGCCGAAAATCAACGAGATCAACGCTTGGTTACAATTCTGCCCTAACGCTAGCGCTACGAAACGCGAGATATTGTTCGCCGATACCGAAGATGTCCTTTTGGCCAACCCGTCGGCGTTCAGATTGAACGTTGACACAGTTTCGAGTCTGGTCGCGTCGATAGCCGAAACGGCCGTTTCGATGCACGACGTACACGATATTTGTTCTGCTTTTTACCTTCCCGACGTGTACGCGGATGCCGTATACGAGACTCTGCCCGCGAAATATTCCGACAATGATAATTATCGTCGCAAAGCCATGTACACTTTCCTAACGTTCCTGTTGCAAAACGGTGAAGACGTTAACCACAGAATCCTGAGACTGGAGACGTCTCGTCTCGTTAGTTTTGATAAGAACGATCGAGCGAGCGGGAGTCGCGAAGGTTTACGTAAAACGTACTCGCAATTTTTGACAAAACGATGGCGTCGAGTCTCGTTCGAGGAGAGTGTCACGGACGAACGCTATCCGGACGAAGAGAGCGGAGACGATATAGTAGATAGACTCTCTTTCGTTTATCTGTACTTTTGTAGCGGTAAACATGAACGATAATTTCGAGACGCGCGTGTTGAAACGCCAATTCGAACAGTTGCGTAAAAGCTACGATGCGGCAAAATCCGAGATCGGAGATTATCTGAACACTATCGGGCAATTGGACGAACAGTTTAAGATTTTCCGTAAATTATCGAAAAACTTGGAGGATATTTTGAGAGACGCCGACGGTACGCAGTTTGAACGGATCAAAAACACGTTCGAAGACGCTATAACGACTCTGCCGGAAGTCGCCTTTCGAAACAACGAGATGATCGGTACTTTTTTGAAAAGGCTTTTGGCTCTGTTCGGAAAGGAGAACGACTACCTGCATTCTATAATCGCGCAGAATCGCAACAACCGAGAGATGATGGATCGTGTGGCCGAAAAAACCGACGAGGATATGCGTCAATTGATCGACGCGAACGAGACGGATTTGACGAACGTGTACAAGAAACGAGAAGAATATTTGAACTCGTTCAAAGCCGAATTGGAAGTTTTGAAGCACGAGAATCGAGAGTTGCGCGAGAGAGTACTGGAACAAGAGAAGAGAGAGTTCGAAGTCGTTCAAGACAACGAGTTGCGAAAGATCGACAACGATTCGTTGTCGCGAAAACTCGACGAAGCGAAGTCGGACGTTAACAAATTGGAAAGCGATATCAAGGCGTTGCGCGATCAATTATTACAGAAAGACGAACTCTTGTTGAAGAGAGCGGAAAAATTTCGAAAAGAACTGGCGAGCGTTGGCAATATCACGGTTCAGTTGAAAAGTTACATTTGTCGTTTGGTACCGTCCGCACCCTGTTCCGAAGATGATCTGACGAAGAAAAACGCTACAAATTCGAAAAAGATGATCGATTTTTTCAAAGTGCTCGAAGGCGAGATAAAGAAAATCGGTTCGCCTCCGAACGATCGTCTGGTCAGTATATTTACGAAACTATCTTCGGACAATAAACTGTACAGAAACTATAACGAACCGACGGCCACGGATATGTCGAATATTTTCTCCGATAACGTGCTAAAACTCCTAGTCGACATAGTCAGAGAAGAGATCGCGCCCGTGTACGAGAGAAAAGAAACCGATAAAGTGATCAGGACCGACGATTTGTTACGATCGTACGCTTCTATAATAGGCAAATTGAGAGAAACGAAACGAACGTTGTACGATCTGTTCAAAGGTAAATCGGATCAGTTGAAATCTCGTATGGATCGAGTGCTGTACGTTTGCTCGATGTCCCCGGAACTCTGTTCCGAGGAACTCTTCGACAAAAGCGACGAGGAGTTGAACAAAATTATCGAGAAAGATGCCGAGCTGACCGGTATTATACCGTTCGATGGAAATTTAGAATTCGACGAGAGGTTTTTCGATAATGTGGATTACAACCGAATCGCTTTCGTCGAAGAACCCGAGGCGCAAACGACGGACGCCGACGAACCCGTGTTGACGCAAGTGACACCTCTAAACCCTGCCCCGTCGACGAGAACGATCGGCAAGAGACCGTTCGAAAACGCGGACGAAAATTCCGCGTCGTCCAGAAAATACGCGCTCGTAGAGGAGCAAATTCCGAACACGAGTATAGTTTTGGAGAGCGACACGATGTTGAACCCCACTTTGCACGAGTCGCCTATGCACGATCCCGTGTTGAATTTGAGCAACGTAAAACATAATTTCGAACAGAGCGCTAAACAATCCATGTGTTTGGGTTTCGACCTTTCCAAGATACCGAATAAACCGGTTAACCCTCTGTTGTTTATAGAATCGAACAAGGTAGAAAGCTATACGAGAAACGTTCATTTGATGTATTACTTGATCTCGATATTCATGATTTGGTATTCGAACAAGAGCGACCCGACACGATTCAGCGAGAAATCTTACGAAGAGTCTTCGGGTATAACGCAAACACTGTCGGTTCTCAACAACAACCGTAAATTGCGTATCAATAGGCAATTGTCCAAAATAAAAAAAGAAGAATCCGAAACGGTGGTGACGATGACGGAAGAGATCGTCAAGCAATCCCGTTTAGACAATTCGAAGAAAATCAAAAAAATACAATACCGAGACGGCGTCGATCCGTCCCAGTTGCGATTTTTTCCTCTCGAAGAGAACGCCGCAGCGGAAGCGCGACGAGTCTATTCGGAAATTATAATCGGTATTCAGAAAGAAATGTTGAACGATTCCGCTTACGACGAAACGCTCAAACGTATGATAAAATTGACTGAATTCGAGTGAAGGTTTAATAATATTTATTCATCGATACAGAAATACATGGATATTTTTATTTTTTACGACGGGATTTGTTGCGCATCCGTATTTGCGACAACGTGTTGGAAGCGTGGTATTTTCGCTTGTGGTGGGCGGCGGCGTTCCTCTTCTGTATACGGTTGGCGTGGTATATGTCCATCAGGTTCTTCTTGGAGACGCCGCGCATCTCGCACACGCTCGTATCGTCCGGACGTCTAGTGCCTCCACTATAATACTGCCATATGCACGCGAGAGCTTTGCAGAAAGAGTCGTTCGGGTTGTTGCGCTCGCAACACGACAAGAAGCGGTTGGTCGACGAGAAATGAGACAGATTCAACGACGACACTTGAGCGCCCGTGTTCATAATCTTGCAGATGGGTTGATACTGGTATTTGAGAAACTCCATCAACGATGTCGAATTACCGTTGCAAACGAACAATTTTTTCGGCGAATACCTCTTCATCAAATCTTCGATATTATTGTGAACACCGTGTATACTGTAGTCTAGAATTTTCGTATTGTCCACCACGATCAACGTGAAATCGTAAAAGAAACGATCTCCCGACAATCTTCGATCGTCGTTACGCTCTTTGGTTTTTTTTTTTGCACCCGGCCGCTTTCGGCTTGTACTCTCGATCGTCTCTCGAGATGGGTTTGAAATATTGAGCCGCTAGAAAAGCCACGACATCGTTCTCGGTACGCGTGCCCATCAGAGCGGACAGATTGCTCTCGAAAATACTCTGATCGGGAAACGTCTTCAAACGATGATCCTTCTTGGCTTTTCCCCACACAGCGTCCATCATCTCGGTACTTATCGGCAAATCGTTCGGTATAACTTGATACTCGGTTCTGGTTTCCGACGAGGATGCGAATCGGTACGATATCATGACAAATCCGACACGACGATGCGTTTTCCTGTTCAAAACGTTCGTTTTCAGACGGCACAGTTCCGTCAAGAGCGAAGATTTTCGTCCTATTTTGGGACGTTCTCGTTTGTGCACGACGGGAAAACTGTACATATTGCCGATTTCTTCCTCTATGCGTCGCAACGAGCGCAGTTCCTCGTTTCGCACAACGATCATCTCGTCGTTCTCCTCGTAGTCGTCTTCGTCGAGGATGCGTGCGACGGTATCGGCAGTATATAGTTCTGTGTTCAATTCGGCTTCGTATTCGAGCGTATCTATCACCAACACGTCGTCGTCGTCGTCGTCGTCACCACCAACGTACCGATCACGATGATGCTCCATCATAACAAGAAACTGCAAACGGCTCTGGACGCTACGTTCATGTGCGTGACCGTGAAAGATTTCAAGAATCCGAAACTCAACCGTAGACAGAGATTCAGTTTGACGAACCAGATAGACGGATCGCAAGAGCCCGATCTGACGAGGAATATGGTGATCGTCAACGTGGGCGCCTTCCGTCCTACACTGCCGACTGACAGCGCGTACGATTTTGTGCCCTATGATATACTCTCGTTACCCATCAAAGAGGAGTCGCTCAACAACGCCGATCCGTCCGGAACGTCGTTCGCTTCGAGAAAAAGAAAATACGACGATCTGTCCAACTTGACCGTTTGCGATTGTGACGTGGGAAGGGAGTCTCCAGAGAGAACACGAGTTGAAGTAATGAGTGAGTTTAATGACGAGAGAAGTATTAGGGTTGAGAGAGAGTGTGTGTTAATTATTCGGTTGGTCAGAGCGGTCTGCCGCGGCGAGGCCCGTCGTCCGCGACGACGGGTCCGCGACGCGGTTTCGCGCTTTGGTGGGGAAACGAGCGAAGCTCCGTCAGAAGCGCTGACGATGCACCTGGTGCATCGTCAGGTGACGAGGGGAGGCGCGGGCCGGAGGCTCGAGACTCACCACGTCACATGCGTGCCTGGCCGGAGACCCGCATCGTCCCCGATGCGTGACCTATATAATATAATACAACAGCTGATGTGGCCTCTTGAGTGGCCTTCAAATCATATGGTTAGAAAAGAATCATGTGTTATGGTAGCGCTCGCGCGATAGCGAGCGCGTGCTAGTATTAGTGTATGTGTGATTCCTGTTAGAGCGAGAGTGTCGTTGTCTGTGTGACTGTCGCGTTTACAATTTCTTATCACGAACTCTCTCTCGGTATAATCGTTTAGACTTAAGTACTTTCATTCTCTTATTTCTAATTTTACAAAATGTGATTTTTTCCACAATTATTACTATCAATGGTATGAAAGTGTTTTACAAAAGTTTTCAAAATTATGAACAATATTCGATACAAATTTTCGAAAAATTATTAACAATAAATTGTTTATAAACCATATTGCTTATTTCTATGGTTACTTATATGAGGTTCTATACCTCAATTTGATTAAAAACTTTCCCAAAAAAAAAGGTTCATTTCTATATGAACAATTCCCTGAATATTAATAATAATGTATGTAATAAACAATTGATATGAATAATATATTTGTCTATAGTCGGGTTTTTGAGATTTCCAATCGTCAATTCTGTGACTGACCGAAAAAAAAATCACGTTCAGGAGAGGCCGATTATTTCTATCGGGCTCTCTCTATGTTCTATATTCTCCGTTTCTTGGTGTACAATGGGCATAGTATACATAGCTATACTCTGGCATAGCCGTGAAGAGTTTTATCGCTTGCAGCTGTGAGATCATTTTCCTTCGGCCGCAAGCCATAACTTTTTCATCTTGGGCTAAATGAACTTTCTAATACTTCTTAATTCTGATTCTGCATATTATAATATTTTCAACCAGCCTCTTATGTGGAATTTTGGGTTGATAAGCTTGCCAGATGGTTCTTTCGAACGGTAAAATTGTGAACTTTGACCCATGTTAATTTTCGAAATTTTGAATTTTGGAAATTTTTTCAATCAAATGGGCCGATGGCTTTTGGAAAGATCTTTAATTTGAGCTTTTGTTGGTCAAAATCGGATGAGAATTGGCCGAGTTATGGCACTTTTCTGCGTACCCTTGCTTACGTATAGCGACCTGTATTTTATATGGATTTTCACTTTACTGTGGTGATTACCACCAAAATTTGATGTCGGTCGGATTTGATTTCCAAAGAATATATCCTACAGAATGTTCATACCAATTTTCACATCAAAATGATCAAAATTGTACGACTTATAACAAAATACGCACTCATTTTAGTTGCCGACGGCAGTCTTTCGGGTGAAATTTAGACTATGTAAAATTTCGATCTCAAAATTTTTCTATTCAACTGTGGGTCACTGCCGTTCATTATTCATCAACGTACTATGTTAACCTATCTATCATTCACAATCACATGGGCAAATTTGAATTCTGAGGTGAGAAATTTGAGTTTTCGCATACCGATAGTTTTCGCATTGAAATTTTACATTTTTCTCCTTAAAAGCTTACAATCTCGTCACTGAGGCTTCGATTGATGTTTGTAGTGATTGCTAAACTTAGCTTAATAGATTTGCTATGATGTTAAACAGTTCCAATAGTGGTTTACTCGAAATCCATGTCTCGATGACAATTTCAAAGGTCAAAATACGCATTTCTTTCGTAATTTCCGATGGAAAGTTATGACGTTTCGAATTGAGATTTTCACTAGAATAAGCTTCCTTCTAACATCAAAAATGACAGAAATAGTAAGTTTCAGATGTTATCTAAGAAATCTAATCACTATACGCATCAAATTCTGTATTTTTTGACTTTATTTTCCAAAATTCTGGAGTTGACTTTTTCGACTAATTTGACTCGAAATTTGGCTGTTTTTACGAC
Organism: Eretmocerus hayati; assembly: GCA_029851415.1. Lineage (NCBI taxonomy): Eukaryota > Metazoa > Arthropoda > Insecta > Hymenoptera > Aphelinidae > Eretmocerus > Eretmocerus hayati. The sequence continues at coordinate 34,338,607 of CM056743.1, forward strand.
CTTGGGCGGGGTGTGGGGTGAAAAGTGGCTTTGTGCGTGTTCGTATGGGTAAGTGTATGTGTAGTGAAGGTGACCTAATGTGTTTTATGTTGCGTTTCGGCGATTCGTGTCGCGGGTGATATGTCACGCGGTGAAAAGTGGTCCTGGTGTGTGTTATTTCGGTGTACTGCGGTGCAAGTTATAGCTCTGGAACAAAACGTCCGATCGAGCTGAAATCTGAAAGGGGTGGTCCTTGCATGCTAAGAGTGCTGACCAAGTGAAAAAATCTGTGAAAATTTGAAAATTCGGAGGAAAAATTTTTCGGTTTTGCAGGTCGGTCGTAAGTCGATCCGGTCAACGGGATGTTTACTTTTTGAGCCGATCTCGCGCGGTAGCTTTCGTTTCGAGATTGTGCGTGATTGTTCATTGTGCCCAGCCTCCGGAGGAGTGTCAAATGCTCTTCGTGGATTTGCTGGTCATGGTATGTGACAGTGTTGCCAGTTTTTGCTGACTTTGTTTCAGTTCATGGTGATAATGGGGTAAGTATATTGTACTACTTTGAAATTATGTATGAACCGAGTGCAATGTTGCCGTTATGAACCCGGTTCAATCTCGGCTTTGGCTGTCGAATATCGTCGTAGACGATGATCGTCAGTGCTCGAGTAGCTCTTACATCGGTAGGAGCTCTGTCGCTTCTTTTCCAATTTCCAAAGTTCTTTCTTCTATCCTTAACGCCAGTCTATCATGTCCGGTCTCGGTTAGTGCTTGTGTTCTGTGTTATGTGATTGGTGCTATGGGATTCCCATCTCATGTGAGTGTCTTGTGGGATTCTAGGGGCAGTTGGTGGGTCTGTCCTTGGCTCGCGAGGAGGGGCTCATGGGGGTGATGTCGACCCATTATATCTCGAGGCTGTGAGAGCTGCTGTGGTCCATTTGCGGCAAAATCCTGCCCGCTACCTTCATGCTCTAGACCATATCACTCTCTGCCGGCTTCGCTTGCGGGTACTCTATGAGGTCCGGGCGGCCCGTGATTGTTATCTCCAACCTGGTGGGTTCGAAGTCCTGGATCAGACTGCATTTGGAGTGGTTGATCGCGCCGTTTTTCATGAGACTCTGTCGTGTTTGGGTTGCCGCTCGGTAAGTACTACTCGAAATGTTACTACTTCCCGTGATGTACCATCGTTCTTCTTTGTTCCCAGTTCCTTCGTGTCGCAATTATCACGGCCGAAGGTCCTCGTCCTGTATTATACTTTGGCTATTCCACTCACGGTGGCGGTGTGTTTGTGATGTCCCCCAGTGGTCAGGTGATCATTCCTATTCTGTGTGGCACCTGTGGGCTCGTGAGTGTTTTTGTTTCTGATGTTTTGCGCGTACTCCTCCCGACGGGTGTGCTTCATCGGTGTTCCTTCTCTTCTTTTCAGATTGGGACGCGTCTCTATCGTGCTCCCGGGCTCCTTTTGCCCCTCGCGCCTATGGTGCGTGCTTATGATAGCTACTGCCGATCGTGGGGTGTTCAAGAAATCATTTTTGTGACCAAAATGCTCGTGATCCAATGTGTCTGTCTTTGTGGATCGGTGAGTGTTTGTGATGTTGCTGTACTTGTGTATGATGTTTCATTCGTGTATTTATGTGTATCTGTGGTGTTTTCTTTACAGAAAAATGCCTTAGTCGTTTTGCGTCACTCTCACCACCAGCTCCCGCGCAAGGATTTTCGTCGGTTAAGAGACGCCTCGTTCAAGGTTTTCACCCAAACTCTTGTGGGATTTTCCCATGGAGTGCTATATTCTCGGGCCGTGCGGTGTTCCCGATGTGATTCGATACGTGTTTTTAATATCAATTATTACCCCGTCTGCTCTCAAGAAACTATTCGTTATCTCTCTTTCTAATAAAATTTTCTTTTCACTTGATTTTGTGGACTGAGTTTGTTTTCTTTTTCAGTATACTCCAGACCTCTCTTAGCAAATTTTCCAATCTTCCCTCAGAATTCCACTTCATCATCCGTGGTGTTATTCTATTACCCTGGTAGATGGTCTCTGATATTCCCCCCACTTTTCGAAATGATTTTACTTTGCGTATAGGCTTGTTGGAAATTCAATTGGTCCTATCTGTGATTTTACCATCAATCTGGTCCTTCAGACCTGTAATTTTCGAGTGGTTTTGCTCTAAATTTTTCAAATTTTCGAACTATACTATCTTAATTAACTATAACTATACCGATGCTGCGGAGACGATCTTCTATGATGACTGGTGGACTCTTCAAGTGGGTGAGTTGACTTTTTGTAGTTGATGTGGGCTTGCTCATCGTCCGTGCGATCCGACGGCGGGCGCGCTTGGGAGTTCCCCATATGTGACAGCTCACAGGCGCTTTTGGCTGCGTGCTCGTCGTCCGCAGTGATCCGACGGCGGGCGCGCTGACTGCTGGAGTGTGAGCGCGCTTGATGATGTGCTCGCCCGACGGGGGATTATGGGTGGTGCGGATGTGTTCCCGTGATTTGGGTTGGGGTGTTCCACAACGTGGACCACTTGGCGTAGTAGACCTATTGGGATCTCCTCGTTTGCGTTTTCCTCCGAGTCCACTCCCTGGATGTTCCCTGCACAGAATATCGAGCGCATAGTAGTAAGAATTGTCAGGTATGGCGCTATAATCTTACTAGCACCTTTTAGGATTAAAAATGTGAACATTGCTATGGCTGATGCTATGGCCAGGTAGAAAGGTAGATTATTCTGTAGTTTAGAAAAATTGTGCGATACCGCCTTATATTTACTCATGTCTCGAGCTTTCGCGATTATGTCGCGCAAGCTCGGTGCCGCTTCCAGTGTCTCGATATGCGCCGGGCTAAGTCCTCCTTGCTCTTCCTGCCACATTTCCTCCATGATGTCGTGGATGCGTGGCGTGTTGGGCTCCTCTGATTTTTTGCGAAGCAGGTCCGTGATATTCAGGTCCAGCTTTTGATATATGGGGGATGTATGGCTCATCTCGATGTTCTTTGAGGCTGTCAAGCGTGCGTTTGGGGTAATGGCCATGCATCCTGGGGGTAGCCTCAACAGCCCAGTGCCGTTGATTGGGGTTGATAGATGTTCGTTCCCTCGGCATTGGATGAAAAGCCGTTCTTCCTCCAATGTCGAGAATACCCAGGTGTTTGTTTCGTGAAGGCGCATCCAATATGCGTCGTGCATCTTTGTTACACGGATGTCACAGCTGTTGATGTCCGTGATATTGCGGTTCAGTGCCATCTCGATTTCGCAGGATGCTTTTGCGATGAGCTCCCTGACAGGCGGCGGGTTTTTGCAGACCATCCTGTCTCGGAGTTCCTTGCACTCGGCGAGGTTGCTGCGGTGTAAATTTATATAAGTGTTAGCTGTCAAGTCGAGGGCGAAGTTGTGGCATCTTGGGTATATATAGGCAAATGTGCCACCCGCACTTCCGTGGACCTTTTGTAAAATTGGGAGAGCTGATGCTCTATATAGAGTGTAGTCTGCTAGGTCCAGGAGTGGGATTCCCATTGAGTATATGAGTGTCTGATTTATCAGCACAATTGAAATTTCTGAGATTTTTGTAATCTCAGAGATGGACTCGTTGTTATTGGTCCTTGGGAATCTCACTTCTGGCAATGCGCTTCTGATGGTCTCAGCTGATTTTTCGATCAGCTCTGGTGTCATGAAGTGCGGGTGGATAGAGCCTTGAGAAGCAAATGATACCATCTCAATTAGTGACTGAGTGTTGAATTTATAAGTATTGGCTGCTGCCTGAATAATTTGGATCGCGTTACTGCATGATAATTCATTGTCAATCCTGTTTGCATTGCCAGCTAAATTGCTGATTATTATTTGGAGTTTTTCTAATTTCTCAGAATTTTTCGTAAGTTCCGTTTCAATCAACTCGGTTTGATTGGCCAAAAGTTCGGCAATTTTTCGTGTATCATTTGCTCTCGTCTCTATAATGTTCTTGAGTTCACTCTCCGATTGCTCATCGAGTGTGCCAAAAATTATTTTCATCCCTTTTCCCATAAAAGGGAGCCAAGCTCTTCGTTGGCGGGGGTTTTTATATGCCAAAGTTTCCATCATCCTCTCTTCATCCCTGCTTGTCTCGCCGATCTGCCGGTGGATGGCATTTAGTTGTGCGACGTGAAGTTTATCTGGGCAGGATGGGCTCAGTTGGTTCCACGCTTCTCTCAAGGTGGTTGCAGACTCAGATAGTTGGGTCAGCTCAATCCGCTGCACAATTTTCCATGTTGTACTGGAAGTTGACAGCTGGGCTATGCGCTCCACCAAGAGTCCTGGCGTGTGCACCAGCGGCGTGATGAATTTACTTGATTGCGTGGGCCTGTCCGCACTGCAAAATTTTTGAACTAACGTAATTTTTGTTATTTTTAAGTTTTCAAATTATTTACGCTAGAAGCCGAATAGTCAATTCGGAAATGACGTGTGCGTGGCTCGTCCCTGGGCCGGAGTATTTTCTACGACGGTCAAGGGCGAGCTCGCATTTTCTATTTACCAAGAGATATCCTCAACATTACGTGCCTGGGCCGGAGTATTTTTCCGGCTCAGGACCAACATGATGAGCGTTGAATCTTTAGTGTTAGAATTCAAAATGAGAACCTTGGCTTTTTGAGCTTCGTAATTGGCTTCTGCTATTTCTATTTTAACTTCTGCACATCTCTTGATTTGATCTATGCGTACCACTTTCGTGACGGTGTTATTCACCAACGTAACATTTCTTGTCTTGTAATTTATCTGAACGATTTCATAAGGCCCCGTATACTGAGGGGCTAATTTATTTTTGACAGGTAATTTTAATTCATAGACCAGTTCACCCTCACGAAAATGGCACGTATTTGTGGCTTTCATGTCATAGTAATGTTTATATCTATAGCGTGCTAAATTTGCATGCAGTGCAGCTAAAGTTTGCACTTGCTGCAACTCAGTCCTTCTGTTTTCGATGAAGTCGTCATACGTCGGCGCTTCCACTTGCTGTCCGTGTGGTCCAGGTTGTCTGACCTTGTGTCCCAGCAAGAGTGTGAAAGGTGCGTGTCCGGTCGATGCATTCTCCATGGCGTTGATTGAGTATTGGGCCATCGGTAGTACCTTGTCCCAATCCGAACGGTCCTTAGCGAAGGCCTTGAGGAACTCAGTCAACGTTGCGTGCATCCTCTCAATCATTCCGTTACTCATCGGCGAATATGGAGATGTACAATATTTCCTGATTCCAAAAGCGTCTGCAAAATCATTTAATATTGTATTCATAAAATGTCTACCTTGATCGCTCAAAATCGACCCTGGTGGTCCAAAATACGCAATTACTCGATTGAGTAATGCGTTGGCTACTTCGTGTGCCGTAGCACGGCGTGTCGGGATCAGTATGACATAACGAGTCAGCTGATCTTGCACCGACAATATGTAATGATAGCCACTCTTTGATGGGCATGGAGGTGAATAGAAATCAATCGCGATTTTGTCAAAAGGGCGTGCTGGTGTATCCACCAGCCTCAAAGGTAGACGTACTTTTTGTCTTACTAATTTATCGACTGCGCATCCGTTACAGCCCTCAACTACGCTTTTGACATCCTCGCGCATTGTTTTCCAATAGTAATGTTGTGCGATCAAATTATAAGTTTTATTGATGCCACGATGCCCACCATTTGCCGACGCATGGAATTCCATGATAAGCTTATATCTATCGCTATCAGAGGGTACTTTGAGGTTGTGCTTAAAAAGTACAATTTTGATGTTTTTGCCATTGAAAATCTGTTCGGCCATTTCTATTATTTTTGGCCAAATAGTTGGTGACAACACTTGGTTATCTTGAACCAGGCCTAAACTTTTCAGTCCTCTTTTGAGGATGAGATTTCTCAAATTTTTCAAGACTATTTTTATGTCTTTTTGTAATGGCCTTTCGCCGATGTAATTTTTCACAAATAATGCAAAAGTGCTTATGTTCCAAGCTTGAAATTCATGTACATTTCCAACCTCAAAATTCCCCCCTTGCATAGTTTTTGCATGGATATAGTCTCTTTCTATCAGAGATGCGATGGTCTCTGTTTCAGCATGGCCATCGCATGAGGCAAAAAATGCCACATTTTCTCTGTATCGAAACGGGTGTTCGTCAACTGCAAAAATTTTTTGCAATGGTTGCGCTTGCTCGTCGTCACCCAATGCCCACGGTGGCTTCTCACGAGGTGGTCGAGCTTGCGCTACTTGATATTTATCAAGCGCTGACGAGTGAGCTTTCGCCTGCATCATGTGACTCTCGAGTCGCGGTTGGTGTTGAATTGCGGCTAAAGTCCTATTCTCTGCGCTCGGAGTTTTCTCGGGTTCGGATCTCGCGTCCGGTCGGTTTTCGTCGAGCTCGCAATTTTCGTCGCCGAATTCATGAGAAATTTCGTTCACTATGCTCGGAATCGGCAGCAAAGGAGTAAAATGCTTACTTGGCATGTCCAAGTGCAGGTGGACAAAATCTCCTATATCATTCGAAATTGTCTGAGTATACGACAATTCTCCGAATTCATTCACCACGTGAACGCATACATTTTTATTATATATCCGCGAATATAAGAATATGCAATCGTCGTTGCCATATTCTTCTTCGCTCGTGAGAATTTGAATTGTCGTATCAGCTTCTATACATGATTCCAATAAGAGGTTACCTCTTGTCAAAAGATCATTCCTCATTTCGCGAGCGTTAATTTGCAAATTTTCGATTCTAATCAGTGACCAAAATAGGCAATTGCCCTTTGGCAAATTCGGAATATCCATGATTCTTTCAAAACTGATGTGACATTCCGCGCAAGTGTTGCATGGTTGAAAGTGCTGAAATTTTGACGTGTGCATTGGCCGCAGCCAAATTGCGCACGTCGAATTATCAGGACCGTCACGATCGCGTTATGATTCATAATGTTTTTATTTCTATTTTTATGTAAAACTTAAATAGTAAAATGTATATTGAACGGCTAGAGTCATTAAGCGACGTCATCCTTTAGAGATTTTTAGGGGAAAGCCCCTGTGACCCATAATAACGGCACACGACGCCATGCAGCAGACATCCGGTTGAGGAAAATCCCCTGTGACCCGTAGTAACGTCACGAGACGTTATCCAGCACAAACATCTGTTCGGGGAACAACCCCTGTGACCCGTATCACCGGCACGCGACGCTCGTTTGGGCCTTGCGATGAAAATACCCATCATGAGACCCATAATGAGGTCACGTGACCGGATATAGGGTCACGTGACGTGTTTCTGTATCACATTAGGCGTAACTATTAGTATATAAGGTCTGAAAAACGAGGGCTCTACACAGTCGCCCGGCCACGTTTTCCCGACGGCGAAGCTCTGTCCGAGAGTTCGTCGCCGACCCGACGGCCCGCCCCGTCGCGGTCGCATTTCTTCTTTTTATAACTTTATCTAGCAACCACCGCCAAGATATTGTATTTCGCGCGCGGTCAACTTATTCAAACATTGTCTTTTAATATACTTAGAGGTGTGTCATGTGAATGAATGATCCGCGAATCGCGTGTGCGGGGCCAGGTTCTCACAATGAAAATATCTCACCGAATTCCGATTTCTTTACCACCTTTGCCCCCCATGGATTGCCGCGTGGCCATCCCGATTCCCAAACCCTGGGAGAGGACGAGCTCACGACCTATCACCCCGATAGGTCACCCTCGTCAATTGGCGCCCGAGACGTGGGGCCTTGGAAGCCAAGCAGAACTCAAAAAGACCCTGGAAGAGCTCTTAAGCCGGCACATCATCGAAGAAAGCAGCCCGCGAGAAGACCAAGTGGACGCTGCACGGGGTCGTTTCACGTCAGGAAACGATTACAAAATCCCCACGACTCGTGCACGGGGTCGTGCGACCAGATGGGCCCCATACGCCAAATACCAAGGTATGGCAAGGTCCTGGGTGCACGCGGACGACGTGTCCGTGGATACTCACGCATCTCTGGGAGATGCTTAAAATTCCCAGTGGCGCCCGAAACACACCAGCAGCCAACCTCGACCACATCGAGGACGGCACCGTCGACTCCTGCGATCACCAGGAGTTGGAGAGCTCAGAAAAACCCAGCTACGTCGAGCGTAAGGGCGAGTGACTGGAAATCGAGTCACTCGACAACCCTGCACGCAGAAATCGAGCCCTCGCCCGATTCGCCGAAATTCAAAAAGCCGATTGGAAGGGGGAGTGACCGGATCCTGGTCACTAACATGGGTGAGCATATAAATACGACCGAGCCGCGAGAAGATTTTTCAGTTCGAAGAAAAATTTTCGAGAATCAACATCCGCATAATTCTGCCATGCCGGATAACGCGCGTCGTTGGCTGCCTGGTGCGCCCGGAGGATGGTTCCCTTCTCCGGCCACCGTGAACGAGACCAGCGAATCCGAGGGAGAAGCATCGTCGAGGGGGCCCTCGCCCAAGAGGCCCTGCCGGCTTCCTTCCAGGGCCTCAACCGAGCTGAGTGTTCAAAGCTCCCAAGGCTCGGGCCCAAACATCTCCATGGACCCATCTCCAGTGGAGGAAATCTGCATATCGCCGCAACACGTGAACGCCGAAGCAGAGGCACCGCCCTACGCAGGTGCGGCCAACGTCGCATCAAGTGCAAATCAAGGACGCTCGGACGAGCCCTGTGCCATAATTCGCGCGCAAACAGGCGCCGCGCAAAATCGTACGAGACAAGGAGGCTGCGCGCGCCCTCAGGCCCACGCATCGACTCAAACGGACCGACGTGAGCCGGAAGCATCCGAGCGGCATGGAGCAGCAGGGCCCGCTGCTCCCCCGCAACCACCGTCAGTCGCTCCGACCGCATCACGCAGGCCAGTCCACCGCTGTCGACCTCGCGCTGTGCCTTGTGTGGAACTAAGTTCTAGTGAAGACGAAGACGAAGTGCGCGTGGTGTTTGAAGCTCCGAGAATCGAAGACGAGATGCGCATCATTCCATTGAACCGTCTCGAGTTTCGCCGGTTGTGCCGCGAGTACGAGGAAAACCCACGACCGGAGATCGGAGCACAAATCCGCGCCATGACAACGGCCCACGATGCTCGTACCCGTCACCGGGAGGTGGTGCGACGTGGACGAGCAGAACGAGCGGAGCAACGCCGTTTGGACCGAGTCGAGGAACAACGACGGCTCGCCGAGCGCGCCAATTTCGCTATTCAGCAAGACCTAGTGATGATGCCTGGCCCACATCAGGTGCCCCCACTAGCGATACCAGCAATGTTTGAAATCCCGGCTCGAGACCTTGCAGCTGCCCCAGAACAGCAAGTGAATCTCCAGGAGTTAGTGGCGCAATTACCACCAATGCAGGAACGTCAGAACATCCCCCAGCAGGTATTTTATCGAGCGGAGCAGGCTGCAGAAGCCGTGATCGGGGAACGTCAAATGGCCCCGTCCGCGCCAATGGCTCAACCGTCCTTCGACAACGCCGATCCAGCGCCAAGCCGTGCTATTTCTGTTAGCCAACATCTGCAGCCATTGGATTTAACAAATAGAGCGGCTCCTCAGGTCAACCCCGATGCCGGCGTCTACCGCATACAACCTGCACCTCCAGCTGCAGGCGGCCGGCCAGAAGAATTCAGGTTCCTGATCCGAAGATTGTTGGGCGGGCCGCAACCCGCTGTACGGCCCGTGCGTGACGAGCAGCCGCCCGAGATACGACCAGCCCCGGAGGACGCCGCCCGTGGACTACAACATCCTGATGAAGAAAGCGACGACGATGACGCCGTCTGGCGTGAAATTCGACGAGCTGTAACCGGCACCGAGCCATCGAACGCGGAATAAAAGGTGAGAGCTTGAGCCCCTCGTCCGTGTATGAAGCTATATTGTTGCTACGAGTGTGTGAGAGAATTTAGATGGTAATATTGAGCCGAGATATAGGCGAGATGAGTGGCCCCTCAGGCTAACTCGACTCAGGTATGAACCGTCGAGCCTCTCCCGACCGAAGGCGACGCGTCTATATCTATATATAGTTCAAATCACGTCTCATGCTGAAAACGCAAATCACGGTCGAGCCTTCGCTCAGGTAGTTGGTTTTCATGTGCAGACGCGCGAATATATATTCATGTCATAGTAATAGAATACCTGTATGCCGCGCACCGGTAACGTTATACATCGATGTATCCCATCCTGGGGAATCTATAGTGTTAAACGATCAAACGAACGATATTATGAATCATAGCGATCGATCGGTCCTCGGGGTCGTTTGACGTGTGCATTGGCCGCAGCCAAATTGCGCACGTCGAATTATCAGGACCGTCACGATCGCGTTATGATTCATAATGTTTTTATTTCTATTTTTATGTAAAACTTAAATAGTAAAATGTATATTGAACGGCTAGAGTCATTAAGCGACGTCATCCTTTAGAGATTTTTAGGGGAAAGCCCCTGTGACCCATAATAACGGCACACGACGCCATGCAGCAGACATCCGGTTGAGGAAAATCCCCTGTGACCCGTAGTAACGTCACGAGACGTTATCCAGCACAAACATCTGTTCGGGGAACAACCCCTGTGACCCGTATCACCGGCACGCGACGCTCGTTTGGGCCTTGCGATGAAAATACCCATCATGAGACCCATAATGAGGTCACGTGACCGGATATAGGGTCACGTGACGTGTTTCTGTATCACATTAGGCGTAACTATTAGTATATAAGGTCTGAAAAACGAGGGCTCTACACAGTCGCCCGGCCACGTTTTCCCGACGGCGAAGCTCTGTCCGAGAGTTCGTCGCCGACCCGACGGCCCGCCCCGTCGCGGTCGCATTTCTTCTTTTTATAACTTTATCTAGCAACCACCGCCAAGATATTGTATTTCGCGCGCGGTCAACTTATTCAAACATTGTCTTTTAATATACTTAGAGGTGTGTCATGTGAATGAATGATCCGCGAATCGCGTGTGCGGGGCCAGGTTCTCACAATGAAAATATCTCACCGAATTCCGATTTCTTTACCACCTTTGCCCCCCATGGATTGCCGCGTGGCCATCCCGATTCCCAAACCCTGGGAGAGGACGAGCTCACGACCTATCACCCCGATAGGTCACCCTCGTCAATTTTCCATCTAAAATTGGCTCTATTTCGAGTGAATTTCCCGGCGAATTTTCAGCGGTATCGAAATCGATCTGAGCCTCTGCTGCTGATTCGAGCGCGTTGATTTTTTCGCGCGGCGCGATCTCTTTACTGCACTGCTCGGCACTCTCTCTACTTGATGATGGTTGAGGGGGTATGAGAGTTGAGAGTTTGCCACGTTCACGCTCGTCCGACGGCAAGCATTGTGGTGGCTCGCTCTCTCTCTCTTTGGAATGCGGCTTATCGCAGGGCGAGCTAGATTGAAGTATCGTTTCGCTGCACGGCTTTTCGTCGTGATGCGAGAATCGTTCTGTGCCATCATCATGTAGATCGCGATTTTGAACTTGCTCGCGTACTGCTGTTAGGACTAAAGGGCCTCCGTTGCCCTTCGCAATTAAATCACCGTTCACATCGCGTACTTGAAAATCGACAAAATATTCGCCCGTCTGCTCGACTGGGAGTGTCATATTCACCTCTTGATTTTCTAACGTCACTTGGGGATCAAATTTTGGATTTTGAATACCTTTTTGAATAACTTCAATATTTTTGATTTTTGGCCGAGATTCGACCGTCTCAATATTTTGACTATTTTGAACATTCCTCAATATGTAATCATGATCCAAAATTTGTGGTGCATAATTTTGTGTGCTTTTTTCTGAAGTGATTGGAATCGTAATGGTTTCAAGGGGTGAATCGGATGACATTTCCATTCTTGCTTCGGCTATGCACGCGGCCTGAGCTTGATCCATTATTATGGACATATGATTTGAATTTTGAGTCGGCTCTCCGTGTGTGTTTTTATTCGCGCTTTCGCTCGTTTGAATAGTTACTCGCTCGGATGAATGTCGCGCGTCAGCTGTTTCGCTCGTGTGAGATGGCTTGAGTATGTCGAGTTGCGGATATCGGTTTTTCAAGCGCTGCGATGATCGCGTTTTTTGAAAAACTTTTCTCGGTTTTTTCTGCCTCTCTGGTTTTTGACTCGACTCAATTTCGGATTCGGTTTCGCGTGGACTTTCTACCGTTTTTTTCTTTGCCGGTTGCGCTTCGGTATCCGTCGATTCTGTCTCTGAAATTTTCGATTTTCCGGCGCCAGCTACGCGGTGCGCGCGTGTTTTGAATACGCGACCAGGCGGACAATCGGCCTCGCACGACGGATTTTCTCTCTCTTGTCGTTCTGCCAATGCATAGAGCTCGGCTCGCGGTAGTTCCGGGTTCACCTCGCCTTCTTTGATCACGGGATTTCGACTTAAAGCATCTGCCGCCTCATTTAACCGGCCAGCTCTAAAAATTACGTCAAAATGGAATCCGCGTACTTTTGCTTTTTGGCGGTTATACCTCGTATCATTTTTCGTTTTATGAAAGTGGCTTAATGGTTCGTGGTCCGTCACCACCGTGAACTTTCTGCCGTAAAGATATGGACGGTAGGACTCGCACGCGTGCACGATACTCTCCATCTCTTTGTCGAAAATTGGCCAATTAAGTTGGGCCCCTTTTAAGACTTTCGACGCGTAGGCAACTGGTCTATTCTTGTTGATGGTCCCAATAGCCCATATGGATCCCACCGCGTAATCGCAGCTATCACAAAATACGATATAACTTTCATTGCCTGTTGCGGGGCTCGCGAGTACGCTCTCTGAACATAATGCGTCGCGTAGGCTCTCAAATGCGCGTTGTTGTTCCGTGCCCCATACAAAATCTTCCTCTTTTTTCAGAAGATCGGTCAATGGTTTCGACTTCTTCGCGTAATTTTCGATGAATCGCCTATAGTACCCCGTCAATCCAAGGAACTGCCTGACTTTTCGTATGTTAGTGGGTGCAGGATATTCATGGACTGCCTCTACTTTTTTGGGATCTGGTTTAATGTGACCATTGCCAACTATGTGGCCCAAAACTTTAGCTTCTTTTTTCAAGAATTGGCATTTCTTTGGTGAAATTGTAAAATTTGCTTCAATAATGCAGGCCATGAATTTCCTGAATTTAATTTCATGTTCTTCCAAGGTATCTGCCCAGATGAACAGATCGTCACAATAACTGGCGAATTCGTCGGGAGTGAGGGAGGAAAATGCCATAAAAATTGCCTCATTTAGGGTGTCCGGACTACCAACCATCCCTTGAGCCATACGCGCGAATTCCATTCCGCCCAGGGGTGTGTCTATGGCCGAATAAGGTGCTGACTCCTCGTGCATTTCTATTTGGTAAAAAGCGTCCAATAAATCAACTACTGTGATATATCGCGCGCTAGACAGCTGATCGATGATATCGGCTGTGAAAGATAACGGCTGACACGTCCCTACCGTGTCCTCATTGAGGGGGCGGAAATCTGCGACGAACCGAAACCTTTTCGTCCCGTCTTTGTCTGGGCTTTTTGGTACTAGAAAGCAGTTTGATCTCCATGGCGATCTGGATGGGCGCAACACTCCAAGATCGCGTAATTTTTTCACCTCTTCAATCAAAGGGCCTTTCAAGGCTGGGGGTAAGCGATATCTTTTGGCTTTAAACGGTTTGCCCGATTTCAACTTGATTTTATGTTTTATAATTGGCGTTGCTTGGAGTGGTTCGCCTTTCAGTCCAAATCGCCAAGGGTCGATGCTAATGAGCATGCGTACGTGCTCAATCTCCTCCGGCGAGCAACCTTCGATATCAACGAGTTGCATTAATTTCTCTACGCGTTCTGCCGAGGCTCTGTCACGCGCGCTCTTATCTATATTCTGCGAATTCTCGCGAAGCTGCTCATTCGCTGGGTCAGCGCCTGTGTATAATCGGCGGATATAATGTACTGCATCATCCCCAATGATGCTTTTTTCTTCTACATTGTCCCAAGGAATTATTTTTGAAAATCTTCTCAACTTAACTGCAGGAGTGTCAATATATATAGTTTCATAAGAAATATTTATGACCTCTGCTATGCCATATCCATTATGGTTTTTGGCGATAAATTTCCCAAAGAGAATTCCATTTTTTACATGTATGCGCGGGACCCAGCCCTCTTTAGTATCATTCAAAATCTTGAATTTAATGAGTCTTCTCATTCTAGGCGGCACTTTTATTTTTTCTTTGTATAAAAAAGGGATTGAAAAATTTTCGAACTCAAGGCAGCGGGCTTTGGGGTTCAATTTACCACCGTACTCTGTCAAAAAATCCCAACCGACTAGACCATCACAGTCTAATAAAATGGAGTCGGGGACAACATGAAATTGCCACTGCATGCCGTTTATTTTCAATAAAATCATTCCCTCTGAAAAAAATTCTCCTTTTGCAACGCCATTAATGCTCAATATTTCTGACTTATCAATGTCTGCAAGATTTTTAACTCTACTCGATTTGATAATGCATACATCTGCACCAGAATCAATGTATAATTTACATTTTTCGTTATTCACTTCTGGGCTCTCAAAATTGACGATTGGTGGAATTCTCCCAGTCTTTAAAAATTTTATGCTCGTCTTTTTGATATTTACTTGGGACGATGTAGAAGATTTTTCAACACTATCACTTCCATCTGAAACTATCGAATTCGACTCATCTGTCGACGGTGAATATTCTGATGCAGATGAGTCGATTTCCTGATTCACCAGTGACACATCGGTGCTGCCACTGATGCGCCCATCGCTTGGGGAACGAGATGGGCGTGCCTCTAGTTTAAATTCTCGGCGCGATTTTGGGCGTTTTGGGCCTCATTGTGGCGTTGCGGGCTTCGGGCTTGTGGTGGGGTTTGGTTTTGGGTCTCGGCATAATTATTCGCGGGCGTTTGATTCTGATTTCCCCTTGGTGGGGAATTATTTCGACGATTTTCCGGGCCGCTATCATGACCGTTGAAATTTCTATTTGGACCCCCACCTCTACCTCTGCCGCGATAACCCCCTCTGCCACGGTTCGTACTTGGTCTATCAATATATACGTTGGCCCTCTTAAAATCGGCCTCTAATTTCCAGCAGACTTTCGCGTCGTGCCCAGGTAAATCGCAATACTGGCATTTTTTTAGGTCGTTTTCTTTCTTGTAACATTTCGACTCTACATGACCGATAAGTTTGCAGTAAGGGCAGACTACTTGGGAATCTGCCATTCTGATATTCGCCTGCGGATGGGCTGCACACGGTGTTGACTCATCAATCGAATTCGGGTAATTTTTACGTTGCAACGCCGCCTGTTGCGCGAATTTCACCACCTCGCGTATATTCTCCGGTTTCTGGCTCCTCACCACGCTCTCAAGTTCTGTTCCGATTCCTATAATAAAGCGAGTGAGAGCCGCTTCATCAGCGTCTCGCGTCCGTGATTCTATCTCGGCGCGAGTATACTGCGTTTTTGAGCCTGCCGTGCTCTTGAATCGCCTCAAAATTTTTTGAATACGCGTTCCGTACGATTCTAATGATTCGTCTTTTCTCTTAGCACAGCCTTTTAATTCCGACATAATGTCGTCTAGTGAATCTACTAATGAAAATTGTTCTTCAAGTTCTTTCAAAAATTGTTCTACTGATTCAGACTTCAATACTGTAGAACCGAACAATGACTTGGCTGTGCCGCGTAATTTAGTTGCGATATTCATTAGAATGATACAGTCTGATCCCATGCCTCCCACGCTCTTTGCTATGCGAACTGCCGTACAGAATGAATCGAGGGAATCCGACTCGCCATTGAACTCCCCTATGCTTTTCAAAATTTTGTGTAAATGGGCGTCTGCTCTTATTTGCGCCATCGGTTGCTCCGGCGAATGAGTTTCACGCTGAATGGGCTGAGTAGGTGGATTTTGGGTGTATACTGTATGTGGCTGATTCATGTATGATGTGGGATTTTGTTGAGTGAAATTATGAGGGAATGTCTGCAACGGTTCATTTTGTCCCATTTGTTGAACATTTTGCCCTGGCCCTTGGTGTGTTCCCATACTTTGGAGTATATTCCTATCGTTTGGCCTAGTCATAAAATGTTGGGGGGCTTGTGGTACATAGCCCCTACTTGACGGAATTTCTTGGAAATGCGAATCTCTATTTTGCTGTATTTCACGTGAATTTAGTTTTTTCCACAATTCAGCCATTTTTGTAAAACTCATTCCTCGGAGGAAGTTCTCAAACGATGATTCACTCGGTTTAGGGCTTGGTTTTACTGTAGGCGCCACATTCTCACGAATCGTACTGTATTCGGTTGGTCTCTGATTGACTCCACCGTGAACAAAATTATTCTGGACCGGGGCTTGATCAGTCCCCTGTGAATTTGACAAATTTTGTTGCATAATATCCCAAGGTGTTTGGTTCTTATGCGGGGGAATTTGCTCAGTAACTACTGGGGTTACTGGTCTTGGAGAGTTATTTTGACTCCTGATCACATGTATATCATTCTCCAAATTTTGTGGGCCCATATTATTTGCTAGATTAGGGGCACTCTGAGTTTGTACCCCTTCTGGGTTGAGAGAAAAAGTATTTGCAATTCTTACATCCGATTCGTGAGATTGTGTTTGCCGGCATAAAAACGTTTGTCCGTTCGGACCTGCCAAATAAAACATCTCTGGGTAAGATGTCATTCGCATATCGTTGCGCAAAGGGGGTCTTATTGGGTTCACGCGTATTGGGGACTCTTCTAGTATAGGTTGTCCTACACGCCATTGTTGGTATGCAGGCCCCATAAATTGTCCTATTTGAGGGCTATTGGCACGGCTCATATTAACATATTCATCTCCATCTTTCCCATTTATAGCATCCGCATTTATACCCCATGCTCCTTCTTGTCTGCTTGAGTCAAAGTATGGCTCGTCTGCCTGAGCGTATGAATTCTCTAAATCCTCTAAAATTTCTTGTTGGTCCACAAGGCCATTTTTTTCAAACATTTCCGGCCTATTATGGCTCGGTTTCGGTTTGGTACCAGTTGAATTTAGTGTTTCTTTACTTTTTGACTTGACGAAAATACCAAGCATTTTGGACATTTTGATTTTACGCTCTTTGATATAAAATTATAGACAAACTGCACGTTATAAATGCGGATGTGTTGGGACCGTTCTTTAGAACGAGATCAAGAAGAGAAAATGTGCAGTATTTACGCTGAGAAGCTGCAGCAGGCCACGACGATGTATAATGCGGCTATCTGCATTACTCGTCCACACGTGCAGTTGGCTCGGAGATAAGCCTCAGCGATGATTTTCTGCTGACGGGCGGGCGGGTGGGCAGGTACGATGTTCAGCTTGGTTGCTTGCGGCTTGGCTGGATTCTGCTTTCCTCAACTCCTTATCTTCTCTCTTGGTCACCTTTTTTTTCACGACACTCTCGCAAAATTGCAGAATCCGAAAAATTTTTGCAAGAAAATTTTTCTAACTTTTTCAAAAAAAATTTGAACTCGCGGGAAACTACCCCACCTAGCACCAAAAAGGGATGTGACGTGGGAAGGGAGTCTCCAGAGAGAACACGAGTTGAAGTGATGAGTGAGTTTAATGACGAGAGAAGTATTAGGGTTGAGAGAGAGTGTGTGTTAATTATTCGGTTGGTCAGAGCGGTCTGCCGCGGCGAGGCCCGTCGTCCGCGACGATGGGTCCGCGACGCGGTTTCGCGCTTTGGTGGGGAAACGAGCGAAGCTCCGTCAGAAGCGCTGACGATGCACCTGGTGCATCGTCAGGTGACGAGGGGAGGCGCGGGCCGGAGGCTCGAGACTCACCACGTCACAGTATGCAACGAACGTATGAAGCAGTACAAATTACGAGAAAAGTACCCGAACAAACCGACTACGGTCGCCGTTTCCGATTACGTGTTGGTATCGTGCGCCAACACCAATAACCGTAAAGATCGGCGAGTGCGCGGAGTGTTTATGCGAGAAAATTCCTTCTATTACCCGCACGCTACGCTCGGATACACGGAAAAGGCCACCAACGACAGCAAATTTTTACAATATCTACCGTTGGTAGTGGGCATGCAGTACTATTACGAATTGCAATGGGAAAAATTGGTGTACGAGTTGGTTTCGATAAACTTGGCAGACGAAAGCAAGATCAGTCACTCGGACACCGTCACTTTGAGAAAAATCGACACGAACGAGATAATCGTTGTTCCGCGGAGTCTCAACTGCTCGGGTGTAATGCACGAAGAGCACAAGGCTTTTCTGTTGAGCGGATACGAAGACAAGACGTATTCCTTCGAAGCGGACGGAAACGTTGTCAATTTCCCGATCAGTCCGAAAATAACCTACACTGCGTACAAAGTACAAGGAGAAACCATCGATGGTCCTATAAATATGATCTTGAACCACGCCGATTACGATACGTTGTACGTTATAATGTCTCGTGTCAAATCTAAAAGATCGATAGAGTGTTTGGATTTTCCTCAAAAAGAACTCTTTTTGCTCAGCGTGGTGACGAACTTCGACGAGTTGGAAACGTGTAAAAGTGTGAATTTGGACTCTATACTCAAGAAATTATTTTCGGTCGCGTTCAGGAACGAAGAGTTCGTCGTGCATCGTGCGTGCCGTTCGAAACCTTTACGCGAGATCACGTTCAACAAACTCATCGAATTTGCGTCCGAACCGATCGGATCGAAACGTTCGCAACTCTTTGCAGAGCTACGCTTTTTGGTAAAAAAATATTTTCACTCTTCGCCGTTGAGAATAGAACCGTGGTTATTGTCGCGTATGAGCGAGTTAACAAAAGATGACAAGTATCGATCTTTTGAGATTTCTAAACGAGACGGGAAAGATCAAAATTGCTGCACTCTGGATCTCATCTCGGCTATGAATCGCGATCTGCTACGTTGCATGGTGTTGTCGCACCCGGCAGAACTGCACGTTTGGATAAGATTCGCACTGCTGTACGATATCGTGTCGCCCACCATCAGCGTGCTTTCTCTAGAGGATAAATTTCTCACGATCAATCGCAAATCTGCTCCGAGTGTTATAACCGCACCGAACTGCGTTTCGAAAAACCTCTACTCCGTACAATGGGGTACTAAAGATTACGACAGCTTGCGCGAATACGTTAGTTACGCTAAAGATATCGAATACGATCCTGTGCTCCCGGACACGACGAAGACGTACGTGGGGCGAGAAGAGTTCGATTTGAGTCATTGTATAGCTTTCGATCGAAATCTAGCGTTTCGTATAGCGGACGAAACGGACAAGCGTGCCGATTATACGAACGCCGAAAAGATGGATCTGTTGAAGGAACTCTTATTGGTCAAAACGATCGGGTTTTCGCACAGTGTCGAGCGTGATAAATCAAAGTCGCACGAAAAACTGACGACTAAACGATCGGGATTATCCAATCTGATCGGTTGTACGAAGAAACCCAAAAGAGTTTAAATACTCGGTGCGTTGAGCGTCGATGCAGTCATTCGATACCGTCATGGAACCTACGCTCAAGAGAAAATGCGAAGATTTGGAATTGAAGCGGTGCTTGAGCACGGTGAAAAAACGAAAAGAGTCCATCGTCGACAAACTAGCCGATTACAATCGACGCGAACGGTGTTTGGAATTGATAGAGCGAGTGTCGGCAATATCCACGGCCAAAGAAGAAGAGTTACGAGATATGTTGAGGGAGGAATTCGCCAAAGATGGAGATGAAGGGATCATCAACATCGCCAGACACGTTTACGATAACGTTCAAAACTCGCTCATCGTTGTCGATAAAATGTTGGTATGTTTGGCGAACAGTTTGACCAAAAGTTCCGACACGCACGAGGCGATACAAGAATCCGACAAACGAAAAAAGGATTTTGTGAAGGAAGCGTTCGGTGATTTGTGTAGTAGTAGCAGCAGCAGCAACAGCAATAGTGAAGACGACGATAACGAAGAAGAGAATCTTGAAATTACGCTGTTGAACAGGTTCGAATGCAGTATATGCGGCGAAAGAGCCATACCTCTAACTTACGATTGCGGTCATAAAATATGTAAAAACTGCACTCTCCGTTGGTTCAGCAACAACGATCGGTACTGTTGTCCGACTTGCCGAACGCCCGTACAGCACATATTCAGTTACGCGGTGGTCGGTTCCATAGTCAAAACGAAACATCACGAAGTGTATTGTAAATGTTTAGATCGTACGCAAAATTGTTGCGCTACGTTCATTGTGGAAGATTGATTAATAAATAAATGAAGAAATTGATAAATTTTCTTACTCATCGACACTCCGCCTCCCTCACTATGACGGTATTTAAACCGATACGTGTTCTCGCATCGATCAGTAGCGTGCGTTCGCCATGTATCTCTCGAGACGTAAATATGTCGACGGTAGTCGAGGTGATTTGGATTTTTTCGTTTATCACAAGTTGGACACGTGCGGATTGGTATCTTTTTGGTTCAAGATAGACGAGATCGCAGAGTACACGTCGGATTCCGTTACGGATATGTTGAGTTTTGTCGACGCGTATTCGAAAATAACGTTCAAGGATTTATTGACGTGCCCGTATGAATTTTTCAAAGAGATGTCACCCGACGACGTTTTCGTATCGGAGTACTGTCTGTACGAAATATTGGGCCCTTCATCGAATCCTGTAGCACGCGAGTTCAGAAGATGGTTGGCTAGCGAATTTCTTCCACGTGTACGCTACAATCATTCTATAAACGAGTATATCCGCCAACGAACGGATTTCGAAGAATCCTTGGGATACGGTTTGGATTATTCGTCGGGAGTCGTGTTTTTAACCACTACTCCCGAATACAAAGAGAAGAACATATACGTTATCGGATTCACGAAGGATCTGCATCGCAGAATTCGCAGTCTGAATCGCATGTGCGTGCTGGACAGAAACAAGTTCGAAATCTTACAATGTTGGGAAACTTATGACGGTCGAGAATCGGAAAGAGAGATATATGCAGCTCTAGTCGACAAGCGTCTCGAAGGAACGGACGGTTTCTTCACTTTCGACAATGAAGAAGAAGCAAAAAATATGTTATCTAAAGTCATGTTTAAATTCGAAGGAAAGTATTAAAAAACAGAGTATTTTTTTTCAAAATTGTGTGTGTGTGTATTTATTGATTCAATTCCTCCAGAGTTTCGTTTATTTGTCGTAACAGAGACTCGAAATCATCTTCTATATCCTTTTCGCATTTCTGTTGCTGCGCATCGGTCTTGCGGATAGCTTTGCTCTTGTTGACTGCGACGTCGTTTGTGCACGAACAACGCCGACGCAAAGAATCGTTTTCTCGTCTCAGAGATTCCACCAACGCTTCGAGTTTAGCGATCTTCTCGTACGGATCGTCCAGCAAGGGTTTACTACTCTTCTCTTCTCGGCGGGACGGCGAAACATCCTCGACCTTTTTTCTAGACGCTCTGTTAGCGAGAGCAAACTGCAATTCTTTCACGAAACTCATGATTTCCTACCGAAACTATAATCTATGTCGATAACCGAGTCGGTCATTTTATACTCGCAACATTTTATTTTTATCTCTTCGGAGGTGGATGTTTCGTTCGCTCGATCGTAATATACACGCAGAAGCATGAAACCCTTGGGAGCGGATTTACACTCTCGCACGTAAATGTTGCACAACACGTATTTTGAAAAGTCCACACAACTATCTTTCAGTATGTAGGCTTTGGCCACGGACGCGCAGTGTACGAAAGACATGTCGTCTTTATCGAAACTGCAAAAATATATATATTTTTCGTCGTCCGAATAGGCGCACACGATCGATCTGCTCTCGGCGATCAATTCGGGATCGACGTTGTGCGCGTCCAAACGATGTATTTTTCGTTTGGCTTTCAATCTGTAAAATTTATCGACCAACATCGAATAGAAGACCGCTTCGTCGGTGATTTTATACGTGAGCGGTATTTCGAAAGCGGTAGATTCGAGACGCTTGTAGACGACACCGTTAACGTGCACGAACGGGTCCGGTCGTCGTACGGAAAATTCTCGCAATATCTCCTCTCGCAAGAGTTTCGATTCGGACACGAGGGTAGGAGCCAAAAAGCCGCTACCGTCGCCGTTCGCGAAATTCAAACTCTTCAGAAGTTCGACGCGGTGACTAGTGACGGATACGCTCGTATCCTCGTCTCCGTACGACAGTATATCGACGAAAGCGAATTTGAAACGGCGACGTACGCCGTTGGCGAGCATGAATCTCCAGGATTTCAGAGCGCCACGTTCCGCGTCGACGGGTAACGCTAGCACGACACAAGTGCAATCCTCGCTCACCGGTCGGTAGTGGGAAAATTCGGAATTGGTCAAATTTTCGTTGTAGCGATTGAACCATCGGCACCGCCCGTTTTTCGTTTCTAATACAGGTACGATGTTCAGCTTGGCTGCTTGCGGCTTGGCTGGATTCTGCTTTCCTCAACTCCTTATCTTCTCTCTTGGTCACTTTTTTTTCACGACACTCTCGCAGAATTGCAGAATCCGAAAAATTTTTGCAAGAAAATTTTTCTAACTTTTTCAAAAAAAAAATTTGAACTCGCGGGAAACTACCCCACCTAGCACCAAAAAGGGATGTGACGTGGGAAGGGAGTCTCCAGAGAGAACACGAGTTGAAGTGATGAGTGAGTTTAATGACGAGAGAAGTATTAGGGTTGAGAGAGAGAGTGTGTTAATTATTCGGTTGGTCAGAGCGGTCTGCCGCGGCGAGGCCCGTCGTCCGCGACGATGGGTCCGCGACGCGGTTTCGCGCTTTGGTGGGGAAACGAGCGAAGCTCCGTCAGAAGCGCTGACGATGCACCTGGTGCATCGTCAGGTGACGAGGGGAGGCGCGGGCCGGAAGAATAATAGTACGTCCAGTACGGTGTTCGTCGATTCGCACGAATAAACGATGCTCTCTGCCGATTTGACGAGACGTTTCAACATATTCATATAAGTTTCGTCGTTACCTTTGTCGACGGACGTTTCGGTCAACAAATCGTTCTTTTTTTTACGATCTTGACGTATCTTTTTTTGTAATTTCTTAACGTAGAGCGGGTAGTCGGGGAAAGCCTCTACGAATTTCGGTTTAGTAATCGATCGCATTACGGTGTACAGGACTCCGATTTTGTACGTGGGCGATAGCGGTTCGTTTTTCTTGTCGACGAGTCTATCGAAAAACGATTCGGGGTCCGAACCGAGCGTTTCCAGATCGACGGGGTAAACTCGGTTACGTTTGAGTAGGTTGATGTGCGAACGTACAGAATCGGCCGAACTGTTGGATATTTCGGATCTCGGAAACGATCCTTTACGACCGAGGATCGCCAACGTGTCTTCGTCCATCGTCGTCGTTGTTTATTCACGGTAAATCTCTGATCGCGCGCGTTCTGAAGAGAGCTATTATATCGTTCTCGTCGTTTGTGAAATTCAAACGCCGCACGCTCTCCGTGAGAGAGTTTTGTATCAGGAACATAGCCAGCGACAGAGCGTCTTCCAGGTAAAGGTAATCGGGTATCGGTTCCGACGATACTCTCGAATTATCTTCTATCCATTCTACCATAGCGTCAATTTCTTTGGTGTACCGTGTCGGCAGACTAGTGCGTACGACATCGACAACGTTAACGTTGTCCCACGCGCTATTCTCGGTGTTATCGGCTACCGTGCGTTGAAGACTCTCGTCGTCCCAACTCGACGATAACGCTTTTACGCGCTCGTAAAGCTCCAAACGCAACTTTCTGTTGGACGCGGGGTCGCTCAGGTCTATCAGAGGAGTAGCGTCGCGGTCGAAGTTACTTCTAGCGCCGTACGTTTCGCAGAAAGGCGCGTCTTTGGTAAGATCGAACGTTACGTGATCGTGTGACGTGGTGAGTCTCGAGCCTCCGGCCCGCGCCTCCCCTCGTCACCTGACGATGCACCAGGTGCATCGTCAGCGCTTCTGACGGAGCTTCGCTCGTTTCCCCACCAAAGCGCGAAACCGCGTCGCGGACCCATCGTCGCGGACGACGGGCCTCGCCGCGGCAGACCGCTCTGACCAACCGAATAATTAACACACACTCTCTCTCAACCCTAATACTTCTCTCGTCATTAAACTCACTCATCACTTCAACTCGTGTTCTCTCTGGAGACTCCCTTCCCACGTCACAATACCAACAGATGAGTTATTTCCGTCAAAGATCTGTGATGAGCCGAAATGTGAGTTTGCCGTAACGTTCTTGGCGTGTAGAATTTATCGGCAAAGTACGCCGACAAAAACACGAGAGCGAAATCGTCCAGAGAGCACTGTTCCGATACGCAAGTAAGAAAATCGATACAACTGTTGAATTCCGGCTCGGCGCAACGTAGGTTTTTTGTCAGAGGGAACGACGCCGTACGCCGTCGATCGATCATGTCGAACGAGTTTATCGTTTTGGAATGCATGACAGACGATCCGATACATTTGAGTTGATTCTTGTCGCCGGAGAATATGAATATTTTGTCGCGCACCGACGACGACATCAAATCTATACAATCCAACAGCAGTTGCAAGAACAATTTCGGTATGACGGTGTACTCGTCGAAAACGACGAGTTTGGATCTTCCCAGAAGCGGTACGAAACGAGTCACGGCCACTTGTAGAAGACGCACGTACAACCACAAATACTCGTCGGTGGTGTGTATACCGGAGCTTATCCTGTCCAAAGCTCCGAAAGTCGTCATATTGATGTTCAACAACTGCATGAAGAACAAACACGTAGTCTTGCAACGCGAGGTGTATCTCAACCTGTCGAGATTATTGTGCTTGAGTATCACAGTGAGCGGCACGTTTCTGGATAGTCTGAAAGTTTCCAACAATCTTCGCAAAACGAAAGTTTTTCCTCTGCCCGGTCCGGCTTGTAGCAGAACGATTTCCGGACGAACAGCACGTTTCGACGCGGAAGCTTCCAGCACGTACTTGACGACGTTTTCTTGCTCGTTCGTCAACGGTATGCCGGTAGTAAAATCGGGAATCTCCTGCGATGCGTCAAAGTATTGCCATTTTTCCGCCGTTTCTTGAAACGGTATATGGTTCTCTCTTATCGACGAGTGTAGCTCGATAGTACTCTCGATCAACTTATCCATGGTGCGCAGACTGGGTAGATGTAGAATAAAACTCGCAAACTTATACTGTAGCTCGCTCTTTATTTTTCATCTCAACAGATCGTACAATTCGTATCGTTCATTGTTATCGCTACAGATTACGGCCAATTTGTTTCTGATCAGATCGCTCTCGTCGACACCGCGGTACTGTTGATATCGAACGTGCAAAGCGCCGTCCAACACAAATTTGGTAGTTCGGAATTTAAATTTCAATTCGAGAACTCCGTGCAACAATCTTCGCAGAGACTCGCAACAATTCGTACGGGCTACTTTGTTGTCGAATTCGATTATCACACGATCGACACGACTCACGACCGGATCCTTCAAAAAATTCACTATATTTTCGGGTATATCCAGCGAGTTCAAATGCAGTACGATGTCTCGCAATTTATCGAATACGAAGATCTTACTCATCAGGAGAGATAGGTATTCGGGAACGTTGCCGATTATGAACAATTTCTCCACACTGGTCAGATTCGGTACCCAAACGTTCATCAACGGTTTAGGAACTACGAAAAAGAAATTGAAATCATCGTGAAGACGAAAATCGAAACAGGCGGATAGAACGTCGTCTCGATTGGGTATCGAAAACGACGGCGGAGACGATGCCTTCCGTTCGATCCATCTGTTGAAGATCAAGCGCTCGCTTAACGTCATCCAATTGAAGAGATTGACGAAGAAAGGCGCGTCGGAAAGTTTACAATTCATACAAACGCTCTTCGTGGACGGGTCGAATTTGAAACGGTTGTACGGGAAACGCGCAGATTTGGCCGACAGTTTGTCCCATACGATTGTTTTGCACACTCGTTTGATGCGCAAGATCTGCATATTGTCGAATTTGGATTTCAGAAACCGTGTCAGAAAACTCAATTTGCCGCTCGAGATCTTGAGGTCTCGTATGTCGAGCGAGTGCACGTTCAACCCGTTCAATAGCCGCAGCGTCGACAAACGCAGAGTTTTCACTCGTACGTGACACGGTCGAGCGCTGTTGTAGTGTTTGGAACGCAGCACGTCGGCGTCCTCGTGTATCGACAAGCAGTTCTCTTCGAGATGCGGCAATCCTCCGTCGTACCGTAGACTCCTGTATATAGCGTTTTTCTCGTACGATCCCGATTCCAGATTTATGCACGTTTTCATGTAGAATTTTGTACTGTTCGGCAATTTGGACGCCAACAACTCCTTCATTTCCAACGGCAAACGATCCATCTTATCACCGAACATTCAACAGTCCGCACTCTACAAAACTCCGACGTAACAACTTCAAACTGGGATTAGGAACCTGAGGCACGACGACGTGGGTATACTCGTCGGTAGCGTTTTCAACTGTATCGTCGATCAATACGCAACGCTGTATACGAAACTTGTCAAACTCTTTAAAGGTGTACAAATGTAGAGGGTTCTTGACGGCTCTCCGATTTATGTCTCCGTCGTGAGTG
The DNA here is from genome assembly GCA_029851415.1 of Eretmocerus hayati. Taxonomy (NCBI): domain Eukaryota; kingdom Metazoa; phylum Arthropoda; class Insecta; order Hymenoptera; family Aphelinidae; genus Eretmocerus; species Eretmocerus hayati. Next base: position 34,364,987 of record CM056743.1, read on the forward strand.
ACTATCAGATCGAACAATCCGTGGACTCTCCTAGTTTTGTATCGTGGCGGAGCTATTTCGGCTGCTCGCCGCGTCAATTTGGTAACGTTCGGAAAGACGTGTTCGGAATTTCCGTGCGACCAGAGCACGACGAAACTGTTCTCCAGAGTGTCCAACGAGTTCAGAGTTTCCACCGCACCGTCTACAATGTTGCAATCGTCGTCTATACAAGTCTCGTCCAGATCGAACACGAACACCGTCACCGGAACTCGGTTGCTCAGATTACTCTTGCACAATATATCGTCGGCGAGAACGAACGCCTCCGCGACGGATGTATCGTTCGGACACTTTACCACGTGTGTAGAATTGATAACTAACGGCTCGTCATCGGGCCAAATGACGCACCTGAGATCCCGATAACCGGCTTTATACTTGTACCTGGTACATTCCGTACTGCCGGAACGATCGGCCACAGTTTCGTCCAATAAACTCGTGCGCGTCACGCAGGACGACGACCCCTCCGACCGTTCCGGAGGTTTATAAAACGGTATTATCGGCAGCTCCACGCGCACTGTTAGTTTCTCCGAACCGTTCGATAACAGCACGGTGGGATACATGATCTCTCTCGTACGATCGTGAGTAAAATCTAGAGACGACATAACAGCGTAGTCTTTACCGACCGACAGTTTTTTACAAGTTTCCAGATAACGCGGGTGACACACCAGCATGATGAACAGACGCTTCGTCGATCGAGTCGAATCCGTACCAACGCAAAAGTTTATGGAGCGTGTTATGTTGGAGGAGGATTTCGTGAACGAGTACGAAGTTTCGATAGACTACCGTTGGAGCTTGGACGACGAGGGAGAAGAGAACGAGATCCCGAATCTGAGTGATCTATATTGTCATTACAATTTCAACACCAGATCCTTCGTACGATCGTCGTACGAACGTATCTACCGACACACTCTAGCAACGTCCGGTAGCTTCGGAACGAACCGATTGATCAACGTACGACTGTCCTCGTTCGGCGATCCCGAAGAAGATGACGGCGAGAACGAAGAAGAAGAGCGTTTGTTCATAGTGCGCTTGGATACGTCCGACGGGAACATGGATCGAGTTCGCGGAACGTCGAAAGTAAAAACTCTGGTCGATCGCTCGTTCGGAGTGAAAGAGACTCTCGCTTCCGAGTACGCTTGGTCTCAAACCGGATCGACGGTTCGCGTAGGCCGTAGAGCCGACAAAGAAAGACACGTCAAATCGATGTATTTTCATTACGACGGTGTCGTTCTTGTGATCAAAGAACGTAGATCTTCGAAATGGTTCAACCTGAATTGCGAAACGGAGAAGGATTTGCGTTCGATCTCTATGCATCGCGATTCCATATCTTTTTTAGAGGAGAGCTACGCGAGACTGCGAGACGATCACCGTAGGACAATACTCGCGTTCGCGGAGTTACTAGAATCGTCGTACGAGAAAAAAACGAGTATAGATTCAAAGGAGATTTTGATTCCGATAAAACACGAAGCGATAGAGTTTCAACGTTCAGTGGAACGCGACTACTCTGAAGAAAAAAATTTCGATCTAGCTATTTTCCTGGACGAAATCAACGCGAGTTTCGATTTGACTAGCAACGAGCGTTGCGACAACGGTAGATTGAAACTGATCGAGTATCATCAGATATTATCAAAAGCGACTCTGTTGTACGAACGCGACGCGTACGGTCTGATAGACTTGTGCGTCAACACTCGCAGCGAGTGTTGGACTTTTGCCATTTCCGCTAAATTTCGACGCGGTGTGAGTTTGGTCAACAAACGCATCGAATTCGGTCCGAGCAACGAATTACATGAGAAAGATGTACTCGAATATCTCGGATTCGACGAGTTTCGAAAACGAAAACTACGTAGAACCGAAGTCTAACAAGAGCTTCGTGCTGACCGTCCACGATTCGGATTTTGACGAAGACGCAGAAGGAGAAAATCCCACGGAGCACGTTTACGATGTACCTCGACACGAAGGCGAGATTGGAGCGATTCCCGTCGCTCACGCCAACAACACTGATCGTTTGGGACCGTTGCCGGAAATACCGACGACGACTCTGAAATACGTCGATCCGAATCCGGGAAAATGGACAGCCAGGATTCTAAACGGAAACGTTAACGATAAAAATCCGCCTATTAGTCGTTCTGAAATACCGCTGTCGCTCAAACTCAAGATAGGCGTTACTATTGTCGGCACTCTACTGTTCGTAGTTTTCGTTTTTCTATTGTGGCGTCGCACACCTCAGTACGGTATAAACGATCCGAGAGATGCGGGCGATTGCAGCGTATCCTACGTCGCGTCGTCGGCAAACTTTCCGACGGCGCGTAGTAAAGAGACGGCTCGCGTTCTGAACCGAGAAAAACTGACGCTGATGGAAGACGAGCATTTCGACAATTTACCGAACGGCTTCGAAGTAGTGTCGGAACATTTCGAAATGTTGTACCGATCTCTACTGTTCCGTTCATCGTATTCCGATCTCTACGTTTCTCGTGACGATGCTGTACGCTTCGTAACGTCTAAATTACGTTTATTCTCGTTCAGAACGATCGCTGTCAACGACACTCGGTTGCTACAAACTATGTGTCGGTTCAAACGTAAGATGATCAAGGTGGATTCGTTTCTCGACAAACTTTTCGGCTACGGCAGAGTGGAAAAATTATTGGACTCGAAACCCGTGGAATATTCGTTTTCGAGCGATAGTGACGATTCGTCTTGGATCGTCGTGTATATGAAAAGTTTCCTGCCCAACTTTACGTGCTGGTTCAAAAACGACGACGCGCTGCGCAACGTTTTGAATATAATAGACGGCACTGTCGATTTCGATAGATCCGGCGATTTGGAGATCGATCTGGACAATTGCCATTCCGAATTGTTGCGGTTCATCGTGTCGTGCTCGTCGTTCGACCGGCGCGACAGATGTAAAAAATTATCTCAATTATTCTACGAGAAAATCACCAACAACGACACGAACACTTTTGTATTCGACAAATATTTATTGAATAATTATAAAATACTGTACAATTATAAGAAAGAATAAATATACATATATTACATACATTATGTCTGCTGAATATTTTGTCTTTTACACATCGACCAACATGATACCTCTGGGCGTATTCGACGATGAGATCGCTGCCGACGCTTTCGACGAAATTGTCGGGATGTCTTCGGCAGTTGGTGTGTCGAAATTGCTAGGCACCGTGTGGACGCTCGAAAGGGGGGCCGTTCTGGTGGATCGCGAGCCGGGCGACGAAGCGTCGCGTTCGATACTCGAAGACGTGATAGAAGTTTTACGTATGATATGTAACGCTCGAGAACGCTCTTTGCGCGATCGCACCGAGAAAGGATCGTGCCCGAGTGGTAACGGTCGTTCGGACGCTCCGTCGATCGTCGTCTACCTTCCGAAGATGTTCGATGACAAGTACGAAGAGTGTAAATTTCAAAAACTCGTATTATCGTTGTCGTCGACGCTAAAAGTGAGATTCCATTAGTACACGGTAGCACGCGTTTCACCGGCATTCGAACTCGCTCGTGACTCTGTAGCAGTCTGTACACACTTTCGGCACGTCTCTCACTTTCAAACGTACGACAGAGTATCGCCTCCTCGTTTTCGACGGCGTACGAACGTACCAATCTTGTTTCGTCTCCTTGTCTTTCTGATACCTAACGTACCAGTTGACTTTTTTCGTCGCGCACTTATTCGGATGCTTGATCAGAACGAGCGTAGATTTCTTCCCGTCGTTCAATTTCTGTATGATCTGACGGTTGGACATTTTTTTCACCGAGGTGAAATCCACCACAACGTTATCCATCTCCTCGAGATACACGTCGGCAGATTCGTCGTAGTCCATTATGGTCATCGTCGTCTGATCGATTTCCGACGTTTCGTCTAATTCGCCCGAGAGCATCATATCGTTGACGTCTTTTTTCGTATATAATTTGACAGGTTTTGCGGAAACTACATTCGAAGCACCGCGAAAGTTCTCCTTCTCGACCACATCCGTCGTAGTCGCAGTTAACGCTCGCAACTGTACGAAAGCTTCGCCGAACACGTTACTCTTGTCGTACTCGTCGAATATAGTATCGTACATAAGACTACCGTCACGATCGAAATAAGTCGTAGTGGGTGTCGAAGGTTTACGTTCGATCGCATCGTTAACGGTCGCGATAGTAGTGGTCGTCGGTTCGGGAGATTGCGGAGGCGTATAATCGGGAGATCTTGGCTCGTAGTGATCATGAGTAACGCCAAACGTAGGAGACATGATTCTATGATGAGTAATTTGGAATCTGTCGTCGATCGTCTCCCGGACAGGACTAACGCTGTCGTATCGACGTTGTTAGAGAACGTCTCCTCGATCGACACTGACAGCGTTGATGTCGACGCGAACGGTTTTATTCTTCCCGTACGAGGACCGATGTTGGCAAAAAAAATCACCTCCTACGATAATTTGAAAAGTTGGTGCGGAGGCGGCGGCGCGTGGTCGTTCGAAGAGAAGTACGACGGTGAACGAGCGATCGTAGCCGTCGGTCCGAACGTCGTCGGCGAGATGATCGTATACTCGAGACACCTAAAACCGTTGCCGGTTCTCGGCGTGAACCGTATCAGCGTGCGTTCGACGGTGAACGCTGTCATGGACGCCGAGTTGGTGTGGTCCGAAGATCCCGATGGCGAACGCGTAGTACCCATATGCGACGTTCACGAACGACGCAAATTGTACGTCAACCTGCTCGTGTTCGATTTGCAATGGTATAAAAACGAACCGATCACGGAGAAACCGTTGACGGAACGTCGCGCTTTGTTGACCGCACTGTTCTCGTCGTCCCTCGAAACGAACGGATGCGTGCGTTTGGTTCGTCACGATAGCGTGCAACGTAGCGAAGATCTGATCGAGAGGTTCGAAAAGCGTTGCTCGTCGAAAGAATATTTCGAAGGCTTCGTACTCAAACGAGACGATTCGCAGTACGCTGTCGATTTTCGTTCCAACGATTGGGTGAAAATGAAAAAATTCAATCTGAACGCTACGACGTACGAGCTCAAAGTCCTGAAAGTAGAAAAGGATCGTCTCGGTCACTTCGGGATACTAGTTTGCGGCACGTTGTGCGGTAGAATCGTTTGCAGAGCCGTGAGCGGGTTGAGCGAACGCCACAAGAACATACTCGAGATACGTTGCGGTAACGTGGGACGAAGCGATCCTCGTCTTTCGGCTACGCTCGTAGCAGACAAAGTGACAGCGTCCTTATCTTTACGACACCCGGTCGTTGTAGATATCCATCATCTCGACAAAGAGCGCGAGGAACGTATAAAAAAGAGTTCCCAACTCATACTCGGAACTAGTCACGATGGCTGATTCTAAACTGAAACGTAGAGCGGACGACAACGACGACGACGACGACGTCGAAGATACAGAGTTCAACGAAGGCGACTTGTTGAAGAAATTCTTGAAACGCTCGAAGTTAATTTCCAGATCGGCCGACAGAAAGATCAGTAACGTTACCATCGTACAACGTAACGCTAGCGCCGGGAGTACGGAAAACGAACCGAACGACATCGCCAACAAAGACGTTCCGCTGACGGCCGCGAAAAAGAGCTCTTCGGTGAATTCTGCTCTCACCGTTAAAAGTTTGGAGTTGCTCAAATTGACCAAACGAGTTTACGATAATTGTTGTTGTGTACTGCTCGACGACGACGACGGCAACGAAGGAAACGATGACGAGAACAGAGTCATCAATCGTATCGACAAAGTTCTGAGTTTTTACCAATGTCGCGGTGTGTCTATGATCCATCATTTGAAAGACCCGATCGGAGACGACAGTATGATCGTTAACAAATCTTTCGGAAATCCGACAGAGTACAAGTACATAATATCGCAAAAGGAATCGGACGAAATGCCCAACGTTGGTTCTCGAATCAAAGATCCTGAGCGCGGTAACACTCTGATGAAAATACTCAACATGTGGTTGACGCTTTGTGAGAAGAATAAGATTTATCTTTCGTTTCCACGCGAATATTTCAAATTTTTTCTCAATTCATGGAAATTGTATTTGACGGACGAAGATTTTACAGTGAAGAAAAATTCTGCGACAAAAACCGCATCTTCGGGAGCAAAAAATGTAAAAATATCGGCTCGCAATAATATATTTGCGGAATACGCTAAATCTCCGCGTAATTTTTCATCGATATTGTCTAAATCCGAAGAAGAAGAGATAGATGCGGTCATGTTTATCAAAGATCACGATATTTTCTTACCAGAAACGTGTTATCTGCACCAAGCTGTGCCGGATTTTAAATCGGTATCGTATATGGAGAATTATTCTATCGATTCGGAGCCGAGTGTGGACGAAAATTATGCTCGCATCAGCTTGCAAGAGGACGTCGAACGACACGCCGTTATAAAATTAACTCCGACCGCCGTGTACTTGTGCCAGAACGGAGCGTGTCACATCGCCCCGCCGCACGTTTGTAAAGACGTGCCCATCGACGTGCTCAATCAACTGATCAACATGGGTATACTGTACGTTAATTTGGAAGCGATAATTCGATCGAGCGGCTCGAAACCTACTAGATTCGTCGACGTTTGTTCGATAAAGATGAAGGTGGCAAACGGCGCGTTGGATACGACCAGATGCGAATCTACCGTGAAAGAAAATCTAGCAGCGTACGAGGGTAAAACGGAACGTAACATATTGGACATGGAGTATCCGGAGCGTTTGGTCTTTCTGAAGAAATTGGGGCTCAACACCACGGATATTATACGCGATGTCGGCTCGACTACCGGTTCGTATCTGCACAGTTATATACGAAAACATATTTCGGATCCCAACAAACCGTGCTACAAATACCATTCGGGGCCGCACAAAGCCGTGATCGTGGGATACGATCGCAATTCTGTATATATCGCGTACCGAGTCGACGCGAATAAATTATCCGTCAAGACTAAACAACCCGTGCACGGTCAAGTGGCGGAAATTCTTTCGAGCGTCATCATGAATTCTAAAAATTTGCTGTTGGAACACGAGAAGAGTGAATTGTCTGCGTGCCCCAACGAATGCGTCGTATTCACCAGACACAAGAAGGAGAAATCGCAAAAATGGTCCGTCGTCGACGCTCCGAAGGAGAACTTCAACGCGTTGTCGTTGGGCATACTCGTCAAGTTCAGTCTTTACATGAAAGAGATATCCGTCAAGTCTAACGAGCGTGTTTCGCTCGACAATACCATCGAGCCGGACGACGTGACTTTGGAGAGCGAGTATCGCGACGTGCACGAAGAGACGACGAGCGTCAAAACGTCAACCGAGATCAAGAAACTCAACAATCTGAGCAACATCATAGGTTCGAGCGATCCGGAGACCCTGTTCAAACTGTTGAGTAACTCGGGTCAAATAGAAGCTCTGATCAAGAAAATTACGGAGAGCAACAACTCTTTGACAGTCGCCGCTAACGGTTGTTGTGTCGACGAAAAGAAAATTCTCAATGATTATGATGATGATTGTTAAAAAAAATATACTCTAATAAACTAGTGAATTATTGTCAGATTCTTTTGCATTTTCTTCACCACCCTTATTGTTTCCCCGTTTACTGACAAAAGTATTCACGTCTTCTATGAGCGAGTGTATGGACGGATTGTTCAAAACTTCCAACACGAAATCCATGGAAAGCAAGTAGTAGCGCTCGTTGTCGATAATATCGGAGACGAATTTGTCTAGTATACTTTTGTATATGTTGTATCTGAACCTTCTCAAACTTTCTATATTGAGACGTTTGGCGAACGTAGTGACGAGATTGTTCACTCGAGATTCTTCGCACGGATCGGTTAGCATGCGTACCATAGGGTTGACCGAGTTGTAATTGTGGTATATCGTAGACGACAATACTTTTCCGGATTTCGATTGAGAGTGTCTGGTGATGAGTCGCGTTTGTACGAGCGAATTTATCGTGTACCCGATAGTTTGAAATCCCAACGACAGTATACCGACATCGCCCGCGACGGGCAACGGTCGACTGACTTGTATGACGATCAACAACATGACGGATATGTTGACCAACATGATGCTGCTCGGGCACAATAATTTATCGCTGCATATCATGAGTTGGAACAACTGATCGATCAGGTACAAACCTCGAGTCGCGTCAGTGTCGTTCATTTCCTCTCGCACGCGCTTCTTGATCGATTCGTCTTTTATTTGATCGTAAAACTCGTAACATTTGCCTCCTACGCGCGCCGTAGCGTCTTGGTATTTCAGACTGCCGCCGGTAAGATCGTCGTTCTCCGAGAGTAGCGAATATTTTCGTATCGAATTGAAATTGACTCCGGATTGGTACGCGTCGTTGACCTGCACGTCGATATCGAGGCTCGCAAAATCCACCGTGGCGTTGGACATTAGGAAGGCCAATTTCTTCAACTGTTCGAATTTATTAATCTCTTCTGACGATACGTTTTTCGAACGCGACTCGTCGGTCACTCTCTTCATAATTTCCGTCAATTTTGTGAGAATTTCGCTCTGTCGCGACGGCGGTGTTTCGAATATGAGTATGGCTAAATTGCGACAAGTTTCTAGATCTGATTCCGAAATTACTCTCGTGTGTCGACTCGTACCGTCGGATCGAGTCACCACGACGTTGGGTATGGCGATAGGCACGTCTATCAGGATATCTTTGTCGTTCTTTTTACGTTTGGTACCGTCGCCAAACGACAAACCGTCGTTCGTCGAATGTCTACGTTTAAAGCATTTGGACAATTCCATCGTTGACGGCGGAAACGTTCCAAACACCCACCACAGCGCTCAGATATCTATCGGATGCGCAAAATTGTGCGTCCCCGGTATATACGAAATTGTCGAATTTCAACGTTTCGAAGTACGAGACGAGTCTCGATACGAGCGATTCGTCGTACGTGTTGATACTATTTACTAGTAGATCTCTCCCGATACTATCTTTATCGGTACAATAGTTTCCCGACAGTACGTGTCGGCTGAAAATCCACATTATCAAACGCGAGTCCGGGTCCAAAATGTATCCGCAATGATCGGTGATTTTTTTAAAATCAGGCGGCATGAGGATAATGATACGGTCGGCCTCTTCGCCCATATAAACTCTCATCGTTTCACCGTCTTCGTCAATCATACGTCTCGACACGACGTGTCTTTTCGAAAAATCTCTCACCTCAACGTTAGGTGATAGGAAAAAATTGGCATCGTTATGGACGACGTTCGTCATCGCGAAGAATTTTTAGCTTGCGCCGTCAACGACGAGATCAAAAAAGCGCAGATCGGTTTTATAGATTCCGAGAGGAGTGTTGGTAACTGCGGCGGCGGCGGCGGCGACGGTCGTCTCAAGAATCGAGAATGTATCGACAAAGTGTCACGATGGACTTGGAGTAAACACGTTTCTATAGACGGCACGAGTTGCGTCGGCAAAACTACTCTGTTGAAACTTTTCGAGAACGTTCGCGCTCCGATCAAGATCAACCGCGATCGACCCGACATAACGTCAGGGTCCGATTACAACCTTATACCGTTCCTGAGCGTGGCGTACGCTGTCAATTCCAGAACGCCCACCACGACTATCGGTGGGGATCCGTACTACGATCGTGTGGTGAGCGACAGGAGCGAATTCTCCAATTTGATATATCAGATTGTGCACGAAATTATGGACGAAATCAACGATTTGCCCGAACGAGAATGGGATACGGCGGCGATGAATCTACTATCGCGCATCTACGAGCGAGACAACGTGAGCAAGATCGTCGCCGTGCTGACGGTTCCCGAGAAAAAATATCTGATCGTGATCGACTCGGATCTGGACGGGTTGGCGTCTAGGATGCGCGCCAGATGTCGCGGCAACGATACGATCAACTCGTTCAACCGCAGTTACTTGTACGCGCAGAACGAGGCTTTCAGATTTCTGCACCATTGTTTGCCCGACGAGAAAGCGGCGATATTCGATCTGGCGTTCGCCGACTCCGTCACCGACATGCATCGAGCCGTGGAATCGGCGATATTCAAAGACGACGGCGGCATCAACCGTCCACGTAAAATTCGCAAGTGGAGTCGCGGTGACGACAACGACGACTCGAACTGTGAACGCGTGGCGGCATCATTTCCGCGTTGCGAAGATTCTATAAAACTCGTTCATTTCAAGCGACAACATTACAATAACGAAACTGTAAGGTTCAGATTTAGTAAGAAATAAAATGAATTCAAACTGCGAACGTAGAGTTATCGATATACGGCTCTTGAAATCCTTGAATCCGAACGCTCAAATTTTCCTCTACATGACGTACGACGACAGCCGCGTCGTACGTTCGATGAAAAAAGTCGCGGCCGACGAAGCTCCAACTTTGAGTCGTATCATCGACGAGTACATAGACGAAACGAAAAACGTTGCAGTGCCGACCTTTTACGAGGACGAAGAGTGCGGTATACATCTCGATTCGATCGGGTACGAAGACGTTCAAACGATCGCTTCGACCATCGGATCGGGCGATACGAGCCGAACACCGTTGACGAAATCTTCTTACGACGTCGCCACGGCTTTTCATCGGGGCTGCTTCGAGTGTTTTCTCGACAAACCCTCGTTGGGAGTCACAATACTGCTCGTCAATTTTGCCAAATATTGCGCCGACAACATCTGGCCGATCTTCGTCAACAATTTCGCTCTCATCGACGAACTGTGCGATCTGGAAAATTTTCTGCACCGTATACGCTACGATCGTGGCGTCGAAAAGAGTACCACGAAAGCGGTCGGCTCGTGCGTTCTGAAATTACCGCGCACTCTGGCTCTGTCTCGAAAACACGGCGTCGAGAGTTATTCCGGCGAAACTGGTAGATCGCAATGCATACGCTACTCCGAGTTCGGGAGAGTGTTGGATATCCTGGTCACGGCTCCGTTCGATCTCTCTCGTTTCCGCGAAGAGCTCGAAAAATACGACGAGAGCATACGAGACTCTATTTTCGCTTTCGGATGGTTCACCAAAATACCTCGCGAACTGATCGTCTCTAGAGATCTGTCGGGCACGAACGAACGAGCCTCTTGTCGATTGAAAATGAATTTCATTCACGAATACGGGTTCGACGCGTCTCGATACTCGCACTGGTTCGTGCTGCCGAAAAATAGCGTTTGGTTCACGTACGACACGTCGACTTGCCGTACGAGTTTCAGCAAGTTCGTGCCTCGAAACGCGGGAAAAATTTTCAACCGCAAGATGAGCGAAGTTTGCAGAGTGGTAGACAAGTACGATCGCTCGGTATTGTACGGTTTCTTTTACGACGATCGCTTCGTGTCCGTGTGCGACGTCAAGAGCAAGAGTGCCATCAATTCCACGTTTCAACAACGAGCCGAAATTATACGACGTATGTCTTTGTACAACCCGTGGCGAGAGACACTGTCGACTCTCCCTCCGTCAAACGTGAGGATAGTTTTCGCATATTCCAATATAAGAACTGACGTATTGTACAAAATAGAGTGTGTGTGTGTGAGAAATAAATAAATAACAATTTTTTATTACAACAACAGATTTGATTTATTTATTCACTATCCGACGATGAATCTACGATCGGTTCCGACAATTCGGAATCCGCTTGTAGTAATTTTTCTTCGTTCGTACGCTTTCTGCTTTTCCACAAATCTTCTCTTTCTTCCCTGCACGACGAAGTCGACGACGCCTTGGACAGCAGAGAGTCGTAAAAATTTCTGATCTCTTGCGACAATTTACATTTTTTTAATTTGTCTTGATTGTCTTTCAACCAATCGAGTTTGAGTCGCTTAGGAGGTAAATTTTTCGGAAGATAATTCACCACGTCCCAATTCTTCTCGGCGCAATCCTTGGCTAGATTTATCATGTCATCGTTTATAGCTAGAAGATTCTGCAAAACACTCTTTCTCTCGTACATCAACCGAACGTTGTTGGTGGACAATAAAGACTCGTTCGGTTTGTCGGCACCGTCGTACAACACTCTCTCCGTTAACGTTCCCGTTTCCGCGCACCACGACGTCTCCAAACGTCGAAAGCGCTCAACATGTTCGGCGTGTAACGCTCGAAACTCTTCGTCCCATTCGTCGACGGGTTGCCAATACGGAAGCGCTAATTTTCTACAATACCGTAGCGAATGAGTTTTCAAAGAGAGCGCATCGTCGTCGTCGTTTGTGGAAATCATTTCTAGTTTTTTTTCTACAATATATAGTTTAATCTGACTCCGTTTGCTCGAAAGTCACTTTAATTTATACGCACAATGTTCTCGAGTCTGGTTACGCTCGCGGCTACATTCGCCATCGTGGCGGCCACTTCGTTGAAACCGACGAAGCTAGCGTTCGAAACGTCGCGCCCGACTCATCGAAACGATCGGAACGTGAATCTGAGAGAGATGCATTTACCCATCTCGATAGGCGATGCTAGCGTTTCGGTCAACGGTGACGAATTGTGCCGAATAACGTCCGTCACGTCGAGCGAAGACGGCGGTATCACGTGGGTACCGCTAGAGATACTGTTAGAGTCGACCAATTCATCGACGTTTTATCACCTCCCGATCGCCCCCGATAATTTCGGAGACTCGTCGATGAACTCTAGCCAAGGTATGCAATTCATGTTTTCGACATCTCTGGACAACGTATATTTAGTTGCCGTGAATAATTTCGATAGAGAGTGCTCCGTAGCTCAATGCAAGTATCCTACAATTACAGAGGCGACCGGTGAAATAGCTTTTGACGTTAGGCGCGTCCTCCGTAACCGTATAATTTCCAGCGATTATTGTCAAAGTTTCATCAATTGTCGTTACGAGCAATTAAAACTCTTGCAACCGGACGGTATCGAGAAGATCGTATTCGTTCATTAAGAAAAAAGAACACATTCAGTTTATTTCATTTTATTTTATTTTTCAAACAATGATACATTACATCAAACAACATATCGACATCCTCGACCGTGAACAATCGTCGTGCGAAATAAACGTGTTCGGCCATACGGTCGGGCACGAGATGATTCCATCCGGAAGATATCCTATAAGCGTAGCCGCCGCCGTTCGTCTTGAATATCGACGAAGTTACCAACAGATGATTTTTCAATTTGGTCAATCTGCGACGCAGCGACGCGTCCTCTTTTGCGTAGCTTCCTGCGACGCTTCCCGTCATGATGGCCAACGTCAGATTCGCCTCCATCGGCTCGACGACGAGTCGTAGAGCACGCTTGATCTCGTCCGCCGCTTTCGTGTACTCGTGATGGCTCTCGTACACTGCGTTGTCGTCGCATCCGTCGCCACGATTCGACATGATAGCAGTAAAAAAAAGCTCGTATATGATCGAATAATCCTGACGAAGAGTCGGCGACAACTCGTTCCAAACGCAACAAGGAAGATTTATTTATAACAAAAGATTTTGATATCTCATCGACAAAAAAATTTGCCAATACGTAAAAAAATGTAGATTTGGCACGATCGCTTTCGGTGCATTCTACGAAAGACATGTCGATGCCGAACCGATCGGAACAAAATTTTTCGATTACCATCAACATGTTGGTTTGCGAGTCGGTGTCCAATAGTAACGACGTCCCGCTATACGTTGCTTTGAATCTTGACGATAGCTCTTCCGACGTTGGAGAGTCGCGTTCCTCGGGCGTAGCGTGTATCGAGCGGGCGAAAGATTCGATGAAACCGGAGAGCAGACGCGAAGCGTCGGCCGGTTTCAATTCCATCGTACCCCACTCGTGATCTATGTAATGGGCGACGGCTTCGAGCAAACGCAACACCAGAGTAGTTTCCAGAAACACCACAGCGCGTCTATCCTCAGCCTCTTCTTCGTCGACGTAGGATTTGCTCTCCGCGTAACGTACAACCTCGTACAGTATGTCGGATATTTCGGACTCTTTGACGAAGACGTCGTGTTCTCGCAGAACCGTATCGACGACGCGTACGACCAACTCGACGTCGTTGGGATTCTCCGAACATCGGTACAGGTTTGCCGAATAATATTCCGAATAGTATCGAACGCACGATATAAAATAAAACGCTATCTTGGACGGCTCGTCGTCGTAAGATACGTTCGATACGACCGCCCAATAATCTTGAAACGGGCTGAGTTTCAGAGTTCGAACGTGCTTAGCGTTCAAATACGTCACGAATCTCATCAAAGGCGACGACATGATTCGAAACTTATGATAGCGGCAACGACGTATCGTCAAAATTTATACACACCACCATCGAAGAGGGCAATCTGGTTTTGAGATCCTCGAGAGCGGATTCGTAAGCGTCGCTCATGATCGACGTTTCCGATTCTCGTGGTCGCACGTATACATACACGGTGTTCTCTACGACGGGTTCGAATTTACCGTCAAACTCGTACTCGTAACCGCTGCTCAAAGACGCGTGTAAAGTCAAACAGAAAGCCGAGTGTTCGTACACCGTAGGAACGGGACATTTGTTCGATCTCGCCATCGTGTAATCTTCGATCAGAGTCTTTCTCGATACGGACCTGACGTTGTTCAACATCAACGACGAGTACGACGAGAAATCGTTCGCGATAGAACCGGACGCCGAGCGCAGCATCTTGACGACTCTGGTTTTCGACATGTCCGTAAAGCGTCTCGTGAGCTCGTTCGGCGTCGGTCCGAACACGCACACGTCGTAACGCTCCAAGATTTTGAATACGATCGGTCGTTCGAGACGCTCCTCCAGAACGAACCCTCCGACCCGATGCACATGATCCAACAACCGGTCCAACGTGTATCTTGGCGATGCGGAAGATATAACGTGTATACCGAGAATTTCGGAAGCGATACGAAAACCGACCATCTGACGACGAACGTACTCAACGGCGACGCTCTTCTCGACAGGGTCGATAGTGTTCCACGGTTGATTGGCCAAACGATCGAAATAAGCTTTTTCGACAGTTTCCGTACCGTCGGGTAACAGCACGACGTCGATCCTCTCGGCGCGCATACGCTCCGGCAGCCCCGTCTCGACCAAGGCTTCGAGTTCTCGCGTCAGATCCGCACGATACTCGGGTTCGCTCTTGATAGCGCCACGGACGTCGAACATCGTACGATACACGAAATTATCGAAATACGAATGTTCGAAAAAACAAACGCCGCTCCTACCGTCCAACAAACTCACCGACAGAGCCACGCGTTCTTCACGATCGGTCACGGAAAGTTTTAGAGATTTCATGTACGAATCGAAACCGATCAGCGATACCGGGGAATCGTGCCTATCGCTCTCTCGCAACAATCTGAGCGTGGAACTTTTACCGACCGCACTCGGTCCGGTAATGTGGACGGGTAATCTCAGGATTGTACTCATTGTTGTGAACTTTCGAGACCGTTCCGCGCGGGTTATTTATACGGCTCGTGATCGTCGAGTCTGAACGCTCTGCCAACGTTACGCAGAGTGATCCGAAAGGCGTCCGTGTACATAGCCGCAACGGTGCTCAGCAACAGACCCATAGCGATAACCAAGAACGTCAAAGCCGCCACCGTCCATC
This sequence comes from Eretmocerus hayati, assembly GCA_029851415.1. Taxonomy (NCBI): domain Eukaryota; kingdom Metazoa; phylum Arthropoda; class Insecta; order Hymenoptera; family Aphelinidae; genus Eretmocerus; species Eretmocerus hayati. The sequence continues at coordinate 34,380,471 of CM056743.1, forward strand.
GGAACAACGCTAAGCATATTGACGCACCACCGGCCAGAAACGCCAACGAGCGGAGTATCGAGTTGACGCGGCAGCGTTCGAGAAAAGTACGTTGTGTAGACTCGTACGTTGACGGATCGAACGAGCGGGTCACGGCGAAAGCTCTGTTGGTTTCGCTCTCGACGACGGCCGAGTCCGTGTCGGACATGCCGGAAGCGTAACCGAGATCCACGAGCTCGCCTTTGTCGATCCACGAACCGTCCGAATTCACCTCGAGATGATCCAGATAGAAAACAGAATCTTCCATACGTTTCATGTTGATTTCGTTGACGACGTCTTCGTCCAACAACAGATCGGCCAGAGCGGTCATGTCCATATTGGTCGGGCTGCGACGCATGGCCTCTCGTAAATTTTGTTCGGCCGACATGTACAGATCCTGAGGAACGTTTTTCGACAATTGGTTGGAATATCCGTACGGATCCCAAAAACTGAGTATCATGTCGGCTATCGTACCTATAGTCGTCAAAAGACCGACGACGCTGAGGGCTCCGATTGTCAACTTTGCGAGAGCTATCGCAGCTTTTGTGACTACTTTCAACGCGACTCGCACAACGATGTGTTTGAGCGCGCTGGCGAAACCCTTCTCGAGAACGACACGACCGACCTTGCCGACGGCGCTGTTCAATCCGCGTTCGCCGTAGAATTTCAACAATCTTTCGACAACGCTCAACATGCGCCGTTTCATCTGTTTGAGTTGAAATTCGAACTCTTCCGATATGCAAAGTTGCGTCAAATTATCTTTGTCGAAGAAACCTTCGATAAACGCCACGGCGATATCGCCGGCTTTCTTCCAGAAGCCGACAGCGGCTCCCTTGGACTCGGCATCGTCGCTCTCGTCTTTACTCACTGCGGAACGTTTTTTACGTTTCGATAGCGACGTCGAGGTTTTTTCGTAATAATCGATAACTTCGGGCAATTGGAAAGATTCGTCTATGTCGTTCGTCCAGTACTCCAAAGTGTCTTCCGGTAAAGTCGTTTCGGGTAGCGGATCGAGTCCCGCCGGCAGATCGATCACGGAGGATGTTGTGGCCACACTGTCGTACAGATCTTTCATACTGTCGAGAAACGAATTCCCGATTATCGAGCCCAAAACCCATTTTTCGAAGAAACCCTTCTCGCATTCGCCCGTCGAAGGATCGTAATTCTTGCGGAAAACTCCGCACGTGTACGAGTTGTTCTCGAAGATGACGCTTGTCGAATATTTTCCGGCATCTTTATCGACGCGTTCCGTATAACCGGTTTTCATATCGTTCAAACGATGCACGTAGCGAGCCGTCGATCTCGCTTGCGGTCGCCTCAACCATACGAGTATGTTGCTCGGCACGATCAAACACTCGCCGGATACGAAGCGTAGTGTCGGCGTGTGCGGTGCGTGCGCGTCCTCGTCGTGACCCTTGGTTTGCGAAGACGTTCGTAGGTTCGAATGAAAACACGCCGGTTGACACCGTTTTCCGATCTTGTCCAGACCGATGCGGTAGTAGCTCGTCGCGACGTTGGGACCGCACGGCGCTTCCTGACGCCCGAGCTCGTCTACTCCGCCGAAAGCGTCGCACGATAGCGCATCGCATAGATTCTCTGTGAATCGCACCTCGTTCACGAAGCACAAATCGGCTATCGCCGGAGGTATATAAAAATCCGAGATTTCGGCTTTGCGTCTGTTCACGGAGAGTTTGGACACCAAGTGGGGAGCTCTCTTATGCATTGCCGACAATAGTCGGGACGTGGCGTTATAATCGGCGAATTTGGCGGCGTTCTCGACATCCTTGGCTGTGAACGTGGGCTTGGAGAGCATGTTTTCCGACTCGCTGGAAGTGTACGGGCCGTCGCGTATCGTCGCTATCGACGGCACGTCGTGCTGCTACAAAACGACTATTCTGAACAGATTGTCCGACGGCAAATATTACAAAGTGCAGCGATTCAACAGATCCACGCGAAGCAACAGCGTCGGTAAGGGCATGTTAGCGTATCTATGTTCTGGAAAATTCGACATGTCGACTTTGAACTTCTCGTACGATCGACGCACGCGCTACTCGGATCGTAGTATAACGAACGTGCTGTTTTGGGATCACTTGTGGACGATGTTGGATCTGTACGATCGAGAGTTCGGCCTGACGACGAGCATCGAGCAGGCCATCGAGCGGCACGGAAGACTTCGCGTAGAAGAGGAGTATCTGGCGACGTTCGACGATACGTTCGAGAACCTCGCCAATTGCAGAGAATTCAAATTTTTCGAAGCCGCCAACAACACGATCGCCATCATCGACACCGACGAGGATCGCGTGCGTGCCACGCTGCGAACGCGTAACGAAGGGGACGACGAGGAACGCGGATCGAAATGGCCCGTTTACGTGACGTTGCAGAATCGAGCTTACCGTAAAGTGTACGACTCGAATTGCTTGGATTTGGCCGCTCTGCGTAATACCGACGACACGTCTTCGTGCTGCGAGAAGCGAGTGGTGGCGATCGTTTGCGATATCGTCAAAGATTTTATGACGCGCGTCGAAACGAAGAACGATACAGAGTCTGTCGCCCGCTATGCACCGCCGCTGTTGAGCGTGAACAAGGATTACCGCAACCGAGCCTACGACGCCGAACGTTGCGACCCGTTGAAGAAGATCGTACGATCTCACGTTAGAAGGAGCGTTTCCCGCACCTGCTCCAAGAGGATCAAGAACGGAGTCAACGGCACGAGCGTCGTCGAAGATTTTCAATTACCAGCTATTGTAAAATTGAATAAATAGATTATTTCAAAAAAAACTAGTTTTTGTGTGTGTATGTTATACATGGCTGCTATACGAGTGTACGACGAAACTCTGATGATCGGAGACGATTTCAGTATAATCTCGTCTCCGGTCGTGAGAGTGTCGAACCTTATCGATAAGTTCATATTCGAGAACATGTTCGACAAGGAATTTGTACTGTTGGACGAATCTGTCGGTCCGAAATGCACGCGCTATCCGACCGTGACGATCAACCCCAAATACGCGTGCCTCGGCACGAACTTGTACACGTTGGACAATCAAGATACAAGTGAGATAGGTCGTCGCGTCGTAAACAACGCTCGTATAACACGAGCGACGGTCGTGCACGAACAAGAAACAGAGCACGTCGCGTTCGATCTCGTCGGTGCGGAAAATATGACCAACGGTACCGTGTACGGATCGTCTCCGTGGACCGCGTTCGAAACGTCGATATATTTTAAATACCTCGCAATGAACGTACCCGTCGCGTTCGATTTACGAGTAACGCGAGATCTGTGCGAAAAACTAACACGGTATTTACCCTACGATAGATATTTCGTTTCGAGCCAACCCGCTAAGGGTGTCAATGTAGACTCGTACGACGAAGACGACAACGTTCCGAACGAATACTACGGGTTCGACACGAGCACTCCCAGCGCTGGACTCCCCGTGTTCGAATGAAACGCGATCGCGTTCGATCGTACCCGTACGCGCGATCGCGTTCGATCGTACCCGTACGCGCGATCGCGTTCGATCGTACCCGTACGCGCGATCGCGTTCGATCGTACCCGTACGCGTTCGATCGTACCCGTACGCGCGACCTCGCGTTCGAAAAATCTCTCTACGGTACTCGCAGTCTCTACCGTGCTCGTCGAACGTATAGTCGATGATGATTTGTACTGTGATCGTAATTTTTTTGACACTATACAAAGACGCGAATCCTCAATTGCAGTGGCGCTCGAACGTCGACGACGCGTCTTCGTTGCACGCGTATTACCGCGTACGAGAGAACGTGTCCTACTGTGACGCCAAAGTTTGTCGCGTCGCTTGTACGACGATGTACGGATTAACTTGGTCCGTCGGATCGTATTTCTATCTCGTTCGGAGCAGATGCGTGAAAGATATCGACTTTTGTTGGTGTTACTTCGATCGTAACGACGGTATAAATTACAGTATAAATTTCTGACGCGGACACACCAGCGCGACAATACGAGATGAACAAAGTGCCGAAGAAAAGCTCGAGCGGCGTCGGTTACAACGTGCGCACCGAACGTTCGCTCGTTGTATCTCCGCGCGACGAAGTCGAAGTGGATACCGGTCTTCGTATCGATCTACCCGAAGGCGTTCACGCCAACGTTCGCGAGCGCTTAACTTTCTTTTTGCAGACGAAATTGAGGATCTTTCCCGGTGTCGTTGACGATCCGAACGTATCGGTCAAGATTTTTCTTATAAATCCGACGAACGAAACTGTACGAGTCAAAGCTGGAACCAAAATCGCTCAGATAATCCCGTATTCGACGTACTCGGGAGATTTGAAGTTCGTACCGATCAAACGGAAGCAGCAGGATGAAGTTTCGTCTGAAGAAGTGCGATCGACCAATAAAATTATCAAAAACCTCGACGTTTGACGCGTACGTAGTTATCGTGAACGGCATCGTACATAACGACGGAGTGTGGTTGCGTTCGGAGAACCTCAAGAACGAACCGTTCACGAAAAACGTTGAAACGAGCACGGTGTCCGATATGTATTCGGGTCTGAGCTCGACTCGAGTCGCGTACGATCCAATCTCGGAAGACGACGAATACGATGCCGATGAGGACGAAGAAAAAAACGAGGAAGATACGTACGCACATTCTACCGACGTCGTTGCAAATATATTGTCTATGCGAAGCGTCAGCAAACGTGACGGTAAATTGTTATTGAGTAAATTCAAACGCGAGCTTTTCTTGTGCACACTGGCGGCGAGCGTTCGGAACGTCCGCGAACACAAACGAAACTACGCAAGCGTTTTTGCCAAACATCAATTGTCGGAGTTGTGTCAACGGAAGAATTTGTCTTCGCCGACGTACGTGGACGTTTCGCTGTCGTCAAAGCTGGGAAAGAACCATCGCTTCAAATTCGTATGCAGTGTGAAAGAGTGTAACGTGAGTTTGACGGGCGAAGGCGAAAGCAAGAATATAGCCATAGCCAAAGCTTCTCAAAAAATGTATCATTACGTGTTGTTCGATTTGTACAAGTCTGAATAAAGAATTTATTGTATTACATGATGTCTTTACGTTTTGTTTCTCTAGTTTGTTTGGCTATCCTCGAGTTGGTGTTTCTCGTATTTTATTACTATCTGATGTCGTCAAAAACTAAGTGATACTCTCATATTGTGCTTCACTCGAGATTTCGATTTATTGAGATTTATCCAAAAAGATTCTCTTCGTAATTCGATAGGCTAAGAGATGCGTTATCCTGATTTTGTTCCAGATACGAAGGATAGGTGAGGGGATGAGGAAAGCTGAATGCAGAGAATGGAAAAATGTCAATATTACCCCGGACCAGAACTTACATCTTGCGACATAATTATTCTACTGGCATTTTGTGAACATTCAGAGTACAGTCTGTGTTGTACCATCCCAAAATGTACTTGGGGAGTTTCCAAGAAGGCAGTGAAACGAATATATATCAAAATGTAAGTTTTGGTCCGGTTCTTCCACTTTTAGCCTCCAGATGCCCTCATCTTCACACCCATCCTTCGCGCCTGGGACAAAATCAGCATAGCACATTCCTAGCCTATTGAATTACAAAAAGTATCTCATAGGATTTATCTAGATAACTCGAAAATTCGAGTGAAGCGGCCCCTGGCCAAAGTTGGAACCTCTAAATTATAGTGCAACATGTCGACGCACCGCCCTGGATGAGAACTGGTTGGATAAGGAATAAGGGTTTGACATCTCAATCGAGATAGTTCTCCATAATCTCGTCTATATGGCGAGACTTTTCCTTTACGAGGGCCATTGAGAATGCATAGTTGCAAATTGGATATCTGAAGGTAAATTGCAAGTCAACCGAGGAGCTATGCTTGTGATATCAATATCCTGCTATTCCTATAATTTGTTAGGTCTATGCGTGCTAAAAATGTGCTGTAGATCAGCAGAATCAAGGTACTTATCGTTTGGCCTAGTAGTAGGAAGAGTGGGTTATACCATGCCCACCGAGCAATAGGAAATTAATATGCACTCATTGTCAATAACGAAAGAGATTCAGAACAATTTGAGGACTGGGGACCTTCTTCAGACCACCTTCAAGGTATTCAGATTTGCTGATGATCGTAATTTCGGTATTCGCGCCGAATTGGGACAGCTCGATGGTACTCAACTTGAGGTTTAAATCGACAAATCGTCGGTCTGTCTGTGTAGAAAAACCTTTCCTTTCACACAAGCCTATTCCTCTATAGAGTGATGTTCTGAAGAGCATCAAATCGCGCATTCCTCACGCACGACGACCTCCTCTTTGGAAAGGTTTGCTTTGGACATATGAAAGCAAATTGCAAGTCATCCGTAGAGCTATGCATTGAACAATAGTATTTTGCAAGGAGCATTCAGGTGACGCATGGAAATTCCTGGTCTATTTTTTATCCAGTCTTGCAACTATCAATGAGCAAGTGTGAAAAATTCGTGAACCTGTGGAATAAAGGCATAGTACTTCATATTCAAGCGTCGTAAATATGAGCGGAAATGCCTCGATCGAACAACAGGAAACGAAAGATGAAGATGTTGAAAAGGTCGAGGAAGAAGAAAAATCCACTCGACTTCTCCCGAATTGGCAATCACTCAATTGATTGATATAATTGGAAACCTATGGGTAATGCTGCCTAGGAAATCGACTGAAACGCTGCTCATGAGGTTGAGCCGCTGAATGATCTAATGTCTCGATGCGATGTCATAATAACTGAAAATAATTCTTTAGAATGCATATACTCAGTATATTACGATAAAAATATGGATACACGTTACGTGAGGGTTCATAACCAGGAGTCGATTACGTTTACTTCCACTGATGAGTTGATTGCTGTGGTTCTGAAGGGTTTTCGTGAAGCACAGGCTTTTATGAAAGAGATAGAAAGGATATTATTGGTTCAAAACCAAAGATGTTTTGACCCCGATGAATTAGGACTGCCTTTGAATGACCTGATTGAGGCGAGTATGGTCGATGATCGTTCTAGAGAACGAATATCAAACCTCTGTGCCCCCATCAGAGCCGAAGATGCAGTTGTCTCATAAGTAGAAACGCATTCATTTGAAGATGCTTACAGAGCCATGGATGAGAGCGTGCGTGAGCTCTTCCTCTCTACTTCAGGAAGGCAGCCCGCGACAGGCTAACGGAGCCGGATGATAGGCACCAACACTCCTACCCGGTATGTAGGCGGGCTCCATTATTACATTTCTGTAAATTCAGACGATGCAGCTTGGACGGCATAGATGTTTTTGTGGAGCTTATGGATTCGATGAGGTAGCCCTCAGATAGAATAATGCAGACGGGTAATTTGCTGCAACGAGCAATTCGCATGAGCCCGAGTATAAAACTATTTTGGTTGGGGATAATTTTGATACCATGAAACTCCACAAACAGGAAGAACTAGGTATTGCGCTCAATCAAATCGACACTTATAGTCCAGAATTTCAGCAATCAATGCACATAGTCATGCCAATCGGGCAACACTACAAGTCGTGACACAGTCCAGCCAAGAGCCTACCTAGCAATTGCTCGAGGAAGTTGGACAAATCTTCAGGGCCATGCTGATCATACCGTTTTACTAGAATATGTACTGTTTGGAGAATAATTGCATATGTCAGTGGAGCCTACAGAGAATGCAGCATTAATGAATTTGAGATTTCAGAGAATCTTGGTTTGGAAAGATTACAGCGTGAGCTTTGTAATTTTGATTAATGATTTCGTATAAAGTGGTCACAGGTGCTGCACAATTGGTCGGGATTTAGTGTGGGCTGTCGAAATATTGCAAAGAGAGATTTCCTCGAGCTAGCATCTATTCTATTTTACACATGTAGAATGGAAACGTAGTTATGTTGGGTTCTCTTTCAAATGACAGAGGATGTCCCGGGGGACGCTCAAGTTCTACCTCCATCTAGCGATGTCCGAAAAATGGACACTACATCCACTCCAAGAAATGCATCATTATCTTCACTCACAGCTATTATAAAGAGATTCATATTGAACGCTGCAAAATGCTCTTTAAAGACCCAGGCTGCGGACCTCATTCGTCTCAAAAGGCAATTAAAAACGCTACTGTTAACATCCGCACAAGTGATCTGAATAACAGCCATACATATCACGACAAGCAGGGTACATTGTGCTACATAACATACGTATTCGATGGGCCTTCTGTATGCCCAAAAATAAGTTGAGGTCGCCTATTCGCACAATCAACTTTCGACAACTCCGGAGACACGGTAAGTGAAAGCCTTCGAGACATAGATAGAAGAATTAACTAAGGCAACTACGTCATTCTGTACGAAATCACTGTTTTCAAGATCAAAATACTCTCAAGTGATTGGATAAAGCGACGGCTAGATTTTCACTTCGAATGTAAATGCAACTGTATCTGATACAATTATTCCCGACAATTTCGCGAAAGGTCGGGAGAACAGTTGGCATAGATGCAGCAAAATAACAAAACTTAGTTAGTTCAAGCACTCAAAGTACGCATCTATTGCGGATTGAAGATCTTGACTTTTTACAACGCAGGGTCAACTGTTTCTGCCACGATATTACGATTTTACTACGAAAATTTACTTCAACAAAGGTTGGTAACCTTCCAGAAAGAGATAACACTCAAATCTATTCATTCTATCGTTCTAAGTGCGAGAGCGCGAGATTTGAGTCCACGCTTACCGCCAACACCTCCTTCAGGAATAATGAAGCCTTGTTTATTCCGATGCGGGTTTTCTTCCTCCAAGTTGGCATTACTCTCGAGTAAGTCTCGCATAGGCCAACAGCCGACGTGTTTGGATTTTCCATGTCGGGCGAGTACGTAAGGACCTTGTCTGGAATGGATAAAACATCACTGTAATATATTTTTCCAACGACAAAAATCGGTGTCATCTTGGCATGACAGATTGCTCACCTCGATGAAATGAGACCAACCAGTACTGCCCAGTGTGCTTTGTGTCCTCTCTTGAGGCAGGGAGCGTGATTGAAATCAGAATCATAAGGGATGAGTACGAGTATCCCACAAGAAAGCAGTTGGAAAAGTGAATTGGGATCATGTTTAAGGTTTTCAACAATCTCCGAGTGGTAACGCTGTAAGTGCTTCTTTGATAATGTCTCCATAAAATCTACACTGAAAAGCTCCCCATGACGGGTAAATCCACAATCCCTTGCCGTTTGGAAAAGTTGTTCCACACTAACAGAACCATCCTTGCACTGTGATGCCATTGAAAGTGCAACTAAACCACATCTAATAAATGAGAAAGGAGAATTTGAGATGAGCAAGGTCAATGTGTACCATGCAATTATTTGACAGTACTAGTTTATCAATACTCACTGAGGTCCATCTTGAAGGATTGGTTGCAAGTCATGATGAAACAGAATCTTAGATTCACACAATCGATTATGTAAAATCAATCTATCTATTTCTTCTTGTGGAGTCGACGAGGAGAATTTTCTTTCTTCGACATCTTCTGCTTTTTCAGTTGCTGCTGATCGTTGCAGCAATAAAGGCAGTGGTGGAGGTGGTGCTGGTGCTACTGACATCTCTGGGTGATTATGATTAGACAGAGCTTGATACAGAGAACCTGAAAGGAGCAGAGATTTGATTCCAGCAAATTCTGTATGGAAGGCAACTTCTCACACCTGAATTAAACAGAAGTGAGCCAGCGATATGAATAGTTGTAGCAAGAAAATCTAGGAAGCTTTACGTTCTTCAGCAAAAAGCATGAGACCATAATGAGGTAAATTGTGCTTAAAAATCATTCTACGAATCAATCTAAAAGATTAGTGACTTCTAGAAATGATACAAATCCAGGGAGAAATGTGCTGGCAATCATTAATTTTTTAAAACAAGGTTAAATCTCCCAATATTTGCCAATCATCATCTTTGATCCAACCCATCTCAACTGGGATTATCCAAAGCCTCTAAGTAAGCTCTAATGTATTTTTTCTTGCTAGTGAACTCAGCAGAGACTTGATGTTGCAGCCAATATTCAATCAATATCAACTAACTCATGAATTGTCTTTTCGAATTGTTGCAATTGTGGGCATAGTAAAAGTGTTTAATCTAATCAAGGTCTTTACTTATGTATGCAATCAACTGGTCTAAAATCAGGATCAACTTCACGAATAAAAAATTTGTTGTAAACCAGAAAACATTGATTAACTCACCTTGATTGGCACACGAGCATCAGTTTGATCTCTCATAAATCATCATCACACTCGTAATCAAGGTGCTTAGCCTGGCATTATGCTACCATGGATCCATCGGGATACATGTGTGAGATGTTTCTGACTCAGATTTTGAGGTATTCTACTTGAATGAGAGATCTGAAAAAAGAGAATCATATCAATATTTGATATTCTGAGACTCGACATTTCTGCACAAGAGCAAATCTTGGCGCCAAAGACGAGTAGACGGGTTGTAAAATACCACCCAGAAGTAAAGGTATCAGATCAATAGAATAAAAAGTTAGAAAATGCGTAGGATTTAGGCTTCTGTTAATACGTTACCTTACATGGAAGCAGCATACTTTTAGTTTTGGAGCACGCCGAGCAAGAACAAGAATCCTCGAGGCTGTGTGCCACCATTTTGCGATGGGCGTGAGCGGAATGTTATAGTAGAGCATCAGAGTGAGCCACACAGTGAGATATTCATGCGGTGGTGAATTGTGAATTGCACTACTCTTTAACTCACAAACACCGTCAAATTAAAGACCTTGGGTGTTCATTCACCTTTTGAAACTACGTGGTGCAATTTTCTTCATCAAATTTTCTTCAAAAAATACTTGAGAGTGCTGCAACGTGATTGCTCGTCGTTCGCCGAGACAAGAAAGAACGCCATATTTGCTGGCTGAACAATGTCCGGGGCGGACGACGGTGGCGACACGCTTTTGCGTCGGCAACGTCACCTGCTTCTCTCCCCCTTTTCTCTTTTCTTCCTTTCTTCTTCTTTTCCTTCCTTCTTCCCCTTTATCCCCTTGCCACTCATCCAGATAGCGAGTTTTTTACCGAACAAAAATCGCAATACACAGTGTTACCAGTGTTGTCAAAGTGTTGAAGTTGTAAAGTTCGTTCACTTCACGGTTCATTTCGTTAAATTTCGCGGCGTGATACGATCCGATCGCGCCGATCGTCGATTATATATTTCCCGGTGCGCAAATCGGTAAATCGTTTTACTTTGGGCAGTGTTTCATTCAAATTTCATTGGTGTAAACAGTGGAGTCATCTCTCGATTATTTGTAAAATCGCCCGGGGCAGTGCGAGGCATTCGAAGGACACTTTGGACGTTCGCGGGGCTGAGTAAAAAAAGCCGCTGCTTCGAGCATCTCTCTCGCGGTTCGTCCGCTTACGTAAAATATATATAAGTATATCATTGAAGTTTTTAGCAGAGCGTGTGCACGGTTGGGGCCTGTTGCTGCTGGATCGTTTCGTATCATATCGGCTCATATTCAATACTGATGCCGTTTGTATGCTCGGCTCGTCCTATCAAAAGTATCGCAAGTTTCAAGTTGTTACGACGACAAACGACAGGTTATTCAAAAGTGTTGAGTCAATGAAAGTCGGCCGCGCGTGAATGAACATCTTCATCGAGGACAGCAGACTACAGCGAGCTGCTTAAACATCGTTGGAATTTATACAATTCTGCAGCCCTTGATTGGCTGAAATTTGTTGCAGCGACGGCTACTAATACGCGGGCCCCATCATCATCACTTCCAAGAAGACGACGAGGTAGAAGGAGATCATCATCAGCCGGTGCTTCATCGTCATCGAGACGGCGAGGACGGCTACTTGCTGAAGGAGAAAAATGCCGAAACGGCAAAGAACGGGCGGCTGCTACATCGAGGTGCGTTCGACTCGGTAAAAATAACGGCGCCGCCGACGACGACGACGAGACACGAACGACAGACAAGTTCTCGTTGTGCAGTATATTAGAGCATCGGTGACAACAGCAGCATATCAGCCTACTATTCTCCAAGACAGGCGGTAACGAAAAACATCGGCAGTGGAAAGCCGCGATTCGACAGTGCAGCCGCTGCCCTCCCGGGTGACGGCAACGAGGATAGATTTTGCCAGGCCTATAGAACAACACCGCCACAAGGCATAACCTTAACGCAGCGCTCGCGAGACCGTATACCGTTCTCCAAAACGTTCATAGCGCGCACACAACATGGTACTCTTTCCTGGCAGTTGTTTCCACACCTTACACCTCCATCGTAGGCCCTGGCTTAGTTAGCTGGGTCCTAAAGTCATCATTCGCATGCACCATGTGTCCCCTCATCATCTGTGTGACTTCTTCGTTAACACAATTTTTAGTTACTTCTATTGCACTTTCGTTGTGGTCATTCAGCTTTAGAAGTTGCAGTTATTCAGTGACAACTGCTGTTGTGCATTTTCCTCTCTTACATTATGATTTCATGTAATCTGTTATAATACCGTTGATTCTGGGCAAGTGATTTTGTGACCTCAAACTTTGAAGGCCCTTTGAGAGACGAGAACTTGATATCTCTGTTATTGGTCAAGTACCCAGTCTCTCAGTTGGAATGTCCCATGTGTTATTTTAAAATCCTGAGATATGAAGCTGTATGTTGTGCCAGATCAAGTTTTTTGTGCCATCCACATGATTGGTTATAAATAGATTTTTCAAATGATACACCTGTGCATGTTTTTTAGTGCCAGATTACGACTTTTTGTTTTGAAAGTGCAAGTATCAATGAATTGAGTCTTTTTTTATTCAATATGTAGTTGCATGAGTATGTTATGATTTCTTTCCATACCAATGCCAGAACTCAAACATCATCAATCTTTGTCAATTCATTAGATAATACTATCTTCACCCATATCACAACTACATCATCATCATCATCATCATCATCATCATCATCATCATCAATACAAAGTTGAAATATTTCAGCGTGATACTCATCTATGATCATCAGTTTTATAGAATATGTTCTTGAACCTGATATAAACTGATAACAAATTATCTTGTCATTTCAGGAACCAAACAGTGACGACAAGAATAAAAAAGGGAAAAATGGAGAGCCTATGGATGAGGTGAGCACTCAGAAGTTCTATGAACTAACATGACACCATTCCTGACACAAAACTTCATCTAATTACTGCAAGCACTGGTGATGAGTAACCTACCTTGACGCAAGTAAATTATTATTAACATTCCTGTTGATTATGTTCTAATGCTGTACAACTTGATTACATTTTGTTGAAATTTGAGCAAGCAGCTTTGAAGGAAACAAGTATAAATTTCCTCATCCATGCGTGATAATACAGTCGTTAAAAAATCTCTCTACTTTCATCAGAAATCTCGTGACTGCGAGCAAAATCGATATTTAGGATCAAATCAAAGGACTGCCATCATCTTTTATATGTAATCGCATTCATTGAGACCACTCAAACGAGCGCTCAATTTGCATTCAATCCGGGAGATCTCTGCTCGCAAATCAAAAAAATTTTCCAATAAATTGTAGAGCCACGTCGATTGTAAAATACTTGACTCCATTCTTGTTGCAAGCTTTGTACAGCTTGAATTCGCAGCTACATGATAAAGTTTAGCGAGGAAAACTTGAGTCGTTGGATGGGCCGTTTACCCAACCAACGGGAAAACGTCGATACAGGATAGACAGAGAGTGGCAAAACAATGTAGTGCGCTTGTACTCTATACACACCGCCCACTCGTCATTTTCATCGAGTCAGTCTCGCGGAAAACTTGCACGCGCTCATTCCAATCGATATGGTCCTTCTCGCTCTTTTTCTCTCTATATTATACCGCTCACATTTTTGCCTTCGCTGATTCTCGACGCAGTCACAAGCTACATATCTGATAATTAGGCGCCGGCGTTCTTGTTGCGCAATGAACAGCGAGTAGTACGCTCTCGGTACTAGAAAAAAAAAATTTCCCGCTCAAGAAGGGGAAAAATTGTGTGTACGACTCAGAGCAGAGCTTATCCAAACTCGCATTTTAAAAGACGAGTGCGCCTCTTTGACGAGTTTGAGATTTTCGCGACAGATGGTGCCTCTGAGCGCGGAATTCCTATACGATACGACTACGATACGACTGCATGTGCGCGCACTTTGGCACGCGGAAACTGTGCGATTCGAGTTATAGGTATATAAATGCTTACAATACTTCTGCGTGCTTTTGAAACTTCATTATACTAGAAACTCTATTCTGACTCGTGAGAGAGATGCCAGGCAGCTTCCCACATTTGCATTTGAGATGGATGTCCGAAGAAGCTTGTACGTTTCTCGCTTTCCATCAACTTTTTTTTTAATACTTTCTCACAACTCGCCATCTGTTGATTGTTGAATTTCATTGAACCAAATATGCTGTAGGTATGCCTTTCGCTTATGGTCGTCTAGTTCATGTAATGTTTGAACAAAACATTGGGATGGTTTTTGTCTCAAAGCCGTGTTGGTAAATTTTACGGTTTCCATAAAGATCGGTGCAGTAGTTTCAAGCTAAGACATTAATAGGTATGCCTTCTTCTGAAAAAGCTTGTGCTGGAGGATAATCTTGGTATCGAATATTCATTGACCTTAGTAAGATGAAATTTGGAGTTTTCTGTCACAAAACTTTCCATAGCTTTCTCGTGCTGTGAAATCTCGCTCGTAAAATCACGCTTACAATGTGAAATCTTTTTGTTTCTTTAGTTTATAAGCTACGATGATTTTGCGGGTATTGCAAAATGATCCACGATTAGAATTACGTCCAATCATGTCGGAGAGAAATTGGAATCTCAGTGCGAAAATCGAACGAAAATCATGAACTGTATTGGTACTGAAAATTTTTGAGGTACCTTGAATTCATGGCCTACACGAATGTAGACCCTTCGAAATACTTAGTTATAAATGTACGCACTTAACGCGTCTACTCAAGTGAACGAACCAATTGAATTTTAGCTCTCGTATTACTATACAATCCATTCTTACCGATTTGCTGCAGCGTCACACAACAACGCAGGTAATGCCCGTATGCATTCGCACATTGTACTTATGTGTCGTATATATTCTTGCGTGCATGCACACGTAAGTCCGCGTGCCAACAGAGCCGATGATCGTTCCAGTTATCGTTGTCACTCGTCTTACTTAATGTAACTGAATAATTTTCGTGACTGATGACTATATCTAGAGTTGCAAGTGAATCATTTCAAAGGGTTGAATAGGAAAAAAGTTTGCATTACTTTTAGGTTTGATTGAACTAATTTTTTTCAAGGTGGGCGAGGAAAAGTTCTATTGATATTTTAGATTCTTTTGATGGTATAGTGAGAATAAATCTCTACTGCTTGAAACTGTGAGCTTGTTACAGGTTGCTCATTACTTGGTTGGCTCAGAGGCTAATTACATAAACTCGCAATGTTTTTTATCCTAGTCTTCTATAAATAGTATACGTCGATTGCACATGAATCGTACAAAACGACTGTCTGCGGGTGAATCAATGAGACGCATCTCTGCTTACACGGAAATAGCATACCGTATAACTTATCAATCACGTGTATTGATGATCATTTTCAGAACACGTGAAGAGTGAGTGCTGTGATTGTAACTATGATGTTTTTTACCCTTTACACCTTGAGTCAGTCCTTCGATTGACTGATGAAAGGTAGAAAAATCTTATTAGAGTTGTTGTTTAATTTTAGCAAAGACTACTTTATGCGTTTTTGTAGAAGTGCTGGGGATATTATTTTTCTTCTGAAATGAAATAATTCGATTGAAAATCGACTCAGAAAAACACGGATTGAGAAATCGGAAAAACTCGATTCTTTTCTCAGTTTCAGCGAGCAGGTGGCGATAATCCTACCAAGTTTCAAAAACGAATATCATCGTGGAATTGTGATTCTGAAGTGCTAACGTGTTCTTGAAATTTTACAAATATCTCTTTGCATCTCGTGTTTGAGTCATATAAAACTCTTAACTAACAATTCAATGCACGAACACCTGATTCAATCCGTCGAAAAGCTGTTGAAATTCTGAGTAAAAAATGGGCAGGTTTTTTCATTTACGTTTAGCGAATAAGTAAAGCCCACAGTTTTCAAAGATCTATGTAATTTGTGTTCAGAATTTGCTCATCAGTATAATTGGACCTAGAACAAACTTTCATTATTTGAATCCTTTAACATCTTGTATAGGAATCTTTGACACTTATGGACTGTCTTTGAACTTTTCATCATTTAAGATAGATGATTTATTTCAATTTCGCATCCTCGAGAAGTTTGCTTAAGTTAATCAAGACACAGCACACGCACCAATGGGTAGAAACATTATGATTCGACAAACTTGAACTCATGTGCTCTGGAAACCTCCAAAATCTATCATCAAGATCATAAGAAAAAAAAATTTATTGAACGTGTAGTATTTTTTTTCAGTAGTAATAGACGGCTTGGTCAGACAATTCAGTAGTAACAGTCAGTCGCCGTGCAGGATCTCTCGCGTGCTCTCAAGTATCGTGTTTCACAAAGTGTCCGTCTCAAGTAGACAGCTAAATAACCTAAAGTCCAAATGTGAGAAAAGAAAGGAAAACATCTCAGAAGTACCTATGGAAAATTTAATCTGAGTAAACTGGCTATAGCACAGCTTCTTCACCCTTCTTACACTACCAGCGTTATTGTTATACCCGGCGCGTTGTCTTTTACCACCATCGTCGTCGTCGTCGTCGTCGTGTCCGAGTATATAATAACTCGTTATAATGTGTGTAATTGCTGTGCGGTGTTGTTATACTGATGGCGATGTTGGAGGCGTTAAAGAACCGATGCGCAGTGTTAGTATAGTATATGGTGGTGGTGGTGGTGGCAGGGAGCCTCTCGCCTTTAGACATCATCACAGCTAAAAGTCTTTGCGTCTTTTTCAGAACGACGACGACGACAACGCGTGTGTCTCATACGCATTTATACTCGATTCACGCAGTTTGTCTTCTGACTCGGTCCGTGTGTGTACTTATATATTATAAAATCATTTCCAGCTTTGTAATAACGTTCATCACTTTATTTACTCGTTTTCTTTTTTCTTTCTTTTTTTTCATCTCGTGTGCAAAGTGGTATTTTTGATTATGATGATCTTGATATAAATAGTTTGTAAGACTGCGAGAGATCATCTATTGTTACGGAGTGAAGTGAACTCTGGTGAAAAAATTAGGTTGTGTGTGGTGAAACGATTTTAATTGATGCAGTATAGTGTTTTTTACCTGTGAATGGATAAAGTGAATGGGATAAGGCTGTTGTTTTTTATGAGAGGAAGCTTGAGGGGCTCATCCGTGATGCACTAAACTGTTTGTAAATAATCGTTACGTGTCAAGCGTGGTGTACAGTGAGACCGGTGCATAAAACTTATTGATAGTGCATGCCGGATGCACCGAGAACAACTTCTTATATCACTTTTTGGATTTACTCTTTGCGCGATTATGGTATACTAATACAACACAATGTTATTGCGCGTGTAACTTGATCTGATTTTATCCATTTTTTTTTTTTTTTTTTTTTTCTCTAAGACTGGGATGGAGAATTAGATTCTGGTTGTATTTCAGATTTTTCAGGACCTTGAAATGTAAAATTTACGTTGGTTTTTTAGTTCTTGAACAAAATCATGATACGGTGTGTTTTAAATCCGATAATTTTTACATTCCTCCATAAAACTTATTTTTGATGTTTTTTTTGTTTTCTAAAAAGTGTGGAGACCTTGATGAAATTATAGTACAAAAATCTCTGGCTCGAATGAGAATAGTTGATACTTCAAAGGGTCATATTATGCAACATTTTAAAATTGAATGACATGCCTGATGACGTGATGCAAGGAGTTCTTGATCATATGATCGCGAGGTTTTACCGATGCCGATACACGTAGCGATGTACTTGAGAACCCTTATCTAATTAAAATCTCGTTCCACAAAAAAAAACATACGATTTCAACTCCTGTACTCTAGTACCTCTAACTACCTGGCCAGATTACATATCGGGAAATACCACTTTTTCATTCAGTTTTATCAAGATTAATTCTATTCGTCTATTAATAGCAACAAAATATCTTTTCTTTTTCACTTCTCAACGTTGCTCATTTCATATGCTCGCAATACTCGTCTGAAATACTAAACGCATTGTCGTATGGATTACGTTGTCAAATTTTCGAGAAAGAAATGATGCCACATACGAAGAATAAGGGATTGGCACGCTAAAAGTGATCATGATCATGTCGCATGTAAAAAAGATGCTAATGTAAACAAATTGTATCCAATTGCCAGCAATTATATGGTGCCTGATACTTGGCTCTTCTTTGACATAAAGTGACGACTCGATTCATGCTTATAAGTTCATACATGACCTCGAGTGGTGTCGATATTTTTTTTTTCGTGGTGACATCGTTTTTATCTTGCTAATTTTCGACCTTTTTTTAAAATGGGATGTAAATTTGCGAAGTTGATTGTGAAGAAATTTTCTTGTCATTGAAAGTAGTTTTCTTCTGACGAAAGATTCAGTTGATACTGATAGTCCGCGTTTTATCGATTTTATTACCTTGGTGCAATTGCCTTGCTGATGTATGGTATGTTCTGATAATGAAGTGAGAAATCATGATATTTATAGGCATTAATTTTTCAAAGCATCGTAAATATTTTTTATGTGGGACTTTTTATTGAGATTGTGTGTTAGTAGTTGTACGAAAATTTTACTATATTTTTGAAATCGCAATCGGTGCACAGGAATTCCAAACATAGATAAATATAATTTTTAAATCCGACAAATGATTCCCAGCTTGAAAAAATTACTTCAAGCATTTTTCTTATCCCCTGAAACCTACATTGATATGGATCATCGCTGCTTATCCGAGATAACGAACAATAATCTGGACTTTAATCTTAAGCTCTCCGACAGAACAATTGTGTAGAAAAGTTCCATAGTAAGGTGTTGAAGCTGAATATCTTACACATGAAGACGTGTAGCTCTCTTATAACCTTGTGAAACAAGGTTTACTTGCTCAATTTTTTCCAATCATTTTCCAAAATCGTGCGACTTGCAGGAATTATCTACATTCCCTATTTGATTTGATGACATGAATAACTAAGTTGTTTGTTTCGAAAAATGACTCATTTACTCGAAATTGGTATTGAATTCAGGTCATTCTACTCAATCACGCCAATCTGAAACTAGGTGTGAAAATCATCAAATTCGTGTATTCTCCTAATTTTGATTGGCACTGCGGGAATCCAAAGGACTTGAACTACTCTATTTCTCTAATCTTCCACGGTGTATTTTTCCTTTTTCGCATTTTTGACAAAGTTCTCCTCATTAGTATTCTTTAGTGTCTCGGATTTGGTTAGATTCCTTTTGCTGTCTCTAAACAGAAAGGGGTTGTTTTTACTCCAGCAAAATTTGATCAATTTTTCCATTTAATCCGATATTTTCTTCAACAAAACTCCTCTTATCACAATCGACTGTCAGAAACACTTACCTTCCGAAAGGCCTCCAAAAACGTTGAGACTCATCATTCCGTCCCTTTGTATGTGTATGTATGTATGTGTGTAAGTGTGTTATTCTCACCTTGACTAATGCTTTCTCCTCTACCCTCCACTTGATCGATTTTTGCTTCTCTATGAGTTGTAGTGAATTATTCACAGATGAGACTAGTGATTTGGCAGCTCTCTCCTCTCTCAATCGAATTCGATTTAAAGGTGTCTTCAGGTAAAATCGCTGAAATTGTTTTCCAACTTGGTCTCGCGGTAATTCGGGTTACGTAGGCTATGGTTTATTTGGCTTAATGTCGAAATTCCATTCAAACTCCATATACTCAAGTTTTCAGAAAAAACGAAAACTTTAAAAAAAACTACATTTTGATCATATTTAAACCAACTGTATCAAAATTCCCTTTCAACCAAGTTACAGACTTTGCTAAAGAAACCTCAGTTTAGATAGCCCAAATCTCCCTAACTAGCTTCTTCAGAAGGATAACTCAAAATATACAAAAATATTTTTTTCAATATTCATATTTTCCTCATATCTCCCTCTCAAACTAATTTATTTGAGTTCCAACAAAGTAAATTGATACTATTTCGGCATTCTAAATCCATTGGTTCATACTGAATTTTTTCAAAATTCATTTGAATTTAATCAAAATTGAATTTATTCTCATAAAATCAAGCGTTTCACAAACAAACTCAATTTTGATCATGTTTACACGAACTGTATTAAAATTTTGCTTCAACCGGACGATATATCATGCGCAAATCACCCTAGTCTAGATGATCTGAATCCCCTGGAAGGGAATCTCGTAAAAAATAAGTCGAAACATGAGAATAATAACATTTTATCTAAATTCCAATTTTTGCCCATATCTCCTCCTACAACTAGTCTATCCACCTGTTAATGGACTAGAGATGCTTTCCTGGCATTTCACATGATTAGTTAAAACCGAAATTGAATTGAACTACGTTTAAACGCGATTTAAATTCAATTTTTCTTCTAGAGATCAAAATTTCCTCCAAAAACTTCATTTTGGTCATCTACAAACTAGCTGTATCAAAACTACGCCTCAACTAAACCATAGACCTTGCTTAAAAAATCTTAATTTTAATCCCTCAAATTAATTTCGGCGGGGGATACCGAGAAAAAACCCTCGCTCATGTCGGATATGATGAATTCTCGTAAAAGAGACGGATGTAGAAAAAGGTATTTTAGTGTAATAAAAGGAAATTTGAGTAATTTTAGTCCAATATACCTATAATGAATCGGATATACGACCGCAGAAGGTGAACTGGAAAATTACTGATTTTATATTTGGCTGATGATCGATTAGTCCTAGGAAAGCTCAACTTGATGAGATGAGCGGTACAGAAGGGACAGTGGTGCATAAAGAATACACATACATACGCATTCACAAGGGGCAGGGAAAATCGTCGGTTTGACTTGAAGGCGGTGATACTTATCCAAGGGCCTCGACAGAAAGTGCGCATTTCCTCCTCTTCCCTCGTGGAAGTAGTGCCATTGCCCGCCCGTGGCGCTAATGGAACTGTCGCGCCTTGCTCATACACGGAAGGAGAAAACGCGCAGAAATGCGCACTTTCTGTCGAGGCCCTAAGGGCACCACTCGAATATATTTTGATAATGATTTAACAGGAGTACATCAAAGAATAATGTGAATTAACGATTGTAAAATTCAGTAGAAATGAAATAGTCCAAGATTTTCCATTAGTGACAGTAGTTGTGAGATCAACCCCTGGATTCACCCTAATAACACTAGTAGATACCGCTTTGAAAAATCATTCTGCTAATCTATATTGGCAGCGTATCTTTTTTCATGCCCATGATTGAGTTAGGAAAATGAGTGAGTCACGAGTGGTAAAATGTGTAAAATAAAAAAGTCACCGGTTGTTGTTTTTTTTTTTTAAGGGCTCAAGCATGGTCGATCATCTGATCACGAATAGGAAGCCTAGATTCTTTCATCAATCTCAAACCCTTTTGCTGATTTTTTTTTTTTTTTTTTTTTTTATAATGTCTCAGCAAACAGGGGACGAATAATTGGAATCTTTAAATGGATAAGATGTGCCCATGTGATAATGATTTCCCAATCGGTTTATTCTTGAACACTATTTTGAATTTTTTGATTGATCTCGATGCTATCTCACCACACCGAAATTAGTTGGTCTCAAGCTTTCTCGTCTCAAGTATATCAGCCCTCCTCTTCTTTCTTCTTCTCAAGTTGCTTGAATCTCATAGTATTTTATGATTTATCATATTGCAAAGCTTTTGCTATTTTAATTAGAAATCAATTTACCCAAGTTATGTCATGTCGTGAATGCTCCCCTCGGTTAGCAAAATCTCAATTTAATAAATGAATTGACGATGTAGGGGCAATGCTGAAGTCAGACTTAAGACAGAGTTGTCTCCATCATGAAGAGAACAGAATTCACGCGAAATATTGAAAAAGCAGATGGTCAATCAACTGATATAACTTAACATCAAAAATCTAAGAGAATTCTCTTAGAGGTGCTGACTAATGAAAAGGAAAAAAGTTCGAAAAACTGGACAAGCTCATAACTAAGCGCAAACATGCAGACCTTCAGTGGCCTCGCCCTTGGCAATGTCTTTAAGAAAAAGGCACGTTTTGAACATGATCTCCACAGTATAAACAAAAAAACCCTTCAATGCTTGCTGCAAGCAAATAATAATGCTTTTATAGAGTTGCTTTTTGAACAAAATTAGGGTGACAGTAGTAACATTGATAGAAATTAGTATTTTCAATTCACCTCTATTTTTCCTTATACTACACTCACCAATACATGGCGTCGAAGATTCGACAATTTGTAATCATATTCATAACTTGTATAAAACCTGATGCATTAATTTTTATTACAGGCTAATAAATCAGCAAGTGGACTGCCAAATGCAAATGCACCGCCACCACCAACGTTGATTAACAAAATAAAATATCAGCCTGGAGGACCGGTCATCAAAAAAGACAAACGCCAGAGCAGTTCCAGATTTAACGTATCAAAAAATCGGGAACTTCAGAAGCTGCCACCACTTACTGGTTAGTATACAAACCAAATATATCCTTGCTTTTTTGCCTTTTTTTAAAATGAAAATTATGCTTTTGTTGGAATGCGATTTAGTAAATTTGATCCTAATACGACCAAATTCGGGCGTTAATTGGGAGGAAAATTAGAATTTCGAGTTGTACGATCATTTATAAAGCAAATCAAAGTCATGGCAACATTTTTCGGTCGAAAAACTGAACTGACATATGACTTTCACACAGTATACTATCGCTAGAAATTCTATACATTTTTCGATTGATTGATCGAACATGCATGAGATACGAATGCAAGTTATAAATTTTATGTCACAATTTTATCTGATTTGTACCAATAAGTTTGATGAAAAATCAGATAAGATAACGTCATGCAGAATGATTTGTTAATTCTTTTAATAAATTTGAGTTTATACCAGATCAAACAGAAATATTGCTAACGTATTTGTTAACATATCCAAATTCAAGTCAAAAAATTTCAAAAAGTTTCCTAAAATGGTCTGCACATATTGAATGGGATGCTTTGAATATGGATAGGATTTCGAACCATCAGCAATTTTAAAACGACAAAGAAAGTTGTGAATGAATGAAGTCGTTCGGCAAAAAATCTCAAGAATAGCTTTCTTGTAACGTTGCAACGCAGTAGATCAAGGATGTAGAAACTTGATTTTCCGTAGCTGTCCAAACTGCCTTCCTTGACGGTATTTACCTCAATATATATATATTCTTTATTTGATTAACGTGACGATGTCAAGTTCGATTTACTCTAGAATTGATACTAACAAACTATTGCGCGTCGACTGGATTATCACTTGTTTATTTTGTCCTCCGTTTGAGCCTGATCGATGTATTGATTCGTTACAATGATTTTAAATTTCATCGGTATGTAATACCGATCCACATGAACATTTCTTGTGAGATTAAGAAATGTGATGAAAAATTTGCTGGTCTTGTCATTTTACAACCGTAGGGATGCATTTGGAAAATGATTGGCAAACACAAGTGACCAATAAGTTTATAATTGTCAAATAATCAAGCTATGAGAGATGTATCACGGAATTCTAATGGATTTTTTTGAGCTCGTCGAATGAATAAGCTGTTTATCATTGTCAATCGTATTGAAGGGCAAATTTTGCTGAGTAAAAAGGGAGTGGCCAACTCTCCTTTTCTCAATCGATTTTTATCGAATCAATCAATTACTACTACAATTCTTCACCGATGGTGATATAGACTGTATTTTCAGCACAATTTTCGTAGTTATATTGGTCCAAAAATTTCTTGACCAGAAAAACAAGTTCATCGTCATTTCAGTAGATCGCTCTCTATTCTCTTTTATTTTTGAGAATTCAGACCGGTTTTAATATTTTTCCAATCTTTTATTATTCACATAATTCGATTGAATTGAAAAGAGGTCATACTTTATGTTGAATTATTATTACAAACAAATCGTAAAATAAAATTTTGTAATGACGCGTGTCCTATTGATCACATTTCAGTAATGACGTCTGTAGAATGAATATCCTTGAATATTCAATTGAGATGCATCGATTTAGTTTGTATGTACATACATATACGACGACATGGGTGTCCTTGTGAGTTTTGAAATCTAAAAGTTCTCGCATTATTTTCGAATCGCAAATTTTGTCCATAATTACATATCTAGGCACATTTTAGTTACTCATAAATTCCGAGATCGCAATTTCATCAAAAACACGTTTACCTTTTTCTTTTTACATCAAAAGTATCTAACTCTTCTCGCTTTCACCCTGTGATGTACAAGTGCGCTGCTCGCGGCATAGCAGGGATACATTTTTCATGCTCTTTTCACGCGAATATGACACTGTACGACAAAGGAAACTCGTTTTTCCCTTTTTAATCTCGTCCATGGTACGGGAGAGAGTGAAAATGAAAACGAGCCGAGAATGTTTTTCTCTACGAGACTTCATCACATCACTTGCCTTGAGGCACATGTACTATTCACATAAGACTTTACTATAACACGTAAAAGTATGTGTGCAAAATTAAATTGAATTTTTCTCTGTGTGTCAAGTGTGCGAGTGTATTGTATCGAGGTATAGATATAGGAAAGAAAGTTTGATTTTTTTTTATTTCATTCATCGGTGGCGGAGCTGATGCTCGTGTGTCGAATATAAACTGATGATGATAAGAAGGCCGTTTAGGCTTATGTGAGAAAGGAGCATCTTTCTTTTTTTATGAACTTTCAATTTGCGGATGACTCCTCGTGCGTCAGGACTTTCTTTTTAAACCGAGAGGCTACAATATTGTGATTGGTCGTAATATATATGTGGCGATACGGTGAAAAGGTGCGGAATGGGTTATAAGTACGGATTGTCAAGTGCTTTTTGATGCGTTCGATATTCAGTCCTGACAATTTATGAAGCAGTTTATTGAATGGATATTGCTCTTCTTTCTTTTCAATCGTAGAATGATGATCAATATCCAGTTTCTCGGAGTGTAAACCAGTATTGGCGTAGAATTTCTTCATTTTTTGAGCTCATTGGCTTAAGTTTTATGGGAGAATTATCTTCATGATAAAATGATTCTGCAAATGAATATTTTGTAAATAAGAAAGACAGAGACTGGTTGAAAAAAATTGAATTTACCTGCCCATTCACTGATTTTCATAAAAAAATAGTGTGCAAATGATCATCCCAGGTCCGTAAAATCGATTATCATTCATGAAGTAAGAAAAATGGTTTTGCACTTGAATTTGAAATTTGAACAAAACAATAGAATACTTCTTAATATTGTAGCCCAGACTCCTTTCATGAGGCTCACAGCGGCCGGGTATGTCTCGTAAGCAGAACATTATCATGAGCTCGGCACAACAGAATCAGTATCTATCGCAATTTAGCGCGCTTGCATACAATCCATAACTCTTCATTCTAGAATTCGCAATTTTGAACATAATTTTCAGATCAAACCCAACACCTAGGGAGGCATATTAATCCAAAAATTCGATCGGTGGAAAAATCAATCCCAAAACCTAGGAAGGAAAATGAATCCGCAAATAACCGGATGCCTGGACCAAAAGTTCTGTCGGGGGAAGAATTCGCCCCAAAACCTAGGAAGGCAAATAAATCCGCAAATAACCGGATGCCTGGGCCAAAAGTTATGTCGGGGGGAGAATTCGCCCCAAAACCTAGGAAGGCGAATGAATCCGCAAATAACCGGATGCCTGGACCAAAAGTTATGTCGGGGGAAGAATTCGCCCCGAAACATAGGGAGGCAAAATAACCCGCAAGTAACCGGGTGCCGGGACAAAAAGATTTGCGGATTTGGTTGCCTTCCTATGTTTTGAAGTAAGTTCTTCCCCCGACAGAACTTTTGGTCTGGGCATCCGGGTATTTTCGGGCCAATTTGCCTTCTGGGTTTTGGGGTCGATTTCCTCCCCCGACAGTATTTTTGGTCCGAGCATCCGGGCATTTGCGGGTTATTTTGCCTTCCTATGTTTCGGGGCGAATTCTTCCCCCGACATAACTTTTGGTCCAGGCATCCGGTTATTTGCGGATTTATTTGCCTTCCTAGGTTTTGGGGCGAATTCTTCCCCCGGCAGAACATTTCGTCCAGGCAACCGGTTATTTGCAGGTTAATTTGCCTTTCTGGGTTTCGGGGTCGATTTCCTCCCCCGACAGTATTTTTGGTCCAGGCATTCGGTTATTTGCGGATTTATTTGCCTTCCTAGGTTTTGGGGCGAATTCTTCCCCCGGCAGAACTTTTGGTCCAGGCATCCTGTTATTTGCGGATTTATCTGCCTTCCTGGGTTTCGGGATTGATTTTTCCACCGATCGAATCTTTGGATTAATATGCCTCTCTAGGTGTTGGGTTTGATCTAAAAATTATGTTCAAAATTGCGAATTCTAGAATGAAGAGTTATGAATTGTATGCAAGCGCGCTAAATTGCGATAGATAATGATTCTCCTGTTACATGATAATGTTCCGCTTACGAGACATACCCGGCCGCTGTGGGCCTCATGAAAGTCCCCTATAGCATGCGCTCGCATGCGCCCGACAGCGGCGCGGCGGGCATGCAGGCGTAGTTGCCGTGCATCTGAAAGGAAGATGCCTGCCTGACTTATGAGCCATCCTGTGCATGCCCGCCGCTGCCGGGCGCATGCGAGCACATATACCTGGCTGCACAGGGCTAGTACACAGGGCCCACAGCGGTAGAAACGCATGCGGCCAACAGCGGCCGGCATGGCAGCGGTATAGTTTGCCATTCAGCAAATCGCCCCTCGCTCTAGAGTTAGTGCACATAGTAGTAATGAGCCGAGCGAGGCATCTCCTTGATTCACGCGTGATGGATTTATTGGTTGAATATAATTATATATAAATCCATAATCATTT
The DNA here is from genome assembly GCA_029851415.1 of Eretmocerus hayati. NCBI lineage: Eukaryota > Metazoa > Arthropoda > Insecta > Hymenoptera > Aphelinidae > Eretmocerus > Eretmocerus hayati. Next base: position 34,407,363 of record CM056743.1, read on the forward strand.
CCGTCCAATCTGTTATCTTGCATGGTTTGCAAGTGTGTGTGTGTGTGTGTGTGTGTGTGTGTGTCCTAAAGCGCTCCTGGCTACGTGAAGAGAACTCTGAATTAGGCATTTCAACACCTTGATCCGAGCCTAGATCGCGAGCTAGATCGTTGTAAAAAAAAAGTTGTGCTTCAATCGCAGTGCAGGTGACGTCTTTCATTTTATAACGTATATTCGGTAATACGATTAATAGTATTTTGCAGTACATCACACGAATTGGAATGAATCTTTTTGCGGATTGTATTATATAGATTATAATGCAACTTGCTCTATATTGTCTCGAGGCGAAAATGCGATGAAGTTTAGAATGTGGGTCGTTGAGCAGCTTTCATTTCTTCGATGTATCGCTCAATACATAAATTATTATGCATACAAGTCACTGGAATCAAGTGCTGTTACATCATTGCGATAGAAATTAATCTGCGATATACTTCTCCTCAGTGTATGAATCATAACAGTGCCATTCTTTAATTAAAATCCCAAAAATTTTTATACTCATTTTTCATCTCGTACATTAATTTCATCACTCTTTACACCGCAGTGTTTTTGTGTATCAGTTTTCAGACGTAGGCGGGTTGGAATTTGACAAGGATCAACATAAATAGTCAAAATGGGAAAATGTATTCCCATCCTTTGAGCGAAAATATCACTTTGCCACACTTTTTTATTAAACGTTTCTTTCCCCACAGCCGATGGAAAATAGTAGATTTCGCACCGAGTTCATGAGGTTGAAGTTCGCTTCTGAGCGAGTGGTTTTCGGCCCGAGCCGCAGATGAAGGTCGAAATAATCGCTCGGAAGCAGAGAACCTCATGAACGAGTTGCGAATACATTTTTTTGAAATTTTGTAAGCATCCAAGCATAGGAAGATTGCAAAAAATAATGTTCAACACTGATGTGGCAAAGTGTTTTTCGTATTCTTGTCATGATTTCGCCTTCGGTTATGGTTTGAAAATATCACTCGGTGTGCAAAAATTTGAATTCATGCCCTCGTGTCGAAACCTTCGTTCTTGAGTCCGATGAGAGAATTGCTCTTATGAATAACTCGAATAACTTAACTTTCCCATCTTCTGTGCGAGGAATGACTTTTCCGTACGGTTTTTTTTATATTGTTCGCCGGACAGCTGATGGAAAAATAGTATTCGTCACTCGGACGGAGTGGTTTCCGTATTCTCGTGATAATTCCGACCCTCGCCTCCGGCTCGGGCCGGAAAGTATCACTTATGCGGGAACCAACATCTCTGCCCTCGTATCGAAACGTATTATTGTGGTTTATTTACCTTTTCTCACATTTTGAAAGTCTCATATACTTTTCTTTAGCTTTTGGAAACAAAGTTTCCAAATTAAACGAAGTTTGATCTCAAACATTGGCTTTCAATATCGTTCTTATTGAAAAAGGATTTATCATATTATTCAATGATGGTGTTCTCTTACAGATGGATTTTCTGTGTTTGACTGCGATGAACTGTTGATTGACCATCAACAAAAGAATTTGATTTCCATCAACTCATCATAATTGATCATAAAAGCATTTGTGAAACCGCTCCCAGAGTTCCTGGATTTTAAGAAAAAGAAGCCCTTGTCAGGGGGGGAATTCAGTAAATTCAAAATTGGCGCGAAAGAAGCATCAAAAGATTTCAGCAATTGGATTATAAAAAAATGGCCTTTCATTCCAATCTGTCAAACACTATTCTGCTTAAAATCTAAATCAAATCTACCTTGCACCTTTATAATCAACCCTTATCGTATCGATCCCAAGGTTACATCGCTCATTTTCCATTACTGCCCTAATTTATCATTAATATGTAATCCACTGAGATAAATTTATAGAGTAAATTCTCTCAGGTACTCGTGGCAGAACCTCGTTTTGCATTGTGTAAGACCTGATGAAATAGAACCACTATAAAATGGACGAAAATAGACGGCATAACGCATTGACGTTGAAAATATGCATCCACTTGCTCGTTACACGATTGAATCGAATAGCTCGAGGGCCGATAGAATATTCGAATAGCCACGTGAGAGTCCTGACGCACTATATGCAAAAGCTCCATTATAGATATATGTATAAGTGTATCACCTATATATTATGTGGATGGATGAACAGTCCAATCGGTGTGTTATAGAGTTTAGGGGTTGCCTCACCCTTATACCTATACAATATACAAAGCTTGATCCTCGTCAGATCCGCGCCGAGCCAGGTTCATGCGTCATCGAGGCCAAAAATGCCCTCGGCAATGAATAAAACGTATAATGGATGGTACTATAGGTAGAATATATTCGTCGTGAGAGCATTGTTGGAAGAGTGTCCTAATTGAAACTGGACGGTATGAGGTTCAATCACGGAATAACCAAATCAGCTATCGGATATGTATATTTTTATGAGACTTGAGTTGTGTGTGGACTGTTTCTAGTTTATTCAAACATTTTGAATGTCCCAAATATTGCCACGATATTTTGGGAATTTCCAATTGGAGATAATAATAGGTTGATTTTTTCAGAACGGAAAAGTGACTTGTTTGAACTTGATGTAGAATTTGCACTTAGAAGTCGCCCCATATAAGTTGCTTTAGGCTGGAATTCACAGTCATTAATCCAAGATTAGAGTCAGCGGATTTAGGGCGCTGCGATCGCCATGGCGAGGCATTTTACATTTAGGTACAGCGATCGCTGCGCTCCTAATCCGCCGATCCTGATCTCGGATTAACGACTATGAATCCGAGCCTATATGTGCGCTTCTTTGCATACTCTTATTCTTGAATTTTTTGAGATTTTCTGGCGTTAAAATCATCGACTAATCATAATGGTATCTCCTCACTTATATTCGGCTGACATAAGTTTGTTGGAAAAGATTTCCCGCGCGATTGGAGATGGTAATGTAGAACTCAAATCACAAGTTTTTAGCTTTTTCAAGGTTTTTTTTATAGCCATTTTCTTGAACTTTTTTCAAATTCATGATTATTGTATGAGACTTGCCCTGTCGTCGAAAGTTGTGGGTAGATGTGTGCATTCAAAACGTTTAACTGCAAAAAAATCTGAACTTGAAAATTGACAAATTTTTCCAATGTTTCTTCTTGAAAAATTGAATTTTCTAGAAATTTAATTCTCACGCGACAATGAAATTAATCGTAATATTCCGAAAATAGTTTAGTATTTTTGAAATATTTTCAAAGCCTTCAACAAATTTCACCTCAAAATATTGGTGATTGAGATTTTTCATCTCATTCGACCTTCAAAGTCAGAATGATAATACGAGCACCTTGTTTTTTCTCCCTACTTTTGCTTCCATTGAGGGCAAATAATGATAATTGTTGGAAACCCCTGACAACAATTTCAAAGGACTAACTGCCCTATACACATCCACAATAGTCTGATATTCAAGTGAATGCATAACACTGCGACTGCATAATCTGATCAGATTATGTAATCCTCAATCGTTACGTACTTCTATTATCTTGTTTCATTGTTTCAAGCCCTTTAGAGAGATTCTTGGAAAAAATATTGCGTAGTTCAATTAGCTCTGAAACGCAGTATCCGTCTGATTGATAAGTACCAAGTATTGAATACAAATTCAAGTGATTGCCATCACATTTTACCAGTATTTCAATAACAACGCCTCGGTAAATGCCATTCTCATTTGCGAGCTCTTCCAAGAATTTCCTTGACAATTAATCAGCTCTTCCTTATCTTTTGAATCTGATTCATCATGATAAAATGATTTTGCTTTTCGGTTTTGTGTGCAGATCTCTCTTTGCTGTAATTGATGTATTTATTGATTGTCTGTCTATCTGTATATTTTGGTATAAAATGTATTGTGCATTTGGTAATTTTTACAATGTTTTTGAATCATTAATCGATGAACCTTGATTGCACATAATAATCACAATCCTGATAGTGAGAGAAATTATGTATCAAAATATTCATTGTTCTCTCTTCAACATTTGAATTATGGGTCGTAAAATTTTTACAGGGCATAGAATGTATATTTGGCTCAATCACGGAAAAGGAGTTGAGCGATCAGTTGAAGAAAAGTGATCAGTTTCGTTGATCGGGCGTAGATAAATACTTGGAACACAAGTATTTCATTGCAAAAAAATATTGAGTGCTCACAGGACATGATTATGGATTTGAAATATGGTGCGATGATTGACTCACGATTAATTTAATTTAACATGTTCACTGCGATGGGCCCCACGGGTGAGGCCCACTTTTTAATGAGTTGCAGCTTCCACTACACAACAGAGACATATCCAATGGCTTATGTCATGATTATTTCTTGTTGTTTCCCTGGTAGGAATTTACTTCGATGTAACACGTTAATAGACATAAAATGGCTACTTTTGGCCAATTTTGGGTGGAAATGGCCGTTTTATGGCATAATAATGTGTTACATTAGGATGAATTTCTACCAGGGTTTATGTTGTAATGAACACGTGAACACAGCAGTTTCGGTATCGGAATAGATTTCGATGAGTTTTGCTCGATCTCCGTTGTTTACATTAATCAGACGAGATCAATCGATGAGTAGCAGATCACCCCCTATGAGGTCAATGGTTTTCAACGTGTCTTAGCTCATTTAAGAGCTCATTTCAAGACCTACAAACTGAGTCGAGAATGTCGAACCTTACTCGGGCAATCTTCAATTTACGCGAGAGAAAAGTTTGGGGAAAATCGAAAATCGTTGGGTTCTTCTAAGCACAGCCTTGACTTCATTTTATCTGTTACCATCATGCACTGTAACTCTCGGAATTCAGACTAGAGAAGAGATTGCTCTATTTGAATATTTGGCTTCAAATGCTGCAAACATCTGAAGTACGTCAATGAACCGCAGCCTAAAAATCAGGCTTGGTAACGCATGTGAATTGCAAGCGCGGTAAAACCATGGTCACGACTATTATATGCCTGGAGAAGATATTGAAGCGCAGGTCCTTCTGGAGACTACAAACATCGACTTTGACGATTTGGCTGGTCCCCCTCATCACCCTGAAGAATATTCTCAGCGTTACAGAAAAATTTTTTGGCCCCACCGGTGGGGCCCGCCGCACAGAAAGATGACTGCCAACTCTGTGTGCGATGGGCCCCACCGGTGAGGCCCACTCAATTTCTTGGAAATACTGTAAATAGGTGCCAAATTGATGATTTTCCAAAAGGTTTGGCTTCCGTAACTGCTCAAACGCGCATTTGTACTCTCTCGCAATTTAGACCGGAATCGCGATTTCGCCTTCACAGTGAACGTGTTAATTAGTACATTCATCAACTTGACAACTTGTTTTTTCATGTGTCAGGCTTTACCGGTCAGTACAAATTTTCCCCTGGTATCAGAAATGCTGCTTTTCTCATCAGAAGTTTTTGAGGTGGAAAAGTAGTGAAAACTGTCATGAAACGAAAATTTTTGTTTCTGTATTTTTTTCACTGTCACAATTTCATTCCGAGGTTTAATTGGAAATTTATTATGTCTTGTAAAGCCAAATATTCTTCAGAATTTTTCAAATTTTTCGATGCAGTACAAAGATACTATCATTGCGAATCTAAATTATTGGAATTTAATAATATCTCCTGGAAAGGACATAATTATGACCGAGTTCTGTGAAATAACGTGAAATTCTATCAGCTTGGAATGCAATTTTTTCCACCATTCATTTTCATCATCACCAGGTTGCAAAATCTTGAATTATCACTAAAATTTTAGGAGCCACAGTTTCATCTTCTTCCCCCAGACAGCTCGATTTATTTGCCCACCAGCTCACTTATAAAAATTTTTCATAGTCATCGTCACCCTCGCACCGTCCACCCTAATATAATAACCCAGCTGTCCATGTATGTAAACATACATCACGATTCGTGTATAAGCAAACACACGGTAGCGTCGTTTTCGGGGCTAAAAATTGGCTTTATACGTCCATACGTAGAAACAGCGTGTTTCTAGGCCTCCTCGCTACGCGAGGAGGCCTGGAAACAAGCTGTTTCTGCGTACAGACGTATAAAACTGCATACGCGTCTCGTGCGGAAACATTTTTCCTTCGGGAAAACCAAGCTGGACGGTGCCATCGCCCACGTCCAGCTTGGTTTCCCGAAGGAAAAAATGTTTCTAGCACTCGACGCGTAATGTACTATTGCAGGTGATGGTTTGGTGGTTTTAGCCGCAGGCCTTTTGGCACCGGTCGCTCGTTCTTCTACCGATACTTACCTTGCGTCCATACCATCATTTTGCGAGGCAGACGAGTGATACGAGGAGCCCTTGCCTGCCTACAATTTTCGTCGTAGTCCTGGCGAAATGAATTGAAAGCACTGGGATGTATAGTATGCACCCCTTGCGTTTCTTCTCTTGCTGCCAGGGAAACGCTTCTTTCAAGCACTGGGCTCTATACTCTTCTCTGTTTCTGATGTCTTTTGTATAAAAGATACGAGCTTGAGCTTTTTCAATACTGTCGTTGCTTGTGATGGAGAAGTCGTATCAGACGACGTCGTCGGAATTTTTTGTAATGGATCTGGAGATACTGTACACTGTACAGTAGATTTTCTGTATTCAAAGTTTGGTTGCCTCTTTGCTGTTATGAGCCTTTTGTCCGCCCGATATCAATGTTGAATAGGGTGGGGGTTGTATTTTCAAATCTTCTCTTTCTGTGTAGAAATATTCTCGTATGGTGCGTTTGAGAAAGCTAAGGCTGAGATTTCTATACCTGTATGTATAAAAATCGAGTGGAATGAAGAGAGAGGATAGATTTGCGAGATTTGCTTGTGAGGCAAGTGTTATATTGGCGAATCTGACTCATCGCTTGCGCATCGAAAGTTTATAGATATCTGGAGTAGTGGATTCATTGGATGCATTGATCGAGAATTATGAGAGCTTCTTTGATTAGATGTATTGTACACGAGTATGGGATGAACAGCTATTTATGAAATGTATACTGATGCAGTGTACGTCTCACGTATTTTTTGAGATTTGTGTCAAGAGGTAAATCAAAATAGGATGCTATAGATTTTTCAGTTGTGATGAATCAATTGTCTAGCATTTTTTACGAATGAGTATTTCCAATTTTCGTCCGAAAGTTTGGAAAACTGAACAACGGAGATCTGGAAAAATCGAAGAGACCAAAATTTTGAACGCAGAGGTACAGAAGGACAAATATTTGGAAATCCAAAGTGGCGAGGGTTGAAATTTAGAACGCCATGAAGAAAGATCAAATTTCCAATTGACAAGATTCAGGAACAATCTAAATTCTGCGCATTTTTCGAGAAATTTTGGCTCTTTGAAGTTCTGTTCAAATTTTTGCCAATCTGAATTTCAATCGTCCCTAATTTTGGTCTTTTCTGGCATTCCCAATTTTTGTTTGCTTGAATTATGGCAATCACAGTTTTCACTCTCCAAGTCTTCACATTCTGCTATACACTTCCACACCTTTGTCCTGCCGCAATTCTATATTCCAGATTTTGGTAACTTCGAATTTTCGACTTTCTGAAAAATTAATCATATTCAATCTTATCTTCTGACTCTTTTCCTTCTGAAGAGAAGTGGAAAGAGATTTTCACGTCACGATTGTTGGATCTTTGAAGTATGTGACAAATTATCAAAAGACGGCTTTGCTCGGCGCGTTCGAAGATAGGCGGAAAAATTCTTGACGAAAACCACATTTACGGGCTTATTATTATAAAAATAGGTATAGGCAGCCGTCCGAATTTGCGGCCCCTGTATTAGCAGAATTCGATATTCGCGGTCTCCTCAAATGCGACATTCCTGCGTATTCGCGGGGCTTAAGCCCTTGTATTCGCGGTTCGATTCGGGATTTTCGGAACTACTCAGACCATGAAACAATATTTTCCGATGGTATCGCTGTTCGAATGGGGCATTTTGAGCCAACTTAAAGCACTGAATTGAGCGTATATTCTAGACTGAAAGCATTGTTATTGTTTTTAGAAATTGGTTTGTCAAAATTGAAGTTGCCATGACCCAGTATTGACAAATTAACATGACCAGACAAAAATCACAAAATATGCCGGTCAAACTCAAATTCGATTCTATTACTCAATTTCACAAGAAATTTCGAGAAATTTTGGACTACTTTTTATACTATCTTGATTTTTTATGCAGGAGTATCCCTTTTTGAATGAATTATATATCTTTTAAATGGTCTTTTACGGTTTTGGGCAACTTTTGATGCACTAGTGCACGTAACCCTCGTATTCCCACAAGTATAAAGCCCCCGTATTCGCGGTTTCGGTATTCGCGGCATATCTGGCGTGCGCATTGACCGCGAATACAGAGGGCTGCCTGCACCTACACACTCAATCTACGCTGATATAAAATGAAGTTTATTCTACAGTTGTTTTTCCTTGTAAGATCCTTTATTCTTAAAAAAAAGAAAATGTCAAGATGAATTGTTATATGGTCAATGAGTCACCACACCAATTCTCTGCATTTCACTTGTTTTTGTAGGCCAACCAAAAAAAAAAAATCTTCCAATCATAATTTGACATATACCCACGATATGAGTCTGTTCAACATACTATTAATTTCCAACCCTCTCGCACGCGTTTCCCTATCGTTCTCCACCATTATCAAAATCTCCTCATCACCATCATCCAGCATATCCCGACCAATTTTGATCCTATAAGCTTTCAACAATTAATTACTCACATGAAACATTCTCATAAGCTGCAATTAACCAAATTCATCTTTGATCATTCTTACTCCGTAAGTACAGCCTCCATCAGCCTCGACGTCATTTGCTGCACCAAAAGAGTACGTATACGTACTTGGGGGGGGGGGGGGGGGTCACTCACCCCGACCGCGTGAACCAAAAGCCTTTCAGCATCAGCAGCAGCAGCAGCAGCAGCGCGCCCGGGCCAAACCCCTCATTTTCCTCCTCCTCCCACTTCACCTCCACCTCTTCACTCGGTGCATCTCGTTGAAAAAAAAAAATCTGCCTCTCCAATATGTATACGTATCTATACCACCACCCAGCTTGGGGGGTGGTACTGCGTGGGCGTGAAGGAAGAAGGGAGGTTTCTTTCGCTGCATCGAATGAACCGAAAATCTACTATCACACACTTACGTCAAAACCGGCCTCTCTCTGATCATGATGCTTGCAAGCTCTCTTTCATATTATCATTATCTATATATCTATATATAGTAACAATTCAGCTTCCTCTCATATATACTTATACATTTATCGACCGGGTCTTACAGTTTGAATAGCGCACGCGCGGTTGAGGTAAACACACCCGAGAATCGTCGAGCTAACTTTGCTCATCCAGATACACCAAACCAAAACCAGTCGGCGCGCCGGCCGCGTACGAGTCGCGCCGCCACTCGTCAAATCTTATTCTATATAATTTAAATTAAAAAAAAAGAAAAAATAACATCAACGTATTTGTGCATCTATATCAGTGACCCGAGTAACATAACATAACAGGATCAAGTGTGATTGCAGAAAAAAACAAATCTAGTGATATCGTGTAGTGTCATATCCGAAGCAGTCAAATGGTTCACGTTAACGAATTGGGGCCTCCCTTAGGGGTTGGAAATAATGGTAGTGTTGGTAGTGGTGGAGTAGGTGGTGGTGGTGGTGGTGGTGGTGGTGGTGGTGGTGGTGGTGTTGGTGGTTTACCTAAAAGTCCAAGCTTTCATCAGGGTTTAGCTTATGCTGCTGATAATATACCTGATCATCAATCAAATGGAAATGGAAATTTTGGAAGATTTAAACATTTTGATAATGCTTCTGCACTTCAACCAAGACAACCTCTTCTAACTGGTACATACACTTATTTCTTGTGATATACTTTGAATATTTGTAGTGGAATTTATGTCGGATGAAGAGGTATAAGGTAGTTTGTGTGGGTGTGTGTGGGGGGGGGGGGGGGAGAAGTGCAAAGAGTAAAGTGCATCGGCGGGAGACCCGCCCCCGCATTCACCGCGCTATGCAGCGCTATGATGCTTCGAACACTGAATGACCTATTTTTTAGCTGAGGGTACACTGAGATACGGATTGCATTCGATCATTTCTGGTTCACTTCGATTGAGAATAATATAATGGTCTTTGATTATTATGAGTTTTTGAAGTAGATCTACTCTCTCTCTCTCTCGCTCTCCATCTGAATTAGTGAAAATTGCTCCCAGTCCACTGATTTGCAGTGAATTATCAGTGAAGTTGCACTGCAAATCAGTGTGTAGGAGCAATTCTTACTGATTCGGGTGAAGAAAGAATATGGGGATTGTCATCGTTTACCCATGTTATGCTCATAGTGCTTTTTTATGTCGGAGATAATATAAGACGGGATCCAGATTCAATAACCCGATAGATAGACCCGATTACAACGCTGGCCCGCGCACTGAATCTGAATTTGCGAAGTAGGAATCTTGATCGGTCATGAATTTACTTTATAAGTCACTTTATGCTACATTTTGTGATAGAGAATAGAGTCCTACTCGGTCTGTCAAATGTAATAATATGGAAATAATGAAAAATTCCACTATTCGGATGCGCTAATCTATCTAATCTCATACCGGCGAAGCTTATAGTATGTTCAGAATGTGATTATACGAATGGCACCCGGAAAAATTCCATTTCTCGAGCGATATTATTATGTATTGAATGTTCCCCCTATTCTCTATTTCATATGTGTGTGTGTGTGTTTTGAAGCGTGCGAGACGATATTCACGTGTATTATGAATTTCTCAATTGATCTGTCATTCTTCTTCCTTTATCGTGATATTGATTTGTTTTTCGAAGTCAATAGTAGTTTGAGCGTTAAATTATCATATAGATCTTGAGTCTGACTTTTTTATCTCGATCAACAGGATCACTTTTATCATTGAAAAAAATTAAAAATTGTGGTATTAAAATTATCTTTTCACGGCTATGGATGATTCTTGATTATTTTTATTGCCAGCAGAAAAATGTTGATTTTTATATAGCCATTAATTTTGTTTCTCACGCCAAGATGCTTTTGGCATCAAAATTTTGGCTATAAGTCCTGCGATTTTCGTTTTGACGAGGAAAACAAAACAGGCTATATAACTTATGCGCACAAAATTATGATTCATAATCCAATCTATGAATCGAGCTAGAAATTGACAGAACTATATTTATAGATAATCATTACTTCTCATTTATTATCTGTACTAATTGAAAAAATGACATCACCAACAATTCCATCGATTGGATTAATTGAATCTATCGATTATTCCTCATGATCTAATATTGGATAATCGACCTCAAAATAAGACACTTTCTCATCGTTCTAAAACACATGTTTGTTTAAATTGAGTAAAAATGTTTATGTATTCGCGGTCGTGTGAATTTTGCATGTATAATACTGTTTGCTTGAACTTGAGCATATATAGTATATACAACATCGTTAAACAGTGTTTCTTTATTCAACGGTCATAAAGTAAAGCGTCAGCTTTTGCCAAGTGCAATATTGAACGTCTTACGTAAACCACTCATTGAACTTCATATTCTCTTCAATTATTCAACCAACTCTTAAAATACTTGCATAATTTCTAAAACTCTTTGTATTGCACGATTATTATCAACTGTCTCGTATCTATATATGTCTACAAACTTTATGTGTTCGTCTATTATTTATCTCCTTGTTACTTACATTATTATCAACAAAAGAAATATAGTTTTATAGTTGAAATTCCTTTCTAAACTATAGCACATTTCATTTCATCAAGTATGTCAACTAGAATTCTTAGGATAGATGCCAAAATATGTCAGAAATGCGACACACATTTTGTGTAAGAATATCGTATTTGCCGCGCAATTTTATCCCGACTGTTTTTGTTTTCTTATACTCGTTACCAAAGTTTATATACCTTGTGTATGACCTTTCTATCTTATTCCAGTCAGTCTGAAGTTTTTCAAGAGTTTGACTTTGACATTCACTTTGTTAACGATGTTGATTCGTTATCATTGGTAGCAATAAACGAAAGTGGAAAAGAATTTCTTGTCTATGAGCGGATTTTCATTTAATTTTCGGCATAAAATATTGATATTTACTCATCTTTTTCTTAATACCACGATTTCAATACAAAAATCGAGATCTCATGAAGATGAATCAAGTTTTCAACAATCTTTTTGACAGTTTCTTTTCTGAAATTTTTTGATGGGTGATATTAACCTCATTGTTGCCTTGCTTTTCGTGATTTCAATGTTTTTTTATCGCCATATTCAATCGCCAAAAAATCGTCAAATCGAACAAATATTCATTTACTTCATGATTATTCTAGTACTATACGGAGTTCGAAGTCCTTCTCTACAAATGATGAAACAATAGTTCGTTAGTTTGGTTAACCCGCGACGAGAATTCAAAATTAGAAAAAAAAACATGACGGTGATAGAAGAATTCAATCGCAAATGATAAGATAAAATCAAGATGACAATATCTCTCTTCTGTAGTGATCTATGAATTGAATAATGAATCTGCTAGATACTCGGGGCAAACCTCGGGGTTGCAAGTTTAGTTCTCAAATAATCCTATAAGTAACTTTTTTTTTTCAATACACTACCCGTGAAAGTGCACTTTGCACAAAGTTAATGAAAAACAGTGGTTCGATACACGGATGTTAATCCAATATTTACACCCTTGTATCGAAATAATACACTGTTTTCTAATGTCCAATTCGAATTGGCATATTAACAAATCGATAAAATTCTATTAACCTGTCACCCAACAACAACACAACAGAGCTATATTCCTGATCAGACTCCATTTACAAGAGTCGAGAAATTCAATTAGCACCTCTCGCTCTTCATTTAATCAATCAATCCTTCACACCTTCTGCTGCATAGCATCTCTAACATACTTATAACTCATCATCTCTATCTAATTTATGTGTTTCAGAGGTGCAAAGTGCCGAAGAGAGGGAGGAATTATTCGTACAGAAACTTCGTCAATGCTGTGTCCTATTTGATTTTGAATCGGATCCATTATCAGATTTACAATGGAAAGAAGTAAAGAGAAATGCTCTTCACGAGATGGTCGAATACGTGACGAAAAACAGGAACGTCATCACCGAGGCCATCTATCCCGAGGCTGTAAACATGGTACGTTGTCGTCGTCGTCGTCGTCGTCTTCATCATCGTCATTTAGTATTAGAGTTTCTTCTTCTTCCGCCAACAACCTGCTGTGCTGATATCTATATGATAAAATACCTCTATTTTCTACTCTGACAACGATGAAATGCATGATTTTATGATCAATATCTCACTTATACTGGTCGATAAATTTCATTCTAATCGTAGAATCTCATGTATTTTTTATACTTTTGTAAAATTAATGCAAGGATGCACACGAGTCGAAGTGACAATTTTTTTGTTTTGAGGACGCGAGAGTTCAGTCGTGATTGAGAGAGTGAAATTATATTTGCATTAGCATTCTTTGCACGTTCTTTTAGAGTATCGAATTGTTTGTATTGTAAAGTATGTAGTGATATAAGTATGCGGGTATCTGTGTTCACTTGGAAAAAAAAAAAAAATCGACGATGTTGTATTGAGAGGTTCGTCGCGTTGATTCAATTGTTTCGAAAAAGAGAGTAGGGCAAGTATTAGGGCGTGCATGTGGGGTTTTTAGTTCCTTTTTTTTTTCATGGCTTGAGAGTGCTTTTATGTGAAGGTATTATATAAAGTAGTTTCAAAGGGACGTATTTCATCAAAGGTATTTATTAGAGGGATGGGAAAAGAATTTCGAGGGCGATCGATTGAACGAAATTATTTTGAACGATTTCATTATAATGCACATCCTTGACATTGCGATAACCACATAACTGTGATGTTCCTTCCTGAATTTTTTATCATCCGCATTTTTCAATAAATCGATGAGCTATGTAATACGATAATGCCGAACTCTCACGTGACCTAGATTGATACCGTAATACTTACTGAGAAGGGAGATTCAATAGTAGCACGTATTCTATTTGATAGGTTTTTTTTTAATTTCATTTTCAATTTGTTTCGAGTGGGAGATGATTCAAATAGACCGGTAAACAACGATTTACTCTTTGTTCTCGTGATATTATTCATGTTGCATTTACAACATTGGCAATTTCAAATCAAATTATCTGGATCATAGATTTCAGTAACTTGCATTGCATACTCGTCGATGATCGTCTCAGAATAAGTTGATTAATATCGTTTCAGGAGTGCTTTCGCTTTTCTCTTAATACTTTGAAAATATCATCTCACGTAACCATAGAGAAAAGTCGAAATCTTCAAATCTTTCTCATGTTAGTCGGTCAAGGAATTTTGCCGGTAATAACGTTTGGAAATCTATCAAAATCCATCCGGTTGAATACAATGAATGTAGCTAAATCTTCTTGATATCAATTATATTCCATTTTAAAGAAGTTTATCGGATATCAGGGCTCAGTTTTACTCCAATTTTATTTCATGAACAAAAAAAAAAGAAAAATGACCAGTTGTGAGTTTGAATCAAATTCCCGCACATGATTTAATGAGATATCATAGCGAAATCTCAGAGTAGGGTTCAAAAAACTCCGAGCTAAAGAAGAAGTCGGGAAAACTTGATCAACGAAAATGTTCAAAGCATTTTCTTGAAATCATCATTGTCAGCTCTTGAAAATAACAATCGAGATAGAAGAAGGGTATACACTGAACGTTTCAAAAACTTTCTCATCGCCCAAACTAACTGTCTGTACTCGGAAGTACGGTTTAGCAGAATGAACGACTTCCACGATGGTGAGCTTTGTCAGCATCGCAAAGTACCGACTCACAAACTACCAAACTCTCTCGCGTTTCGGGTCCTCCTCCAAACTTTTCACTCGCCTCTCAAATCAAACCATCCAAACTTTATCCACAATCCCATCCTCAACTACCATATACCATACGTGACATTCCCTTACTCTATCTTAGCAGCAGCTTACATATAACATTCTATAATTTTCCACAGTTTGCGGTGAACCTGTTCAGGACACTTCCACCATCATCGAATCCAAATGGTGCAGAATTTGATCCAGAAGAAGATGAACCAACGCTTGAAGTAGCATGGCCTCATTTACAATTTGTCTACGAGTTCTTCCTTCGTCTACTTGAATCACCAGATTTTCAACCGACGATAGCCAAACGTTACATCGATCATAAATTTATTCTTCAGTTGTTGGATTTATTCGATTCGGAAGATCCACGAGAGAGGGATTTTTTAAAGACTACATTACACAGAATTTATGGAAAATTTCTTGGTTTGAGAGCTTACATACGCAAACAAATCAACAATGTATTTTATCGATTTATCTATGAAACAGAACATCACAATGGTATTGCTGAGCTACTCGAGATTCTCGGCAGGTGAGATACGAAGCATATTTTATTATTTTATCTACTTTGTGAAAATGTATTGGTATATTCTTCACAAACCCTTATTGTATGCTTGATGAAACTTTTCAAACACGTGTACCTATATATGTAGATGTGTACGGGGAGGAAAAAGAGAAGAGTAGCTTTGATGGTACTCTGTGAGAGCAGTGATATGCACTCGACTGTGTCGATGCATCTCGATGCACCTAGCTTTATTATACTTGGGTTGCACTGAACGGCAATGGGTGAATCTGTTCGACAAATTATCGTACCCACTCTATCCGTGCGATCGATCTTGTGCCCACTCTATCTGTGATATCGATTTGGTGCATTATATTGCAGCATTGAAACTCATTTTGTAGAGTTGAAATTCATATGTTAACACAGTTTTTCGTTGTCCAAGGATTCAACTCGATCTTACTCCGTTCGAACCATTCGAAGAGCCTGCTTCAATTTGAATTGTCGTCACTTCCCACCTTAACACAAGATTTAGGTTCGAACAAAATCATTTGTCAATACTAATTCCAAAGTAAACGATTGAAGAATACTTGGCCGTCTTACATTGTTCCAAAGTATTTTGCTCCTCCGCGACTGCGGCTTGAGTATGCCATGATTGGTCTATGAATTAATTAATCATCTACTACTAAATGTACTTTTGCGAGTGAGTAGGTATGTACATCGTTCATGCAACATTGGCTTTCAATTCATCAATTATTGATGTCTGACGTAGAGGTTAATTTTGAACTGCTTGAATAATTGATGGGTAGACAAGTTGAAAATAGATCCAATACGTGAATAACAAGCGCGTTGTTGTGATTTTGATCGAAGACTTTTGACGCAGTGATCAGCCTTCTCTAACAATGATCTGTAATAGATCGGATTACTATGGGAACTATTAAGAATTATTTCTAAATACCTCATTAAGATGAGAATTGGGTAATGAGTTTGTTTGAAAGTTTACGTGTAAGAAATTATGAATTCATCATCTTATCCGTGCTCTTTTTCTGTTATCAACCATGTATTGTCGTGGTTTATCTATGAATGAGCCCAAAACAAAAGAAGTCGACAAAAAGAAAGCCTCCGTCACGTTTTAATTATTAATCTATTTATTCCACTCTATCATTTCTTATTTATATTTTTACTTGTCCACAGTATAATCAACGGCTTCGCGTTGCCCTTGAAGGAAGAGCATAAAACATTTTTGCTGAAGGTTTTGCTACCTCTCCATAAGGCAAAATCGCTCTCAGTATATCATCCGCAGCTTGCCTATTGCGTAGTCCAATTCCTAGAGAAGGACGCGTCACTAACTGAACCAGTGATCAAAAACTTGCTCAAATTTTGGCCCAAAACACATTCGCCGAAGGAAGTCATGTTCCTCAACGAACTCGAGGAAATATTGGACGTCATCGAACCTGCCGAGTTTCAGAAGGTTATGGATCCTCTCTTCAGGCAACTCGCCAAATGCGTCTCGTCACCGCACTTCCAAGTGAGTTTTTAAACCTTTACCTTCTTTTCGTGTTGCTTTTGAAGCTTCCAAATATTTCTTCCCATATTCAGATGTCAACAGTCCTCAGTTATTAATTACTAACGATCTAAATGTATCTAAAGTGTTGAGTTTATACTGATTGAGCGTGATTAGGAAATATGTTCGATTAAATCGATAGAGGTGGCAGAATTCCGCAGAGGACAGAAGTATCTTTTTTTAAAATCAACTCAAGTGTTTATCCCAGGAATGCTTAATATTGAGATATATGCACTCGTCTCTGTGTATGGGATTCAAAATACTCAGAATTGAAAAAACACAGTGCTCTTAGGGTGAGCTTACCAGGAGTGTGTTTCAGATCCGGGTCACGGATTTGGCTAAAACTCTGGGAATTGTCTTCTTTCAGCGCCAAAAGATGAAACCCAAAATTATAGACCCTAACGCTCAAGCGTTTCCGAGCTACAGCCAATAACAATAGCATTGCTCATATAGGCCAATGTTAAAAATAATACATATAGGTATTCCTGCAATGCTAATGTCCTTGGCTGTAGCTCGAAAACGCTTGAGCGTTAGGGTCTATAATTGTGGGTTTCATCTTTTGGCGCTGAAAGAAGACTATTCCCAGAGTTTCAGCCAAATCCGTGATCCGGATCTGAAACACTCTCCTAGTTAATCCAAAGATGCTTGCCCTTCGGGAATTCCTTTTCTCAGTCGAAGTACGCAAAGAATGTAAAATCTCCTGTGTCGGAAAAAAGCTACGAGGAATATTTGTCATCATAATCTCCCTAAGGAGAAATGCTACATTTCTGTCTTTTCTTACGGCTTTCCCATAATAAGTTCAAAGGTATGTACAGTTCAGCGAACAATTTGATGAATAGTGTTCTATAGTTCTCTGTAAAATCTTCAAGATGTTGTGTTCACATTTGTCCAAAAATGAGACCTACTCCGTGATAATGAAGGCTGTTGAAGGAAATGAACAAAAAATTGGACGATTTTAGCGTAATTTTTCATCCACCTGCGAACTCGCAAACTTTTTGGCAGAAGATATGCGGCTCTTTTTGAAGATTCTTCAAAAATCCAAGATTAAAATTTAGTGTGAATTGACTAACAAACGACTCCTCCACGAAGATATAGGAGAATCACCGCTGCAATTCTTCAACTCCTTGCTCATTTCTGTTATCATACTTCTATACTACGGAGTAGGCCTTATTTGTGGACAAATGTGATCACACCATCTTGAAGATCTTTAAAAGAACTACAAAAAAACGATTCATCGTATTTTTCATTCCATTGTATCCTTTTCAACTTACTACGTGAAAACTGCGAAAAAATACGAAATTATGATATTTATTCTTATGGAGATTATAATAGCAAGTATTCATTGTGGTTTTTTCTTCGAAAACACGAGTGGTTACGATCTTTATTTTTGTGGAAAAAGCTACATTCTTCGCGTATGTGGAGTGATAAAAAGAATTCCTGAAGGACTATTGAGTTCAATTCACTATGAAAGTATCGGGTGAATTTATACAAGTGCACAGATGACGTTATTCGTCTTAAGTTGAATAATATGAGGTATAAGGCTTGCAAAAGCACAATAAAAACATTGAAGATTACATCCATTTCATTCTACTATGTTCGATTCCAACATGATTGCGCACGGAACAATCTTGAGAACAAAACTACCCTCATATCTATTTTCTCCGGGACAAAACATTAAGAATATTCATTATTTACCCAGTCGTGATTATTTTTATTTTTTATGTCTTTCTAGAATGTCAACTCAATAATTTTTTTAACTGTCATTGATTTTTCTCTGCAGGTGGCTGAAAGAGCTCTCTACTACTGGAATAACGAGTACATCATGTCTTTGATTTCGGACAATTATTCAGTTATCCTACCCATTATGTATCCAGCTCTGTATCGGAATTCACGGAACCACTGGAATAAAACGATACATGGTCTAATTTACAATGCTTTGAAACTTTTCATGGAGATGAACCAGAAAGTGTTTGATGAATGCACACAGCAGTATCAGCAGGTATGCATCATCAAATTAAATTCTCACATTCCATAAAATGCATAACCTATCGAATATTAATCTTACATGGTATTAAATTGAATGTAATGTTTATTTCCATTTATCTTTAGGATCGATTGAAAGAACGAAAAATGTTGAAAGACAGGGACGAAGCATGGACGCGTGTCGAGAGTTTAGCTATGAGGCATCCGTCGTATACATCAAAGGGAGGAATGCCAAATAATAACCCCTTCATAACTTCTCCAATTGAAAATAATATCCCTCCTGAAGAAGACGGAGATAATGAGCAGCTTACGTTATCTTCTGAGCGAATGGAGGTGAAACCCAACGAAGTAAGTGTACAAATTGTAAAACCAGTACTATCCCTTGGTATTCGTATCTGATTTAAATGACGCAATATTTCTCTTGATTCGAAAGATCACCTTTCGGGCTAAAATATTGATTCATCTCAGGATAGCAGTTGACAATTCTCTAAGAATTCCTGCAATTTTTAATATTTTCATTGAGTCTACAAATGTATAATTATTGGGAGTGGATAGTTATTCTCTCGTTGCAATCGTGGAGAAATATATTAATTGATCATACGTTTATTTACAGGCGAAAAAAGTATCCAATGTAAACAAAGTGAAACAACTACTGCGACGGAAAAGCGAGCTACCCCAAGATGCGTATACAATCCGAGCGCTTTCCGATCATAAGCGCGCAGACGAGTATCTTGTCACACCGCCAGATCCAAACAACTGCTAGTCTCTATCAAGCTCTCTTCCAATTCATTTCTCAAGGCGCAGCAACGAGGTTTGGAGTTAGTTTTTCTCTTCGTTGATCGAGTGGGCTAACGCGTCGAGTGAAATTCAGACAAAACCGTGCGTCATTGCTATTAACCTCGCGGAGAGATGACAATTTACGATCGAGAATGGGCAAGTGATTGTAATGTAAATTTATATATAAATGATTTTTTCAATTTTTTAAGCTGGCGATGAGTTCTGCAAATTATTATAAATTATAAATAAACGTTAATGTCATATTCCTTGTACTTGGAAAACGTATGTCCGTGCATACGTCCTGGAAGACTAAACGTAAATGACTTAGTTGAATAAGAATTTTTGTATAAAATAAAATATAGTAATTGTAGAAAGGGCCAAATTTTGGTTTCGTATAGAGAGAATCTTCAGAGATTGTAGCAGAGCATTGTATGATTCGCAGACATGGAAGTAAAATGACATTTATTTGTGTGACGGAGAAAATGCCATGAAATGTCAGCCGTATACTGATAGGTATTTACTAATTGTTTTTGTTATAATTTCAGCCTCGTACAACCTCATTCTAATAGCATCACTGGTGAGATACATAAGGAAATGCGCTTCTGATCTATTTGAACTTTATATCCGTTGTGCCTCTGTGTATTATAATTGAAATACTTCGTTGTCAGCAAGAATCATCTTTCTTACTTAAATATCAGTGCTTCGTCGACAGCGTAACAATTTACTTGAAGACAGGTCGCAGTCCGTTTTCAAGAATTCTGATATCAATTGAGGGATATATTTCTCGAAATATTTGCGAATCATGTGAGAGGAAGGTTCATGCTATTGTACACAAGAAATGAGAAAGGTGAATGGAACAAAAGAGCCAAAAGAAATTATGCTAGAAAATCCATAATTTTTGCGCTGCTGGCTGGCTATTACGTTAATATTGCTGTTATAATCTTGTTAAAAATGAGATGAGAATAGTCTTATAAAAGGGAAACAGAAATATTTCGGATTGATACGACTTATAATGACAAACACTTGGAATTAATCCATTCATCATACATCCTCTCAAAAGTAATAAACTCATGGTTGCTATAAAAGTTGATTAATTTTAGGTACATACTCTATATTATAGCGTTTTCTTTTAGCCTTAATTGAATGAATGAAAGAGGGAGAGGTCTGACGAATAAAACTCGCTTTATGAAATCGCGCAGCAAGAGACTGACCGGAACCTTGTTTTTATTATGAGTATTTTTTCCATAACGTGAGTGTACTCGATGATTTGAAGTTCTGATACTAGTACGGAATTACCGTGGATATTTGATCGTCTCTCGCAGCTATCCTGAACAATCATAAGTGATCAGCCTACGAACCATCTATGGTACCTATATTTGCTCATTATCAAAGTCCTCATGAGTTAACTCTTCTTCAGAAATTGAGGGAACCCGTGGAAAATTCGTCAAATTTCATTCAACGAGTTGACCATACTTCAGTGGGATTTTTTAACTTGATACAGTACGCCGGGATTACAAGGTTTTCGTCTGAATCATTCTTTACTTGCCTCTCTCTTTCTCTCTCTTCACTGAGGGCTGCTTAAAAGTCACAAAATCTTGAGCGCATTCGTAAAGGTTTTATGAAAATGTGCCACCGGACTTGATATTACTGAAACCAACTCTTGATATCTGGCTTAAAGAGATGACTGTAATATTATGTAGATTGGCGGATTTCCATGATATTTTTCACTTATGAAGATGTTTCATTTATGTTGCCAAATGAAGATGAGTGAAAAAGACGTGATTGAATGACCTAAGATCAGGGTTACTTTATGCCAACTGTAAATATTGTATAAAAGTAATGATTGAATTAGAATCTTGGTTTTTTTTTGGCAATGCGCAATATCAATGTACACAGTCTTATTTTGCTCGACCTACTGAGTTACAAGATGATTGTAGAACTGCTGTAGAGCGTCATTATATTTCATTTGAATGTGAAACAAGAGAAGACAAATTTTCATAATTTCCTCTCCAATGTCTCTAATTGGTATTCACTTTTTATAATCAAAATATATATGTAAACACATACTTAAGGAGGAACAAATAAGAAGAGAATGTTTTAGTAATGCTTAACAAGTCTTGATCGATTTTTCCTATCACCATCCAATTCATCACATCCTAAACCAGTTTTTTCCCAATGCTTCAAGGATTGTGAAATTCCAAATTACCAATTAGGTGTGAGAGAATGCAGTAATAAAAAGAGTTATCAAAGAGACAAATGGCTCCTGGATCCAAATGAGATCGCAGAAGATGACCCGTCGACGGATGTAAGGCATAAAATTTCCGGCAAAAATGCCGAAGGACACATCTGCATTCTTTAGACAGTACTTGTAAAATATAATTTTTTCACATCCCCACGGTGCAATAACTAGACAAATTGACAGCCTGCTTGTAAAAATTAGTTCCAAACTAAACAAATTGTTTCTCGAGCTTATTGAATGTCGTTTTTGTTTTGGACGAAATGGAAAAAAAAACAGAATCAACTAATACACGTGCTTTTCAACTGCAGTGGTGATCGCACTCAATGTTTTTGAAGAAGTATAGATGAATAATTGACTGTTTTGCGTCGACCTGTCAAAGATCCCAATTTGAACCGGCATAGTCTATCGACTTGATTGAATTCATTGAAATCGTATTGATCGACCTTTTACATTGGCAAAGAAATTTCAATGGTGAATATTGTTGATAATCAATATTTTTGGTTAGTGTTGCGAGTGATTTCCGTTTGATATCAAGAATTTTGCATGTAGGCCTTGAAACCAACATCTTGTAAAGAAGCTATACAAAGGTGGGAGGAAAAAAATGGAAAACAAGCCAAAGATGAAAAAGAAATCATATTGAGTTTTCAGTGGCCTCCTATTGAGAAGATGGATAACAGCTTATCCACACTAGTCAAAGTAGAGTAAGCAATCTGTCTACAGTACTCAATTGCTGAATTCTTTACCATTATTTCAGTACTGCATTATTTTATGAAGTTTATGAATGCAAAAGCATGAATAAATATGCTGGATTTAATCAATCTGATGAAGAATTTGGACGAGGTCAAGAGATTTCAATTTTAATTGTTTTGCAGAAAATTATCATTGTCTACAAACATGATCGAAAAAATTTCCGGTATCAACGCTTTAAAAAACTTGAAAATTCTGTCACTAAGTCGGAATTACATCAAAACATTCTCTGGATTGGAAGCTATTGGAGATACTTTGGAGCAACTATGGATATCCTACAATATGATTGAAAAAATTAAAGGGGTAAATGCCTTGAAGGCATTAAAAGTATTATACATGGGAAATAATCTGGTTAAAGACTGGTCTGAGTTTAACAGACTGCAAGATATACCGAATCTAGAGGATCTCATTTTTAATGGGAATCCTCTAGCGGAAAATAACGATCCGGACGTGTATCGTACACACGTGATAAATAAACTTCCGAACCTCAAGAAGTTAGACTCCGTTCCGGTTGTGTAAGTATTTACGATCGAATCCACATCATTACAAAAATATACATACTCTAATTAAATTTCAGGAGACTCGATGATGAGGACATATAATCGATTGAAGAACACACAGCTTGCTAGATTTTAAAAGATATTTTTAACAAATTTATAAGAAAAATTTTACAATTGCTTTGGTAATCAATAATCATCCACTTTCATATCATTGATTCCCAGTTCCTCATTTTGTTCAAAAGTTCGACAATATTTAGTTATTTTTAGTCTGTCATCAAGACCATCATCAGATAAACTTTGTATGTAACTATTACCAGCTGGATCATTTAGGATCAATGTGATCCGCTTATTTCCCTGTAGTATGTCATCAAGTTGTTGGATAAACTTTGCCATTTTATCTGCAATGAGTGGATCAGCACTATCTCCTGTTAGAGCAGTTGATGTACCTAATTGATTTCTGATAGCACTTATAACACCTTCAACTGTTGTAAAACGGCCTCCTAACGTTGTTGGTCCAACTTCCAATTCTATTTCTGGTATACTCATGTGACATGTTTCAGATTTTAACAAATCGCGGCTAAAATCTTCTTTACCATTAACTGTCACTTCAATTTTGACACCTTCAGGTTCTATACCACTCCCACTTTTTACTTCATTTGTTTTATGACCACAAATTTCACATACAGTAGCCATTATCACTACCTCTTTGAAATGTGGAATTTCTAGAAATAAATATCAATTCATCACTCACTGACTCACTGAATATTAAATTCCTAAACTTGGCTAAATCAAATAAAAAGTCATACATACTGGTCATCATCATGTTTGTTTCACAAGGACTATTGCACTCAGGACAGTTTGTGGGAAATGTCATCACATCACCAGCTATTTCTTCTAAGGGATATTCTTCTTCATTGATAGGATGTAAGATTGCATCTTCATTTTCCGTGTACATCCCCAGGGTATGATTCTGTTGTGTGGTTCTCTTGAAATAATGAATTTCACAATCGTCATCTTTGAGGGGCATATTTGGATTCTGAACATTGGTGTTGCCAGATATGTCTTCAAAAATAATTTTGTACGGTTCGTCTACTACTTTTAATGCTTTCAATTTTTTGAGAAATTGCTCAATCTGCTCAGCAATTTCTGGATTTTCTATTCTGCGATGTTCTTGATCTGACTCTAACCCATTGATACTCCGATCAATGATTCCTTCTACTGTTGTGACCTCTGACAGAAAAAAAATTAGTTCAAGCAAACTACTCGTGGGCTGTCTTTTCCTTCTTCATGACGTAATGAGCCTTACCTCCTTTTTGTGATTGTGATGGAATTTCAAAATCTAAATGAGGAATACAGATACTTGTGTAATCAGACTTGACAACTTGTCTGTTGAGATCAGACACGGATTTGACTGTCAACACAATTTTTATTCCTTTGTCTTCGATTTTTCCTGCATTTTGGATTTCATTGTTCTGATAACCACAGTGCTGGCACTCAAATGACATTAACATAACGTCTTTAAAATGAGGGATCTTGGTAAGAAAAATTCTTGTTTCTCCCTGAAAAAAAATGTAACGTGCTGTACAAGCAATGTTTTTAGTGGCATAAATCAACACTTACATCTTTATGACAGTTCATGCACAAGCTCTCAATTATAGTCGTCTCTGCGTTTGGATCATCAGCGTCAAGTTCTCGAAAAATTGGTTTCTTCTCCGATTTGAGAGCGGTAGGATTTTTAGTTTCCATTATTACTTACAGATGTTTGAGGTTACAATAAGAACTACGTGTTGCACATTGATCGAGGGAGTATTCAGAAATCGCTCTCTGTGAATGGCACAAGCAAGCTAAAATTTGGTTAAAAAATGATGAAATTTCCAATTGTAAGAGGTATATTAGCTGGAAAACGATTTGAACTTTGAAACGAAAGTAAATCTCGAGAAGAAAACGTAATTCACGTGCAGTAGTGCTCAGTATGCTTGTGCTTGCGGAACATGTAAACGTCTGCTACATGTTAGCAGACGGCAACTTTTGTTGATTTTAGTCACTACCTGTCTTTTCGTTCCATCAACTATTTTTCGTTATTAGAAATTTGCAAAATCGAGCTATTTTATTTGGAGGGAATGGATTAACTTCTACAAGTTCAAGAAATAATTTTGATTAAGTCAATTTATTTTGAAAAATATTCTAATGATGGGAGAATTTATCGTTATATGAAAGATTTGTTCATGGAATAATACAAGTTTCAATTAAATTAGCTATATTTGCAAGATCAACTTGTTAAGTACACATTTTGAATGTTTCCATTTGTTACAAATCATTCAATAACAATGAAATCAGTTTGCCATTATTATTTAGATGTTCACATTTTATAATAAATCGAGAGGATAATTTGCATACACTTATCAACTATTTTTGCTTTAGCAATCCAAGACACTCTTGATTCTGCATATGTACAATAAATATATTTCTAACATTCTTTTCTTACGAATTAGTGGAAAAATAATGCTGCTTTGGCCATGATTAGAAAAATGATGAAAGTACCATCTTCAATATCTAACACACTACCTATAGTTTCCATTATGATGATGAAAGCTTACTACATTCTAGTAAATAACCGCTAATTCTGTACAATCCGTCAAACTGGATGACATCATTGATAAAATGCGTCTTAATACTTTTTTCTTACAATTTTTGCTTGAACATAGGTCAAATGCCACTAGGAATTAAGATACTTACCCAGTAAGTATTCTATCCTTCATTGTGAGTCAATGATCTATTCAACAAGACATTGAATCATCCAAGAGTGAACGGCGGAAGTTTTTCAAATATGTTACTGCAAAATTATACAACTCTACATCACAATATCAATTACAAGATGAGTTTTCATGGAATGTGTATTGCACTTTTTCCTTGGATAAGAGCTGCTGAGTATCTACTGTTAATGAAAAGGAATGTTAGAGAGATAAATTCAATGATATTTGATATGAATGTTAAACATTTCAAGATTCTTCAATTGATGGTATTCTTTGATGTTGATTTTTGCTACAGGCATTACGGTAATTGTATGAAAATGAAAGCATTATCAAAATATAATCTGATCAAGAGCAAAAATTATTGGCCAGATGGAATAAAATAATTGACAAAGAAAAGCAGTATCTCTGAGAATAATTCAAATCACTCAACGTGTTCTGCTCACAATTACATCAGTTGCCACTTTGTTGTCTGTACAAAACATCATATAAAATTATATCTAAGGACGGAAAATGTTGAAGATTCAAATTCGTAGCAATTAAGTTATCTGATTCGATTATGACCCATTTGCCATCTCATCTTGCTTTTAAATCGATATACTTTTCAAGGTATTATTAAAAACGACATTTTCGCGTTAGTGGATTGATAATATAGGTCAATTATTTTGATCTAGAATTATGTCTGTTTTAAGGGACTGTACATTTTAGCATTGACGAATTTCATATTAACTCTCTTGAAGAGTGCAATGAAACAACGGTAGCAAGGATCAACTAGCTATGTAAGTTCTTAGTTAGAGAGAAGTTAGTTAGACGTTCATCTTTATCTTTCCAAAATACTGACTATGAAAAGCGAAAATTACGGAAAATGCACGGATCGACAAACTCCAAGATATCAAGTATTATCGATGATCACGGCTCACTCTCACGCTCCCTTGAAAGACTAGATTAATCTACTTGTATCGGGGGCTATCCGGTGGAGTAGGTTGAGCGTTACTCTTACTCTTCGGTCCCGTCTTGAAAGACATCTTTTTAGCAGGTCTAGGCGATATTCCATGAAATGTTGAACCGTCCGTAGCGTCGCTGCTAAACCATACGCGGCTTCCATCCGAAACTGTAGACACGTGGAACACAATTAAAATACGATAACAAGTGAAGATGGTCGTTTTTAGCAGTAACTTTGCGGATTATATCACTTGCAGGCTTGCACATAAGAAGTAGAATCTTTGCAAAAAGCATGAAAAGCCAAAGCTAGTTTCTAGAATATACGTAGGATAGAAATTATTACCTCTCAACAGATTTTGTAAGACTGTTAAAGGAGAAATGGACAGAAATTGAGAGTTAAGAGAAGGAAATTGATTCAGTGAGAACCCAATGATAGTATGTTAGTATGAGGATGGTTGTTTCGAGAATGAGGATGGATAAAATATTAGATTCGACGTGGAAGATGATCTTAAATATCGCTCAAGATTTAAAAAATGAATCCGTTGAAGATGTATGATTGAATAATGATTAATGCCTATGAAACATTAACAGTATATTACCTCTGTTTGCTCGATTGTCAGTGCTCGCTGTCGATGTAGCCCTAAGTCGACCCTGATGAGAGTCGATTAACGCTGCTGCGAGATTTGAAGATGCAGCTGATTGAATACTCGTTGTCGATCCTATAAAGGAATCAGCTGATAATATTTTGATACTTGGTCTTTTGAGCTGAAAACCTTCGTTTCACTCACCTGTTACAGAGGCTGGACCACTAAATAAATTTGTGGGCTGTACAGGCGAGTATACATTTGCTGCGAATTCTTCAAAAGTCGTCGCTTCTTTGTGATTTCTCGTGATTGTGTCGATGGATCTTGCTCGCTCTTCATAACTATACATGCAAAGTAGTCGAATTTATATTTGTAACGTTATCATACCATGAGGATATTCTCATAGAAATCGATACTCACTATTGCTGATATAATGTCAGTGTAGATCTTTTCGCTCTACTAGCAGCGAGTGCAGTTGTCCTTACTAATCCTGGTAAGACTGAATCTTCGACAATACACTCGTCGAATAATAATCCGAAAAAGGGTATCTCGGGTTTTCGTGATACTTGAACTCTGTACAATTTATTTGGGAGAGGATAAATTACTATTAGCACATCACAGAACTCAGTCGGGATGATATCTCGTCGATAGTCACGCCAATGCTCAGACCAAACGATGTGAATTTCGTCATTGCCAAGATGTCTTGTCTACAAAAAGAATGGTAAAACATAAGTGATTAGCGCATGTTTATAACTAGTGTCTACTTATGGAAGGAACAATTTACCTTCTGAAGTAAGCTTTCGGGACTGTCTGAAGGCATCCTTGTTGCAACATGAAAGATAATTTCTGCGAAAGAAGTGGCGAAGTACGGTGCGGTGGACCCGGACGCTTTTCCCGGAACGAGTCCACCCATGAAACCAGTGTGCGATTCTAGTTCAATTTCCCATGCAAGCCTTGCTATGAAACTTTCGTATTCTTTACTGGCAGTGACATTATTCAATATAGAATTCTTATCCTCCTGTCCTTGAGCAACGTAAATAACAGCCATTTTGTGCGTTTCTCTGGATCTCTGGTTATCGAGATTTCTCAATTCTCGAAGTAACTTTTCATTTTTGGCAAGGAGATGCAACTTTCTACGCTGTTCCCAGCCAGAAAATCCCAAATGAGAGAAGAGCAAACGGCAGTGATGGAAGGGAGCTGGTGGTGGTCGACAAGGAGGTGGATTAATCCGCGCAGCACACATGCTCACGTGCTGGCTCCATGAATTTATGTGTTCTCGCTCGGCATTACGTTGATTCAGGATAGCTGCAATAGTCTCCCCTTCGAAAACTTGTCCTTGAGGCGGTCCAGCCGCTGAGTTGAGGGTGGATTCAGGATTCGTCAAGACTTCAGGGCTTGTGTGACCAATGTATTGAAGCAACTACGAGAGAAATAAAATCGAATAATTAGATGACATTATCCATATGAATATGCTTTGATTCGATTGAGTTTTAGGATCAAATGATTTATTATTACTTACATCGTCCAAATTATCTATGTCACTTGCTCCATTTTCAAAAGTAGGAAGAATGTGAGGATCGTGGTGCCGCATGGTGTGCCTTGGAGGACAGTTTTGTAATGGCATCACGCTACATAAATCATCTTTCACCATCTTCAATGAGGTATTCGCTGTAAAATGACAAAGAAAATGTTAGATACAACACAGGTGTCAACATTTTCAACAGTATCTATTCGATAGATTAGTAACCTACGAGGTAGATTTAAACATTTTCGCATTACCTGATTTAGATTGGTGGATCTCAACTTCACCGTTTGACGGCTGATTGTATAAGATTGAGCTATCCCACGATGCTTTTCCGGCCAAATCTCTCAGTAAAACTCGAACCATGGATGGAGCAGTGGTTAAGCCTGCAGTGACTCCACCTCCTGGTGCATCCAAAGTATCAAGTTCAACTAGAGACATTATAATAGAATTCGACAGCATAAGCAGTTGAATATTCGGTGCTTGAAATATTGCTGAGGACAGTTCATCGCCATCTATCCCTGGAACGTCATCTAACTCCACAACTAAAGACGATAAACGGGCTGCTCCAATTCCCATTGGAAAATGTCCCAAATGATTAACAAGATGCATCATGACCTACAACATTCGAAAAGATCGAAAAACACTTGTAACTTCTCGAGAACTCCATACTATTGTCTGCATTTCAACATGTGTATGATACAACGACGCTTACCATTTTGGCTGCCAATTGGACGGATAAGACACTGCCTCCCCAAGGCATTTGAGACGATGAGTCTTCGCGTAAATTGTTTAATGTGATATTTGGATCGAAATCCTCATCAGTTTGATGCCCTCTTGACGTATCTCTAGCTTCTCTACTAAACCTATTATGTACAATGTTATCCAAAACCTTGATGAAAAAAATATATTAATTAGAAGATCATCGCATTGAGGCCAAGAAATTTATAAGTATGAAACTTACTGTGAAGAGAGTCAAAAGAAGAGGTTTTCCTTGATGTACTTGCAATAGCAAATTGGGACCAAGTTGCATTGCCCATTCTCCAAGACAGAATAGCATCGATGTCATCAACGAACTTTTTCTTTCTCTTAGTATAGTTCTTTCTAATGTCTCAGATATGCTCTGAATAATTTTTGCTGGCACATTCGGGTATTGTTCCAGCAAGAGATTCGCTTTATCACAGATGAGTAGGAGGCAATCGCACGCTACTTGTGCAACTGTTGCGTGAGATGTCTGAAATAATTGATTACTATGAAAATATGCACAAGGATTAACAATCGTACGACAAAAACGCTCAAAAATTACACATATTCATTCCCAGATGAAAAAAGCATGCAAGCCATCATGATAAGAACAAAACAGAATTGGGTACTGAAAAATTGTGCACATTACTGGTTAGCTCTTGATAGATGGTGTTATGGGACTCAAAACACAGATATTTCAATGGAACACGTACATTCTTCGATGACCACAGGCTGCGTTGAATGGACACATGCTTTTTATCAAGACAGTACTGGACAGTTTTTGCGCAAAAGCATGCAATAATAATACCTGGTCCGCAAGGAGGTAATGAAACCTGTCCTTTCGTCTCACTGCTTGCTGGGAAATTTGACGACTGGTTCCGATTGAACACTAATTTTACCAAGATCAAGCAATATCCATCACCACAAGTTCAAGTGCATCATACTAGTATAAAGGTGAGATAAACCAAAACCCAAAAAGAGAGCTTGTGCAGAGTAAATATCTATTGTGCGCTACCTGTATACCACTCACTGAAATTCATGGAATCTTCAAGCAATGTTTTAGTCCGGCCTTTTATACAACTTTTCATTTGATTATTTCTAACGGTAATATGTGCTCATGAAGCGCAAATTAAAAAAAATAGCCGGTTTAGTAGCCCCTCGCTGCTGTAGTAAAGATCGGATTAAGAATTGCTTGAAGATTCGTAAATACAATAGTACCTTACCTTCAGAGATAAAAGAAGAACATTAACTGCCTCCGGTATTGTTCGATGCATCGATTTGTGAGTCAACTCTCTGTGCACAAACATAGCGATACTAGAGAGCGCAATGCATCTTGCAATTCCTGTGGGTTCTCGACGACAACATCGCATCAAAATTGCAACTATGTGGTCCTGAAATCATGTACCAAATAAATAGTATTACTCTATTGAATTCAATGGTTAATTTGTGGAGGCGCGAAAAATTACCTTAGCATATGGACATGTGGTCGTCACCAGATCAGATTCGTTGGGTTGTAACACTTTCGTATTAGAAGTTGTAATCGGCAAAGAAAGCAATGAACCAAGGATCGATACTGCCTCCATTCTAGGCGCCTGCATTAATTAGATAATATTCATTTTAAATAATTTTAGTATTGATGAATCTATCTTTTAGGTGCCTATAAGTACCTCAACATCTTGACTGCTTAAAATCACATTAGCGGCTTGTATGTAATCTAAAATCAGAAGACTCGAACCAGGTAAGTTAAGGCTGAAGAGTCGAGGTCCTGTATACTTGACAAGCGTGTGAAGAATCTTGCTATCGTTACTTGAAATACCATGGTGGACGGCTCGATAAAAAAGTGTCAAATGCTGTTTTGGTAAATTAATATCTTGAGGTTGTATCGTCAAAAGGCAAATTAATCTATAGGCAGCCAATTTTCCTGTCTCATATTGTGGTGGTAGTTGTATAGCCTGTAAGTTAATGAATAAAATCGTAATTTCGGATCATTTTTGGATTACGACCGCGTTTTGAAAGAGAAGTCTGTACAATACAAACCTTGAAACACCATGGTGCGATGATCGTTAACGGTGGAATCAGCTCTGGTGCTGGGGGTGTCATCAGGTTATCTCCAGACACTCCTTGATTGAGTCGTATCTGAAGAGATTCACGAATAACAAGTCAAGATATTTATATTGCACTGAAGATAACTTGGAAATAAAATGTTGGAATTAACACGCGACGGGACGGACGCTTCAAGCGCGCACGGATTCAATAATGTGATAAAATCAGAGCACGTGTCGTTAAGATGAAAATGATTGACATGGGAACATTTTCATTCGGGAGCATTCAAAGTAGAATGAAAAAAATGGTCAACCCGTAGAAAGATTTTGCAGAAGAGAAAAATAATTTAAGAAAGATTTCAATGCAAAAAAGTTAATATACCTTCAAGAGCGTATGAGTGAGCTGTACAAGATACTCCATGACTTGTCCATGCAGCGTTGGGTCTTGGATATTGTTCACATCACCAAGAGCGGACAGCATCCGCCTCCAGAGGACAACTGCTACATCGGGTAGCCATCCTCTTACGCCACCACCAGCCATTACCGATCGCTTCTCCGAGGCATCGTTGGTGTCTGTACACCCGAGATAAAAAATGGCAAATTTTTTTGATAATGAGTAAAATTAACGAAACAGGCTACATGACGCTTGTAGCAGCGATGAGCTCTATTCGATTATGACACGCGAATTGCTCAATATTTTCGTTTGGATGTCACTCTAGGGATAAAAATTGGCAAGATGCTATGTATTATGAATGTACGATTCATCACACATGGTAAGTATTTACGTTTGCACTCACGTTCAACATTACATTGAAAAACGACGTTTCGTTCATATAGTATGTACTACAGTTGTTAGACACAAGGGAACAAATCGCGATCAAAACTGTGTTAGTCAAGAGATGGCATTCTTACGGTAGAGATTTCTTACCTGCAACTCTTCGAAAACGATCGACCATTATTTGAATAAACGCAGATACAATCATTATCAAATAATGTCGCGGTCAAGCATGTAAGTGATGATACGTGAAAGATCGGCATTTCTATATGATTATTGTTAAAATCCAAAATTCGCGGGTAAAAAATGTGAGCTCATAATCAATAAAAACAGATAATGATGTGAAAAACCCTTCAAACTGATTAGAATTCTATCTGAATATTTTCAATTTGAGAATCTTCAGAGAACTCGAAATTAAAGTGAGCTCTGCGCCACCAATTATAGTAATAAAGTAGATCTCAATCACGTCTTGAGATGAATGAGCATCATTAATGATATCCAAGCCATTGTCTGATTGGCGCACACTAAACCTATTAGAAGCTCGTTAAAAACCCCCTATCTATGCCTAAGCTAGCCCCAGCAAAGCACTAATTGCAATCCAATTCATCTTGTTGATATATGATTTTTGGCTCGAGGCTCCAGGTCAGTACTAACCAAGACTGCTGCCGTCGATGTTGTCAATTTGAATTGGGCTATCCTTGTTGCTATCAACTCCGCTGCTCGGCGTAGGCGAAGGACACCTACAGGGCGTTGCAGGTTCACTTTCTGCCATGCTTACACTTTCAAGAGATTTTGTTCTTCTACTTAGTGGCCGTTGTTGTTGTTGCTGCTGATAATGATGATTTTGATGTTGCTGAAGACGACCCTTGCGTACGCTTGACATCAATCTGGCCATGTCCTGTTCTATGGATAGAGGCAATGCTGCGGGCGCGTACAGCGTCAGTTGCTATATTTCTTGTCACTTGATTCTCAAGATCTATAGAATTTGGCTATCTAATTGTCTATCACGAGATGATTCGAGGTTTCAATTAGAATCTCTTCGTATCTGAATACCCCGTATAGAGAGCAGTTTCAATTATGGTGACTTCAATTAATTCAAATTGAGATGGGAATCTCGTTGATATGGATGGATACACAATTAACAGATACACAATGATCACAGTAATCACTCAGCGATGAAACATTGACGATAAAATTGGAACGAAGCAGTTCTCCTTGATCACTTGCTATTTCAAGCGTTGTGAAAATGATTTGAATGACTCAGTGAAGTTACACATAGGTTGTCACTCGTGATTTGAATTTGAACTCAAAATGAAATTTTTTTGATGATTTTTTTAGCGTTTCTGGCCACAATAGTACTACTGATTTGGGAACAAGTGGACAACTAGAAAGCACAGCACGCAATGGGTACGCAAGAGTTCATGTATTTTTAACTGCTGTCTGTTAGAGTTTAGCAAGTGGTACACAAGGAGAAAAAAATATACAGACCGGGCGTTATATTTATAAGTGCGCACACAGTACAGAAATAATATGGTAAATGGCATGACACACTCGATAAATACATTTTAGTGCAAAATACAAATCGGCGTGCACTCGATTTTCAAACTTTAGTGGAGGAAGAGGGGAAAATGTGTACTCAAATTACTGAGTGCAAGATTAGTGAAGATGTACTTACCAGGAACGGTCGCAGGAGGAATTTGCACCCGATGTCTGTGGATTTTGGGGCGAATTTTTCCTGCGTAGATAGAGTTGTCGCTTGCACTCCTTGGCAGAGGTCGGACTTTTCTCAACTCCCGGAATGGGTGGTCTGCGTCAGAAGGAGAAGATACGTGATTTTTATTTTCTTTCGTCCTGCGCGTCGATCAAATATTAATGCGTTCCACGATGCTACTTCGAATCGAGCGAAGACCGTGGATGATTAAAGATTAATGAAATGTGGACGAGATGAGAGTTCCAACTCGCGAAGCTGCTTAGTGGCTCAGTGACGTTACAAGATTGCTAGAAAAGACAATGTAAATGTACTTTCAATCTTTCAAAATTCTAAGGAGCGCGTTTGGGTTTTCTGACAGAGATTACTCATGAAATATATCAATCAACTAAGTATAAGAGCTTTACGCGACGATGTAGAAAAAAATTAGGCTTGATTTTCATTTGACTTTCGTGATGGCTAATGAAATATCTGGTTTGCAGCAACAACAATTATTGAATATTTTAAACACACAACTTTTTAATTGATTCGGGTCGATGGTATTTTTTGTCCTATGAACTATCCGTTAAGTACTCACAGCTCGAGAACATGTTTCAAACGTATGTACAGTAAAGAAATTGTATTCTACTAGAAATTTTATGATCAAAGGCATCACCTGTAACTTCTTTAGTTGATTGAATAGTTTCTGGTTCAGCACTTCCTCTTCGCGGTGGCTGAACGCTGCCAGTTGAAGCAGCACGACTTCCAACCCCTCTGCGTTTTTTTGATTTCTGTTCACTTAGCCTGTCTAATGGAAGATCATTCAGATCTAGATTATAAACGTGTCTTGCAAGAACACGAGTCAACGTATCGAGAGTTTTCTGTAAAAGAGAAATTTTAATTATTCAACTTTTGAAGCATTTATTTGAGATCAAAATGTATTCCTGGTTAAAGAATGAGGATATACTTACAGCCCATTCTCGGATCAGTTCTTCCCAATGAGTGAGTGAAGTTAATACTTGGAGGAATTGATCCCACAGTTGCGTTGATATAACAACATTCAAGTTGGCTTTTATCCAGGTAACGATGAGAGTTTGAAAAATGGCAGGTGCTAGTTTGCCACCAATGCTTTCTTGGTGTTTCCGTCTTACGTTTCTTTCGCTTAATACTAACGATGTTATTTGTAATAATACCCTGAATTGAAAAATGTTTACGTTACACAAGTTTTTCAAGGGCGAGGAAAGATGTAAAACTCTTTAAATACCTCAATAGCTGCTCCCAAGTGGCAGGTTCAAGTCTGGTATGCATGACGACATACCGATAAACATTGAGAACTCTCTTACAACTATCTGTCTGCTCTTCGAGCAGAGTCGCCGTAGCAATACCACCGGCAGTTTCTAAGAAAAATACATTCGAGGCTTGAGTTATAAATACTTGCAGGACATTTTGCAGTCCAGCTCTCACAAAAAGATTTTCACGATTTATCGCCCCAAAGTACGAATCATTTCTGAGACGCGATAATCTAAGACTATCTGGTGGACTCTTTTCAATGTCTGTTTCTCGTCTTTGGCTCTCTTCATAATCCCTATCTCTATGTCCATCTAAAGGTTCTAGCATAAACGGCGGAACTTCCTACAATATCGGAAATGGGTTAGATATCATCTTACTTCAAATTTTACAGTTCATTAGTGTACATACATTCATTTGTATCCAGTCTTTATATCCACCAATAGCTTTACGAATTGCTCCGGCGTGCGTAAAATCTAATAAAAAAGCTTGTCTGTACATTTCGTGGATAAAATTAACATTTTCACGACTCCCATAGAGTACTTCTCGAACCAACGTCATGGCTGTGAAAGTGCTATCTTCTTGATTAACACTATCTTGCGTGATGTTTGAGTCCGTGGATATTAGACTAGAGTCTGTCGTATTTTGGGATACTGACACACGCCGCAATTCCTCGGCATTTTCATCACTTGGTGTTACACTGCAAATAACAGCCCTTCTTGATCAAAAATCGAATGTTTCATTGAGTACAAGCTAGTCTCTGGCAAATTCTTACCTTTGTCCGAGATGGGAAAAAGGTCCATCTCTCTTTGTAACGTGAGTGAAAGTAGCGATCCATTTGATTAATGCCACTTTACAAAGAATGTAGTTATCTTGACTCAAATTTGAAGGTCTTCTCATTGAAGGTAACTCCAAGTTGGGTTTGTACAACGAAAAGTTTTCATCGAAATCTGGGCAAATATGCTTTAAATACGTTGACTTGAAACGATCCAACAAAAACTGAAACGATCTATACTGCCGAGTATGTTTGTCACGCCACTCTATTTTTACAACCTGAGAAAGAGACGTGCTTCGTAGATTTTGATGAAATTAGATGAAAAAGAAGACAACTGTGATCGATTTCAAAAGTGTTTTTGGGAGTCAAAACTTCTCGTTTTTTAAACGCACTCACCTGGGTAACCATAAACTCTAATAGTGCTTCCAAAAATCTAACGGTCTCGTTGTCCAAAGGCTTCTCCCCACTTTGGGGTGGAAGTATTGGTCCACTGTCAACTTGGCAGATGGGACCTTGAGTGACACCGCCATTGAAGAAAAAACAATGACTCAGTTGCGTGTCGTAAAATTCTCTTCTTTCCTTGTCATCACAGCTTGCTGATTTTGTATGTTTCTTAACTTCAGTCTTCCTCTCAGGTTTAAAAGGCGATGGTTGTCTTGGAGGGAAACCCGGCACAAGGCACGCAAACATTTGATGTATTTGCTCCGGTGCATTGTCTCCCAGAGCTTGGTACCACAGAATAAAATACCTGCAAGAAAATATCAATTATTAGAGATTGAGTTCATTGAAAAATTGATCAAAGAAAACATTCTTGGGATCTGTACTTTAAGGCCTGTCTTCGTAGTTTCCAACTGTTTCCAGGATGGAGTAGTTTGTGCAAAATCCTTGACAGACTGTGACATTGCCATCTTCTATTGAGTAGTTCTGGTAAGAGTGTCAAGACTTTTTCCAATAACTGTAATACCTGCTCCAGCTCTTCTCTATGTGCTTTGTGTACTGTATCAGATAAGAAACATTTGATCATCACTTCCAAGTTACTTCTAAATACAGTGTGTTGTTAAGGAGTTTGATGAACTCATAACTGGACAATGAAAAAAGCACTAAAGCGCACATAGTTACTTACCAAGATGGAATGAGAGTTCTGTCAGCAGAGCAAGACGAAGGAAGCACAGAAAATACATATTAGTAAATGTACAGAATATGAAATGTTATGGCTGTTACCAATGTCAACCCATTAGAGCCTACAGTTTTCTTGTTCAAAAAGAGTCTACAGAAATATTGGCAACTTATATAATTGCTATCTCACTTATTAGCTTTAGTCTAGGCGATAATGGGTTAATTTTGTTATTTTGTTAGATAAGACTGTTTGTACTCAGGGTGCTGATAATTTGAACAGATGTTTCCATCTGAAGAATGCAAAAGTGAACTAGTAAGTGGTTGCATCTTACCTCTCTGACGCAAGTTGGTTTCTGCTGCCACAAAACAGTCATATAATATGAAGTATACATGGCTGAAGTTTGCTTCAAAGAAACCTTTAGCTTCATCATTGTCCACATTATCTGTGAAATATGAATGAAAATGTTAAGGCAAATAAACAGATGATGTGAAGATGAAGTTAAAGTGATTTGATATTAAGTAATTAACAGTGTTGTTTTCCTCCCAAAGAGTGAGTTGAATTATTTCATGAGTTGCCTTCTTGATGGAGTGTAACATGTAATGAAACCTGGTCAGGTTGATAAGTAAAAGCCAATTGCTTTCATAAATGCCAGCAAAGCTTGTGCAGATAATGCTTTCAGACAAACTAATGCCTGCGCGACTCGTTGATTAGATATGCAAAACAGGAGTTACAACTTTATAAAAGCTACATAACATATAATTTCCTGAACGAAAAAACTTTTGGTTTAGCAAAATAAAGTAAATCTGTGACCACTACTTTGACATTATTGAAACCTCATCATCACTTTTTTTCAATCGATGACAACTATCACAAATTAAGCAAAATGACAACTTGCTCCTAATCTGAGCTAAAAAAAAAAAAACGTGATCGCAAAAGTGGGCGCACGGAGATAAGAAACACGGTGAGCGAGTCGCGAATTCCAATAACATCTCGTCACCAGGAATTCGCGTCAGACGTATACTCTCAGCCTCGAATTGAGAGCAAAAGATCCCAATGCTCCAAATGCATAATAAAATACACAACAAGACGATACAAGTAGTAGGATGCGAAAGGTGAGAGCAGGTTTTCGATGATGATGATAGCTTCTGCACATAATCTCATAACACAATTGTATTCATTTTGTATAGCTCTCACAGCTGCAGGTAAACATTGAGAAGTAAACAATGGGGATTACAGCGTGGGAATTTGTCAAGATGTTATCAAGATCTCTCGGTGAACGGTAGACTTCCTAGTGTGATGACACTCACCAAGAACAATTTTAAGGTGTTTGAACCTAGTGGTACAATCCTTTTTGACGTCCTGAACCTTGAGTGTTGATTTTTTCACGTCGACGTGGAGCTTTTTGCTGAACATTGTTCGATAAGCACCGGCTGTAGCGGCGCACTTCTGTGCGCTTCGATGTAATATTCATCGACACTACGACAATTTATCACTTTTTATTATCATTAGGAACCACTGATGAATGATGCTCCTGCTTTATCACTACTGGTTCTTGATAAGTAAATACTGTTGTTCCTGCAGTTGCTGCTGCTGTTGCTGACTGATCTACTGCTTTTAGCGCCCGCCAGTAGCGCCGCGGCCATCTTGCGAACTCCTCCTTTCTCCTCTTCTCCAAAGCCTCCTCTTTTTCCACCACATCAGTTCGCGAGCGTGTTCGCGAGACCGAGACGAGACTCCTGCAGTAAAAGCTTCAAGTTCTTGTAATAAGCCCTGCTTTCAATATTGTCGCAATAACTGTATGTATGTACCTGATTCTCGGTATGCTTCTTCATGCAAATTTCATGCGCGAATTCTGTGGCAATAATCTGATCACACCTGGAGAGCAAAAGTCGTACAGGTGGATTTTGTCAATTTTTGAATCTTTTAATGTGCATATGTTATAACAACAACGATAAACTGGATGGATAAGTCATAATGATAGTCTGAATGAATGGTAGAAAATGTGTCACGAGGTCGGCATACTGTGGAGATAATTAGATTAGTGATGAACCATTCTTATTCATTTTTGTAATTTTTGGGAAAAAAATTACATTTCTTTATCGCTGAGGTACAGGAATCAGAACCAAGATCTTCCTCTTCTTCAAAAAGTTGGCTACATCTTTCTGCTACTGTGTGCAGAGGTGATTTTAGCCATAACACCAGTATGTAGAGAGCAGTAACTTTCGACCGATAATTTTTCTTTCAAAATTGTTTGTCATAGATAAGGAAAAATTTTTTTTCTGAATTGAAGTTTTGAGCTCGGATGCGGGAAGCTGATTTTGAAGGCCAGGGAGGTCAATTATCTTGATTGAAAAACGCGTTTTCATGATCTCAAATTTCAATGCTTCCGAAATTCATCAGAGGAAGCGAGCTTCTTAGGTGGAAATTTCGTTGTTTTTACTCCTAAATGTATCTACTTAATGTTCGATTTTATCTTAATCAAACAGACTATAGTTTTATTAGAAATGAAGATCAGTGCGTGATAAGTATATTTTCTCTTTTTGAAAAAAAAGCCGCGGTGAAGTTTCTAGTTTCTTCTGGGGTCTCTAGGTATTCCCCGTAAGTGCTGCGCCCTGGCGACAAAATGCAATACTATGAAGTCCTGATCACTCAACGATGACATTCGTTGACGATGACATAACCATGACATATAGAAGTCAGTTCATGGTTGAGTTTCGCCGGCCTGTTATTGAACGTTTATGTTATTCAATCTCAAGACTGACGACGACGTTTCCTGAATTTGAATTTGGCTGTTCATAATTTCGGCGATGATTTTGCCAAATTTCTAGCCAGCCAACATGAACAATAATCAAAATATGTCGAATACTGTCGGTGTGACTTTCGAATTTTTCAGGTCATCGAGTGAGAGCAAGCAAGAAAAAATCAAAGATTTTTGGAAATATTTAGATAGCCAAAATATTTTGACACCAGTTCGCGCTCTGAAAGGTGGGTAACATTGGAAATACAGGTATTGCAATGAAATTGAGTTATAAAGTAGTCGGCGCTGTACTTTTTTATGGAGAGCTTTTATATATTTGTCAAGTTATGGTATTATGCATTCAAGCTGCTTTTTAGTTGTTACTTCTAATTGATAACCTAATAATCTTTCTCTCAGAGACTCAGAGTAACTTTTGAATCGAACAGTTAATGCGAAAACCCCGGGTGGTGACACTTGCAGTCGAGATGATCACTCATCTTCGCAAACTGCGCCAGTAAACGTCAAAAAAATCCCAGTTAGACCAAAATCATCGACGAAAAAATCGGCTAAACAAGGAAAATGCTACGACCCTTCATCTAAACTTGAAAAATATCTGAGGTAAGTTTTTCAGCTAGTTACCCTTCTGAATGTAGTTGTTTGGATTTCCACGATTTGAATCTTCCTTGCCTATTATAAAGAACATGGGACTTTCAGGGAAGATTTGAGATATGCTGATACAGTCGAAGTACCGTTCGAAGATATCAGTGCTGAATTAGAAGAATATCATAAACGATTACTGCGATGTGGATGCGACAACAAAGAATGTGATTGCAAAAAGAAGATTCCGAAGAAAAAGAGGCCGTCCAAGTGATATTATTTGTTGAAAGTTATTTCTCCATTAATTTGAAATCATCGCTTGATTCTCAAAATTTTTTCTGAAGTTCCCTAAAGAAAATATTATTTTCAAATTAAATTCGTTTTCGCATGCATACCAAGAGAAAAAATTAATTCTATTTTTGGTCACAGCTAACGTTTGTTTGGTTACGCACCGTCATATTTACGCTCATGGGCTAACGAGGTTTTATGATGAGAGGAAGAATTTGCGGAAAACCACAAACTATCGATTGACAGAGATTGTGAGTTTCAAATACGGATCAGGGATTCGTCTGAAACTTTGGAGATCTTCAATTTCTTAACATCAAATCAAGATATACAATAAATTACAGCGCTCTATTTGAGCTAGATAACCATCGAGATTCGTACTAGAAGTGAATCTACATTGGGGTTTGCAAATATTATTATCATTTCTTGTTATTAGAATGAAGTTATTCTTCCAGTTTCAGTTGATTCTGTGATCCGAGCGCAATGCTTGCGGGCTCCAAACAATGCTAAAACATTTTCAGCCAAATTTTTTTCTGTCAAAGTGAGAGATAGTTGGAAATTAGGAAAATGCAATATGTCCTGAGGTGTTCAAGAACAAAAAAAGTTTCGTGTCCTCTGGACATCTACATGGTTCATAAAACATGAAATAAGATCTAGGAACTATAAAATAAGGCGCTCGATTCTTGAATGACTTAAGATGTCCCTGGATGCTCTTGCGGAGAATCTTTCAAGAAATTTTCATACTCAAAAGATGCTAAGAATCTTTGAAAACCAAAATTCATTGCGATAGACTGTACACTTCAGAAGTGCTGATAATTTGATCAATTAGAGATGCGGGTCATGGAATACAATCTGTTTCAGAAGGTGTGTACATATTGTAACCGGGGGGTAGCAAAAAAATTGTAAATTTCATTCGTCTATTCAAAATTTTTTGTAAACCCTCGTGGTTTTTGTAACTTTTACTCAAAATTTGGCATTTTGCTTGTAATGCTAAGCGTGTAATGATTAGCAGTTAATCATTACACAAAAGCATTACATCGAATATTTGTGTTGTCTGCTATTGTTGTTTTGACGCGATGTGCCGTGTTTCCGACTCGTGCGTAGATGCCGAGTAAGATATTTTTTCGCGAGATTTCACGGAGCGTGTGTTGCATCGAATTTAGACTGCAGTGAACGCGAGTGTGATGGAGTCCTGCAGTGCTGGGCAGTGATGGCAGTGTATCGGCAGTGGCGGCGGCGGCTGCACGCACGCACTGCATCATCATAATGGAATTATTTTTTTCACGCAATGCTTTTTGTTGTGTTGTTTATCGTGCTGTGGGCAAGGCGTGTATCAGTCTGATTGTGATGTGTTATTGGATGTTTGCGGGCGATCGCCTGCAAATCGGTGAATCAGACAACTGATGCAGCGGAAGAAATGCCCATAAGCATGTTGTGTTTTCTGCTACAGCTGATCTTGGTGC
The DNA here is from genome assembly GCA_029851415.1 of Eretmocerus hayati. Taxonomy (NCBI): domain Eukaryota; kingdom Metazoa; phylum Arthropoda; class Insecta; order Hymenoptera; family Aphelinidae; genus Eretmocerus; species Eretmocerus hayati. Next base: position 34,449,792 of record CM056743.1, read on the forward strand.
GTCCGTTAGCAGCCGGCTTTTAATGGAGTTCGTTTTATGTCGTTTACCTCCGACTCCGAGTTTATTGTTGATCCACAGAGTCTACGAGAAACAGCTGTAGTGTAACGGGTGGAGTTATCAGATAAGTATTATTTATGTAACTAAAAGACGATCTTCCCTATTTTGAAAATGATTCTTTGTTCCTTTTCTCACTCTTTCAGTTTCATGTGGCGTGAGTGATTGACTATGACAAATGCTGTGTGGCCTGTCGAATGAGGATTGTCATAACTTCATTGCTTGTGCTGTCAATTGATGCACTTGGTGTCTTGAGTCTCTGTGAGTAAAACCTTACTGAATCTCCTACCTGGCATCCTCTCAGCCTCTATTGTGACTGTATCAATTTTTTTTTTTTTCGTAGTCTCTTTGTTTAATCAACGAGATGAGTCCAAAGCCTTTGTTTTATGTCATCTGTCTCACAATCTCAAGTGCTGGCCCGAGGAAATTCGTCGCGTGCGCGAGAATTTCCCAACTGAGCGTACGCGAAGTACCCAATATCAGGTAGCTATTGTCGGCCTTTGTTAGTTTCTCGCGTGCGCGATGAATTACCAACTTAGGGTACGCGCCCCAAATGAAGGAGTTTACATCGGCCGTGGAAAATTTTCGCGTGCGCGAGATATTTCCAGTTTGGCTCACGCGAGACCTAACATCACTTGGCCGGGTAAGATTCCACGTGCGCAAGAAATTTCCAATTTGGTGTACGCGACGCCCGAGTTTTGGGAGTTCACATGGACGCTGGCGCGAGACTTCATTTAACTTAGCTCACGCGAGGATCGCGTTAAGGAGTTTACATCGACCATGGATGATGCTCGCGTGTGTAGAAAATTTCCAACATAGCGTACGCGAGGTACAAGTGAGCCCGGGAAAATTTATCGCGTGCGCGAGAATCTTTCAACTTAGCATACGGAAAAGACCCAACATCAGAAGCTTATTCCGGCCTCAATACTTCGTTGCGTGCGCGAAAAAATACTAACTCAGCGTACGCGAGACCCAAATTTAGGTGTTTACATCGGCCATGGAAAATTCCGCGTGCGTGGAAAATTTTCATCATAGCGCACGCGAAGCTCAAGTGAGTTCGGGGCAATTCAAAGCATGCGCGAGAATTTCCCAACTTAGCGTACGCGAAAGACCCAACATCAGTAGCTTCTCTCGACCGTGGTGAATTCTCGCGCCGCGATGAATCTCCAACTTAGCGTACGCGGGACCCAAGTTCACGAGTCCACAACGACCATGGAAGATTCACGCGTGTGCGTAGGAATTCTAATCTCAGCATACGCGAGACGCAAGGATAGGAGTTTACATCTGCTGTGGCAAATTCTCGCATGCGCGGTGATACTCCAACTTAGCGCACGCGAGGCCCATATTTGAGAGTTCACCTCGGCCATGGAAGGTCCTCGCGTGCGTGAAAATTTCTCGAGCTTGAGGAAATTTTTCGCGTCCGCGAGAATTTTCCAATTCAGCGTACGCGAAGGACTCAACATCAGAAGCTTCTCTCGGCTCTTGGTATGTCCTTGCGTGCGCAAAAAATTCCCAACTTAGTGCACCCAGCCCGAAGTTTAGGAGTTTAACTCGGCCGTTGAAAATTCTCGCGTGCGCGAGAGATTCTCAACTTAGCGCACGCGAAGCCCAGGTTTGATACGTCGGACATGAAAGATTCTCGCGTACGCGATAAGTTTCCAACTTAGCGTACGCGAGGCTCAACATCGAAATTGGTCAGTTCACCTCAACCATGAGGATTTTTCGCAGGCGCGAGAATTCCCGATCTCCGAAAATTTGTCGCGTGCGCGAGAATTTCCCAACTTAGCGTACGCGAAAGACTCGTCATCAATAGTTCTTCTCGGCCGTGGTGAATTCTCGCGTGTTAGATAAATTCCCAACTTAGCGTACGCGAGGCCCAAGTTCTGAAGTTTACATCGGCCATGGAGAATCCTCGCGTAAGCAAAAATTCTCAACTTGGCTCACGCGAGACCCAACATCAGTAGCTTCTCTCAGCCGTGGAAAATTCTCGCATGCGCGAAAAAATTCCAATTTTTCGTCGCGAGGCTCAATTTTTGGGAGTTTACATCGGCCATGGGAGATTCTCGCGTGCGCGAATAATTTCCAACATAGTGTACGCAAAATCCCAGTGAGCCCGGGGGAATCCATCGCGTGCCCGAAAATTTTCAACTCAGTGAAAAAAGTGTTTTTAGTAATTTCACTTGAAGTGTTTTCTGCGAGTTTGCGAAAGGGGTGGGCCCAACATATTCTTATTGGAACATTTTTGACAACTTTAGTCTGACGTAACATTTCCCAATGTACTCGAGCTCATGTTATAGCTTGTTTCAAGACCTCTAAAACAACCTCAAGTACGTCTAATTTAATTGATCCAATGGAGAAAAACGATGTGAAGCGGCATGAAAGCGCATGAGGAGTATAACACGTATCGATGCGAGATCAGGCTGTTTTGTAGCACGGGAATCAATTTTTCTCGAGTGCAACGAGGGACAAATATTTCCCGTGCCCAAAACGGCCCGTCAAGCGAGGTCCATATACTGTTTTTGGTGTCAGGGTGACTAAACGCCAATTATCCTGACTAAGCCGGAAGGGAAGGTGGCTGTTTAGTCGCTTGATGCCAAAAATTGTTTTTATTGGCTTGCGTCCCCATACGTAGCTCTTTGCCGGTCCAAAACACTATTTTTGACTTATTTGGCCGCGATAAATATGTTTCGTATGTAGGTTTCATACGTGACCATTGCGATGTCGCAATTGTGCGAAATTATGCAAAAAATTGTTAGTAATAATTTTGAATAAACAAATTTGGAAGGCGCCCAATTGTCGAAAATGATATGCGAAAAATGGTCGTTTTCCCTACAGTGAGCCCATCCACGCTCATTAGTGGCCGATGCCACAATTTTCTCTTTGCTGAAGAATCTACATCTTCCCATGCTGTGCGCGGCGGCCGGGCACCTCCGCAACAAACCCTTGTTGCTGAGGTGCCCGCGTCCACAGCTCAGTCTGGCGGCTGAGAAACTTCCCACACCGTTCCCGCGGATCTCCTGATGCCAGATGATGATTTCAAAAGGTTTCATACGTCACCATTGCGATGTCGCAATTGTGCGAAGTTATGCGAAAAAATTGTGAGTAATAATTTTGAATAAACAAATTTGAAAGGCGCCCAATTGTCGAAAATAATATGCGGAAAATGATCGTTTCCCCCACAGTGAGCCCATCCACGCTCATTAGTGGCCGATGCCACAATTTTCTCTTTGCTGAAGAATCTACATCTTCCCATGCTGTGCGCGGCGGCCGGGCACCTCCGCAACAAGCCCTTGTTGCTGAGGTGCCCGCGTCCACAGCTCGGTCTGGCGGCTGAGAAACTTCCCACACCGTTCCCGCGGATCTCCTGATGCCAGATGATGATTTAAAAAGGTTTCATACGTGACCATTGCGATGTCGCAATTGTGCGAAGTTATGCAAAAAAATTGTTAGTAACAATTTTGAATAAACAAATTTGAAAGGCGCCCAATTGTCGTAAATAATATGCGAAAAATGATCGTTTTCCCCACAGTGAGCCCATCCACGCTCATTAGTGGCCGATGCCACAATTTTCTCTTTGCTAAAGAATCTACATCTTCCCATGCTGTGCGCGGCGGCCGGGCACCTCCGCAACAAGCCCTTGTTGCTGAGGTGCCCGCGTCCACAGCTCAGTCTGGCGGCTGAGAAACTTCCCACACCGTTCCCGCGGATCTCCTGATGCCAGATGATGATTTTAAAAGGTTTCATCTGTGACCATTGCGATGTCGCAATTGTGCGAAATTATGCAAAAAAATTGTTAGTAATAATTTTGAATAAACAAATTTGAAAGGCGCCCAATTGTCGAAAATGATATGCGAAAAATGGTCGTTTTCCCCACAGTGAGCCCATCCACGCTCATTAGTGGCCGATGCCACAATTTTCTCTTTGCTGAAGAATCTACATCTTCCCATGCTGTGCGCGGCGGCCGGGCACCTCCGCAACAAGCCCTTGTTGCTGAGGTGCCCGCGTCCACAGCTCGGTCTGGCGGCTGAGAAACTTCCCACACCGTTCCCGCGGATCTCCTGATGCCAGATGATGATTTTAAAAGGTTTCATACGTGACCATTGCGATGTCGCAATTGTTCGAAATTATGCAAAAAAATTGTTAGTAATAATTTTGAATAAACAAATTTGAAAGGCGCCCAATTGTCGAAAATGATATGCGAAAAATGGTCGTTTTCCCCACAGTGAGCCCATCCACGCTCATTAGTGGCCGATGCCACAATTTTCTCTTTGCTGAAGAATCTACATCTTCCCATGCTGTGCGCGGCGGCCGGGCACCTCCGCAACAAGCCCTTGTTGCTGAGGTGCCCGCGTCCACAGCTCGGTCTGGCGGCTGAGAAACTTCCCACACCGTTCCCGCGGATCTCCTGATGCCAGATGATGATTTTAAAAGGTTTCATCTGTGACCATTGCGATGTCGCAATTGTTCGAAGTTATGCAAAAAAATTGTTAGTAATAATTTTGAATAAACAAATTTGAAAGGCGCCCAATTGTCGAAAATAATATGCGAAGAATGATCGTTTTCCCCACAGTGAGCCCATCCACGCTCATTAGTGGCCGATGCCACAATTTTCTCTTTGCTGAAGAATCTACATCTTCCCATGCATTTCGCACAATTGCGACATCGCAATGGTCACGTATGAAACCTTTTAAAATCATCATCTGGCATCAGGAGATCCGCGGGAACGGTGTGGGAAGTTTCTCAGCCGCCAGACCGAGCTGTGGACGCGGGCACCTCAGCAACAAGGGCTTGTTGCGGAGGTGCCCGGCCGCCGCGCACAGCATGGGAAGATGTAGATTCTTCAGCAAAGAGAAAATTGTGGCATCGGCCACTAATGAGCGTGGATGGGCTCACTGTGGGGAAAACGACCATTTTTCGCATATCATTTTCGACAATTGGGCGCCTTTCAAATTTGTTTATTCAAAATTATTACTAACAATTTTTTTGCATAATTTCGCACAATTGCGACATCGCAATGGTCACGTATGAAACCTTTTAAAATCATCATCTGGCATCAGGAGATCCGGAGGAACGGTGTGGGAAGTTTCTCAGCCGCCAGACTGAGCTGTGGACGCGGGCACCTCAGCAACAAGGGCTTGTTGCGGAGGTGCCCGGCCGCCGCGCACAGCATGGGAAGATGTAGATTCTTCAGCGAAGAGAAAATTGTGGCATCGGCCACTAATGAGCGTGGATGGGCTCACTGTGGGGAAAACGATCATTTTTCGCATATTATTTTCGACCATTGGGCGCCTTTCAAATTTGTTTATTCAAAATTACTACTAACAATTTTTTTGCATAACTTCGCACAATTGCGACATCGCAATGGTCACGTATGAAACCTTTCAAAATCATCATCTGGCATCAGGAGATCCGCGGGAACGGTGTGGGAAGTTTCTCAGCCGCCAGACCGAGCTGTGGACGCGGGCACCTCAGCAACAAGGGCTTCTTGCGGAGGTGCCCGGCCGCCGCGCACAGCATGGGAAGATGTAGATTCTTCAGCAAAGAGAAAATTGTGGCATCGGCCACTAATGAGCGTGGATGGGCTCACTGTGGGGAAAACGATCATTTTTCGCATATTATTTTCGACAATTGGGCGCCTTTCAAATTTGTTTATTCAAAATTATAACTAACAATTTTTTTGCATAACTTCGCACAATTGCGACATCGCAATGGTCACGTATGAAACCTTTTAAAATCATCATCTGGCATCAGGAGATCCGCGGGAACGGTGTGGGAAGTTTCTCAGCCGCTAGACCGAGCTGTGGACGCGGGCACCTGAGCAACAAGGGCTTGTTGCGGAGGTGCCCGGCCGCCGCGCACAGCATGGGGAGATGTAGATTCTTCAGCAAAGAGAAAATTGTGGCATCGGCCACTAATGAGCGTGGATGGGCTCACTGTGGGGAAAACGACCATTTTTCGCATATTATTTTCGACAATTGGGCGCCTTTCAAATTTGTTTATTCAAAATTATTACTAACAATTTTTTTGCATAACTCCGCACAATTGCGACATCGCAATGGTCACGTATGAAACCTACATACGAAACATATCTATCGCGGCCAAATAAGTCAAAAATAGTGTTTTGGACCGGCAAAGAGCTACGTATGGGGACGCAAGCCAATAAAAACAATTTTCGGCATCGAGCGACTAAACAGCCACCTTCCCTTCCGGCTTAGTCAGGAAAATTGGCGTTTAGTCACCCTGACACCAAAAACAGTATATGGACCTCGCTTGACGGGCCGTTTTGGGCACGGGAAATATTTGTCCCTCGTTGCACTCAAGAAAAATTGATTCCCGTGCTACAAAACAGCCTGATCTCGCATGGATACGTGTTATACTCCTTATGCGCTTTCATGCCGCTTCACATCGTTTTTCTCCATCGGATCAATTAAATTAGACGTACTTGAGGTTGTTTTAGAGGTCTTGAAACAAGCTATAACATGAGCTCGAGTACATTGGGAAATGTTACGTCAGACTAAAGTTGTCAAAAATGTTCCAATAAGAATATGTTGGCCCACCCCTTTCGCAAACTCGCAGAAAACACTTCAAGTGAAATTACTAAAAACACTTTTTTCACTGAGTTGAAAATTCTCGCGCACGCGATGGATTCCCCCGGGCTCACTGGGATTTTGCGTACACTATGTTGGAAATTATTCGCGCACGCGAGAATCTCCCATGGCCGATGTAAACTCCCAAAAATTGAGCCTCGCGACGAAAAATTGGAATTTTTTCGCGCATGCGAGAATTTTCCACGGCTGAGAGAAGCTACTGATGTTGGGTCTCGCGTGAGCCAAGTTGAGAATTTTTGCTTACGCGAGGATTCTCCATGGCCGATGTAAACTTCAGAACTTGGGCCTCGCGTACGCTAAGTTGGGAATTTATCTAACACGCGAGAATTCACCACGGCCGAGAAGAACTATTGATGACGAGTCTTTCGCGTACGCTAAGTTGGGAAATTCTCGCGCACGCGACAAATTTTCGGAGATCGGGAATTCTCGCGCCTGCGAAAAATTCTCATGGTTGAGGGGAACTGACCAATTTCGATGTTGAGCCTTGCGTACGCTAAGTTGGAAACTTATCGCGTACGCGAGAATCTTTCATGTCCGACGTATCAAACCTGGGCTTCGCGTGCGCTAAGTTGAGAATCTCTCGCGCACGCGAGAATTTTCAACGGCCGAGTTAAACTCCTAAACTTCGGGCTGGGTGCACTAAGTTGGGAATTTTTTGCGCACGCAAGGACATACCAAGAGCCGAGAGAAGCTTCTGATGTTGAGTCCTTCGCGTACGCTGAATTGGAAAATTCTCGCGGACGCGAAAAATTTCCTCAAGCTCGAGGAATTTTCACGCACGCGAGGACCTTCCATGGCCGAGGTGAACTCTCAAATATGGGCCTCGCGTGCGCTAAGTTGGAGTATCACCGCGCATGCGAGAATTTGCCACAGCAGATGTAAACTCCTATCCTTGCGTCTCGCGTATGCTGAGATTAGAATTCCTACGCACACGCGTGAATCTTCCATGGTCGTTGTGGACTCGTGAACTTGGGTCCCGCGTACGCTAAGTTGGAGATTCATCGCGGCGCGAGAATTCACCACGGTCGAGAGAAGCTACTGATGTTGGGTCTTCCGCGTACGCTAAGTTGGGAAATTCTCGCGCATGCGATGAATTGCCCCGAACTCACTTGAGCTTCGCGTGCGCTATGATGAAAATTTTCCACGCACGCGGAATTTTCCATGGCCGATGTAAACACCTAAATTTGGGTCTCGCGTACGCTGAGTTAGTATTTTTTCGCGCACGCAACGAAGTATTGAGGCCGGAATAAGCTTCTGATGTTGGGTCTTTTCCGTATGCTAAGTTGAAAGATTCTCGCGCACGCGATAAATTTTCCCGGGCTCACTTGTACCTCGCGTACGCTATGTTGGAAATTTTTTACACACGCGAGCATCATCCATGGTCGATGTGAACTCCTTAACGCGATCCTCGCGTGAGCTAAGTTAAATGAAGTCTCGCGCCAGCGTCCATGTGAACTCCCAAAACTCGGGCGTCGCGTACACCAAATTGGAAATTTCTTGCGCACGTGGAATCTTACCCGGCCAAGTGATGTTAGGTCTCGCGTGAGCCAAACTGGAAATATCTCGCGCACGCGAAAATTTTCCACGGCCGATGTAAACTCCTTCATTTGGGGCGCGTACCCTAAGTTGGTAATTCATCGCGCACGCGAGAAACTAACAAAGGCCGACAATAGCTACCTGATATTGGGTACTTCGCGTACGCTCAGTTGGGAAATTCTCGCGCACGCGACGAATTTCCTCGGGCCAGCACTTGAGATTGTGAGACAGATGACATAAAACAAAGGCTTTGGACTCATCTCGTTGATTAAACAAAGAGACTACGAAAAAAAAAAAAATTGATACAGTCACAATAGAGGCTGAGAGGATGCCAGGTAGGAGATTCAGTAAGGTTTTACTCACAGAGACTCAAGACACCAAGTGCATCAATTGACAGCACAAGCAATGAAGTTATGACAATCCTCATTCGACAGGCCACACAGCATTTGTCATAGTCAATCACTCACGCCACATGAAACTGAAAGAGTGAGAAAAGGAACAAAGAATCATTTTCAAAATAGGGAAGATCGTCTTTTAGTTACATAAATAATACTTATCTGATAACTCCACCCGTTACACTACAGCTGTTTCTCGTAGACTCTGTGGATCAACAATAAACTCGGAGTCGGAGGTAAACGACATAAAACGAACTCCATTAAAAGCCGGCTGCTAACGGACGCACCAAGATCAGCTGTAGCAGAAAACACAACATGCTTATGGGCATTTCTTCCGCTGCATCAGTTGTCTGATTCACCGATTTGCAGGCGATCGCCCGCAAACATCCAATAACACATCACAATCAGACTGATACACGCCTCGCCCACAGCACGATAAACAACACAACCAAAAGCATTGCGTGAAAAAAATAATTCCATTATGATGATGCAGTGCGTGCGTGCAGCCGCCGCCGCCACTGCCGATACACTGCCATCACTGCCCAGCACTGCAGGACTCCATCACACTCGCGTTCACTGCAGTCTAAATTCGATGCAACACACGCTCCGTGAAATCTCGCGAAAAAATATCTTACTCGGCATCTACGCACGAGTCGGAAACACGGCACATCGCGTCAAAACAACAATAGCAGACAACACAAATATTCGATGTAATGCTTTTGTGTAATGATTAACTGCTAATCATTACACGCTTAGCATTACAAGCGAAATGCCAAATTTTGAGTAAAAGTTACAAAAACCACGAGGGTTTACAAAGAATTTTGAATAGACGAATGAAATTTACAATTTTTTTGCTACCCCCCGGTTACAATATGTACACACCTTCTGAAACAGATTGTATATTAATTATAATCATTGATCGCTATACGGTTTAGGTACGTCTGTTTATTTTGTATTGAAAGTGGATGGCAAGAGGATGAATGTGAAACGTTATGCCATTACTACCTTCACCCCTTAAGGGGACGTCGGAGCCCTATCAATATTGTACAGTTACCGACATGATCGAGTTTTCGTATTTCTCGATGAATTTTTGAGATATCAAAAATCTAACGAGTAACGCCGATTCTATGAGCCATACAGAATCGGCGTTACTTAGTAGAATCCCGATATCTCGAAAATTCATCGAGAAATCCGAAAACTCGATCATGTCGGTATCCGACATCCTCTTAATTTGAACACTCATTTCAACCATTTTTTGATATTATACGTTAGAGGCCAAGGGTCGATCACTTTCAAGTATCTATATTCCACACGCTCACAATAAATTACTCCCACTTTCGCCCAACTAACTCAACGCTCGATCATACCTCAGATATTTATTATGCACCGGCGGTGCTCCTCGCTCACATCATCCCAGGGGGGCAATTCTCGCCTTCTACATATACCTACAACACAACTCAACAGAACCACCCGCTTGTGCAGTTTCGAAAATTCAATCTGTATAAGATCGTTCACCCCATATGAATGCGTAACCGATAATCGACTGATGGTCAGTTTTATACATGTTTGAGTTTGATGGGCTCTCGATTTCTTGCTCATGCAATCGGACAGTTTTTATACGCTCGATCGAATACAGAGGGACTAAGTGGCGATCGTGTATATTATGTATATTGTAGGCTATATAGGCGCACCTGGAATCGGGCGCTCGTCTAAATGGGTGAAACGCTCCAATGCATGAGTGTATTCATTCAGATATGGCCTAAAAGAGCCCTACCAGGATCCATGAAAAGTAGCGGCTACACTTTGCTATCGAATTTCGACAGATCGAACCTTGATGATGAGCTGTCTACTCGTTCGATCGATAGCAGTATAATGTGTAGATGTTTAGACAATTATTATGTTTGTTTCATGTTGCATGGAGAAAACACGTGTCTTTCTCTGGAAATCTGGATTTATGTCGAGGGCATCAGATTTTCAGCGATGGGGAAGGCAGTGTTATGGGTTATCGGTATGTAATCTTGACATCTGTAGAGCGCTCAGAATGAATGTTTCGTTGGAAAATTTATAGATAAGGAGGTGCTGGCGTACACAAGCTCATTTTTGTTTCTCACGCAGGATATGGTATAGATAGTGACATGAAATGTATTTTTGAGACTTGCCGACGAACTTGTCAAAATCAGACATTTTTATCGCAATAATCTCCACTTTGAAGAAAATTTCTCAAAAAAGAATCCTCATCTTCTTGCAGTTTACACGAGGCTTGATTTGATAACCCTTCATGTTTATGATTTTGCTACTTATCTACGTATATGTTTGCAAAATAGAAAAGAACTCGTTCGTTGATGATTAAGTTTACGAGAAATAAATGAAAAAAAAAAAGAAGCAATTTTCACTATGCAGATGGGTAAAATTTTCTCTATAACCGCAGATAAACCCATTTTTTATTGGTTTTGCAAATAAGGTAGTCAGAGTTGTTCAACAAATAAATCGTGAGAGTTTTTCTGTAAGATTCGTCCCAAGAATTTTTTCTTATAATGATTTTATCGCAAGAAAACGCTGAATCAGTAAGAAGAGTCGATCGAAATTTCCTATCAATTTTCATTTTTGGGCGATTTGCGTGACGTTTCGGCTATGTCATATAGCCCTCTTCAAGCTTAAAAAACGTGTGATATACGTGTGAGTCATACCAAGAGATCAAAAACGTATTTGCCTCAAGTGATACTTGGGGTCAATAATTGTCACAGCTTGATCATTATGTATGACTATTCCACAGATGTTCTTGTGGTTACGGCTTTTTTTATGATCTCACAGTATTTTCAATGGGGTTAACGAATTCCATCCTTCTTCCGATCGACTCTTTCTACTGATTCATCTCAAGGAATTTCCTCCAATTACACTATTCTGAGTTGTTCGACACGGAAAAGAACAGTACTTTGCTTATCCCATGCATTACAATTATTCATCAAATTAAAATATCTTGAATGTTCATCAATTGATTTGGCAATTGATACCTATCGAGATTTTACAGAAGGTTCTCGAGAAGGTTGGTTGACTGTATGAGCTTTTTTGATTAAATCTTCCGATAAATTAAAATAGTCTAACAATTCTCCAATGCACCGTAGACGGTTTGAAGATGTTTTTGATCGACGGTAAATAATTGCTTCATGCAAAATTCATTTTATAAAACCATGTCTAACAACACTATCAAACAGTTTGGGTGAAGACTGTTGGATCAAACTGGCGTATATATTTGTGAATCTTAAGAAGACTTTTTTACCGTATGAAACTTCGTCAAAGATGCAAAACGTCATTATTTTTTTGTTGGATGCAGGGCAAGGACGCCACGCCCGGCTCGTGATCTTTTTGTAACGTGATCTAATGCCACACGCGTGCAATTATGAAGACAGGTATCGCATTTCGCAAGACGCGCGAGACAGATCAAGCACAGTCCACGAATTTCGTAAGAATATACCGCTATATACATCATAACTTGAGAACTATATCTATCATGTAGTACTTACACCCCTGCACTAGATTTTCAACACAAGCATATGAAGTGTTGCACGACAGATTCACCTGGACAAAAAAGTACCATCGACTTAGAGGGTACCATATATTTTAGCATATTTACTCAAATTTAGTGAAATCCGAGACAGTTACTCATGCTGTGTTGACTTAAGGGCAAGAACGGGCCCAAGCCCAAGATCCTTAAAATTCGCCGGAGAAACGTTGCGCGGCCCTCTAGATTGAAAACTGACCAAAACAATCGGTATGAGCATTCAAGCGAGAGATGATTGGGTTGTAAGAGAAGAATAGTAGGAAAGAATGCCAGCCCGCAGGTTTATCATGTAAACGGGTCGTCGTCGTCGTCGTCGTCGTCGTCGTCGCAAGGGCAACCGGAGACATCGCGCTTATGGTAGAATATCGTCATGAAGATGCTGCCGCCCGGACCCGCATGATCGGGGACCCCCCGTGCGTTCGCTCATCGCCATCTCAAACCCATATATTTATAGATGGTTATACGCGTGTGGGCTCCAAGATTGCGTGCACGACAAATTTGCGTGTTACTGCTGATGAATCGTCCACGATTTTCAGTCTTGCAGATAGAAAGACGATCTAGCTGCGCATGACTTCTGGCTATGGATTTCAAATTCAAAGAGAAGTGAAATATACGATTCATGGCGATAAGCAAGTGTTATGTCAGCTTTCGATCAAATTTTTAGAAAGATTCGCATGAATTCTGAATATGTAAAAGGCATAAGTGCGCCTAATTCACCTCCATTCTTTTATAATTCTGATCATGATTTGAGCCCATGTAAATATTTTTCGCAGCTTAGCTCATTTTGAAACTCGTTTCAAGACACATGAAGACAAGAAGAGAGCTGTGGTATGTGTCGATTTGACAACTTGCCTAGTTATGGTATTATATCCAGAGACGACTGATCCCATACGGATGGGGCCTTCCCTAATAAATCTTCAAGATGAGCTAAAGAATATCTCAGTCGGACGCATAGAGCCGTGAGTGGGTGACTTATTGGTGGGTAATTAAGCTCATGCGTTGATAGGTGGGATGGTTGGTGGGTAGGTGGGTAGGTGGTTGGGTAAGGATATGGGTGGATTTATAGGTGGGGTGTGGGCTAGAAGGGTTGGAGGCTGGACGGGGTGACGAGTCAGGTTGCTTAAGTAAATGGGGTGAAATATAAGAAGAATCCATTTGGACCGTGAGTGGGTGGCTTGGAAGGCAGGTCAGCGCGTGAGTTAGTAGATGGGTATAGTAGGTTGGTGGTTGGGTGGATAGGTGATGAGCGCGTGAGTTGGTAGATGGGTAGGTTGGTAGGTAAGTGGGAGTGGGGGGTTTGATGGTGGTAGTTGGGTAGCTAATAGACAGGTTTGTTCGTGCTTAGTTAGGTGGAGGATGGGTGGACTGATATGTGGGGTGCGGGGTAGATGGTGGGAGGGGGGGGGATCAGGTTGCTTACGTCAATGAGATGTAAGATATATCAATTAGCCGTATGGATTATGTAAGGTGGCTTGATGGGTAGGTGAGCGCAAGAGTCGGTAGATGGGTAGATTGGAGGTTTGGTCGATGGGTAGGAGGTAGGAGTGGATGGTTTGATGGTGGTAGTTGGGTAGATGGACAGGTTGGTGGGTACTCGGTTAGGTGGAGTGGGTGGATTGGCAGGTGGGGTGCGGGTTGAGGGCTGGGTGGCTGGATGTCAAGGCGGGTGAGCTCATAGGTGCGGCTGGATGGCTTGTGGAGTCGGAAGGTGGATAGATATTTGGAAATGAGTGGATTGATGGGTGATGTGGATTGCCAAATATGAGTGGAATATTAGCTGAAGGGGATGGTTGGTGGCGCGGATGGCGGACAGGTTTGTTAACGGGTAGGCGTGTGACTTTACGAGATGCTGGGTGCGCGGATGAGTGGTTGAGGCAGGTGGGTGGGTGCATGGGTGAACGAGATCTCGGATGATTGGTAAGATTAATGGGCCCGTGGATCGGTCGGTGGTTGAAGAGGTGAGGCTGGATGGTAGCATAGTGGGATAGTTGGTTGAATAGGTGGGTCGGTTAGCGATCGGATTGGGTTTTCAGTACTCAGTCAAACTCAATATCTCATTGATGCGCTCACTACAAATAAAAAAGCCCAAAAAATTTGAGAGGATGTCGGATACAGACATTGTTGAGTTCACAAGCCATTCGATGAGTTTTTGAGATATCGTGGTACTGATAAGTAACGCCAATTCCGTTTGGTCCATAAAATCGGCGTTATTTATTAGATTTGCAATTCTGCAAGAATTCATCGAACTGTTTTCGCGCTCGACAACGTCGATAAGCATGCAAACAGGATAGGATTCCGACATCCCCTTAACCGGGTGGTAAAAGATTTCATTCAAACACTTATTGGACTTTAATCGGCGGTTGAACAGGAAAATGATCAGGTTGGGTGATTTTCCAATCATGGGTTGGATGATCTGGTTGAAAACATAATCAATTTCCACGAAGTTCTTCAAATCATTTCAGGAGCTTATGTCTTATCGTAAACATTTACATACCGAACGAGTGGTAGCGAAAGAGTCAATTACTTACCGCTTTTTTAAAAATAAAATTAAATAGGATGCCTTTTCCCAATGTAAGAGCTCTATCGCAGGATATTTCTTGAATCGAAAGATTGATACTATCGGTTTTTCCTGCAAATTTTATTTAGCACTGTTTGTGCGACGTTTCGGTTGCTTTTGATTTTGCAACCCTTTTCAAGCTAGAATTAGGATGCCGTATGTTTTGGGTTCGGATACTGAATCAGAAGATATGAATTATTTTATCAAGTATGAATGGTCGAGGTACTTGCATTCACTCGTAACCACCAACTCAATCTATATACCGTATCATTACAAGATAGGCTCAGCTATGATGTTTGTTTTAGAACTATTCAATTTTTTGGTCTTACGAGGGGAGCACCAACCTTGCGGGTCCTGGATTTTGACGAAACTTCGGGAATCTTCTTGTTTTGGTGAGGAATGAAAATACCCAAAAGGGTTCTGTCAATGAACCCCCTATTCCGAGATACAGCTATGGAGACTAGCATTGCCAACATAGGCCCATGTAAAAGACACATATATGTATAGATATACTGACAATGCTAACCTCCATAGCTGTATTTCGGGATAGGAGGCCTATTAGACACGACATCCTTTTGGTGGGTACCTTCATTTCTCGCCAGAACAAGAAGATTCCCAAAGTTTCGTGAAGATCCAGGACCCACAAGGCAGGTGCTCATCCCCTTGTTAGTTATGCGTTGGATCGAGAACAAATCCGCAATGAAATCATAACCATTTCACATTTTTTCGCTTGTTATCGTCTCATTCATTATCTTTTGTGTTGGTGAGAAAATCTGTCTCATAAATACTTTTGCTTACCTTGTCATGTTCTCTGTAAGGCCAATTTCCCATAATTTCTAAATGATCATAGACTGCGGTAAGCCCTGATTCATTGGTTAATAAATTTGTAATGTTGCAAATCTTTTCTTAGATACTATCTAAATCATTGGGTAACGCAGTTTGGTATGGGGAATATTTTTCAAACAATAATAAGCCAATCAAGATTGGAAATTGGAAATTGTGGGTCGTCCTACCTTAGGTGCCCATCGCTGTGAACCTGTAGAATGAATTTACAGACGCTAAACACAGCTTATTAGTCGTAATAATGTCCAAAAATAAGTTGCTCGGTTAGAATAATATGAAAGCTAATAAAAAAGTACTATAATACAGGAGGAAAATTCTAAGTGTATTGATTGAAGACTAGAAGCCTAGCCAAAATCCACCGAATGATGAGATTGAAAGAGAAAGGCGAGGGATGATGAATTAAAGTCACAGGTAGTACATACATACCTACCACTTGAAAAATATGGGAGGGGCAAAATATAAAGGGAGGGTACAGAGTAATGTCGTAATGGCATCATGAAGGAAGACATTGCAAGTTTGAAGGAGGGGAGAAGCTTCGCATAATACCTACAGTTGCACAGATAGGTCTGCATGTTATAAAACCAGAGCAAAATCATACATATATATATAAAATTCAGGCTTGCTGCTGATGATCTATATATAATTTTGCGTCTGCTGCTGGACCGATGAAGCGAACAATGGAGGCGGGATGCTCATTTGTCTGCGGGCATTGTTGCTCGACCAGCCGGAAACTCGATCGCCGCCACGTCTATCTCTCCACTCATCCTACTATACATAGGCATCCCCCTTGTATTCCGATGATGCACGCGGC
Organism: Eretmocerus hayati; assembly: GCA_029851415.1. NCBI lineage: Eukaryota > Metazoa > Arthropoda > Insecta > Hymenoptera > Aphelinidae > Eretmocerus > Eretmocerus hayati. Next base: position 34,466,155 of record CM056743.1, read on the forward strand.
CGTCATAATTAAAACGCGTGCTCCTATCTTTGTCTCGCTTTGCGATATCTCAGCAAATTTGTTATTTGCCTGGGCTTCTCTCTGCATCGCAGCTCGTTACGAAACGCCAAAGCTCGTTAGCATCCATAGCAATAAAATGATATTATGGTTAGGGTAATGAGATGATACGCCCTCGATTTCATGCCAGTGAGGCTTTTCACTTCGTATGGCAGCTTGAACAAAAGCTCAGAATTTGAAATTCACGAGGCAAGATGTGAGTCGAGCTTTGTTTACAATCGTTTAGGGTATGATGCCTCAGAAATTGAAAATTTTGCCTGTTTTTTGAGGTCGGAGAACAGTGATGATAGAATTTTCAATTTTGTAAAGATCGCATTTTCTGGTTCATCTGCGACTTCATTCGTATCATTATAGCTAGGTACAACATTGAGATATCATTGCAAAAGTAATATGAACACCGTCTAATAAGGAGCACCCAGGGGTTTTGCATGCACACAGATTTGGCTGAAACTCTGAGGACAGTTTGCTTTCAAAGCCAAAAGATGAAGCTGAAGTCGCACTTGCAAAAGCCCAACCGCTTCTGCCTTATTACAGAAATCTTGACAGAAATCATTAGCATTGCCCATACTGATGGCCCATGTACAAAAAAGGTAATATTGTAAAGATGTGCTCGCAATGCTAATGTCATCAACTGTATAGCCCAAAACAATTGGGCATTTGCTGCAAGTCTAGATTTCACTTTTTGGTGGTAGAAGACCATCAACAGTTTTTCAATCAAATCCATGTCATGCAACTCCTGGATGCTTCGCGTGCAAAATTTTGGCAAAATTTCGCCCATCAGGTCAAACGATGCATTCGTCCATGAATGGTTTGATGAAAATTGATGTGAAATGTCGAGTCTCGCCTTAGCTCCATCCATTTGATTACTGGATCTGGAGAATGGTGCTTATATCAGTATTCAAGACCCTATTGATTCCTAAAAATCCTCACTGATGGACGTTTGGGATTACTTTTTGGGAGTCAGAAATCTGGAAAGCTATGAGTGCCGAGAGGTTAAACTTCGCAAAGTCTGCAGGCACCATGATGTAACGGGAATGAGGAACAGTCAAAGTTCAGATTAGCTGAAAATCGGACATGGGAATCCGTAAATTCGGAAAAATGCCCCGAATTTTCGCCAATCTCGATATATCGATCGAACGTAATTCTCGCTTCTCCGTACACACATGACGAAATTTCTCTCCATCGCAATCACTGATTTTCAAATATTAGTCATTCTGTAATTTCACATAAGAAATTTCAGTCTTTGCATGTTTCCAGATTCACAGCTTTCGAAAAACTGACCCCACTCACTCGGAATAGTAAAAATACCGAGATTTCCGAGTCTTTAGGCAATATGAATTTTCAACCCTTCGCATCCCTGGTACTCAAATATTTGATTTTCCGTGATCTTGCATCTCAAAAACTTTGATTTTTCCAAATGTTCGACATTCCCGCACAGTTTGAATTCATTCAAACTGTTTTTTTTTTTTAGATCAAATGTATAGATATAACAGTTTATGACGATTCACATGAAAATATTTCCAACGAAGACGAGGATGTAGAACTTCGCCATCATTTTTCGGTTCAAGAGTTACATATTTGATTTTTGAGCCAAGAAATGAGCTCTTTCCCACTGTGCAGTATCACCGCCGCAGTACATGTACATACTTGTGACACTCCCATGTGACTGCTTATCAAACATTTTGACCCACATCAGAACTCACAATCAGTCTTATAATACCATTGATCAAATTATTTTATATTAGTCATATCAATTTTATGAATAACTCGATAAATCTCATTCTCTTACAAACACTTCCACATGACTACTTCTTGCATACAGTTCTACTGATGCGACGCCAATATATAGCGTATATCGCAGACTTGAATGGGCGCACCGAGGTATCAAGAATTGCGAATGAAGCCTTATCCTTTGACGTAAATATCCTGCCCGTTCATCTCTACGTTTGTACATAATATCATGCGGCACGATAACAGAGATGAGTTAAAGCTCGCGACGTATATATACTGTAGCCGATTATATTCACTGTTACGACATCAATGTATGGTGAGATGTATGGGGATGTTTAATACGTGAACGGGGCGGACCCATTCAGAGATGCGGCCCATTCACCACTTCAGTCACTATACGCAGATAAAAAACGAAAAAATTGCAAAAAAAATTGAACCCAGACCGCAACTCTGGTGACGATGTCTGCGTGCATATATCCCTTCTCTGGGATGCATCGTACGTCGGATTGGATCGCCGGTTAAGAAGGAAGCGGCAGCGATGATGTCCTGGCCTCCGAGACTCGGGCAAAAGGTAAGGAGGTATAAAAAAAAGATGAAAAAGGAGGGAGAGCTGTAGTTTCGGAGGTCTTGTAATCCTCCGAACCCGGCGAGAGCACGTCGTGACGAATTTGTCCGCGATGTCCAATGAGCCAGAAGCTGGCCAGTCGGCGAACGTGCTCAACACTACACTCGATAAACTCGTATGTTGTATAATAACCTTCTATCTTGTGCATGTGCCCTCTCTCCTCTTGCTCTCTTTTTTCCTTCACTGTTTGTCCATTTTCCCCCTTTTTTTTCAATTCATGAAGAATTTTCTGCTTTAGTACAGGCGGAGGCCCCTACTTCTGACTGGACGGCAATGTTCTTGGGATGGAAAATATACAACAATTTTGAAACTCTGAAAAGTTGACTTCATCCCTAATGGTAAATTGAACCAAGATATTTTTGAATCGCCTGTTTCTTGGCTTGGAGCGGTACGAAAATTTGATGCTGAGGCCTTGAAAGATATAGTTCAGCTGCTCTGATGATTGTGTTGCGATTTATCTGACAAGTGCGTGGAAGTGGTTGGAACCCCTGTTTTGATTCCGGATTCCGGAAAAGCACAACAATTTACATCCAAATATGACTTTCTCACAATTCTTTAGATGACATCTAGGGGTCATTTGAGGGTCAAATTTAACTGGTCAGTGGTTGAACGTCTCAGAAGTAGAGCGATAATCTAGGTTAGGAAGATTCCTCTCAGAAGAGATCTTCAGAGTTACTTGAATCCTTCTCCTGTGATCTTGAGCTTAACTTTGACTTTCATTGAGAGCTAGCTTGATTTTCACAATGGTTTCACTATTTGTACTCTGGATTCTGAAAATGTGCCAAATTATGAGTCGAAATATGACTTTTTGCCTCGAATATAGTGGGCTTTGTATCAGCACAAAAACAGAAGGAATTAAGAACTAGGCAAATTGATTTGCATCCGGGGATGCAAATCAGTTATCCTATAATTCTTTTCATGTAGCTTCGGCTATGACAAACTGGAAGACATATTGACCCCTAGCCATTTTTAATCCTTCAAACTGTAACATATGAAATTCTATAAGAAACCAACTGATTGTTTGCTCATCTTCTCATGACACCTCCAAATTTTCTACTAGTGCAGTAAACTCACCGAATTTCACCTCTTGCTATCTGAGAACCTATTAGATTCCTTTTGAACCAAAAGCAAGTGCACTATCCGTCCTTGAAAAGGCCCTAAACAACATCGCGGACATTGTATCTCTAGAATTCCTGAGAAAGAGCTTTGCCTGGTTCACCTTGCAGTCGATCGTCAGGAACACTGTTAAAAAATTTTGCAGCAAGTTGTAAGACTATGTGAGTACAGCTATATATAAAACCATGGATAGGTATGTACATTTCTTGTATGTCGCGCATTGGTGAGAGCGGGCGGAGGAAGCTGCGGGAGGAAAGTATAATAATGAAAAAAAAAAGGGGGAGGACGAGAGTCGCAAGTGATGGTGTCTTATTACCACCCTGTACAGATAGGATGCAACTCTGATGCATATGGTGACCGCAGAGTCCGAACCGAGTCCATGCAACCAGGGAAATGGACGAGCGAAATCGGTCCGTCGGTTGTTCGCGACGGTATGGTGCTCTCGCTCGCGGATGTCACTGCCCGACGTGCAATAGCGGCATTGCACCGATTTCCTTCACGCTTCACGAAGCAAATCGTATAAGCTGCTGCAGTCTCCCGCAAGTCTCGTGTGTCCACACCTTTGCAACTTGTCTTTTCTGTTTCTATCTATATACCCTTTTGAATCAGCCCCACGCTCTAGAACTTCGTCTTGCTCTGCTTCTTTCTAGCGATGAAAAAATTACGCACCTTGAGTGTAAGGTAGGCCGTGCGTGACTGTAAAAATGCAAATCTGATGTAGATTCATAATTCTAGAGACTAGATATGTCTGTAACATAGATCAATGCTATAAAGCTCGTCTGATAGCTGACGCAAGCTCGCGTACCTTTGCCATGCACCTTCTATTGAAGTAGCCTACATTTTTTTTTCAATTTTGTGAGTGGAACTACTAGGCTCTACTTGACCAAGAAGGACTTTATCAGGGGTCATTTGAAAGGTACGTACTTTAAGTTGGCATTGATCATATTTATCAGTACGAATTTGGATCTTCCCAATTTGAGCTTGAAAAAGTGCCAACTTTGATGATTTTTGGAAGAATTTTCTGGGTCCCGCAGTCCAAAGATACAGTAATGTTTTGAAATGGATCTCAAGAGACTTGAATTTATGAGACATTTTCTCTGAGGAGAGTTTTCCGAAAAAAACTAGCACCCTTACTAGAAAATGACAAAGAGATTCACTTTTTGGGGTATGTTCCAAAGGTTTCTCGTCCTCTCGATCATGATATGATGCAGGACAGATACCAGGGTCAGAGATTATATTTCGAATTTAGGTGTGAGTTTTTGCGAAAAATCTTTCTTTACAGAAAATTTCATAGCTCGGAGTAGAAGTAACGCAGAAGAATGTTGGAGAACGGGTTTTGAAGCTCTAGTAGACTTTTACTTGTATGTCTTTTGAGATCCATCCCAGAATATTCCTGTACCTTTGAGCTAGCCGAGCCAGAAGATTGTCCCAAAAATCATCGAAATTGGCACTTTTTCAAGCTCAAATTGGAAAGGTCCATCATGAATCTCCAGTATGTATCTGGAAATTTTGCCCACTTGGCGAGCTCCAGCGACGGCATCAGCCCCAATCCCAGACCCTGCCTCAGCCACGCCCCTTCCACCGCGCCAGCCCCAGTCCCAGTCACAATCTCAACCACAACCCCAGCCTCAGCCTAAGTCCAGCCTCAGCTTCGGCCCGGACCCGGCCGAGCCCCAGCCTTAGCCCAAGACCTAGCTCTAGCCTTAGCCCAGCCTCACCCCAAGCCGTAGGCCCAGCCTCATCCCAAGCTACAGGCCCAGCCTCATCCCTAGCCACAGGACCAGCCTCAGCCTCAGCCATACCGCCAGTCTCAGCCACTGCTCAGCCTCAGTCCCAGACTCAGCCTCAGCCCAGCTCCAGCCTCGGCCCAGTCCCAGCCTCAGCCCCAGGCTTACCCTCAGCGTCAGCCTAGGCCAAGCCCCAGCCTAGCTTCAGCCCCAGCCTGAGCCCCAGCCTTAGCCTCAGCCCCAGGCTTACCCTCAGCGTCAGCCTAGGCCAAGCCCCAGCCTAGCTTCAGCCCCAGCCTCAGCTTAGCCACAGACCCAGCCTGAGCCCCGGCCTTAGCCCAGCCTCATCCCAAGCTACAGGCCCAGCTTCATCCCTAGCCACAGGACCAGCCTCAGCCTCAGCCATACCACCAGTCCCAGCCACTGCTCAGCCTCAGCCCAGCCCCAGCCTCAGCCTCAGCCCCAGGCTTACCCTCAGCGTCAGCCTAGGCCAAGCCCCAGCCTAGCTTCAGCCCTAGCCTCAGCTTAGCCACAGACCCAGCCTTAGCCCAAGACCTAGCTCCAGCCTTAGCCCAGACTCACTCCAAGCCACAGGCCCAGCCTCACCCCGAGCCACAGGCCCAGCCTCATCCCAAGCTACAGACCCAGCTTCATCCCTAGCCACAGGACCAGCCTCAGCCTCAGCCATACCGCCAGTCCCAGCCACTGCTCAGCCTCAGCCCAGCCCCAGCCTCAGCCTCAGCCCCAGGCTTACCCTCAGCGTCAGCCTAGGCCAAGCCCCAGCCTAGCTTCAGCCCTAGCCTCAGCTTAGCCACAGACCCAGCCTTAGCCCAAGACCTAGCTCCAGCCTTAGCCCAGCCTCACTCCAAGCCACAGGCCCAGCCTCATCCCAAGCTACAGGCCCAGCCTCATCCCTAGCCACAGGACCAGCCTCAGTCTCAGCCATACCGCCAGTCCCTGCCACTGCCCAGCCTCAGTCCCAGACTCAGCCTCAGCCCAGCCCCAGCCTCGGCCCAGTCCCAGCCTCAGCCCCAGGCTTACCCTCAGCGTCAGCCTCAGCCCCAGGCTTACCCTCAGCGTCAGCCTAGGCCAAGCCCCAGCCTAGCTTCAGCCCCAGCCTGAGCCCCAGCCTTAGCATCAGTCTCGGCCCCAGTCAAACCCTAAGCTCCAGCCTTAGTGACAGCCCCAGCGTCGGCCCCAGCCACAGCCCAGCCTCAGCCCCAGCCCATTCATTCAAAAGGAAAGTTTTGGGTGATTGGATCTTAGAACAACTGATCGCCCTATCAAATCAACTAAGTAGCCCAACCCGTACGGAAAAGTCTAAAGACATCACCAGCTACATCAACACGGACCCACCAGACGACCAGACCCACCGGACCCGCCGACCCACCGACCCATCAACAGCACCAGCGATGCCACCACGATACGAGGCATCCGGACGGATAAAATTGGACACGCGGTTAATTATTATAATTATGTAGAGGATTCCGTGGTTCGGTCAACTGGGGTAACTTTGGGACGAAATAAGCTCCTTTGCTTTTGTATTCCTTAAAACTCATGTAACTTGTACATTTTGCATGAGAATTGCATCGTGTCTGTGGTCAATCGAATGTTTACAGCACCAGTTTTCGATTCACGGGTATATTATATGAAACAAGAGTCGGACGTCCGTGGTCGGAGCTATGGGCGCTCAAATTCGTGCCATATAAAGCTACCTCGGTTTGCAGAAGGTACACAAACTTTCAATCTTGAGTCTACAAAAATGAAACTGAATGAAAATACACTAATGCAACGATGAACACGTCAAGATATCTGTACAGACAAGTGAAATCTAGTTCAGATATCCTGAAGTCATCCTGCAAAGGTTGCAACTATACTAGTTTTTCAGAGACACTTTTTCTTGGATCAAAAACATTCTTTTGTAGATGCCTATTAGAAATGAAAATACAACATTGATGGTGCCACTTGCATTAAAATTATGATAGCATAATCATATATTGACCGTCTTTCCAGATTAGATGAGTAGATAAATTTGCGACTTGAGATCATGTCGCGTACAATAAGAAAAGTATGGACCACAATTTAATTCTCGAACTACTACCGAACGGAACAAGATTGGAGAGCTCATCATACTTTCAATAACACACTCGTACACGAAGGAAAAAAAATCGCCACACATTTTCGCTAAGCTATACGAACATCGATGGGATATGAAAGGATGTCGAACGCTCGGTACATGGAGCAAAGTGTACGGAGGCATAAATCTCTCGACTAATTCGAAGCTAGAAGGATGAAGGGAGAAAGGCTCTCGCTTCATTATTATCCTCATCATCGTCATTATTTTATCGAGCGCGAAAGGCGCGTGTTTTACTGCTTACGGAGCACATCGTAAAACGACGCCAGCCAATACACATTCGAATGCATGCGTGAAATCTGCAACGATAAAACGATAATTGATTTCTCCAATGCGATGCGCTGCATACCTTTGCCATTTCCGGTTGATACTTTTTCTATTTATGCAAGTTTGAATGGTCAACGATTGAATTTAGATTGCTTCTTGAGCTACTGCGCGCGCACTTATGATTGAGTGATTTATGTGATTTTTTGTGGGGAGTATATGATGAGCTACTGTCGAGAGATGGATAATTTGGTGATGCAAATACGTGTCTTGCTCGAGAGCAATTTTCAAATGGGAAAGTATTACATATTTACTGTATTGAACTTGGGGTATGACTGACTGGCTATTAGCGCTCCTTAGCAGTTTTAATCTGAGTTTTAGGCTGGAATTTATAGACGTTACTAACAGTAAGCGAGTCCCTAAGCTAGTGATGGTTAGTTAAAGTTAGGTCAAGATTTCAATCCCACGGCATTGGCAAAATACCTAACCTTCACTGACCACCACTAACTTGAGTGCTGAGTAGCGTCTATAAATTCCAGCCTTAGTATCGATGAACTCTTTGGCATATCCGGCTTCGATTGTAAATAGCAAATTTTATTTCTGCATCTGACGCATAATGTGATGTGATTGTCAATCTCATAAGTTATTTAAGAAGCTTGTCTTGTTCATGATGATATGGTAGACATTTGATAGAATTTTGGACTGGGTGCAGTAAGAGAATCCGCTGAGCTACTTTTCTCTCGACTATCAAACATGTACATGAATGAATTCACTGTGGAATACAACATTGCTCCCACTCTTTTCCCTGCTGTTGAGAATCACTTGGGTCTGAATTAATAGAATAATTTTTCGCCAATAACCGAGACATTAGGATAATCGTTCTTAATTGGTGCAAAAATTCGTCAAATAATAGCTACTATTAGTGATTCTATTGCAAATACGTTCTAGTAGTGCTTGCATGAAATTGTCAATGGATATGTAATAAGGGCTAAAAAGGGACCATGAAATTAGCTCATAACTCCGTCATATGGATTGGCGGATCAGCGTATGCTTATTGTGCATGATTACACCCGCTGCGTTCACTCAGTCATGAGGCTATAAGGTGATGCTCTAATAATATACTAGAAATCCCTTACATATGGGTCTTTCCATCACATCGACTTTAGCAGTACCAAGCTTGATGCATGCATTCTGGTCTCTCTTGTTCAAGGTTTTAGCTGGGACTAGATTTATGTGAGCTCGTCTTTCACTCTTCAAAAAATGTTGTGCCTTTTGCAGACTCATTATCATCAGCCATGCATAGTCATCAAAACAGTTGAATCAAAGAACGTGATGATTTTCAAATAAAAATTCTGGTGTTAACTTACTACCCCAGCTTGACATCATTGACTGTGTTACGCATTGTTGATACGAAAATCAGCACTCAACATCTCATTCTTCAAAGTTTTGAATGAACTTCTGAAAGGTGAATTACTAATCGAAGTCTTACATCATAGATCCAAGTTTTACGGTTCATTGTTGTAAATGCAGTTGTCGACAAAAGGTGCGAGTAAGTAGACATAAATGTAATTCATCCTTGTTGAGTTAATTTTTATCATACTTTTCAAAGATTTTTAATTTTTTTCATCATACTCCTGCTGAATTCTATCAATATATATGAAAATATGAATCAAGAAATCTCAGTTTTTATTACTGGCAGTTGTCGGATCGGCTAAAAAATAATGAAAATGCGCTTTTATGGAATTCTTAAGGAAATCCATCTAATTTGATTACTCTCGAGCTATTTTTGCCTCCGATTCAAATCTATATTCCATAAAATTCCAGCACGTCTCATTTCATATCGAAGCAGCTTCTGGAATTTGACCCAATAAGGGGTCTACAAGGATTGGATTTTGGGAAAAGTAAACTATTTGCAACGAATCATAATCCAGATTGCCCAATTGCCAGAAAATAAGCTATGAATTTCTCGCAATGTCCGATTTCATCATGCATGGTTAACGCAGATCCAGCCGCAAAAAGGACGCTGGATGTTCATCTATAATCGATTGTTTCTTTTTTCTTCTTCAACTCTGACGTAGAAATTATTACTGCGGGTTTTGAAATTTTAATATCACAATATATACAATTGATTTGATTTAATAAATATAATTGATTTTGATTTCATCCAATTCGGGAAAGCCGATGATATCCCACCTTTTTCAAGTGCATGCATTATAGTTCTAAAGAAACATTACATAAATCAAATCACAGATTGTTGATCGAAATTTTGATTATTCAAAGTGTCCCCTCATTTTTTCGTAAGCTCATCTCATCACTTTTTACGTGGAATATCCCATATAAATGTATGTGGAACTTGTCTTGATCGGATGTAACCGCCTACCTGGGGTGATGTTTATTAATGCGGCGCTAGATCCGAACATCCGATCGGTCGCCCGCGATCGAGATCCATGCACGAGCAGCAGATGGCCTACGGGGATAAGCCAAGGCCGATCCTCACCATCCATGTATAGTAAGCTCGATCTACAGGGCTTGCTTTGTGAATGGACTGATGAAACTCGTCTCACTTGCTGATCTCTATGGATATATTAGCAGATGATTCAAACGTATTTGGTCGTCGGTTTTGGCATACATTACGATACACGAGTAAGGAAAAACGTAAGGTGTTTTGTCAGTTTCTCAGAAGCTCTTGGCTAAAACTGGCCGATTATGCTCACTTTTCAATTTTGTGATGTGTGTGAATGATTGATCGTCGACCGCAAGAATTGGTGGCGCCTAATACAACGCTTGACAAAATTTGTAACTCACGAGGGATAACAAGTTCGATTTATGACGACTGTCATCGGCCGTAAGAGACCTGTCATCAGAACGAGGGATTATACACTTCACATGATGAAAAGCTTCGGCAGACCAGCAAAAGAATACAAGGAAGTTGACGAGTTTGAAGTTGGTGAGAGCTAGATGCTGAAGGGTATAATTTATGCCAAAATCCATCTTCATCAAGATCTCGCGAGGCAATGCCGGTCCGAATTGTAGAGAACTAAAGAAAATTATGTCCAGGTATCGATAACAGGTTTCTTGCACTTATCGTCGTGGTACAAGGGGATTAGTCACCGTGGCGTGTGTGATGATTCTATTTTACAGAAAACTTGTTTTGGACGAAGTTGAGCAGATTTTCCAAAGTTGAAGGCAAGGATAGACCAAAAATCGAGCAAAAAACTCATTATCGAATTTCGGTTCATTTTGATTCATTTCGTGCGCACTTGTTTGCACTTGAATTTTGCCAGGTTTTTGATCTTGAATCATAATTTTTATCAAATTTAGCAGAACTAGAGTGATTATGGCAGGTCTCCATGATAGATTTGAATCCGTACATGCAAAAAGAGACCTTCGATACACGGGATCTTCATATACTGAAGATTCCTCTTTGAATGTACCGATTAATTTCCGCTGATGTGACATTTTCTTTTTCATTCTGGAAGAAAATCTTCATACTCCCACAATCATATTTCTAATTGAAGCTTTATAAATCTTTATTCGAGTTGTAATCTCTTTGAAATAATTCATCGGGCATCAGCAATACTCAACAACATATGAGATTAGAATATTCCAACATGATCACGCGAACATGCCGTTCAATTCGAACTTGAGCGGCCGAGTTTTGAAAATGTTTTTTTATTTCTGTTCGATGAAATGTCGGTACACGAGATTTATGCATTACAAAGACGAATGATCGACAAATAATGCAACGGAGGGGTATAACGTTATCACCTTACTATCCCTTCTCAAACAAAATTCTTGTCCTCTAATACTTATCCTCTTCGCCATGAAGAGAAGCTCAACAAAAAAGCCTTCAAAGTTTCAGCTCCAGTCAAATTTTGTCTCGTGCACGATTTAGAGTCACCATAAAGGTCTGCAAATCGTGCAAATATGCGTCTCGCTAGATTGCTATATTCATCACGAAATTAGCTATTCAGAACTTGTGAAGCATTATTAAGAAATGGAATTCAACAAAGTAGCGGGGAAATAGCCAACTACAGTGAAAATCCGATGACGGGGCTGATGGCACACGACAGTGTTAGACAGTGCTTGATGTGCCCAAGTCGAGTATTGCGAGGAGCGGACGAAGTACGGCGTCGTTATAAACGTATTTGATTATTCAACAACAAATTTCCTCATTCTTCGTATTTCGGAGTGACTTTTCTGCCTATAACTTGTTTTGCCAAAGGGGATTTTATCCGTTGTCATAACAACTCACTGGAATTGAAAAAGGTAAGCGAGCATTGGAAAAAATAGGCCTTCAAATGATCAGGAGACAAGTTTTCGAATAGCAAGCCTCTAATAACATTGGTGAAATGTCCAACACACGCGGCCCGGTCTGACGAGGGGGGCACCAACCTTGCGGATCCTGGATCTTGACGAAACTTTGGGAATCTTCTCGTTTTGGTGAGAAATGAAGGTACCCAGAGGGGTTTCGTCCAATGGGGCTCCTATCCTGAGATACAGCTATGGAGGTTAGCATTGTCAGTATATCTATATATGTCTCATTTTAACATAGGCCTATACGGACAATGCTAATTCCCATAGCTGTCTCTCGGGATAGGAGGCCCATTGGACAAAACCCTTCTGGGTTACCTCCATTTCTCACCAAAACAAGAAGATTCCCAAAGTTCCGTTAAGATCCAGGACCCACAAGGTTGGTGTTTCCCTTATGAGTATGACATTATTACTGTGCTTTGAAAATTCGATCGAGTGTAAAAAATGCGACTATGCTTTGATGGAAAATGACATGGAAAGAGTTTTGCTAGCGTTGCGCAGATCCATGAAACTTATTATCCATCGCTTTATTCTTAGCCTTATGGATGGAGATTACCTATTGTTTTATGTGTGTGTACTAAAAGCTGATTAACGGTGAAAGACGTAGCTCAATTTGAAATTTGCTTATCACGATTGATTTGAAATGAACAACGAGCTGTCGATTAAATCGATATAGACGTGATGGAATATTATAAAGGTATACGGATTCCAATTGATATGCGTTGCTCCAAGCGGCGTTCTTCTTCTTCGAGTGATGTTTTTCGATGATTTATCATATACTCACTCAATTTAACATTCATCGACGCCAACGGAACCAAAAGAATCTGATTACTTACATGGTCAATTTATCATTGTTTTCAGATAACAGATTGCTATAATGAACGATACAAAAACTACAGCAAGTCTGAAGTGGGAATTTAACTATGGAACCATGAGAGTAAATAATGTGGCGTCAAAGGTAGAGGGATATGACCACATGGAGTCTCCAACTTTCTTCGGAGGAACTGAAAAAAATTCTTCGTGGAAGTTAGAACTCTTGAGAGGTGGGCATTCTTCACTTTACAGGAATTTTGCATTGCATCTTGTTACCAGTGATGCTCGTGAACTGAGTGTCAAATATCACGTATCCGCAGAATCGTATAATTCATTTTATGGAGGTATTAGTAGTATAGTGTCAGCGCAAGGTGTGAAAGTCTTTAAAATGCCTGATGACTGTGTTGTTCAACATTCACATTTTATTCCTGCAAACTCATTCAAGGTTGAATTTGATAAAAACAATTCAATTCACATTCATTGCAAATTAGATATAGAGGTTATTTACGAAAAGTTTAAACATACGAAGGAATTCCCGATTTCGAAAAATTATTGGACCACCCAGAATTCAGTGACATAACCTTAATTTCATCACCAGAATCTTTTAAAGTTAATAAGATGATATTGATGACTAGAAGCCCTGTTTTCCTTGCAATGTTTGAGAACGATATGAAAGAAAAAATTGAAGATTCGGTCACTATTCCAGACATTGATCCTGCGGTGATGCGCGAATTGTTACGCTATATTTATAGCGGAAGAGTGCAATCATTTGATAAAGTTGATGAACTTTTTCGGGCTGCAGACAAGTATCAAATAGATGATCTCAAACGCAAATGTTTGGAAGTACTTTGTGACAAAAAAACAGTTGAGAATGCTATAGAGTTGCTTCTTGCAGCGGACTCTTGCTCTGATGAGAGATCTAAATATCGCATCACTTTATTTATTGTAGACAATATAAAAGAGATCTTTGGTACACCAGGTTTTCAATTATTAGGTGATGATGCTTTGTTGAAAAAAATTTTGTGGGAAACAATTGACAGACGTATCCTATAATCACAATCATCACGCTTTTCGAATAGTGTTAATATTCTTACAGAATGTTGATGATATTTTGTACCCTATACTTGTAACTGTCTATTATTCAAAATATGCTAGTTTGCGCCTCCTAGAAAAATAAATTCATAATTTTCATACAGATGTGTTCAAAGTTTTTCTGAGGCCCACATACTTATTTTTATGAGTATAACTTCGAGGTATTGAAACCATTTCAATGTCCTCTCAACTTTGTGATATTACCAAAAAAATCACAATCTTCATGAAGAGGGTTTGTCACGAGGTAGGCGATTGCCGCACTTGGGCAATCGCACCGTCGTGGGTTCGGCAAAGTAGATCGAGCGATGCAATCCGCGAGATATGCATCGCGCGATCACGTTTTGCCGAACTTTGCACTTTTCGGCCTGGCCGACACATCGCGGATCGCGGGCATATAAGCCGCGATCCGTGCGCGCCGCGCCAGACCGCTCATTCCACTCACTCTCATTACACACCACTTTGTATATCAATTCTGCATTCATTCAATATATATATATCATTCCATCTATTCCCGAGTATTTCACTTATCGTCGATCACCCACGTAACAGGTTCACCAATTTTCAATTAAGGAGAGATGCTGATGAAGTTTGTGTATTCCAAATTGCAAGAGTACCCCGAGGAACGACATGAAATTTTCATCTCTGCATTTGAATTGGCTGCAAACTTATCAAACGGTAACTATCAATTTCGTAAAAATGACTAGTGAAAATTGATCATGATTTTTACGTGCTCCATAATAGAATCATAGAAGTGAGCAAAAAAAGTGCTAATTTCGTTAGGTTGAATGCGGAACCTTGAAAAACATTTTATCACACGTCTTTCTCCCAATATTTGTTTCAAAAACCATGAACTATGATCTATACTCTCACAGAGATGTGCTTCATAGACAATTTTCAAACTGAATCATCCTCAAGTGAATCCAAGCATCATCTGATTCCTTGATGATAACAATACTGTCGATTAAAAATCTCATCCCGGGGCCTACACTAGGCCGTGCGCACTGTCCATATAAGTGAATAAAAAAGCATCGATTTTTACATGATGAATTCTCACTCTTTTTATGGATATGCGTGCAACGGAGGGATGAAATTTTTTTTGGGTCCCATAGGTGGTCTAAAGTTTCTATTTTAGGCCATAGAATTGAATAAATAAGTTCAAAAAGAAATGCGAGAAATGACCCCTTTCTGTAGGTCGCTTTGGCGTGGAACCCATCATATAAGATGCAAGACCTGGTTCCGCCGTCCGCGTCGTTTGCCAAAGTTCAGGAGAAGTTTGATAAAGTTCAGGAAAAGTTTCCGAGCCCAGTGCGGGATAGTCTAATTGTTTTTGTCCAAATGAAGTTTTTCTAAACATGATGTTCGGGGAAAGTTCACATGAACAAAAATATTTTTACGCGAGATAAAAATATGAAATCAATCATATTCACTTTTGTTCCAGATCATTGTCATACAAAAACATTTAGAAGAATTTCAACATCAAAATTCTAATTTAGAAGACTTCTAACTTGCGTAGATTGTTTCGTCAAAACCGAAAAGAATCGAGCATCAACATCATACTCATCAACATGTGAGATTAGAATGTTCTAAATTGACCAGGCAAACATAAAGTATAATTCAATCTTATTGAGTAGCCGAGTTTTGAAAATGTTTTTCTATTTCTATCTGATAATATAATGGTTTATAGTACGAGAGACGAAAGATTGAGCTATACTACATCATGGCACAAGAATACAAATAACGCAAGTGGGATAATGTTATCACTTTATCCTTATCCCTTCTCAAATGAAATTCCTGTTCTCTCTCTCGTTCTCGTCTCAAAGGAGAAATTCTAAACCTCCCTGTGTAATGCCTGGAGCACAGTTGAACTTAGGCTCCTGTGCACGAGTTACAGCCTATAAGCTCTGTAATCGCAAGTCCAATAACTGTTTTATTCGAGTATATCTTGAACCGTTCGAATTGTATCGAAATTTAACTGACAGCAACTACATTTGCGACTCGCCAGATCTCTATTCATTGGCAGATCAGCGATTTAGAGCTCGTAAACAATCAGAATAGGATTTCAGCAAGGAAAACAACGTACAGTGAAAATCCGATGGTGGAGCTGATGGTTCGATCGTGTTAGATAGTGTCCATATCTCGAGTAGTATACAGTAGCAGACGAGGTACATACAGCACATCGTTGACGTATTTGGCCATTCAACAACAATTCAGACGTGTTAGTTATACTCTTGAAGATTACTTGTTTTGCCAAAGAGGATTTGACCCGTCATCATACGTATAACACCCTATTGGATTACAAAAGAGGTGAGTGAGCATGTGAAAAATAGGTCTTCAAATGTAAATCAAGTTTTCGAATAGCAAGCCCTGATAATTAGTGAACTGCCCAACAAATGAGGCTCGAATTATGAATGACAACAATACACGATTTAGAACAATTTCAAATGTCAAAATGCCAAGAGTTCTGCCAGCATCTCTAAAATTCATGAAAGTTATTCATCACTTTGGTCTTCATTTCCTTGAAATTTTTTGAACGAATGCAAGCGGCGGAATGTGCCTAACGAGTCGCCTATGCTTAATAAGGCTTACAATGTGAGAAAAAATTTTTGAGGTCACACAAGAATCGTACTGATCGACAACAAAAACTCCCTATGTATTAGCATTCCAACCGCGTAATCGCGATTATGCTGTTTTTAAATGCATGCAGTATGAATTTCCGTGTAATATGTTCGATCTGATTTTGAAATTGTGTACGTATCATATATTTGTATGATCGCATTATGTGTTTTCGGTCAAATCAACGAGTTCAATTAATATGAATGTCATGAAATCTCATTCATCTGAATTGGCTATGCCTCGCTCTTCCTGTCCCAATAATGTTTTTGGACAATTTGTCATATATTCACTCAAATTAATTTTTATCGACGCAAGCGGGAGCAAAAATTTGGCTAATTACTAACATGGATTTATTGTTTCCAGATTATCACGATGAACGACCAGAGGACTAAAGCAAGTTTGACGTGGGAATTCAACTGGCGAACTGAGAAAGCAAACGTGCCGAAGATCGAGAACTCTAAATGTCTAGAGTCTCCAACTTTCTTCGGAGGGGCTGAGAAAAATTCTTCGTGGAAGATGGAACTTCTTATAAAAGATTGTGATTTGTCACCTTTTAGAGATCTCAAATTGCATCTAGTTACTAGTGATGTCAGGGAGCTAAGCGTCTGGTATAAAATATCTGTAATATCTTATCAAAGAATCGGTTATCCAGAGGGAAATCGCGATATAACGTCGGTGCAAGGCGTGAAGGTTTTAAAAATGCCAAACGACTGTGTAGTTCAGCACTCCAATTTTATTCCTGCTAATTTGTTCAAGATTACATTGTGTGGAGAAAGGTCTATTCGCATCACTTGCAATTTAGAAATAGAGACTGTTTTTGGAAAATGTACACTCAATCACAATAACGATGGAGGAATTCCTGATTTCGAGAAACTATTGGATCACCCAGAATTCAGTGACATAACCTTAATTGCATCGTCAGAATCTTTTAAAGTTAACAAGATGATATTGATGACCAGAAGCCCTGTTTTCCTTGCAATGTTTGAGCACGATATGAAAGAAAAAATTGAAGATACGGTTACTATTCCTGACATTGATCCGGCGGTGATGCGCGAATTGTTACGCTGTATTTATAGTGGAAGAGTGGAATCATTTGATAGAGTTGATGAACTTCTCCGAGCTGCAGATAAGTATCAAGTTGATGATCTTAAACGCAAATGTTTGGAAGTCCTGTGTGACAAAATAACGGTTGAAAATGCCGTAGAATTACTTGTTGCGGCAGACTCTTGTTCTGATGAGGGGTCTAAAAATCGGATCATTTTATTTATTGTCGATAATCTCAAGGAAATTCTTGACACATCGGGTTTCGATTCATTAGGCGATAGCTCTCTGCTGAAGAAAATTTTGCGGGAAACAGTTGCCAGGCGTAACCCGTAATTTGTGTTAGTAGTTACACCCACTATTCCATTATCAAAATATTGATAGTATGTATTTCGTAATGTTGATGAAATTTTGTATTATCCTACGGTTGTAACTGTCTTTCGTTCGAAAAAAGTTGATGTGCTTCTTTCAGTAATAATAAATTCATACTTTTTTGCATCCTTGGTATGTGCCACTATTCAATCATTATTACTACTTCTAAGTTGTCGTTGATTGATTTTTTTAATTCCCATTAGTTGTTGAAATAATTGTGTGAATATTATATTTATAATGTACTTTAAAATACTTGATGTAATTTGGGCCGTGAAGGCCCGTCATATTTCCTAAATAAAATAAAATAAAATAAAATAAAATAATTTTCTTGCAGACATTTTACAATCCTTCCAAGCCCACATAATTTTCTCCTGTATATATCATGTGCTGAAGATCCGCTCACAATCTTTCTATTTTTTGTATAATACCAACAGCATTTTACTTTTCCCGATTTTGATCTCGCAGTATACGGCTTTGTCTCAATCTCACTTTCCTAATCTCTATTAGTGTCATTTAAAAATCTGGTGAGTACGTAGAATCGAGCTCGGAATCGAGGATCTCTCTCAAGCGAATTGGCTTTGTAATAATTTTGATATGATTCATCCATCGGTAGATGCACCAACTTTTCCATCAGGGCATATGAGTACGTCCATGTTCAATTCAAATAATTTCTGCTACCATTTTTTTATTTTTCAATTCTCATACAACTTTTTTGTTTTGGGGTATTGAGATATGATATTCCCACACACTTTGTAGGCTCCAAAAAATCTTTTGTTCAAGTTATGCCTGTAATAGCTTCTCAACAATTTTTCGATGTTTGAGTGCTTACAAAATAATTTTGCAATTATTGCATCAAATAGTGTATTAGTACCTCGTTCATGTTCCCCGTTTATACCTTCACCTGCGGCTCAGACCGAAAAACAGCTCGGTGCAAAATGCATTATTTTAGTAAAGAATAAAAAACGGAGACCACCCTAGTATTTCGTTCAGAACTTTGGACGTCCTCGACTGATTTTGATTTGTCAAGAAGTATTCGGAAGGTGACTCAAATACCCATCGATTGCTCAGTGGGAACACCTCTTTGAGATGTTTTCTTGGTTTTGCTCATACCTTCTGTGACGTAAGATTAGATTTTTTCCTATTTTTCAACTGATATGGAAATAAAATAACCTGTATGTGAATTTTTAGCCATTACTTGCACTTCTGGAGCACACGGTGCTCGGGAGAGGACGATAGGTTGAACAAAATTGTCAACAAAAACTGAACACGTGGTGATTTAGTACTATGCCCAAGGATCAAAGTCCCGTTTCGCCCGAAATGGAGCAATCCCCCTTTTTGAAATGCGAGCTTGATTCGTATTTTCACGTGTTAATCAAATCGAGCTGTTTCAGCACTTTTACTTGTCAAGACCATAACAGCTCCCAAAGCTCATAAGTCAAGCGTATCCCAATTATTTTCAACGTACTTCAGCTCATTTTAAAGCTCATTCTAAAATCTTCAAAGTAATCTGAAGTGAGTTTGATTTCAACAAACTAGAGTCGAGGAACCTCATTTTGAATCGATACCCGAGATTTTCTCTACTAACGACTTGAGACACTCCTGAGATAGCTCAAGTCTACTGTGTTGAATTAAAGCTCACATTAGCTCATTCCAAAGGTCTTTGAATAAACTTCAAAATACGCTGCTAAAAGAATTTAGCAGAATGCTTTCTCATTGCCATAGAAGAAGTCAACTAATCTCATATTATTCACTCGAAAATTCAAATACATTAATATGTTACATTAATCAATTCTCCTCATGAAATTTTTATTAAAATATTTATTCATCCAAAATATCAAAACGTCTCCTAATCATGATCCAGAACATGAGATATTTTTTCGAATTTCTTTATACTGACTTTCTGTAATATCAATTGGTAAACATCCATGATCCTTCATTTATCTTTGATCTTCATCTTCAACATCAATCAAATCCACAATATCCTCCTCAATGTTTTGTTCTTTACTATCTCGCTCTAATTCATCATCCTGTGTTTGACATTTTACTATGTTAACAGGTTTATAGTCTGATGAATATGACTCGTATACATTGAAAAGGGAATGAATCGGTTTGAAGAAAATCAAGTAAAATTGAGTATTTTTCTACAAATTAGTTATTTGAAGAATAAATTATGGAGTGTAAATTTCAATTTGCAGTAGGTGGAACAGAGTGATAATAACGTAAAGGTCTTTATTGATTTTCATTAACGCGAGCAATTGATTGATTCATACAGAATTTTGGTAAACAGGTGATTATGTTAGGGAAGAAAGCAATTAACTGTCGGTGAACGTGAAAATTGGAATAAAAATGTATCATTTGGAACGCAAAATTTCGAGATCGATTTGACAAAATCTTTCGAGACTTTGTAGGTGTATTTTAAAGACTGTGACGATGATGCCAGTGAATTTTGAGCATGATCGCATGAATATTTTTTGACTGTTGAATTTTTTAATGAGAAATTCGAAATTTTTCGGAAAGAAGCAAATCTTATAAATGATTTGTACTTCATTTGACTATATGAAAAAAATGTCAAGGAAGTACTTTAGATATTTTTCGGCGTGCTGGATCGATTCGTTGATACAGAACTTTGGTAAACAGGTGATTATGTTAGGAGAGGAAGCAATTAACTGTCGGTGAACGTGAAGATTGGAATAAAAATGTATCATTTGGAACGCAAAATTTCGAGATCGATTTGACAAAATCTTTTGAGACTTTGTAGGTGTGTTTCAAAGACTGTGATGATAATGCCAGTGAATTTTGAGCATGATCGCATGAATATTTTTTGACTTGTGAATTTTTTAATGAGAAATTTGGAATTTTTCGGAAAGAAGCAAATCTTATAAATGATTTGTATTCCATTTTACTACATAAAAAAAATGTAAAGGAAGTAATTTAGAAGTTTTTCGACGTGCTGAATCGATTGGCTGATACGGAATTTTGTTAAATTGTGATTAGAAAGGTTTTATAGCCCAACGAAAGAGAGGTGTGTGAAAGATATAATAAAATGAGCTTCAATCGAAATTCCGTATTAACCAATCGATTAAGCACGCCGAGAAACGCGTAAATCAACAGCCTCAGATTTTTTGAGCAGGAAGGAGAGAATATTTTTAGTTTTTAAGATGGAGAAAAATTATACATAAATGAAAAAAAATGCATAAGTATGAAAGTAACCATCGGGGGGCACTCAAAATCTAGCATTCCCATCTAGAGACGCCTCCGAACATGGCATAAAAATTTCAGGACGATCTATCAAACCAGTGAGGAGTTTTGCTGAGCGATAGAAAACAACATACATACATACACACACACAGACATGGACAGAGGGCTCGAAAGACGGGGTTGTAGTAATTTTGTGAGGGGTTATAACGAAAAACCGTGACCTACATTCGATAAATCTTGGCGAAAGAAAGAGGACTGTACCAATTTAATGTATTCAAGAGGTTCACTGGAGGAGAAAAAAATTTTTTTAGAAAAAATTTGACGAAAATTCTGCTGGCACCAAATGAATGCTTTCTCTTTTGAGAAAGCAATAAGTTGAAGTACGTTGGAAAATATTGAGATTCATTCAAGTTATGAGCTTTGGGAGCTGTTATGGTCTTGACAAGTAAAAGTGCTGAAACAGCTCCATTTGATTAACACGTAGAAATACGAATCAAGCTCGCTTTTCAAAAAAGGGGAATTGCTCCATTTCGGTTGAAACGGGATTTCGATCCTTGGGCATAGTACTAAATCACCACGGGTTCAGTTTCTGGTGACAATTTTGTTGAACCTGTCGTCCTTTCCCGAGCACTGTGAGCATCCTAAAAAATTTTCAGTTCAAGAGAAAATTTCAAAAACTCAAAAAATGCATTTTTAGCTCACAAAACTCGCTTGTAGGATCTCGCAATACATATAATTGCATTGTACAAATACTCGTCATAGATAGTATATTACTGTACTATAAGCAGGGAAGTTGAATTTCCGTGACTGCGTGATGATAATGCCGAGGCATTGATATCCCACGGTCACGGGCATCTCACTTCTCTGCCGTGTGCTGTATACTATTTTTCTTACTCGCGGCCCGAAAGTACGTCGGAATTTTATTAATTAGTACGAAAACACGCGTTAATCTCATTTCTACAGTTGTTTACAATTTTAAACGGGTGGGCTGTAGAAGCAGACGACGCACCCGGCTTTTGCTGGTCGGGGCGGACGTAAGCAAAAAAATTAACGAAGTGAACTGTGCACTGGATGAGCACTAAATGCTATTATCGCATGATCCAAATTGGGTCTTGATTAAAGTTGTGTTCGCACCAAGACATCGTGGCTCTAGGCTCTTGTCACTGACAATGAGTATTTTTTGTCGATTTATGTCATGGAGCATTGGAAATCCTGCTCTACAATCAACATAACCTCGATAGGTTATGTTTCGCATGCATATCTCATGCACTCTCTGCACCGCGAAGCAACGCAGGCAGCTTCTTCTTCTTCTTCTTCTCCTCCTTTGTGGCTATGGGCACAGCAGTGCCCTCTCGCCATTACCAGGTTCCGTTCAATCTTTTCAGAGTTGTTTTAAAATGCCGTGAGCACTGAGCAGCGCTGAAGGCAGGAGCTGGCTGTTTGAGGTCAGGTTATCCCGAGTTCAATTAAGCCGTCTGCTACTATCAGCTTTTAATTTTTTATTTTTTATTGACATGTCAGTGTGCTGAATAAGCTCTAAGTTATTGTGTTCTTCTTTTGTTGAAGAACTTTTCTCTAGGCCGTGCAGGCTCCGTTAAATGTTAAGTTTACATTGTTTTATGAATTCTGTTACAAATTTGGCTTGTTTGGCATTTGGCGTTTTTAGTATCTCTTGTAGTTTTATGGGGAGAGGATATTTACTTCTCTGGAGTTTTTTGAGCAAGGTTAATCTCTGTTCATGGTACTGAGTACAGTCAATAACAATGTGATCAATGTCTTGTATGTCGTAGCCACAGGGGCATCTGGCAGTTTCTATGGTGTTTTTGCGTTGGAGACTCTCACCAAGGTTGTAATGATTAGCACGAATCCTGTTCAGAGTAGTAATATGATATCTTGTTGCTTTTGTGTTTTTAAACCACGATTGAGTATGGCTCTTGTAGTATAGTTTAAAATAATCTATACCCGTGCCAGCTCTATTATTTTTTATAAAGTTATGAAAAATCCTTGACATTTCATTTTTGGCTGTGGCATACAGGTCATTGTATGGGGGGAGAAGATTAACCACATCTCCATTTTTGATTGCCTCTTTTGCCAATTTGTCCACATGTTCATTGAGTTCTATATTCTTGTGGGCAGGTATCCAAGTCATGTTAACTTTTTGTCCTTTCATTTTGATTTTTGATAAGCAAGAGATTATTTCCAAGATAAGGTAGCTGGTGTCCTTAGATTTTATCAAGTTGAAGTTAGAGACAGCTTTCAGGACACTCAGGGAGTCAGAAAAAATGTGGAACCTTGTTTCGTTTCTGGTAAGTATGAACTGCAGAGTTTTCAGGATGGCAATAGCTTCTGCTGTGAATATAGAGGCAAGGTAGCTGATTTTGTATTTCCACTCTAGCTGCAGTGCAGGACAATAAACAGCAGCCCCTGTGGGGCCCTTGTCTTCCATTTTAGAGCCATCTGTAAAGAAGCATACACTGTCTAGCATGGTAGAATCGAATAACTCTAGGAATTTTGCTTGCGGATTTGCATCATTGGCTAATGTAATACCAGTTTCTGAGTCGATCAGCTCTTTTGTTTCACAGGTGAGCAGAAAGTATTCATATGGATAAGGGAGGGGCACTTCTGTTCTGTATATTTTGCAGCAGTATTTTTGGTGGTAAGTTACAAAACTGTTGAAGAGTGGGAATACTTTAGATGTTGAATACAATAGGTTGTCCCTTTTGGATGTGTAGGATAAGGTGCATAGCTTTGTTAGGAGACTAGATTCTTGCTGAGATAATACTTTTATGGCAAATTTGTCTGCCAGGTATTTTTTCCTTATGTCCAGTGGAGGCTCGGCAGCTTCTGTTAGCATAACGTTTATTGGAGTTGAGACACGATATCCCATTGCTATCCTCAAAGCTTTGTTTCTTAGCTTATCAATTTTGTCACTAAGGTCGGTATTATTTATGTGCATGTTGAAAGAGCCGTATTCGATGACACTTCTAATAAGTGCTCTATATACTCTTAAGAGAATTTGGGGGCGTCCCCCCCACCAAGTAGCGCACAAAGCCCTCAGGATATTTAGGCTTTTAGAAACTCTATCAATGATGAGTTGTGCATGATTGTCCCAGTGAAGTTTGGAATCAATCATTACACCAAGGTATCTTACAACATTTACATTTAAAATTTGTTTGCCCTTGAGCATGATAGAGAATTGTCCACTTTGGATATGGGATTTGGTGAAAATTATGAGTTGGGACTTTTCTGGGGCAATGTCTAGACCTATTAAGTTGAAGTACGTCACTGCAACACTGAGTACTACCTCCAGTCTGCGCAGAGCAGCTTCTAGTGATTTATCCTTGGTAGCAATAGTAGTGTCATCAGCAAACTGGAAGAGGTCTGCTAGATTACCAACTACTTTGTTTAAGTAAATTATGTAGATTATGTACAATAATGGGCTTAATACGCATCCTTGAGGGACGCCTTTTTGCCTGAGGAAAGGACCTTTCAATTCGTGATTAATTTTGAAGAATAACTTTCTGTTTGTCATAAGGTTGAATATGAACTTTCTGAATGAAAGTGGAATTTTTAGCTGTATTAGTATAAGGTTCAAGATCTCCGGTTTGATGTTGTCAAAGGCTGACCTTATGTCAATAAAGCAGCAGCAATAAAACTCTTTATCATTGAATGCTTGTAGTATTTCTGCAACCAGTGCGGCTATACTACTATTGCATGATTTGGCTTTTCTAAATCCGTTTTGTTCTTCGGGGAGGATATTATTCTGCTCTAAATAATGGAGCAATTTTGTGAGTATCATTTTTTCTAAAATTTTTAGAATATTTGAGGCCATGGTCAAGGGGCGAAATTTGTTTTTGTTATTTTTGGGCAGGAGAACCATCAAAAATTCTTTCCATGTGTCAGGAAACAAGTGAGATTTGAGGATCTCATTAAAGGCGTAAAGCAGAAGTTTTCTATAGTTTTCAGGGGTTTTTTGTAGCATGAGATTACTCACCTGGTCCAATCCTGGGGTGGACTTGGCTTTTGCACTTGATATGGCATTGTTCAGTTCTTGGATGGTGAATGGCTCATCCAGCATCAGTTCTGATTCACAGTTTCCTTTCTCAAACCTTGGGGGTGTGCTGTCGTTGCTTGGGCAATAATCCTCGATGAACTTTTCCATGTTAGCAATTACTTCACTGTCAGCTTGGGGAATATTATTGAACTTTTTATTTTTGAACTTGTTAATGGTCTTCCAGACCTCAGAAATGTCTGTGTCTTTCGACAGTTTCTCTTCAATGTATTTTTTGAAACTTTCTTTCTTAATTTCCCTTTTCCTTCTTTCAGCGTAGGCAATAAATCTATCTAGAGCCTCCAAATTTTCACTAGAGGTGTTATGATATAGGTGCTTTTCCATACTTCTTCGCTTTTGATTTAATTCAATTGTCTCAGGGCACATCCAGGGAGGGTCTGGCCTAGCTTTTTTGAAAAATTTTTGCTTCAGCTTATCATTGGCTTGGATGGGGTAATTTTGTGAGCTGCATTTATGTTTAGGTAACACAGCATCAATCACTAAGGAGTTGAGTTTTTCTATTTTGCAGTTTATGTTCATTGCCTTGAATTCTGGTGAAGGTTCATCATTTTCTATGAATTTTTCAGCATTCACTGCTACGCTTCCTTCAAATTCTAACCAGTTTGTTTTGTTGGTGTTGATTTTATGAGTAGACATAAAAGGGCATGTTTGAAATCTGTGGTTTATTACTACTGAGATTGGGTAGTGATCACTATTGTGCCTGTGCTCTAACACATTCCATTTCGAGATTAGGGCCAAGTTGTCTGAGGTTATTGTGACATCAATAGCTGATTTTCCTGTCCGGATGCCAGATTTGTGTATATGTGTAGGTTCACCCCTGTTGATAGTCAACAGATTAGAATCCGTCAGTGCATCAAACAGGTCATTACCATTGTGACAGTTTCTGCTGGAGCCCCAGCTTGAATGGTGAGCGTTTGCATCTCCTGCAAATATTTTGTAGTGGTATCCGCTGGCTGATCCAAACAGTTTTTTCCATTCTGTCGATGAGGTGTAAGTGTTTGGTACTCTATAAAATGAGCATATTAGTAGCTTGTGCGAGCCATCGTAGTCTATTGATATAGCAGTAGCTTCAAGCTCCCTATTGGCGTGAAAGATGTTAGTGACTTCTTCGAAGACAATATTTTCCCTGAAACAAATGCATACTCCACCATGTTCATTATTATTGTTGTATCTACCTTTTATCCTGTCTCTTCTGACTATATTGAAGCCCTTGATGTCATATTCCTCAGTAGGTTTTAGCCAGGTTTCTGAAAGTAGAAGGATGTCATAGTCTTTGGAAAGAGCTTTTATTTCTAATTCTTTGCTTGGCAGGGATCTGCAATTCCATTGAAGGATTTTTAGATTCTCAATGGTTCTGCTCTTCAAATTCCTAGACATTTTGCTCTTTTACTATCTTAAATAGTTTATTTTAAAAGTTTTTGTTAATTTCTTTTCTTCTTTTTTTCTTCTGTTCGGTATATTATTATTATTATTATTTTTATTATTTATTTATTTATTTTATTATTATTTTTTTTATACTTGTTTATGTGTTTATTTGTTTTTGTTGTTGTTGTTGTTGTTGTTTTTTTTTGTTTTTTTTTATATTGACTGTTTTTATTTGATTGTTCATTCTTCATTTCTCTTGAGTGAGAGGATCTAGTGGCATAGAGTACTCCAGTTTCCACTGATCATCGTTAGAGGCAGGTGTGCATGTGATTTGTTGGATGTGTCGAGTGAGGTCAGGGTCCTTGGAGGAAGGCCCAGCTTTCTGATATGATTGTTTTTGCATTAAAATGGTTTCCAGTGCTTGATACACTTTTTCAACTGACATCTTTTCGAGTAGTTCACTCACTATTTGGATATTTTCTTCAAGTTCACAGTTTTTTTGTAAGTCTTCTTCTTTGTCCAACGTTTTATGCCCTTCTTCGCATTTTTGGGTCTGAGAATGAGGTACATAAATGGGTTTACCGCCAAGTTGGTCCATCCTCCGGTTTGGGATATGTCCATTAGGGCTAATTAAGAGGCTGTTGTGCAAGTTTCTCATCTCTTGATATTTTTCACTTATCCTGGTTTGGGGGTGGCTTCTTCTTTTGTGGGAGTCCTGTGAATATTGGTTTGGGTTTTGTTGTGTCTTTTGGTATTTTCCTCTATTGTTTGCTCTTGGGGAGTGCTCTCTAAAGCCCGAATTTATAGTCGTAATCCGAAGTCCGGATAAGCTAAGCCGAGGCGCCACAGTCGCCAGTCCTCATAGAATCGCGAATTCGCCGCACCGATTGTGGCGCCTCAGATTAGCTTATCCGGACTCCGGATTACGACTATAAATTCGGGCCTAAGTGTTGGTCGAGCCTTGTTGGTTTCCCATTTCCGGGTTGCTGCCTCAGCATATGATGGGGAGTCACAGGTCTCATAGTTTGGAGTCTCCTGGAGAGGGGACCATCTATTGTACAGAGAGGGATATTCATTAGAATTGTGATTGTATGTATTTTTCCCAAAAATGATTTTTTTGGCTTCAGCGACTGAAATATTGTTTTCCGTGGCATAGTCTCTGTAGTACTGCTGTCGTTTCCTGACTTCGCAGCTTTTGTCGATAGCAATGTGTCCTTGTTTACAGTTCTTACATTGGGGTTGAAGATCTTTTCTTGGACATGTCAATTCCACACTGTGAGTGGGTTCAGCGCATCTTAGGCATAGTTCTATAGCTGACTTGCAATTAGCTTTTAAATGACCAAAATTGTAGCATCGGTAACATTGTCTTACCTGAGGGTAATAGATTTCTCCTCTCCTTCTGATTTTGTAAAGTACTACTCGTGGTGGGAGGTATTGGCCTCTGAAGGTTATTAGTACCGTTTTGGTTGGAATAGCAGGTCCCAATTTACCAGTTTGGGGGTCCCTATTTCTTCTTGTAAATCTTCTTACATTCAAGATATGAATTGTTCCAAAATGGGGGTCATTGACCTCAAGATTTTGAAGAATCTCTTCTTCACTGAATTCTGCTGGGATGCCTTTGATGACGCCTTGCCTAGTTTTTAAGTGATTTGGAATGAATATCTCTTTCTTCTGCTCTTTCCATTCCTTCAGGTTCAACACTTCATTAGCAATCTTTAGACTCTTAGCTACTATGCATACTTTGTTTTTCGCAATAGGATAACATTCTTCAAACACGTCCTTGTTTTTAAATTTTGTGATCAAAAATTTGTTTATCAGCAAAGGGTTAATTCTTTCACTGGAGTTATCAACATTCTGCAAAAACATTTTGAATGGAGCTTTGTCATAAATGTCAAATTCCTTGAACTTGTTAAGAGCTATTTTTTCCAATTGAGTAATTTGATTTGAGCTCTGAGATTGTGAAGTAGGATGAATGAAGTTTCCAGAAGAAAGTACTTCTATTTCAGAGTCTTGAGCCGAAACTTGAGCCTGGCTGTTTTGTACATTGGTCGCACTCGTGTTCGGAAGCGAAGTATCAATCAGTTTATCTTTTGATTCTTTCTTCTCGTTGGATCCAGCGGCAATCTCGTCATCATTAATTGAATTGTTGGTTATGTTTTCACGTTTGTTTTTGTGTAGATCAATACTATCTTCAGCTGGTCTTTTCATGGGTTTAGTTTTCGTGTCGTCAACAGTTACTTCTTTTGCAAGGTCATCAATAGAATCTGTTTCCATCTTTTCTGACGTGCTTGCATCCTGGGTGTGCTTGAGTTTGTCTTCTTTTTTTGTTTCACTTTTGCGGGTGGTGCGCGTGGGAGTCGGCACATTCTGGCTATTGTTGTTTTTCAGGTACATGTTCCTTTCGATGATGTTAGTTTTTCCTGGAACCTGGTTGCTACGCATACCTGGCAGATTTGTCATGTATTGTGGGATCCCAGTAGGAGGGAGTCCCGGATTATTGGGTTTTCCTGTGTGCTTTCCCATGTTCAGGACTGGGGCGAACGCTTCAAGTTCTTCATGATTATTATGATTGGTGTTCATGTACATGCACACTTGTCAGCCCCTTTCTCGCCTCCGTCGGCGAAAAGGGGCAACCTACCCTCCGTATGCGAGGCTTTATAGGTTAGGTTGTCGAAAAAGCTAAATATTGTATCTATTACAATGTAGAGTAGCCAAATTTCGATCACAAATCAACACCCAGTTGATCTCAAGATTCAAAATTCATTTCTAGCACCGTCACTTTTACTAGTATGATCAGTGGCCTCTAACAAATAGCGATTCTCGAACCGGCGCAGCCATGCGCTGTCGCTGACCACGCGGAACCCACGCAGGCAGCGAATACAATGCAGTAAAAATCGACAGCCAATCGGAGCGCGAGTTGACTCGTGCCGGCAGCAAAAGTCGAGTTTTCGTGACCGAAACGAGGCGCGGAAGGACGTACTTTCGTGCCGGGAGGAGGAAAAAGATATGTCAGAAACAAATTTTGATTCGGTAATTAGCAACCCTTACGCGTGCGCTAGCTTCTACGTTTTTGAACTATTTTCAGTCAAGAGCTCATTCAATACTCTTGGAAACAAACCTGTCACGAAAATCAATTTGATGCAGTATAGAACAGGAATAACAGCTGCTGGAGAAAAAGTCTTGGGTATGAAATCTGTGAGCTCAAAACAAAAACCACGATCTTTTTGCCATTTGAAGCGTGTACTTCCGTTTCTCCTCCATCAAATCGGTTCCGCCAAAGGGGTTATTTTGAAGGAAATTGAACCAGCTATCAACAAATAGTACATTTCGACATTTTGGATATATGGGAATCGAAATACTGTCTGGGAAAATCCCCTTTCTCCGCACAGAAAATGAAAAAACCAGTTTTAAGGCTCAAAACTCACTTGTATGCGCAGGATATAAGAGTGATCAGAATCGAAAAGAAATGCGAGCAGTAATTCGTTACATTTGAATTTTGTTCACAAGCTCCGTGCGTGAGTTTAGACTCTTGAAACTAGATTTTATCAAGAGTTGATTTTTTCTTCAAAATAACTCCTTGTCGAAGTCGATTTGGTGCAAAAGAAGCGGAAGTACCGCTTCAAACAGTAGACGAGATCGTGGATTTCGGGGCCTCGAGGTAGATTTTGCTTTGATATCATGGATTCCATACCTTCTCATTTCTTTCCGTTCGAATCTAATGCTATTTATGGACTCTATGTTTCTATGATTTTCATTGAGAAACGACGCGTTTCGGACATCTAAATATGTCCTTCTTCAGGTGAAATATTCTTGATCTACGGATGATATTGAAGAAAGTAGAAGCTTAATAAATGACTAGGACTTATCAACGTGGGTGCGGTGTTTAGTGATCCCCTCTGTGTCGGAATCTAGTGCAGATCTCTGTTCTCATAGCCCGCAGGGCCTCCTAATAAGTCAGCTATTGGCGGGCTGATCGATGTTATCATGCACTAATCCACCCACGAGGTTTTGATCACGTGACACTAGACACACTGCACTATAACTATTTCACAACTTTCAATCAGATCTGGTGTGGGTTTTTTGTGTTAGGCAATAAAGAATTCGTTGGTTTTGGTGTTATATTCGTTCTCTTCTAGTGACGAGTTCGAATTGGTCGGCGTCTGGGCTGTTTCTGGGTGTGAATGAAATCTGTACGTGTGTGAGATGGGTATTCGAAAAAAAGTGGGGCTGCTAATCACTCTGCCAGGGTTCTTATTCGAGAAAAATTCTCTACAAATACATGTAATGTATGTGTATTACATTTCGTGTGTTCGGGTTGAGGGAGGAGGGTACGTTGCGCTGGCGCCGCACGGCCCATAAAAATTTTAAAGAGTCAGTGGCTTACGCGTTACTCCCTTCATATATTACTATCCGAAATGTTCCACCCATAGAGATATAATACCAATAGAGCAGGCATGGGCCTCTTTTCTGCGGTGAAGGTCTCGATGAGAGAGACGAATGTGGCGTCTATGGTTCCACCTCGAAGCTTCTCATTTCTTCTTCTCTCAGCATCTGTAGCACCAATTTTACGCTATCAAAATGATTTCAGAAACAAGTTTTTGAAGGAAACTAAACGAGCTATCGATCGAAAAAGACGTAGAAGATATTCTATGCACTAGAGATACCAATTACTGAGTTGAAATTTGCTTTTATATAACTTCCTAATATGAATTCGAGGAAGTCTTCAAGTGTATACTATACGAATTTATGATGGCTGCGACATCCACGATGAAATAGAGTATATGGAGGCACTCTCTCCAAATTCTAAAGGAAGCTTGTTTACTGCATTGAAAACCACAAGATGATCCCTCTTAGAACTTTCAATGATTTCGATGATCTCATCAACCGCATGTGTTTCGAAGACGACTTCATATTTGCTCTAGTTCATTCAAATGATATCTCTATAGTATTTCTGTACATACTTTTTTCTTTTCCTATGCAGTAAGCTTGTCTAAATTACCCCTGCTGTTATTGTTTTGCTCATAAGTTTGGCTCATCTCAAGACTTTCTCAAAAATAAACTATTGACGGATATGTTGAATCTCGAGAGGATTGATTTCTTGTGAGTTTTCTCAAAGATTGCCTAATCTGCCTCACGCTTGTAAGAAGCCTGTTAGAGTTATTTATATAAGATTACACGGGCTTTTCTTACATTTTTACGTTATCGTTATGTATTTTTTAAAAATTTTATTCTCATTTACTTCGTGCATAATATTATGAGCAACACCATGTAGAATCGCTTACAACGAGTTCAGGCTGTCTAAAATTCGATCAGATGTTTTGCTCGGACTGAATGTTCACAGGAAAGCTGAGAATTTCGTGGAATTTTGTGGCACGCTTGCCTTCGAAGATTTGTTGAGGAAAATTACAGATGTATTATGAACAGATATGTATGTGTGGAAATCTTGTTTGACTTTTGCTGTCACTCCTCGATCATTTGGGCTGTGTGACGTGTAATGAAGTCTAACCAGGCAAATTTTCCTTGTTTGGATGCCCTGAAAGTGGACACCAGATTTGATGTGGATTGGTGGATGTGGATGCCGTTTAAGTGCGAGAAAATAGCCGAAAATCGACCAAATGACTTGTCACTCGGACCAACTCTTAAAATCCATTGAACTTTCATGGTTTTAGCGTACCACAGCAGATTCTGTAACTTTGCAGGCATGTTTCTAATGGTCCAAAATTATGATTTTTATTTTAGGGTGCGTCCCCAAATGATGCATATGCAGTGCCCACGTGCACATGTGCAGTTCATCAAATTTTAGCCAAAACCAGATGGAACTCGTCTAGATCTGCTTTGGATCAGTCAGTAACGCAGCAAAGACACAAACCGAATCGAATCAGAAATTCTCTGATTTGAGCCCTTCAATCTTCGCTCAAGTTCGATGAGCTGCACATGTGCACGTGTGCAGTGCATATGCGC
The DNA here is from genome assembly GCA_029851415.1 of Eretmocerus hayati. NCBI lineage: Eukaryota > Metazoa > Arthropoda > Insecta > Hymenoptera > Aphelinidae > Eretmocerus > Eretmocerus hayati. The sequence goes on from CM056743.1 coordinate 34,498,650, forward strand.
ATTGTGCACTGCATATCATTTGTGGACGCACCCTTAGAAGGACATGTACATCGATGTACACAGCCATGATACGCATTGGACGGCCTGTCGGTCTTTTTCGATGTGAAATCATTATCATTCTTATATATTTAGCACATCCTAGAGGGACTCCGCGATTAATTCATTGTGTTACTCACGAGAAAACAAAGAAATCGACCCATTGCAGATGTATGTATGTATGTACATCAACGAGGAAATCAAGGAATCGCGTTCGACCGAAGAGAAATTAGTGTTACATTCACGCCGTTCTCGGCGGTGTACACTTGCCGTAATCAACGGATGGTCTCCAAAATACTGGGAAATATTGGATAATGGTATCAAGATACCATATCCACCTCGCTACGCTCAGACTCTGGCGTGTTTCGGTGTACTATCTGTTGGAATGAACGCTACGCAGCCCCAATTTTGTCAAAAATGCACCAAGAAAAGATAAAACCATTAGAGTTCTCGGTATATTTCAATTCTGACTTTCGTTACTATATTCTAATACCTATATTGCATACAATCTTATTCACACTAAAGCCATTGATGTAGTTCAATAACAGGCTAACAGTCGTGTATCTCGATTTCCGCCGTTGTGACACTTTTCGAGGCCAAAAGTCAAGAATTTCAGAGATATCCTCATATTTTTAATCCGCGGTTGCACTCGATTCTCTACCTTTTGAACTGATAACTCCTAGCAAATCTAAAAGAATATAAATGGAGAGCCAATTTTCCCGAATTTTCTCGAACTTTAAGCGGGGATGCAAAAAAGCAAATACATGGTTTGATGAGTTAAGATCGTGGTTAAGATAATGTCTATATCACAGTGACTGATGCGCATCATTCATAGAATTTTCAGTGACCAAGTGCGTCGAGAATACATCATAACAATAATATCGTAATAAAGAGGATATTTGAGTACTGTGACGTGGTGAGTCTCAGGCCTCCTGCCCGCGCCTCTCCTCGTCCCTTGACAATTCACCAGCGACGACTTCGCGAGACGCGCAACGCCTGGACGCTGCTCGTCGGCCGTCGCAGGTGCATCGTCAGCACCTTGACGTGGCTTTGCACTCTCCCCTTTGGCACGACTTCATGGAGATGCAGACGAGGATGCAGAGCATCGTCGATGACGATGCTCGGCATGCTCGAGAGACCGCTCGGAGCGGTCAAGCCGCCCAGACCATCTCGGGTGCGCTTCGCGCCGCGATACACGCATACACACTTCCACTCTATAAGTATCATATAAAGGCATCAATAATAGTACATCGTGCCTATTTATTCAGATATTTCCCTCACATCTCACCAGGGTTTGTAACGAAACTTATGTTTCGTTTCGTTTCGTTTATTTCGGTGAAATTTCAATAATGTTTAGTTTCGTTTCGTTTTTCAATAACGATAATCAAAATTCCAGAATTTAGTTTAGTTTTTTCCATAAACGAAACTAAACTTAATAATTTGATTTGCATTATGTTTTTCCTATTGTTTATGAGAAACGAAACTAAACAAAAACGAATTATGGTTGAGCTAGAAACTTAACGAATCCCAACAAAAATGTCGGTGAGAGAAACGAAACAAAACGTTAATCATGCATAATTACGGTTACAATAAACGAAACGAAACATAATCGAAATGTTTCGTCAGAAAACCAAACAAAATCAAACGAAACTATTCCGTTTGAGGGGAGGAAACTAAACGAAAGTAACTTCGATTATGATTATGATAAACGGAACTAAACGAAATTGGTATGAATTATGTTTATTATAAACGAAACTAAACGAAATCGATTTGAATTATGTTCATGATAAACGAAACTAAACGAAATATGAAATTATGAAGATATAATTTTTTCGGTCTTTGCGAGTTAAAGTCAGCAGATATTGCTGACGTTTTTGGCATCAATCGAGAATGGATTTTACTCCCCTCTCGATCAATGCACCTTTAGAGCCTCGTATGGTTCCGAGGATGCATCTAAAGGTGCATTGGTCGAGAGTGGAGTAAAGTCCATTCTCGATTGATGCCAAAAACGTCAGCAATATCTGCTGACTTTAACTCGCAAAGACCGAAAAAATTATATCTTCATAATTTATTCCCGCGAGTGATAAATACGATATCCGATCATATCGATCGAGTGTCAAAATTAATTAGATATAAACGAAATATATTTCGATTATGATATAAGACATCAGACGTAATCAATATGAGTAAACATCATTTGGAACGGAAGCCGAGCGCATTGATATACAGGAACGGTTGCATGAGCGAACGCAAATTTTCTCTTCCACCCCCCCCGCCTCTCATCCGCTTTCGGCAAATCTTCGGCAGAACAGTGGTAGGTAATGGACAACACCCATGCTAGTCGATCGGAATTTCTTTCGAAATGTCTCGACGTGCATGTCTGAGCATCCGAAAAATTTACAACAGACGACGATGGTGGCGACGATCCTAACCCTATGACCCACAAGGCTTCGTGACGTGGGCACCCGAGTTTGCAAAAAAATTATGGGAAACGTACTATCTGATTGGTATACTATCTAATAGTATTTCATTCAAACAAGGGCTGTCAAGTAAATGTGATGATTGGTGAAATCGCAGAAATTTTCTTCAAGAGCGCGTATGAGCTGCAAGCTCCCATAGGAGTCTGTGGATTTGGGAATTTGGGGTTCACACAGACCTGAGTGCTTTGGGAACCAACAGTGAGGATAGGATATGGGATCAGTTTTGGACACATTTCTATTATTTCAGCATTAATGCAGTTACGCGAATTTGCATTCCACTGCACCATCTCCGTTCGATCATTGCATCAGTAACGGCACAACACTTGGTAATGGGGAGGGTCTCTCTACCCTCCCTAGGCGAGAGGATTGAAGTCCACAGGCCAATAACGCAAAGAAGAAGGAGAGCAGGGACGGTGAAAGCGACCGGCCAATCTGCGAGCGCTCTCCGGGTTAGCCATGTTGGATTCCGGTGGCTGCGCGAGGAAGTGAGCCGAGTCTGAGCGCCGGAGTGAGCAGGCCTTCTTCATATGATTGTGGTCTCAGTGAGACCACCTGACTGGACCTTGTATGATTTCGTGCTCCGCGGCAACTAACCAGCTTTTTTTATCGAGCACCTCATACAATAATGATCATTTTGGGGACATAAGAAAACTTACTTTACGGTAGCAGAAGTCTCGTACGGATAGTAACACCACGATTGCTGCAAAAAAATCGCCCGAGTTTTCCTAGCACCTAAAAACTCCCCAATCTCTTTCTGAAAAAACTCAGGTGTGTACAAATTATAAAAAAACTTGGTTTCCGATTGCGCTCAACGTGATCAGTCAGTCTGTATCGTTCCATCAATCTTTTAGGGTGCGTCCACAAATGGAGCACGCGTGCGGCCCCCATGCTCCCGCGCAGCTCCCAGCGCGCGCGCTGCTCTCACAACAGAGGATTCTAAGTTCCCCACATCACCGACTTATTGAGTCGGTAACGTGGGAAACTTATAATTCCTCTCTTGTGAGAGCAACGCGCGCACCGGGAGCCGCGCGGGGGCATGGGGGCAGCGCGCGCGCTCCATTTGTGGACGCACCCTTAGTAACTCTGGTGTTACAGTTTCTCACAAGCCATATACGCAGCACGCCACAAACACACAGGTCCGACAGTGTCACAGGTGGCCGCCGCAATGTGCTACTGTGCTACTCGCATCCAGTCACATCGTTATGCCTTCGTCAATTGCAGACAGATTACGTGACTCTCGTTACCTCAATTGAAAGTTTTGAGGGATACGAAAGTATCGGATGATCGAAGAATCCGTGAACTCCTGAGTGTAAAATCGATTCGAGGCATCAGAGCAAGGCATCAGTTGTCCGAGTTCGCTGCAATGCGACGATAGCTTAGAAAACTATCAGTATAATAGGATTATACGATATTTCTTAGAAACGATATTTGCTGATTTGCTTTGGATAGGTAAGTACAGTCACTACCAAAAGTCCATCGAAAAATGGAATTGTGTTCTGCGGGTCTCTGTCTGCTTCAACGTTGACATCAAGGCCTCCATATTGTTTTGAATTTTAGAGTTTGCTGTCTCATTTGCTCTCACGTGCTATAGTGTACATTACTTATTCCTTGATGTCAACAGCAGAACGAGACTGACAATGTCGCAGCTCCAGCTATGCGTACTGTAAACATTCTTACGAATCTCGAGCAAGGTAGATATAACTACAATAGAGCGTTTCTTACGTCCCACTTAGGTATCCCTGCACAATAATTGTATCCGAGCAATATCGAACCTCACTGACATACAGACCTACAAGTTTATTAATTGGTGGATTCATCAAGCTGATACCAGTAATGCAGCTCTAAAAGTTTCATTATCAGGTCAGTAACAACAATATTTGTATTTTCGTTGAAGAACTTATTTTCGTACTGTATCCCAATGTTCTGTCTTCGAGAAAATGTTGATTTGTCTCTAAATGTATCGTACTTGTAGAAGTTTGAGAGCAATTGAATATAAAAAAAAAACGAGAAATTGGTGAAGTTATACAAAATCAATCATAATTCCCACGACATTATCTAGGTTGACCCCTACATAACGCAGGAGTGCGTGGTTATGGCTCTTCGAATGAACCTTCAACCCTCTTCTTCCGAGAGATCTCAACTTGGAGTAGAATGTACCTGAAATGATTCGCATGAACCTAACTCTGCAGATTTTGGAACAAACAACAATATCTTCTATGATTCCATTGGATGGGAAAATTTTTGTCGCATCTAGAAGTGGCCCACCCCAAGGGATTCCTCTTTATCGTCGAACCCTATGACTACCCTAAAATAGATCAAAGAAAATCCTTTGGATACACAAATCAATGGGATATCTTGCAATGGGTAGGACGCTCCACTCAAGATTTTTTTCTAACGCCAAACCTCCTGAAAAAATCTCCGGTTCAATGGCCTTTGGAATGATACACTGTTTATGAAAGGAACTGTGCGGTCAAATTTGTTTCGTGGAATTTCGATATTTTTCGTTTCTTAGTCAGTGGATTGCTGTCTAACTCTCGGCTTGGTCCTGGGTGACCCCTCTTGGCATACCTAGCCCCCCCCCCCTCCCAAATAATAGTTGTGTGCTAACGAGATCAGCACGAGGACTCCAGGCCTTTATCGAGAAAGGACTCCACAGCTATCACACTGTAGCCTCCCAGTGCTCCCTATCCACCCCCCTCCCTACACACACTCACACACACACACACACACACATTCGGCTACCCCCATTGTTCATACGATCTGGCCGAAATCAAACTGTATCACACGACACGTATATACTGTTCTTTACCGTTATTGCGCCGAAGTGTTGCACAGATCTGCTGGGGGGGGGGGGTGGCTTGGCTCAACGTTTTGAATTATGTTGATTTGTTTCGGTTACGTTTAGTTTCGTTTCTCATAAACATAATTAATTTTGATTTTGCTTAATTTCGTTTATCATGAACATAATTAATTTTGATTTCGTTTATTTTTGTTTATCTCAACAAAATTTCGGTTACAATCAATTTCCATAACTAATGAATCGTAATTCGTTTCTGTTTGGTTTCGTTTCTCATCAACGAAATCAGGATCAATTTCGTTTCGTTTCGTTTTTGAATCAACGAAACGAAACTCAATTGCTTTTGAATATGTTTTCATCTCTGTTCAACGAAACGAAAATCAGAATAATTCTGTTTTGTTCCGTTTATCTATTTTTGTGGATATAATGTTTGTGTTTGGTTTCGTTTTTCATAAACGAAATTATGATTGATTTCGTTTAGTTTCGTTTTCCAGTAAACGAAACGAAACATATTCAATAATTTCGTTCAATTTAGTTTAGTTACAAACCCTGCATCTCACCTTATGTGCCGAATCCCCCCACGTCTCAGTACTTTACACGCGGACGGGAACAATTCGTTTGGAATGGCTGAAGACTTTTAGGTTGCCTTCTGATTGGCCAAGAGCGTTGTTTCTATTGGGCTTATTCAAAATTTGTCGACGTGATCTCGGACGTGATGCATGTTCGAGTTGCGCGCTTCAAGTATTATTTTATTGACTAGCAGACGAAGTTTGATCTTAGTGGCACCCGTATTCTTCGTATTTCTGAGTTAATTCTTGCGAGCGCTATATCCACATTTCTTTCGGAATAAAAAAGGTGAGTGAACAAGGGAAATTAAGCAGTCAAATGCGTACAAAATTTTCGCACAGCAGCTATCCGACTCTAATAACATTAAAAAATTATTCAACGTCAATGACGAGGCCCGGCAAGAGTGACACCATGATTCGAGAAATCTCCTAATAATAATTCTTCTATCTGCAATAAACTCACTAAAAAGAGCTTCACTAACAAATCTTTTTGTTCAAACTCGTGAAACTCGTTTATCTCTCTAGTTTCAGAGCCTTAAAAATATTTGCAATCGGGGAAGAAGGCAACTGGCAAGGGTCAGAAATAGGTTAAATGAATAAATGTTGTTATGTATATTGAAAATATAACCCATGACGCTGATGACATGACTCAAATTTTTTCATAGCCTGAATCACATCATGATAGCTTCGTTGGTCTTACATGAATGAAGTGAAATTCATCTCATGAATTTGTCTGATTTGGATGATTGTCTTATATATCCACCAACGCGAATAGAGCCAAAAACCCTGAATACTTATTTCATGAAACTATCGGTTCCAGATTTTCACGATGAACAAGGACAAAAAGATGAAGGCTAGTTTGAAGTGGCAATTCCACTGCGACCATGAGAAATCAAAGGTGCCAATGGCGGATGGATGTACCCGTTTGGAGTCTCCACTTTTCTCCGGAGGAACAGAGAAAAATTCCGCGTGGAAGCTAGAACTTTCCCAAAACTTATTTTACAAAGACCTCCAATTGCATCTTATCACTTGTGATACCAGTGAGCTGAGCATCAAGTATAAAGTATCTGTGCAGTGTTATCACAAGTATTCACCAGCCAGTACTTCCTATATAACGTCAGTGCAAGGTGTGAAAGTTTTTAAAATGCCTAATGACTGTGTCGTTCACCATCTTAATTTTATTCCTAATAACTTATTTAAGACTGCATTCGATCAAGCTAGTTCAATTTGCATCACTTGCGAATTAGAAATCGAGACTATTTGTGGGAAATGTACTCTTGACCATAACGACGAAGGAATTCCTGATTTCGAGAAACTATTGAATGACCCAGATTTCAGTGACATAACCTTAATTGCATCATCAGAATCTTTTAAAGTTAATAAGATGATATTGATGACTAGGAGCTCTGTTTTTCGTGCAATGTTTGAGCACGATATGAAAGAAAAAATTGAAGATACAGTTACTATTCCAGACATTGATCCCGAGGTAATGCACGAGTTATTGCGCTATATTTATTGCGGAAGAGTGGAAGCATTCGATAGAGTTGACGAACTTTTTCGGGCTGCAGACAAGTATCAAATAGATGATCTCAAACGCAAATGTTTGGAAGTACTTTGTGACAAAATAACAGTTGAGAATGCTGTAGATTTACTTGTTATGTCTAATTCTTGTTCTGATGAGAGATCCAAATATCGCATCACTTTATTCATTGTGGACAATATAAGAGAGGTTGTCGCTTCTTCGGGTTTTGGTTTATTGAGTAATGATGCTCTGTTGAAGATGATTTTACGGGAAGCTGTTGACAGATGTATCCCGTAATTTGATAGAACAGTTACACTCACAACACCATATATGAAAAGGTGTATTATTTCAAAATGCTGATCATGTTTTGCACTATTCGTATTATCTTATACTTGCAATTTTCTGTACCAATATGCTGTTTGCTTATTTTATGAAGATAAAATACAGATTTCGAAACTCTTCCAAGAAATGTATAACTATTTTCATCCTTGTGTGTAACTCGATGGATTGATAGTTATCCAACCTCTGTTGAGGTGAATGAGCGGGATAAAAAATCGTAACGATCGATATTATGAAAATGACGAGACATGACTTATTATGGAGTTCACGAGCTCCATAAGTATGTTAAAAAAAAGCAAAGAAAAGCTAATATTCCGAAGTTGAAATCCTTAATCTGGCCATCTTTGCAGTGCTTAGTACTGAAGTAGCTCGAATTGTGTGTTACAGGGTTTCGAAGAATACTTCATCACTTTTTCTCTTAATATCTTGGCTGACTGTCATTTACTTTCATTAAAATATGCTCCTTCCACAATTTTTTCAACCAACAGTTATTCTTTAATCATATTCTTTTGCGAACCCGCGTTTCCTGATTCTCCTCATCTCTGATCTGGTATCATTCAAAAATCTTGGAAGCTTCTCTCAAGCGAATTGGTGAATTTATAACAATATCGATTATATTGTTGGATTTCACCACTTGTTGGTATATGTGTAGTAAGATTCGAATACCGTCAACCGGGGTAACTTTGGAACAAAAATTGCATTTTTTTCGTTAAACCTCGCGAAACTCATACGTCTTACATCAGAAGTGCATTGTATCTGTAGTCAAACGAAAGCTTACAGTTTCAGCTTTCGATTGCGGTGATTATAAGGTTCATTTGGACATCTCTGGTTGGAGCAAAGAGCGCTGAAAGTCGTGTTCGAAAGTTAGACATGGACTGGGGTAACTTAGGAACAGAAAATGTTATCATTATTTATTCGTCAACTAATTCATAAAATAGGTCACACAATCGATTTTCACATCAGTGATCGAAATCTGAGTGTCTTGGCTTCCCATTGATCTGTTTTGCAAGTCCATTTGATTGAATTTGACTTCTATAATCAACGTAGACACCTTCAAGCATATCTCACTGTCTGCACCACGGCTAAGTCTCGAGGGAGAAGATACCCTCACAGTCCGTTTCTGACAGGAACTGCCATTCATCGGCTTCCGTTAGTCGAAATGAGACGTTCTTTGGCTCATTTTTAAGCTCTCGTCAACGACTACTCAAGTGAATAGAATTTGATGATGATATGGAGATTGGGAGATAATTTTAGAGTACATGAACAAGTGTTCCAAAGTTACCCCAATTTCTGAAAAAAATATGTGCTTGTCAGTTTTTACTCTACAAAATTGAAACCTCGTAAAAATACTCCAATGTAAGAATGGAGTCGTCCAGATATGTGTACAGACAAGTAAAATCTAGCTCAGCTACCTCAAATTCGACCTACTAAAGTCGGAACCACACCACTTTTTCCGAGAGACTGTTTGTTGGGTAAAAAACGAACTTTCGAAGAAGTCAGCTTATAAACGGATTAATAGCTGATGGAGGCCCTCGCGCTAATCGCAAGTAGGAGAAATCGGTATTGAAGTCTTAGGATCATCTGCCTAGCCAACTGTGCGTGATAACCACTCTTTCATGGGTTGTTCCAAAGTTACCTCCCCCCCCCCCCTGTTCCAAAGTTACCCCGGTTGACGGTAATAATAACTTCTTCTTTGGAGGTTTCATCACAACATTGCGATTGTGAGGAGGTAAAATCCGCGGGTCACGTTTTGAAAATGAAATTTGACAACCTCGATGTGAGTCTCGCACCAGCTTTATTTTTTCATCGCATTTTAAAAGCAAAATATTCATCAGTACTGTGCAACGAAGACCACCACGGAGTTAGACAAATGACGGAACGATAGGTTACACTTTCAACTTTGAATAGAGCGGAGCTTGCAGTACAGCAGTCATATCATTCATGTGTATCATTCTCATTGTCTTTGCCATAAGTCACAACGCACGAAAGAGGAAACTGTTGAGCTTACAGTTCCTCAGGGGCTCGTACGGATGAATTCGGTTGAATGATCACACTTTCCGATTTTGTGGATGTGAACGGATGATCGATCACCGCCCGCACTAGTTGGTCGCGCCTATGTAACATGCTCCACAAAATTTTTATCTGACGAAGGATAACAGGTCTAATCTATGACAACTGTCATCGGCTTTGAGAGTTTGAGATTTGTCATCATGACGTTATTAGCCAGAATTCACATCATGTGAAGCAGTGACGAATTTCGGATGAGCTGATTTCATATAAGATATTTGACATCGCATGCACTTCTATAAGATATCATGAGCTCGATCGTCTGCGAGCGCTATGAATTGGAAGCGAGAGGATACAAAGAAACTGGCGAGTTAGAAGTTAGAGGGAATCAACGGAGAAGAATAATTTATTGTGGAATCCATTCTGATTGAGAGCAAGTGACTCATGCTAAAGGGGAGTTATTTCAATAGGAGATAAAAAGACATACCCACATTGAACGATGTTGATTACTTATTATCAAATGTTTACAGGAGTGCATACATAATTTCACAAATGGGTCACCCTGACATCCCACGGTACGCTTCTGAGGAGGATGAGTTTTTCAAAATTGTCAAAAGAAACTGGAAAGTGGATGTTTTTCTACGAAACTTCATGAGCAGAACCTGATTTTGAGCGAAATCGGATCAGCTCATTTTTTTGAGTAGTTGTCAAATTGATCATTCCCCATGTTATGCTTATGGAGAAATTCGGCGACTTGCCGGTTTTTTCGCATCTTTGAGGTTTTCCCGCAATTACTCAGAAAAGGTGGGTCATAGCACAAAATGCTGTAAATAGTTTTTTAAAATTTTTTTGAAGAACAACAAGTAGACGTAATGAGAGCAATCGAGAAACTTAGGCTTCCTCAATGGTGTTGAAGGAAATAGTAGATAATTAGCAGAAGGCGCGAGGTTTTTCGTGAGAAACTTGAGCTTTCACTGATAATATGTCAATCCCCTCGAATTTTATGATTCATCTACCTACGTCATCTCGTAGGCCTTCAAAAAATCTATAAAAAACTATTCTTGACATTTTTGCTATGACCCACCTTGTCTGAGTAATTACGAGAGAATCTCGAAGATGCGAAAGAAACGTTAAGTCACCATTTTTTGCATAAATTTCTCCATAAGCAACACATGGGGAATGATCAATTTGACAACTACTCAAAAGAGAGAGCTGATCCGATTTCGCTCAAAATTAGGTTCTGCTCATGGAGTTTCGTAGAAAAACACCCACTTTTCAGTTTCTTTTGACAAATTTGAAAAACTCATCCTCTTCAGAAGCGCATCGTAATCCGCTTCGATAACCATCACGCACAACCAAGCATTCGAAAGTGGACTAATTCTCACATAAATAAGCAAAACTAACCCTTATACTTTACTCTTACAGCGAGGGCTTCTCATGGATCAGGAAAATATGCTTGCGAGGCGGCCTAACGCATGATGATGAAAGTATTATAAGCGTGGCTTTAGAACGGTGAAACATCATTATTTTGACTTCACTTACTCTGTAACTGTTCTCGTTCTAGTGAACTTCCATTATGACACCTCCCCCAATTTGTTATTTATTTCTTATAAAATCCCGAATTATGAATCACAGACTCTTTTGCACCAGACTCAACAATCATTTGTCTCTCATAATTCTAGTTTTGAAACCAAAATAAAGGATTTACCACCAGATGCGATAGATCACACCGAGGATCACACGAACGTTTTTGTTAGATTACAAAATAAATTTCAAGAATCGGGAGTTCACAAAAGAATGAGTTACAATTGATTTTGTACAATATAACCAAACGAAACTTTTTTTTCACCCACTTTCGCTATGAGTGTTCTACAAAGTAGAAACTCAGTAATAAAAAGTTAATTCTATATAGACGTATAAGACACATACAGTTTGATGCATTCTTAATTCCCGCAAAATTTGTAGAAAACAATGTCAGTTCAAGTATCGGTTACGCTCGTCAAGAACTTTTTTGGATCAATGCAGAGAACTGATACACACTCATTGATTAATTAATTTAAGCATTTTCGCAAATAAGTACTTCAGGAACTTTAATTGGTAGGTCGCAAAATTGCGACCCAATTGAAACAGTAGGTCAAGTTTGAAAAATCTTGATTTGGGTTGCATTTCTTTCAAATAATTCATCGAACTTATCGGCATCGCCTTTCTCGTTGCCTCTTGAGTCAGACATGTGAAATTAGAATCTTCAAACTTGCGATATTTAATTCCTATATAATCTTAATACAATGAAGGTGACGAATATGAGGAGCTGATTGAAACAGCATCCCTCCCGCTAAAGAGCTCTGCTCTGGCGCAGAACAATGCACCGAGTTTATATGTATACAGAATGCAAGTGGAGGGGAATAACGTTATCAACTCATCCCTTCTTATAAGAAATTCCTGTTTGCTCCTTCCCGATAAGAGCAAGAAAGGAGTAAAGTAAAAAAACCCTCATGTTCAGGACTTCAGGCCTCTGATCGCTATTATCGCTGTAGAGCGCAGACAGACCAAGCCAGAGCGAGACCAGTACAGACTGTTGTGTTGACTCGTGCATACTTGCTCGTGCACATGCGTGAACAACACGAAGCGTCCATTACTTACTCCATTTTAATAAGTCAATTTGAGTGCGTTAGAATTCTGATTTCGAGCCTGGATCGTTCGAATTATCTCGGAATCTGTGACAAAAGGTATAATACTAATTGTAAAGTATATCAGTGACTCTCGGAATTGATATTTATCAGTCGATTTTAGCGATTCAAAAATCTAAACCTACACTCTGCAGGAGAGGAGTGCAAACAACGGAACAAAGGGCTTGTTCCAGTTACAGATCTCTGAGCTGATTATCATTTGCAACCAACGGAGCTACTGCAATTGTGCATTGCATCAAACCGATTAAAATCGATCAATTGTCTGAGTTAGACCAAGTAGACTCCATCAGACTAGCGATCCTCCAGGACATCAGACTGCATCTTACCGGTCATACGCATCCTTTGTTCGTCTCGAACCGTATTGGGTTACAGAACCGAGTTATCAGAAATAAGGTGAGTACCTTGTATTCCTAATAAGTAATATGAATAAAAGAATCGCGTGCTTTTAGTTGCGTTTAGTGAGGTGCACTGAAATGTATTAGTATGTACATTCTCGGACTAATGCATATGACACCATGTTCCTGCATGTTCTCACTCGATCCTTTGCAGACTCCTCTCACCTGAAATTTAGAGATAGTCAGAAAGTTATGTTCTACTGTAAGGAATTTTTTTATATTCAGTCATTTTTTAAGTGATAAATGCACTCCATCAAGCTTGAACCAAATTCTGGTGCAGTTAGAATGGCCTCACATCTCTCTATCATAGAACTCGCAGACTCATCCTCTCAAGCGATCTCTAACATTGAATGAAGCAGAATCAAGCATTTGCGTATTGTCACAAATTTTAGGCTATGCGTGTGCAAATGATTCAATTCTCAATTTCTCTAACAAGTATATATGAGACTTTTCATAACATCTGTATGCCTACTCATTACATGAACCCAATAGGTGATGCGACATGATTACAACAATATAATAGCATTGAATGCTCAGCACTAAATGAGCTACTCTATTTTCGTTGACAGAGGATGCTACCATGTTGTGTAAAAGGATGTGAATATGAGCCAAGTATTGAGTGATGAGATTCTCAGCATCTGAGATAATGGATGCATGTGGAAACAAGTCAGTAGACTACACTAGAGGGGAAGCAATCTTGAGCAGAAAAAATATGAATTCATGAACGCAATAACATGAGCGCTGGAGTATAAGCTTCCAATGAAATGAGTACTCGTGTGGAACGATTGATACAAGTGCACATGTCAACAGGGCTAGATAATGAGATTCCATGAGCAGGCTTTGAATACATTTTAAAGTGTTACATTCCTTTAAGGTTCAATGCTGTGAGATTTCATTTTAAATGATACAAATTGACGATATGTTGTCATGTTCTCAAGTCTATATCTGACATATTTCAAAGCTTGAGTTAGAAAGCATGTCCAGAGTTGTTCTCATGATTAAACTCTTGTTTCAAGACACTTTGATATTTTCATTCCATAAGATCAGACACAAGTTTCTTTGGTTTTCTCTACACAGAGAATTGTCAATAATGGGCTGAATAAGCAGAGTTGGGATTTAGCGAACTTACCTTTTTTTGAAGTAATTTTGACTACTCTCATCTTGTCTGACTGCAATTTGAACCAAAAAATTAACGTTTGAATATCTTTATAAATTAAGTCTTGGGTTATTGTACCACAAATATCAAATTTTGACTACCCAATAGCCTAGATTTATTTACGGATGATCAGTATAAATTTTTGCATCATCTTTCAACACAAGAATCTCATAGATTGCATGGTTTTTTTTTTTTTAATCTGAATTTACTGAATTTCTCACACAACTTGAGCTTGTAGTGATTCTTCTGCGTACTTTTTGCTCTTCTTTCATGCAATAGCTGTAGATGCTTTTATAAATATTGGGCTAAAGCTCATCAAACAAAATTGGAGTAAAGCTCCAGTTGCATGTAAATGTATCCTCTGTTGACTCAAGTAGTGAGTTATTATACAGTTCATTCAACATGTTGGTAGTCTCACAGGAACCACCACTATTCTTATCAATGAGAATGAATCGTTATGCAAGTTTAATCTTCTTTAATCTTAAGCAGGTGGTCAACTTTGATATTCTTACTTGGGTGATGATACCAGTCTTTGTTTACATAAATATCCAATTTTCAATATGTTAGAGGGAGTAGATGAGGTTTACATTGCACCACGCAATGGTGTGTAAATAATTAAATATTCTTTGAATGTTTTGTGCTGGGGATGGCTACAGTCTAAAGAGTGGGTTCGATCTTATTGTATTATTGCCGATGCGAGATTCGGCTGTTTTGCGGCACGGGGATAGTTGTCCCCCGAGTGCGACGAGTGGGAAATATTCTTCGCACCTCAAAACAATCTACCGAGTCTGAGATGTATGCTATATTTTAGCATTATGACGAATAAACGCCAATTTTATTTTTGCAACTGGGACTAAGAGTAGCGCTTTAGTCTCCCTATGCTAAAAAACCTTTTTTTGCACCAATAATGTCTTTTAAAGTCTGAGACAAAGTCTGTAGAGCTGGACTTCAATAGTCTATAATTTTTCTTTTTTCTCTCTCTCTCTCATAATTCATCTCTATAAACTTTGTCTTTTGCTCGATAATATCAGTGATCAAGCATGATTGGCCTTACAATATTTCACTTTAGGCAGTTAGCAATGCAGATTTAATATTGCGCGTTCTGTAAATGCGTTTGTGTATGTACTTTCTAAGAAGTATTAGATGAGCGTTTTTTGTTGAACCGAAGACTTTGCATTTCGTCTGAGATCGAGTGGGTAAATTCAAAGCTCGATATCATGTAAGTTGTTAAGATTTGCGTTCGAACGTTGAAACGTATTTCTCTCGAGCCCGGTAATTTAATCCACTTACAATTGGGGCCCATTGCAAACAGAATTTAGCTTCATTCTGCTTTTTCCCAACAAAAAATTTGGCGATAAACTAATTAACAAAGACGCACATTGACTTGATACATCTAGATTGCCTCTAAATTCAAGACCAAATATCAAATCACGATCTTCATGAATGTTTGGGATGCAGTTTGAGTCACGGTGACCTTTGAGAGGCTGATCTCGTCTAGTTAGAATTGTTTCTCTAAAAAGCATGGATTGTTAGGAAATAATCATCTTTGAGTACTTTTAGCTTTCCAAATTCCAAATGCAAATTGAAAATGGCACATTCGACTTGAGTTGCACTCTTATTTGCACATTAACTTTGACGGCGAATGTAACGTATTGGTGAATTCAGGAAAACCCATGAAGCATGAGATGTGAGCTCATTTCATGCTTTCAAATATATCAGTTGAATTGTTGAGCTTTCTTTGATAATTCGCTCATGAGTCTCAGTTCCTCTTTTGTCCTCAAATTTAGATGAAGCCAAGGTTATCGTGATTTTTCATTTTCGGTTACAGATCACCGGCCAGACGACGAAATAATGAAATCTAGTTTTGAGTGGAACTTCACAGCTCAAGACGGAAGGAAAAACAGATACGGAGCGCTGGTATCCTCTCCTGAATTTTCTGGCGGGGCTGAAACAAATTCTGTGTGGCAAATGCAGTTTTATTGGCGTCAATATCCTCTCTCATATCGAGGTATCACATTGCATCTTGTCTCTAGTAATGTTAGAAAAATGAGGGTCAGATATACGATAACTTTCGGCTTTGTACGAGGGTCGATTGATCTCACATCGGTAAAAGGTGTAAGAATCGTCGAAAACCCTAATATCAATATTGTTGCTGATCATGATGATTTTTTCTCGGAGTCGCTTCATGAGCTCATTTCCAATCGCTTCTCTCATATGTATATTAAATGCGAACTAGAAATTCTCGTTGTGCCTGGGTAACTCATCATTAAAGATAACGGTCTCGAAGTGTCTAGTTCCGAGAATCTGTTGAATGATTCACAATTCAGCGATATGACGATAAAAACATCATCTGAGTCCTTTTTGGTTAATACAAAGATTCTATCCAACCGAAGTCCAGTGTTTCGCGCAATGTTTGAGCATGATATGAGGGAAAGAAATGAGAATGTTGTATCTGTGCCAGATGTTGATCCTGTCGTCATGCGCGAGCTATTGCACTACATTTACTGTGGAAGGGTTAAGTCATTTGCTCAAGCCATTCAACTTTTTTGGGCAGCAGATAAATATCAAGTGAATGAGCTTAAGATTAAGTGCTTGGAGGTGTTGTGTGATAGAATATCGTGCCAAAATGCTCTTGAAATATATGTTCTCGCCAATTCTACCGCTGATAATGAAAAACTGATAACTTTTGTTACTTCATATATTGTAGATAATATAAAAGACATTGTTGCGAAGCCAAACCATTCAGTACATGACAATGCTCTACTATGGAAAATTTTGCGTGAAACAGTTAAGAGATATGTTCCTTATCAGAGCCTTGGTGAAAAAAAGAGATTACGCGTTTAGTAATACTGCCATAGCGCTACTGTCTATCGTAGAGGTACCACCGTATTACTGTAGTAGCACTACTGTCGCACTACGACCGTAGCATTCCGGTAGTAGTACTGGGCATATCACGGTCGTAATACTATATAATAGACTATATAAATTGAAATCACATTTTGAGATAAATGTTTCATAACTATATAGCTCGTGTTACATTTTCGACCTTAATTAGTGCCTCCGCAAGAAATTATGAACGCGCGTAAATGGTGTCTCTTGAATAATCAACTTCATGGTAAACAAAAAATAAGTCAATCTGTTAAGTAGTCGAGATCACGATCCATATCTGATTGCTCCATTGTATTCTATCAAGTCAATTTCTATTCCATTCGTATTAAGGATATATGTTGAAATGGAAGATAGAGAGGATATACTTGATCACTCGGTAAAGACTTTACGTTTTACCTGATTAGCAGTGTAGCGCTCTGAGAAGATGTATAGCCCAACCTAATACTATTACACTATCTATTATTCTATTATCCTGTACACGCGTGCGCCTTTAAATTTTTTACTTTTGTCTGCGACATACAGCATGATCAGCTGTACCATTCCATGCTCTGCTCCTCTGTTGGTTACATATTGAAAGTATGTATACCCAAGTCATAAAAATTATTGAAAAATGATGAATGATCAAGAGAATTCAACTATGAGTGATTCCAAGTCTGACACCGATGGCTCTGATGCACATATACGCGCATCAGAGATCTCTCCTTTGCCGTGCTCCATAACATCGAAATTTTCTTATGTTGACAGAGCCATTCGGATATTATTTCCGGAATGTTTTTTGAATCAATCTAATACAGGAGTATGTATCACGAGTATAACGTCCAAAATCAAGTATTTTTACAATTATATATGGGTATAATCGCGATATCTTGGTGATACCACGGTGATACGGCCTACTATAGTATTGCTACTGCTAGTATACGCTCTTTTTTCACCATCGTAGGTAAGGACGATTTTAAATAATTTTGGCGGTTTTATTGTATGCCTATAGCATATTATTCTTTCGATGTACCGATTTAAATTTTTGGGGCTAATAAACTTGTACTCATCGAAAATTTCAGCGCTCTTGACATAGACTACCCTTTCATTTATTTTAATCCCTGGAAGACTACTCTCATGTAGCACCATCCATTGCGTATTGGAAATTCAAAGAATCACAACTACTGTTGAGTTTTGCATTTCTCTCGAAATATAGAGAAAAATCCAGCTGGAAAGCATTGCGATTTGGACAAATACAAATTTCATCACTTAGCTCTCATCATCAGAGGCGCTGGTATAGATTCTTGTGATGCACTATCGGAACGTGAATGCTATTCTTACAATCCGAGTATCGACTTATATAATCCCAAAATCTGATCTGAGTTGATTTTGGTTTTCTTGGTTACACGAAAGTCCATACCTTTTTTTTAGTAGAAACTCTTCACGCGCGCAAGCACGCTGATTTTTGTAATTTTTGTGAGGAAGTTAATATTAAACATTTGTTTCAAAACATTCATTTCATATGGTACAAGATCAGATTCTATCATTCGATTTGTGGTCAATCTCTCATCTCACTCAAAAAAGATACGTGCAGGTTTCTGCACGTATCTTTTTCCGTTCTGTACTCTGCGGGTACAGTCATACATAAGTAGATCGCTCATCCGTATATGGTTCAAAAAAATATCAGAAATCGAAACGGGACGAAGATGCAACTGATAATAAGTAAATACGCCGAAGGGTCGTACGAGTATACATTTTCATTGAATAATTTGCAGTAACGAGTCAGTGTGGGGGGAGGGGGGGCACCCAGCACCAAGCACGTCTCCAATTCTTACTTTTGAGTTGTAAATTGTAATCACACAATCAAGATCAAACAGATAGTATCAAGATTACATCATCTAGGATGATCTTGACTTCTCGGTAAAAATGTTGGATACCATACTTACTCCCCACAAATGCAGCCAAATGACAACACAAAAGCCATATTATCAACCTCATTAAATATTAAAAGGTTCAAATTCATTTTATGAAATTATATTGCTGGATTGCAAAACTTTTTTTCATTGCTTATGGATTTATACATTCGAATTTTAGCTACCAAGCTTGAAATTGATAAATCGCTTCAATTGATGATAAAGATCGCTTGAATTGATCATTACGCTGTTCCTGTTGTCTAGTCTAAATTAACTTGACACGAAAAGACAATCCCAAAATCTCATTAAAGATGTGAGCATCTCGTTCTTACCTTATTCTTCCTTTTGATTAAATTTATCGTGAATTTATTATTCATTGTTGATGAGTATTCATCAGACTCACCGCAATAAAAAACCAGAAGAAAAAATTCAAATCGAGCGTCAGAAAGATCAAGCAGCATCACCTTCAATATTCGGGGAAAGCCAGAGATTGAATTTTATGCCACAATAGACTCTCAAATATTGAACTTGTCTCAGTTTTCCCATCCTCATTCTCCTCTATAGTTTTCTATGTACAACGAGAAAAAGATTTCTGGACCTTGATTATCAATATTGTTCTCCATTTCTTTTTTTATGCACTTCTTGATTGCATCTGCATAGTTTTTGCTCAATAGAAATAGAGAACAGAAATGTCCGACCTTGGTATTAATGATCTTCCTTCTTCTTAAAAAAGTATGTTGTCAATCACAGATACCAAAATATCAATAAAATCAAAATCAAATCAATTTTCTTCACAACAAAAGCATCGAAAGTCAAAACCAAAACAAACTCGATATATCGAAAAATTCGAGATACGTTAACTTCTCGATTAGTAGCCTGCGGATTAATAGGAGGGAAAAAAATCGCTGACCTCTCGCGAGAAAATTGTCTAGTCTGCAAACTTTTCTACTTTTGATCATTCTTATAATTGATTCAGAAGTGGCTATCGATGAAGTTTTCGTGCTTTGAACTCTTCGAAAAGTTGAAGAAACTTCGTCAAAACCTTGCAAATCATATGAAATATCCAGTAAATATGTTACTCATATCTGCTGGATGTAAAGTCTACCGCTTTACATACAGCAACAATAGCGTATGGAGAAGCTTGCAAAGGTAAGAGATTTAGTTATCAAATAATAATCCATCCAGTCTGTGGAAATGCATTAAATTTTTAATCCATCTATACATATCACATGCGTCTACTACTGACAACAATCTGCACATTTGAGGTTATATTATCTTGTAAGAGCGACCTTGAAGTTGCATTTAAAAAACCCGATTGAACCATTGAACTAGATAAGAAGTAATAGAGTCTGTCTGAATGGGGAGAATTTATTGAAATGTCGTTGCCGTCTCAAAAATGCTACTCAATATGTCTATCGCTTCCTCAAAAATATTTGAGTTTCCTAAGTTATTATTGATCTGAACCATGCTCAAAGTAACGTATAAATTTCAATTATCATTTCAGCGCACAATTTTTAATAGAGAAGTATCATGCTTCCGTGTTCTTAGACTTTTGAAGGCAATAATAAGAATTCATGTTCAAGTTTCAAGCTCAAGAGTTAGCTTGATTTCTTTTATCGCTCATCCAAGAACTAGATCTCGCCACAATCATCTGTATCTGTGCGTGTTCATCGTAGCACGATTGATTCGTTTTGTGTGTACGCACATCGTCTCAGTAGGCGTGAGAATCATTAGAAATTCATAATTCATACGTGGCATGAATTTTGTGATGCCATTCATTTACACTGTCAAGTCCCACAGATTATCCTTAGATGATTAGCCTGTAATCCCATATTGGAGAACGAGCATAAGCATCATGCCATAGTAGAAAAAACTTGGCTAATTTAAATATCACCAAGCTGTCAAGTGGCGATCGGCAGGGTCGAAATTTCAGAACCCCTGCTGTTCTCTGTCCCGCAATAAAAATAGGTATATCATCAATAAAAGGTGAGATTCATACTCGCAAAGTGCGCAGTTTGAAAATTTCGACACAATGCATGGAGTTGTACATGCTCCCGTCTGTGTACCTACATCAATTCGTGGTCCCAAAGTTCGTTGTCCCGAATCGCTCGTGACATATGCACGCTGCTAAAAAGGGCTACATCTTCCCCCCTGCAGGGTGCGAATATCGCCCTTAAGCTTTTGAAGCCGATTGGTTCAATGAAGGCTCCAATGGGGTTTGAGACCATGGGGGGTTTTGCTTCTTCCGCGGTGACAACTTGTAATTGCGCTTGTTTCCGTCGTCTGTATATGAAGCTCGTGTAGTGTCGTGTATGGTATGAGCCCCCTCGTTATTTTTCACCCTGAGTAGATGAGGCCATGCTTTGAGACAATTTTTTGCTTCCTTCCGATATACATGGGGTGTGTTTCTTCGGGGTTGCACCAATGGACGAGATGTTTTTAGGGGTTGCATACGTTGTTGCGCGAGTCTTGTTGTTGCCTTCGCGTGTGTTATAATTTGTTCGACCCACAGCTCAGGTCGCTATCTCGGATGACAAAAGATCAATGTTTTCATCAACGTACGGTTTCGGTGAATCATACGAATGCAAGTCGATGTTTCCGATTGCCTCGTCTGAGGTACAGTGAGAACATTGAGAACTATCGAAGGAACCGTTGGGTATGGTTTGTACATTTGTAGGGCGCGTGGTCCTCGTGGTAGAATTTACAAATGCTCGAGTGGAAGTATTGTAATACGAATATCCGATAACTTCTCATCGGTAGAGGTAAAATTGGGTGGAATTGTACAATTCAATGAACAAAAAAATACCTCATTTAAACTTTTATCCGATGAAAGATATAACTTGTTTCTACAGACTTCTGAGGAGCCATACGGAAATGGTATTATTTAACGTTGCACAATAAAGATTCATTTTTAGGAAATGTATGGATCCACTTTAAGGCTCGGATTCATAGTCGTTGATCTTCGATCAGAGTCGGCGGATTAGGAGCGCTGCGATCGCTGTGCCCAAATGTAAAATGCCTCGCCATGGCGATTATAGCGCCCTTAATCCGCTGACTCTGATCTCGGATTGACGACTATAAATTCCAGTCTTACTTACCTTCATTCAATAGAACAGGTGACAGTCATCTCTTTCTTTCACTCTAATTTGATATAATTTGTATTTTGTATCAATTGATAAGTAACTTTTGGATACATTGTGGGTGAAGGTGAACTTTCCACACAGTTTCGCGATTTTTACTCACGGTTTATCGAAAAGTATAAGTAGTTCAATACATATAAGAGTCGCGACGGGAGTAAAAACCCACTTCACGCATCCTCGTGACGATGCCGACCCACTTGCGGCTTGGTCCGAAAACCCACCGCTCGGACGCCTACCAATTTTCCACACCGTAGCACTAAAAACGATTTTTGACAATTCATGTCAAAATTCGGAATTTCATGACATTGCTCAACTCCTATCAGCTGTGGCTCCTATAAAAAATTGAATACAATAGAAACTCGATATGTTGAAACTCTCTAACTCGAAAAACTCTAACTCGAAGTAGAAGTACGGGTTCTTGAGAAAAACTCTCTAATTCGAAAAAAATACACGGTGAACTAAAAACCCCGTAATCTGAAAAAAATTTCGCCAGCAAAAACTCCTCAACTCGACAATTTTATCAATTCTCAACTTTATCTTGAACCAAAAACTCTTAAACTCAAATTTTGAACGTGCAAAAATTGGGTGATGTGGCAGGAGCTTTCGGTGTCAATAGTATGTCTCCTGACGAAGCGTATTTGTTGATGTCGACACGATTATAACGATCCAAGGCTAATAAGCGATGAAGAATATCTCAAATCAGTGTGACTTCTCTGGAGTCAGCTAATGAGTTCGACGAGGAGAAAAGGGCATTCATCGAGAATCTAGAATCTATAAGGTTGTAACTTCTCATGGTATACAACAAGCCCTCAGCGCACTCAGATCACACTTCGGGGGAGCTGGAGGGGTTGATAACGGAATATTCCAAGTTCTCTACGATTAAAAAATGCTGCCGGTCGTGTGAGATTACATCCATCACATCAAACGGAAATAATTGGCGTTTTTCCTAATAAATGTGATTGAGAATTCTCATGACATTTTTTTCAATACATTTAATTACGTATGCCATGATCTGATGATGTTATCTGATTAGATTGATTTTACAGCATATTATTTTATTTAGGACGTAATATGTTCAGTGTAGTTTCAAAAACCTCCCCAACTCGAAAATCCAAGAATATGCCCTATTCGCATCGAATTGTACATCTAAATTGGTATCAAGAACGTATTAGTAAAAGTGTCAAAGTGATTATGTTGGTTTAGGTTATGTCGGTTAATTTCACTCGATATCTAGTAATTCAAACGACTCGGGACGATCGAGTGAGTTTTAGTTACTCGATGGCGAGTGATATCGTCAGAAATTGAATCGCAGACGAGTCATTCGAAAAGTTACTCGAGCTTCGAGTAAGTAAAATCACTCGAATACTTTTAGAGAGCTTAACTCGAATTTTTTGTCGGGTCTCTTCAAATTCGAGTTAGAGAGTTTCCACTGTAATCCAATGTTACGAACAGTCAAATTGTTATAAACAGAAGCCACCGTGGCCTCGTGGATAAGGTCCTTGCCTTCAACGCAGAAGGCTGGGGTTCGAATCTCGGTCGGCACCAATGTAAATTTTCATAAGTGCTTTTCGGTGGTTTGGAACCCACCTTAAACTATAGGTCCCGCAGAATAACCTCGAAAAGAGGTTGAAAATGCGTTGATAAATAAAAAGAAAAAAAATTGTATCAACACCCAAAATCACTTCTAGTGAAACTTGATTATAACATGTGTAGTAGGAGTTACATCACTTTGAAAAAGACCCAAAAATCACTAAAATCTGATCTCAACTGACAGTGTCTAGAGGTCACCAGAAATATTGTTTTTTTGAAAATACGAGTCTTAGCGAGATAAATACATTCAAGCTTGTCGAAAAAGGCTGAGTCTGCAGGTGAAAGCTCTAATGTTTCAAAAAGAGAGCTCAAATTAATAAGGGCCCAAAATATGCTTCTTATGGGCTCTAACCAGAAGTTTTTTTTTTCTTGCAAGACTGACTAAAATTAGTCGACTGAAAATAAACTTAAATATTTTTTGAAATTTTTGATTAACAAGTATACACAACTGTCATAGTTTTTTGTGATTACATCAAGCTCAAGCTCTGACAAAGAGACGTTATTCCAAGAGACAAATCAGACTCATTGATAAGTCACCACTGATTTTGCAACATCAATTTTGCTGTCCACATCTAGCTAGCTCATGCCTCCATCATGGTACACCATGTAAAAAAAAATTGTCCCGCACAACCGACTAGATCAAGGCTATCTGTCTGATGATGTAGAGTTCCTTTGCAGTGAGAAAAAAAGGTGTGCGCGCGCTACTGAATCGGTCCAACGAACGACATGGGCTCGACGACCTGCTGCACTTTCTATATATGAGATGGTGAATGCAGAGTTGAGCTTGGAATCGTGTTTCAATACACAGAGAAACCGAAAACCATGTCATTACGCGTGCGTTACGTATATATGTGGTTCGCGGATCCATTTCGCGTCGTTGCTCTGTATCTGTAGCATTGCAGCGCCGGCTCGTCTATCAATCGAGGCGCTCGAGAGAGCCCTTTATTCGCACATATGTGGTCAAGTGCATCTGGTGATGATGTATTGTACAAAGAGTAGACCCCCGCAATTGGTTGCATTTTGCGTGTGAAACGTGAATTTGGTTTTGATGAGGATTAATTCTATTCTGATCAGCTGTTTGCCTCTACCAAAATATCTCTCATCGATTTTCCATATCCACCGAAAACAAAGTGTACTTGTGCGATGCGAGTGATATTTCCATGCTACTTTTTTCATCATTTTGGACAATTACAAAATACGAGTGATGGGCTAATTGAACTCTGGATATTGTATAGACGAGCTAATTGACTTCATTAATTTTTACATTTTACCGATTGATAGAAGTCTGTGTGCAATCGAATAATTGAAATAATTGGAGAATGGGTGTGATAGTTTTCATTTGAAAACCATGCCACAGAATCAATTCTTGGTTATAAATGTAATTAGAGCTTCATCAATATTTAGTTTTTATAATTGTGAAGAATGCTCAATTTCGTTCTTGCGTTGATGCAAACAGGATTTTTCATCTCACGAACGCGTATTTACGCTACCGTCAACCGGGGTAACTTTGGAACAAAAATCGCATCTTTTTCCTTAAACCTCGCGAAACTTGTACGTCTTACATCGGAAGTGAATTTTGTATCTGTGGTCAATCGAAAGCTTACAAGCTTATTTGGACATCTCTGGTTGGAACAATAGCGCTGAAAGTCGTGTTCCAAAGTTAGTCACGGACTGGGGTAACTTTGGAACAGAAGTTCTTATCATTTATAATTCGTCAATTAATTCATAAACTAGATCACGCAATCGAATTTCACCATCGCACAGTGGGGCTGAAAACCGATTCCGGGACAAGATTCAGCACCACGCGAATTTTAAACCGATCAAACCAATTCAAACAGGCTTTTCTTCGTTTTTCTTTACTCTACAAGATACCTGCCCGGAGAATTTAATTCGGGAAGCTCTGGAGGCCCAGGATCGTGTTGAAGGGCGATCAAGACGAAAAGCAAGAAGTATCAGTTTGTACCGATGAGTGATGAATAGTTCCTCCTTACTGCAGTCATTCCCAAATCCAGGTGAGAGTGTTCGAAAAGCATCTGAGGTCGAGTTGACACCTTGGAGAAACATTTTGTGAGGCTACATCGACGTATACTCCAAGAGGTCGTGGATGTCGATGATATTCGAGTACTAAGTGAGTGGGGGAGATATTGCAGAGTTCTGAAGCTCTTGGATGAAGCTCGCGCATTCTTGTGACATGGGCTCACACATTGTGTATCTCTAACTTATGATTTGAGCCCGCCTAGATCCCCGTACATTACCGCCAGGATCGAGGAGACTCGATTTCCGACGATTTTTGGTTGATCGACCAACACGGTTCTGTGACTTCGCAGCTTCCCGAATCAAATTCTCCGGGAAGGAATCTTGTAGAGTGTCAAAAGATGGAAAAGATCCCGTTCGAATCATTTCGATTGGTTGAGGATCCGCGTGGCGCCGAATCTTGTCCCGAAATCGATTTTTAGCCCCACTGTGCATCGGTGGTCGAAAGCTGAGTGTCTTAGCTTTCCATTGACCTATCGTAAAAGTCCATTTGATTGAATGTAACTTCCACAATCGAGCATAGACACCTGCAGCATCCCTCGCATTGCTCGCGTCGCGGCTAACTCTCGAGGAGGAAAATACCGTCACAGTCGATTTCCGACAAAAACTGCCATAACTCGGCTTCCGTGGGTCGAAATGAGACGTTCTTTGGCTCATTTTGAAGCTCTCATCAACGACTACTCAAGTAAGTAGGATTTGATGATGATATAGATCTCGGAGAATAATTGAGAGTTCATGAACAAGTGTTCCAAAGTTACCCCAGTTTCTGAAAAAACATACGTACTTGTCAGTTTTTACTTTACAAAATTGAAACTCCGTGAAAATACTCCAATGTAAGAATGGAGTCGTCCAGATATGTATACGCACAAGTGAAATCTAGCTCAGTTACTTTGGATTCGACCTGCTGGAGTCGGAACCACACCACTTTTTCCGAGAGACTGTTGGATCAGAAACATACTTCTGAAGAAGTCAGCTTGTCAACGGATTAAAAGCTGTTGGATGCCTTCGCGTCGGTGCAAAACATTGTTTATGCGTGCCCCAGGTAGGAGAAATCGGTATTAAAGTCTCAGGATTATCTGCCTAGCCATCTGTGCGTCATAACCACACTCTTTCATGGGTTGTTCCAAAGTTACCCCCCGTGTTACAAAGTTACCCCGGTTGACGGTACAAACTAATAGGAAGGCACGAGTAGCCGCCCACCCACCAGTAGCCACCTACTTTGACGTTGTTATTGCAATAACTAAGTATTTTTCATCAGTATCAGTATTCTAAATCTAAATGATCATAGTTTGTTATACTATGTATGATATCAATGCGAAAAAATCCACGAAAAACGACGAAGTGAGTTTTGAGAATTCTTTTCCAGAGTTACTGTGAGAATTAGCACCGTTTTGCCATATTAGCCCATACCTTTCTCAGTAACACTAACTTACAGGAAAGTTCTTCATAGAAGATATTGGGAGTATTCATCACTCCGGAACCTTTTGCACATGTTGGATAAATACTTGAAGAACAATCATCAACCACAAGAAGATCCAAAAAAAATTTCATCAAAAATAAATGGATGGGCGGCTACCAGCGCTCAGATGGGCAACTACTAGATAGGTAGGTGGCAACCAGGGATTTTACAATTTTTCTTTGCCACTCTCATCAGTGATTGTTGTGTCAATTCAAGGTTCTAAAAAATCTGGTTTGTATTCTGGAGCACCCGAAGCATATGTGAGACGAGTTGTTAAGGGCGCAGAGTCATACCTGGGCCTCTAGTGAAGTTATAAGCGTGAAATTTTGCTTAAGAATGCAGATTCTAGTGCCTTCAACCTATTCCTGATAAACTCTTCAAATTTCCGAATTAAGCTAAGTGTACCCAACATGTCTATGCCTCCATTGAGCCATTTTCCCAACAACTTTGGTTAACTACAACATTTTACAAGTACTTGAGCTCATTCTTGAACTTGTTCTAAAAGCTTCTAAATTAGCCAAGGTGTTTTCGATTTTGACCAACCAGAGCTGAGCTATCACAGTTTCCCCAAACAGTGATTTCTCGAGAGTCTATAAAGGGTGTACCCAACATGTCCCTACCCTTTGGTGATGCGGTCACCGTGCACGCTGAAGGTTATTCGCACTTTTATCAAATTTGCTTGCGATTTGGGTGAAACGACGAGAAGACCCGCGTTTATTATCATCTAACTTGAGTTCGTCTTCTCGTCGTTTAGCTCAAATCTCAAAAGAATCGGATAAAAGTGAGAATTACAAAGTACCTGTATTATTAGGTTAGGAGGTGCCTGCGCTCAAGTTATTCCCACTTTTCTCCAGTTCTCTTGCGATTTGAGTCAAACGATGAAAAGACGAACTCAAGTTAGATGATAATAAACGCGGGTCTTCTCGTCGTTTCACCCAAATCGCAAGCAAATTTGATAAAAGTGCGAATAACTTTCAGCGTGCTCGGTGACCGCATCGCCTTAATGTAATTCGTCGATGAAGTCGATAAAATCTTTTTCGCAATTTTCCGATGTTTGGGTGCCTACAAAATTGCGAAAAATAACTTTCGCGCCTCGCACATGAGGTTCCCCGCTTCCGAGCGATTATTTCAACCCTCGCCTCCGGCTCGGGCCGAAATCCGATCGCTCAGAAGCGAGCTACAACCTCATGAACTCGGTGCGAAATATACTATTTTATAATACTTGACCGGAAAGTTGATGCGTAAAGCACAGTGACCGTGCGTAAAGCAGTACTTTACGCACGAGCGATCGTAAAGCAATTGCTTTACGCACGGTTGTACAGCTTTACACCTCCTTTCTGAATCCATGAAAGTTTGCAAAATGGCAAGTTCAAAGAAAATCCTGATGTTAATAGATACTGATAGTGAAAACTCCAGTTCTTCTTTGTCGACGAATCTAGAAGACTCAATTCCCCACAATGGCGCGATTAGCGCTCATGTCGGTGCCGTCCTTGTCGATCATTCTCGTTTCCCGTCTGTTCCGCGGCGTCGCCGACCATTTTCCAACGGAGTACAAATTATCAATGTCCAAGGGGACTAATAACAACCATTGCACTTGTGACAAACTCTCTGATCTCGATAAATGAGCCCGTATTTTGAAACCGAGGAATATTATTTGATCAACAGTATGGAAATTCTCATTTGTTTGTCGCCTTGGGTCATATTCTCGTAAGAAGAATCTCAGTCTGCATTCAATTATTCTGTCCAAATCTCACAATAGGAATAAACTATTCAATTCTATTCGATAGGTTAAGGCGACGTAAGTATATTATATGAGAGAATTTTATGAGACAGACTCTTCTCTCGAGATGTCGAACTTTAGTATGAATCACGAAGCGGGATTCCGTGCCTGAATAATTTGGTGTTAACAATTGTTCATTACCTCAGAGTGATTTCATGGACATGTTGAAAATGTTCAATGATGGATGATAATTCCTAATCCCAATCGCAGTTTCGCAAGTTTTCAATACTGTATCTTACAATCATTGGGAAGCTTTTCATCAAACGAAGTAACCCTCAGAATCCTCTTTTTTTCATCGGTGCAATGCAGTCAAGAGCTAATGAGAACTTTTCTAGACGCATCACTTGAATTTTCGTGAACGGAGAGCTGCATCAATCACAGAGGATTACCGATTTCGACAACAGATCGATCGTCTTGTTTGAAAAATTCTCTGACAGAACTAAGTTAAGTCCAAACTTAGGTTAAAGCTCTCTTCACATGCATTGCACTTATATCAGAATTTTCTGTCAAGTGGGGGGCTCCGCCCCCCACACCCCCCGCCGGGGGCTTCGCCCCCTGGACCCCGCTCCGCTCCCCCGCACGCCCTTGTCTAATTACACTCGACTTCTCTGGACGCAGTACTTGATTTAACGCGCCGTCAGGATACACAGTACTTTTCTGGTCCGAACGACACGTCAATCGAGGGATCCATGCATTCATTTTAACGTTGCTAGCACATCCGCAATCACGAGATGAGTTCCAGGGCATGTAAAATTAGAATGATCTTTAGATAAACCCAGCTCCTATCAACTAAATTTTGGACAATCTAATATCCGTGACATGTTTTCAACTACCCTCAACCCTACCTCGCCCTTGCGCGCTGCTTACTCGCAAATATCTGGGGCTTGTTAATTGCGTGTTAGCAACTTTCCGGCCAGTATTATAAAAAATGCAATATGCAACTCTGGCGAAAGCTTTCCACCCTCGTGCGAACTTTCCGCCCTCATGTGATGCTTTCTGCACGGTTGAGTTGCTTTACGCCCGAGGAGCGTAGCGACGAGCATCACAATCGTGCGTAAAGCATCGCACTCGTGCGTAAAGCGACTTTTTCGCCATCGGTGCGTATAATACTATTTCATCTGCATGTCACAAACGTCAAACCATATTTGAAGTTTTTTTTATCAATTTAAATCACTATCTCCGGGTCATTTTGACGTGATGAACAGTACGAGGGCAAGTTGGGTACACACCAACTTTGGCTTTCACATTTTGCAAATGATCTCCGCTGACGGTCTTGGAAAGAGGAATTGAATGCGCTCAAGTGCATAGAGATTAATCATACTGGAAATAATTTTGCACTGGCGTTACTGAACGCAATTTTGTAGATGAATTCTCAGCTGTGCAAACGCAGAAAATGAAGATATCACTTTATTGAATTTCCTAGGAAATGCAGAATCGATTCAGGGTTGACGCAAACTACTTGATTCTCATATTTCAATATACCGAGCGTAAAATGAAATTCCGGCAAGCATCTCAACTAAATATCATTTGGTGTGAGTCACCCTCAAATCTCATCTTCTATCTATGCCCAAAGTTACCATCTTTGTTCAGGTCACACGATGATTTTTCGCGAAAAAACCACATTTGTACGAGAGGCAAAACCCTCCAGGAAATTACTAAAAATCTGGTCGGCAAGATTCTGGTAAATTATGAGTGTAATGGAGTTTATATTTATCAACATCTGTTGCCGGTATCTGCATGGTAAGTGCTCACTGTATTGAGCGCTGCAAATATAATTTTCAGATGGATGGAAAATGAAGTGACAATCTGAAATACGTCAGGCAAACCACTTATTCTTAATAGAGTGTCACTAGAATTATTAGGCGCCTTGAGCTTTGAACCCACAGGAACAACAGTAGGAACGTATATAGCAGTATGATCGCGATCCCCTAAGGAGTGAATGAGCGTATCGGGCGACAAGATCTAATGCACCGGGGCCGAAACAATCCAATTCATAAGCGTCAACGCGCCGATAACTTGACACCCTATACTGCGATCATACTGATAACTAGCTTCGACAGCACTTATTTGTAACTACGCCCCACGCATACGGCCGTCGGTTGTACTCACTGTGAAAAATTTAAAATATATTTTTAAGGGTCGCAAAGGTTCCAAACTTCATGGATTTGAACGCATTGAGGTTGAGAAATCGGGGTCTAGGAAACAATGATATTTTAAAGTCATTAGGATGTTCACTATCATTCATAAATCGCTGGTATAGTAACAATAAGATCACTATCCAAGTTCTTGATAACTGTGTCACTAAATCTAGCATTTTTTAACTTTTCCAAACTAAGAATGCACCACAGGAGATTGTCTTGGGGATTTTATTTTTCTGCATATTTGGGCAAATCTCAGAATTTGGGTGATTTTGATGTTTTGACTCGAGGAATATTCTGACAATCATCCCTTAAATTATTTTGTTTTGTATGGATATGTCCGTTGTATGGATATGTCCGTTCTATGGATATGTATACGTTGAAATGTTTCAAAGATCCCCTCATGGTTGATGACATTTAACACTTTTCGGGCTCGTAGTTTGCTCGAGATGAACCCAGAAGCATGTACCGTTCGCGTGGATTGCAAATTTCGCATATCCCGCCCAGAATTTCACGCACGACTAAGCTCGTAGCTTTTGGTGCGATTGACCAATCATTCCATAAGTCTGAGAGATGACTGATCATGAATTGAAGAACCACATGCTGTGAGCATAAGACTGTGCCTATCACTGTGTAAGAGTGGTAACTTCCTGTGTGAATGTCAGGCGATTTTCCGATTTTTTAAATATCGCCACTGTGAATGCTCCGGTGGTTGGTGCGATAAGAAATCCATCTCTCTCGTAATGGTATCTTGTTCTCCAAGCTCGAACCTACAAATTCAACTTAGGTATGAAAGTGTGCTTCACTTATAAGAAAAATTTGAGACTGAACAGAAAAATGTTGTCCTGCGTGATTTGTTAAAAAAAGCGTGGCACATTAAGGTATACGTCGCACCGATCGTAAAACAAACCTGCGAGTAAAGCAAGGCTCACGAAAATCAATTACTACAAAAATGCTGTTTTCAGTAAGTAAAATATCGATGTCTGATGCTGCTGGGATCACATAAGGTTACTCTAGAGTACTCGAGCTATCTCGATTCCCATTCTTTTACACCTCAGATAACATGTGTTCGAGAATGAAAATTCGGATTTGGGCAACTGAAAGGTGCCTTGCCTATGCTTAAACATATACAAGGACTCTCGCTCGGACTCTCGTTTTTTGTCCAGAATACGAGGCTCGATGCTCCAAAGTGAATCACACGAACATCTCGTCATCTTTTAGGTACTAAAACAGCTGAAAGAAATTGTGTTAACAGTGTGCAGCTATTTCAAAATGTTCTCAACTCCACAGCTGAAAATCGACCGAATTCTGAGATTCGCCCATATACTGTATATAAAGTACATTGGAAAATATTGAGGCAGACCAGAGTTGTTGAGAAATGGCCTAATGAGGGCGTGTTGGGTACACCAATTCGCGAACTCGCTGCTAAATATCCCTTTTTGGGAAAATCGTGATAGCTCGGCTTTGATTGGTGTGGTTTGAAGTCATATCAAACTACTTGCTTACTTGAACTCATTTTAAAGATCTTGAAAAAAGCTTCAAAATGCAATAGAAAGTGGGCCAGAACAATTGGTAAAACCGGTTGAGGGAGGAGGGCATATTGGGTACACTTACCTTAATACCACAGCGATAATAGCCAAGATGTTGATGAAAATATAGAAATAAAGGTCCAACCTGAGCAGATTTACTCTTGCTGGAGGAATCTTGCAACAAATTCTTTCAAACCACGTTGAGTGTAGCCTCTTCCAGCGACAGACCAATATGAAGACAGTTGAAGTTGTAGAGAATTGCAACCAACTCATTGTAGTTTCTTACACAAAATTTTCACGGTGTAGTTTTCTATTGCGCACTGAGAAAAAATTCATGGTCGTACGGCCATGCGTATCGTCGTACGACCAAAATGATATTTTGCTGCAGAACAATACCGATTTTGTTATCGCATCAATCCATCAGAATGGTTTGGCGATCCGGTATTACTGCCAAAATAAATAAATATAGCTCGTATATTTAGAATGCCCCGATACTCGATGGAATTACAATCACATCCCGATCATTTTACTACGAAAGCCGTCCAATTTTTGCGCGTAATGATACCGGTGAAAGATCATTAAAATCCAAAGATTTTTTGAGGTTATTCATACCAGATTGCTGCAATAACAAAATCATTGTGCTGTGGTGACAATCTAGTATTGGTCGTACGGCAATACCACGTTACAATACAGTCGTATTGTTCAGACGGCAATATTTTATTCTCAGTGCGATCGAGATGCTTATTCGAATATGCAAAAAAATTGATACTCATCTACTCTATGTGTCTTGACTATTCATCATATTCGACTCCAACCTATGGAATTCATCTGCGAGGATAGAGTTTCACAAGTACCATTGGGCCAGTTTCACCTACAATGCGGCTTGGCCCGAGGAAAAGTCCTCGTAACACGGCTCCGAGGGAATGTCTGTTTCAGCAACTGGGAGAAAATCTTGCAAGTTGTCCGCAAGGACTATATATTGCGTACCGTGTTGTGGAGTAGTATTCTTCGATATGAGGGTGGGAAGTTTGGTTTTGTTTTTCGAGTGATTGTTTTCGGCCCGAGCCTTGGCGAACGTCAAAATTATCACGAGTAGAGCAAAAAAATTTCACGCCCAAAATACGTTTTCGATACGAGGGCGGGATTATTGGTTTCCGCGGACCGGGCCTTGGCGAGGGTCGGAATTATTGCTCGGAAGCTGAAACCATCCCGCACGAACGTCGAATACTATTTTTTCAATTAGATTGTCTCTAAATTCAAGACCAAATATCAAATCACAATCTTCATGAATGTTTGGGATGCAGTTTGAGTCACGGTGACCTTTGAGAGGCTGATCTCGTCTAGTTAAAATTGTTTCTCTAAAAAGCATGGATTGTTAGGAAATAATCATCTTTGAGTACTTTTAGCTTTCCAAATTCCAAATGCAAATTGAAAATGGCACATTCGACTTGAGTTGCACTCTTATTTGCACATTAACTTTGGCGGCGAATGTAACGTATTGGTAAATTCAGGAAAACCCATGAAGCATGAGATGTGAGCTCATTTCATGCTTTCAAATATATCAGTTAAATTGTTGAGCTTTCTTTGATAATTCGCTCATGAGTCTCGATTTCTTTTGTCTTCAAATTTAAATGAAGCCAAGGTTATCGTGATTTTTCATTTTCGGTTACAGACCACCGGCCAGATGACGAAATGATGAAATCTAGTTTTACCTGGAACTTCACAGCCCACGACGGAACGAAAGATAAATAATCAGCGCAGGTATAATTTCTCCTGAATTTTCTGGCGGGACTGAAACAAATTCCTTGTGGAAAATGGAATCTTATTGGCATAAATGTTCTGGACCAATGCGAAGTATCAGATTGCATCTTGTCTCTAGTAATGTTAGAAAAAAGAGGGTCAGACATACGATAACTCTCGGCTTTCTACAAGGGTGGACTGAACTCACGTCGTCAAAAGGTGTAAAAACCTTTAATAACCCTAACGATCGTGTTGCTGCGACGGGAAAAAAAAAATCCGTGCAAAAATGGCTCTTTTCCGCCCAGCGTGTCGAAAAATTGTTTTCCGCACGAGGTACATAAGTTATTTTATGGGCTGAGTGCGAAATAGTACATTTCAATACAAGGGTGTAAAACGTTCTATTCGCGTCCGAGTGATGGGTTTCCGGCATAGAGATACAACGGATGTATCTCTATGGTTTCCGGCCCGAGCCTCATATTATTACATTTAACACAACAGCGAGATTGCATCTAACTGTCTCCACGAAGAACAGTTTTGCCTGGAAAAAATTTATGATTTTGATATAAAAGCATTTTGACGATTGCAAACCAGTTCCTCAAATAGAAAGGCTGGAAAATCAAGGATATACAACTTTAGAAATATATAGCTTTGAGATACATCGAGATAGATTTTGCAATTAAAAGTCACGGAACTGCCACGCAAGTGTACCGGATACATGACTCCGTCGGGATCATACAGCAGACAATCTTTTCCGTCAAATTATAGATAGAGCTCGTCTTATTGAAAATTTGTTGTACGATTATTGTTGATACAGAAGAATTCGATATAAATAGAGCTTTTTCCAACAGTATTTAATGTTCCAAACACGATGCCACGCCGATTTTTAGATAACCGCGTGACCTCTGACTATTTTGTTTTGTAATTGTTATACGGCTTGAAACCAGAATGGCAAACTTCTGCTGCCATCAAATATCTATCACGTAAAATCAGCAAAAAAAATCTGACGATTACACGGCGATGGGCTCAGACAGAGTCTGCAGTTCCAGCAAGTGCGTAAACTTACAAATCGCTGCTCGCGTGTGGGCTCGGACTTGAAACAGAGGGTCGAGAACGAGTGAGATGAAGAACCCATGGACCCCTTCTACATATGTATATATATACTTTAAGCTAAGGAGCTTTTTGCCATCAGAGATATAAACGTGGTTCACGAATGAGCTAAAGAGGTGTGAGGTAAGGTATATATATGAGGTGTGCACGCATGCACTGTACATACGATCGAGTGGTAGTTACTTTAGCGCCCGTGGGCCGATTGCTATCTCTTGGTGGTGGCTTCAGGGCACACATATCAGGCGATGCTTGCCCTTATACTACTTTATGCACATACATATATACATATATATGTATATACAGCACAAACATTGTGGCGTATAGCGTGCTAATTTATGGCACACGATAGCGCATCGACGAGAGGCTAAGGTGCGAGATTTGCGTGGGTGTCCGAGAGAGGAAAGTTGGAGAGCCACAAGATGGGTGCGCATCAATAAACCCAACGAGACCATTTTTAAACACCACATTTTGATTCTCTTTGCTAGTGCGAGAAATACAACACACCGGTGAGCCAAATGTTCACTTTGAGTGCTTAGAAGATGAGGATCAAATTTGTTCTTAACGTTTTGGATCATTTCACCTCTTTTTCTCAATACCACAACGATTTCTTTTCATTCGCCATTTTTGGAGTTCTTTTGTTAAAACGCCAAAAGTTGGTCATGCCGGGTTTAATTTATTCCTATTCCAGACTCAGCCTTGTCCGATAATTATTTGTGTTTTGGAGTGATCTTAGTGCCTACTCCTTGGAGTTCATGTCTAAACTGGCAATACTGTGATAAGAAGATATTCATGCGACTTCCATTGTATCTCTGAAGTTACCGACGACAAAGTTTTCCAGATATTAGAGGCTTATAGAAAATCCGAGAGAGATATTCTACTGTAGACCAAGTGTGTATACTTAATGAGCGTGAGCAAGATATGTATGTTATACTGATGGACTTTCAACAATAAAAATTGAAGAATTGTTAGTGACTTTTTGCATGAATCTTGCTTTCGAATTCCAAATGCCTCTCAGGATAGAAAATCAGTTAATTACAAAGTCATAGATGACACTGGGAGAAAAATAGTTTCTTGATGAAAAGTACTTCGCTGCACCAGAAAATTGAAATACATAATCTTTGAGTGATTCGCGTATAATGATTGTCTATTGGCGTCAAGCATTGCAATTCTCGGCCAATCTATGAAAAAAGACCCAGATTTTTCTTGTGAGCAAACTTTAATAGCACAACAAAACCACAATGTTCTCTCTTAATTTGAAAATCTGGGAGAAAAGTGTCACGAGCCTCACTCTTTGCTTCGCGGTCTTGCACGCAAGTGACTGACGATTTCTTCGTTGCGCACCTCAAATTCATCACTCTTCTTACAATAGCGATCTCCTCATTTATATGCCGCACTATCAATAGCTGTTTAACATACTCTTCATTGGCAGACTGACGAGTCGTAAACGGATGGGTCGGGGCAAAACACTAACATATTTGACCTAAGATCATCATTTCAATTTGTTCCTCACAAGATATCTCGCCAGATTTCAATACCCTGAGCACTGAACGGACACCAGAATGGTAGAGCAAGTGCTCGGATGTGGTTTCAGTAAAAGCTATCAAGATACATGGTAGCAGGGAAAACCAAAGTCATAACGATCGAGATTCAATGGAACGAAATCTTTAATGAAGAAAAAAGACTGTGGAACAACTGATGAAAAAAGAGACGCGAGAAGAGTGAATCCCTACTGAAACAAACTGAGTCGACCATCGACTATATATTATGAAACAATTATCGAGTCGTGAATCGAGTCGTAAATCGATTTAGTTCCGAATGGATTATAAGTTAGAGGGTTGAAAACTGATCCAATCATCTCGAGGAGTCACTCTCCTCGACAGGAGTACGTTTCGGCTGTACGCTGATCCGGAAGTCTTACTTGGATCAGGATTTGCCGAACAATTTGACAAAAACCTGCGGGAATTTTTATACGAATGGGAGCAGATGTGCGCCAGCAAGTAGAGACAACAGGAAAGTTGCAGGACATTAAACCATACCGTGCACAACAAA
Source organism: Eretmocerus hayati (assembly GCA_029851415.1). Classification (NCBI taxonomy): domain Eukaryota; kingdom Metazoa; phylum Arthropoda; class Insecta; order Hymenoptera; family Aphelinidae; genus Eretmocerus; species Eretmocerus hayati. Next base: position 34,535,979 of record CM056743.1, read on the forward strand.
TCAAATTCTTATAAAAAAATTTTGGCTAGCAATGCTAAGTCGCGCTGGCAGCAAATGCGGAAATCTGGAATCGCTAGCAAGAAAACTACACCTCCGTCAGCATTTTTCCCTTCTAAAATCCTGAATAACCATGTTTCCTCAGTAACCAAAGATATTTCCCCTCTGACGGATGAAGATGTGGAAAGTGTCTACTCATCTCCCTTTCCAAGCAACGTACCAAGTTTCGACTTTTCCCCCATTACTGAGGCAGGCGTGATTCGTGCCTTCAACTCATCCCACTCAAAAGGAGCAGGAGCAGATTGACTTCCCTCTTCGATGATGAAACTAGCGTTTCCAGCCTTACTTCTTCACCTCACAGAGACCTTTAACAATTCTCTACAGACCAGCTACTTCCACAAGGCCTGGAAGCGATCTTCAATCACCGCGGTCTCGAGAATGGCAACCTCCAAAACACCTGGGGATACTCGCCCTATCGTGCAACTCCCAGAGCCTGCAAAACTTCTAGAAAGAGTTGTCCATGAACAGCTCATGACGCATCTTTCTAAAAATGAGTTGATTGATCTTTTTCAATCTGGCTTCAGAGCAAAACATTCATCACAAACAGCGTTTTTGGGGGTCATATAAAATAATCGCGATGCTACCGATCAGCGTATGATCACGGTCCTCGTTTCGTCTGATTTTTCAAAGGCCTTTGACACTATCCCTCATTTTAAGCTCTTACAAGAATTTTGTGATCTCTGTTGTTCTGACCGTGTCATACGCTGGTTAGTCAGCTTTTTAAGAGATCGCATTCAAGCAATACGCTGAGACGACGGTTCACACGGAGCTTGGCTCCTTATCAATGCCAGCGTACCTCAAGGCAGTGTTTTGGGCGCTTGCTGTTCCTTATCTTCATAAATGATATGCCTAGAGTCCTGCGTCATACCTCTCATACGGTCTACGCAGAAGATAGCTAGATTTACGTCACCACTCTTCCCAATGATCTTGTCTCGAAACTTGCTATGCTCTACCAGCACGCATGTGCCAATGCAGACTAGGCGTCCGTCAATGGACTCAAGCTCAACCCTAACAAAACCACCGTTACGATACTTGTGAGCAAAAAATACATATCCCTCATTCACCTAATATAATAAATACTGTTGTCCCCTACTCGAAGTCAATTGCCTTTCTCGAACCCTCAGAGAAGAACTCATCCGAAGTTTGATGTTACCTATCTTCGACTATGCGGCACCATTACTGACTGAATTGAGCAAAGGTCAGAAACTTATACTACACCGTCTCCAGAACTCCTGCATGCGTTTCGTTTACGGCAATATCCCTTGGCAATCTCACGTAACACCATATAGACTATCTACTAGTGTGGCTATCGGTCCAGAGCCGCACAGAGTATCTATCGGGTGCACTAGCATTTTCGATCATCAAGCAAACCCACCTGAGTACCTTCGTCCCAAATTCATCCTCACGGTAGAGATTGTATCACTTATGTGGTCCAGCAGGCACGGAAACAAAGCCGCTCTCATATACAGGAACCCACGTGGCAAAGCTCGTAGTCAATAGTTCACACTCGTTTCCTCGTGGCTCATACATAAACTTCCTCGAGTAGACTTTGAAAATACTTCTCAAGAATAATTTAAACAAGAATTAATAAACCACCTTTTGAACCAAGATCGCGATGATTGGCTCAAATGAGCCGGGCAGGATCTTATCGGATCTGTCCCAGCCGTGATCTCACATCTCATCTCACTCCTCACACCCTGAGCAATAACAAGATGATACTGGTACTTGTATTGACAGGGGAAAATCTCTCCGTGCAAGCAAAAACAACATCTGCAGTTTGTGGTTTCGATGAATAAAAACATATAACGTCTCTCTGATTTAGAATTATCAACCGATAATTTTGTTTCTTCCTTTTCTCAAGTTATGCATACTCTTAGAAATGTTTATTCGATTTATTCAGTAATCTAAGTCTAAACTCTCAATATTCTAAACTGTCCTCCACTGTACGATACACATACCTATCTTTCATTGTAACTATGTAGTTGAGGCATATGAGAACTATCCCCTGCTCTCCATAAAAACACCAATCAATCTCTGTCTCTCTCAGTTTACGGGAGTTTCTGTCTCAGCCCACGAAGATGTCGGAGAGGCAATGGACGATATTGATTCGGCATCAGAAGAGGGCTTTAGATTGAAGCTCACGAACATCAATGAAATAATCCTTGTTATTAAACATTTTTCCTCGCAGGCCTGTAGGGTGGATGGAATTCCCCAAATCGTGATCGCGGAAGCTCTTTCGGCCATAAGTGACCTTATTGAATGAACATATCTTCGACTCCTCTTTTGCTCACAGGATCTTTCCTGAGGCTCGGGAGCGATCACAGCTGAGTGTGCTAAAAAAACTGTAGCTCCACCATCAGTCTCCGATTTTCGTCCCATTGCGCTCCTGTGCTTCTTCTCCAAAGTTCTCGAAAAAATTACACACGACGAAAGCACGGAGTACTTGACAAAGAAATAATTATTAGATAGCTCCCAGGCCGGTTTCTGGCGACACCACAGTACCCAGACAGCTTTGCTGGAATTGAGTGATGACATCAAATTAGCCGGAGATAGGAAGAATTTCAGCCTATCACTACTCTTCGACTTGAGTAGAGCCTTTGACACGATATCACCAACGAAACTACTGAGTAAATTACGAACAATAGGTTTTTCGCGATCGGCACTCCTGTGGATCAAGTCATATTTTCAAGGTCGCACCCAACTAGTCACTCCCAAAAATAGTAAATCTGATCGGCTCGCAACCAATCTGGCTGTTCTACAGGCTTCCATTTTTGGAAGTTTACTCTTCAGTTTGTACGTCAGTGATTTGCCTCGGTTACTGAATAAGAAGTCGGTAGATCATCTTCTCTACCCCGATGACCTCCAAATTTAACTTCAATTGGAGAAAAATGAGATCAGGGAGGGAACCGCTCGATTAGGAGAAGTAAGACATATGGTTACCGATTAGGCTACGGGCTGTGGCCTGCGTCTCAATGCTGGAAAACCAAGCCAATCTCTTCTTTTTCCGAGGGGAACGTCAAGGATCTGGGAAGGATGGGTTTGCCAAGCATTGAGATACAGGAGGGAGTTTTTGTCCCTTTCACTGACACAGCCGTGAGTCTTGGTATCATATTGGATAGTGAATTGTCATGGAAACCGCAAATAAATCAAGTGACGAAGAAAGTCAACAGAGCCCTGTACGGTTTGCAGTAGTTCAGGGCGTGCATCACCAGGGCTCTACGCGTTCGACTTGTCGAGGTGTTAGTCCAACCTCAACCGGACTACTGCACGGTCGTATATCTTGACGCCGCAGACGAACAACGGCAAAAAATACCAAGACTGAACAATTCATTTGTGAGATAAAAAGCACCAGTAGCTGGACATCGCGCCGCGAGGCACCTATTCCTGGACATTGAGTTTGTCACTCGAATATAAGCACAACAAATATCGAATCCTATTCAAAGATAGATCGTTCCCATCGAAATCACGTTATCTATAATCGGATTAGTATTTTGAAGAGTTTGATGGACGAGAAATGTAATGAGAGGATATTTTCGTGATGGTACGAAACGGCAGGTCTACCGCTGCATGAAATCGGACGCTCGCGAGCCTCCCATGCGGCTCACTTCAAAACTTGAAACATGCTCTCAAATGACGTGAATACAATTATTTCATCTAGTTTTCTCATTATTTGTTCGTTAACATCGTAACTTTGAGTTTCTATGTAGATTTGGTGGGATATCTCTATTTATTTTTGAGAATTCGAGTGTCCAGGTTTAGGTACCATATCGGTCGGATTCTCCTATAGCTGGACACTGTATTTTTGTGTCAAATCGAACAGATTTTCGTCAAAACCGACCCACAAAGCAGTCATTTTCATTGCACAGTGCTCAAAGATCATGAATTATTGGGTAGTGTACCTTGATTCTTATGTTTACTTTATTTTCTCTCTCACGTGAATTCTAACCTCAAAGTAAGCAGACCTGCATGCACTCACATAGAGCTGCCGTGAGAGACTCGTGTACTGCAGTATTATTGGGCATATTTTCTCAGTAAACTTTCTGAATCAAGCACGCTTATTCATGAGGAATCCTGATTTCAGCATTATTGATGACTCGGACATTAAATTTTCATGTTAATACACCAAAATGTACCCACAAACATACGATTTCATGCCCATAATATTTTGAGTATATTGACGTCGATTATCACTTCAAGGACTCTTGACAGTCATTCAAGAGGCAAAATCTGGTCTATTTGCGACACTAACGTTAAAAAATTTAGCATGAAGGAATATATTAACACCTAAAATTCACTGTCCAGGTATAGGCTCCCGCTGTCCAGAATTAGGTGTCATCTCACGTGGTTCACAAAATCCCTGCCCAGGGATAGGTGAAAATCGAGTCGTCTGATTGTTGTCCCTCGTGTCAATAATTTTGGGGTTTTCTAAACGAAACAAATTGGAATACGAAAATTTTCACCTACACTTGACGATAGAATCACTGGTTGGTACGAAAAACGTTATTAAAGTGTCATGAAAACGATAAAATAGCGACGTCTCCAAATGTCTGTCCAGGTACTGGTGCTTTTACCAAGGCTTTTAATACCTACGCTTACATGTTTTATCTTAAGAGAGAACGAGCACATCACTCCGTTCAGGGAGAGCTTGGATTGGTTGCGTACTGGTCCGCGGCGGATGTGCTCTGCAGGGATCATTATGTTTAAGACCATGCACATGATGGAACATGGTTACCTGTCTGCAATGTTTACCAGGCACCAATCCGAGCGCGCTGGACGGGGCGATGCACAAGTTTGAGGACTCAAAGGGCCTACAATGAGACTAGAAATTCGGAGAAGATCTTTCCAAGTTCAGTGAGCTCATTTTTGGAACTCTCTCCCTTCGGGCACTCGGCAGATACAAAAAATTTCATTCTTCAAGCAGGCTTTGGAAGAATTCATCTCATCGCAACCCTCCCAGAGGATTGATGAGGACAAGAAGCGATATTTCAATCTTCAATACGTCTGGCTTCTTTCGTTTTTTTTTTGATTTTTAATTTTTATCCACTTTAGATTGAAATGTTGAGTCTATGTGGGATAAATTCGGGTAACCTGTGTACAGAGCGAGGTTGGCCAATAGTTTGTAGCACCATAGATGAGTACAGGCGAGGTTCAATTTCTCTCATTGCTTGATATTTTTTGCAAAATCGAGCGCTTAAGGATGTGATGTCATTTAAAACTGAATTTTAGATCAGTAATTAACAAGAGACATAAAATATGCCACTATAATTAATCGCCACCACACGGCGAATCAATGGCTTGTTTGATAATTAAAATTGGATAGCGAAGAGATTTTTGAATTGGTAGGTTGGACAGGTGTTCCAAATTGAGGTAATGATTTTGAATAGCAGTAATTTCTTCTCAAACACATTTCCTATCCTTGCCTGACACTTTGGAATTCAGAATCATTTTGAGAATACCCCCGTTGAATCGGTTGATCAATGTTCCGATATCCTCATTCTCGTAGCCATTTATAAAGCCCGACACTAAAATATTTTCTTCATTTTGATGGGTATGTACTTGTTAACTTTTGGAAAAGTGAGCCTGAAGAAGAGTACAGATGATGTATTATGATTGACGCGGGAGTATCAATCAAGACTCTAAAATTAGAACACAAAGATCAGAGCTTTAATTGTCTGACTGATTATATTGAGCTACTAGATGAGGAATTAACGCATCTGCTAACTTGGCCGAGATAAAAAAAAGTAGGATGAAGTGAGCAAGTAGTCGGTGGCTCCCTCTTCTTTTTGCAGCATACTCTCGTGATGGTATTATATACCTGCCCTCATTCACCTTATGATCATTCCTACTCTTCTCCGCAGGGCAGTCTTCTTTAGAATTTTTTTTTTCTTTTAGTTTCAATTTGCACCTTGCCCCTCGCTTATATCCTCTTCTTCTCCATCATCTTTTTCTATTCTTTTTTATTTTATCCTCTTATCTCTTACCTCGTTGTCTTTTACACTCTTCCGTTTTGCAGATTTACTCCTTGTTCAACACTGTTCCGTCTGCTGTTCTCGGAACATTGACGGATGGAAACGGAGATCGCAATTGAGATCATGATACGATTATGGCTATCTATAGTTTCTAATATAATTTTGGATGAAGCCGTTGCACACATTCATTAACTTCATTCGTGTATAACATCATGATTGGGGAGAGGCCAGGATTGAGCAGTATGAGATGATTCTGATGGTATAAATCCACAAAATGAAATATTTCTATTTATTTGTATGCTCATTTATTGAAATTCATTCTCATGTGTATGATGATTATTTTCAGACGAATTCGCTTTCATTTAGAAGTTGTGAACGATCGAAATACCCTGCCAAAAGGATACGCGAAATTGCACTTTCGGTAAGAGACCAAAGTTGAAGTTCTAATCTGATTCAAAATAATTTCAACCACGTGTATGATAAAATTGATAATTTGCCGAATTTGGTATGATAAAGTCATCTTTCATCCTGGAAGAACCACGTTCCATAGCGAATATCACACGATAATGCAAAGGAAGCCAGTGGAGAGTATGAAAGACCTCAATTCTACAACATGTCACGGACTCGGTCATATTCCATTCGGCTCAAATTCTATTAAAAAAAAGATTTTTGATCAAACACTGTATATTCCTTGGAAATTCTTAACGATCTCAGTTTGCAGAAGTATGATTTCTCTTGGGATCACTTATTGGAAAGTCGACTATTGAATATATCCTTCATATTATCTATCTGATTGAAAATGTGATGTATACCTCGTTAGTTGAGGTTATTCTTCTACTGATAAGTTATCTCATCATAGTTTCTTTACGATAGGATACTCAGAAGTATAATATACAATAGTCGAGCATAGACGTAGAAGTATAGACTGCTGGTCCCGTATACTCGCCGTTGTCATCGAGAGATAGGCCTTTGCGTGAGAGTGAGCGAGACGGCATGCTCCAAGGCGCACGCTTTCAACATGCGATTCCTATGTTGCGTCTCTCTCACTCTCATTGCGGAGCCTCGATGTCAACGGCGAAGATACGGGACCGGCAGTCTATACTTCTATGTCTATGTAGTCGAGTTTGCAATGTATGAGAGGGGTTGTAAATCGACACCTCGAGTGCGTGTGCTGAGAGAGCTCTCGTCAAGGCCACCCGTGCATTATATCCACTGCACTTACTTACACGTACGCGTAATCAGCCGTATTAGTGCCAGTACAATCGACTCAAAAATTAACTTCCGTGAAGTGGGCACCCGGTTATTAAAAATATCCAAAAAAAAAACTCTCCAATTGTGCATTGATAGCGGATTACGAATCCGTTCGCAAAAAATTTGTGGCTATCGTAGTTTTTCCCAAAAAAAATGAAAACTTTTCGGGTGCTGGGAAAATTTTCCCAATTTTTTTAGCAAAAACTACACAACGCAGGAATTGTGGGAAATTTGTGCTGAATTGCGGCCGATCTCCTCTATCAGCACGTATTTTTGTTTTTCCGAAATAATTATTATTTTTGTACTTATGCGGAAAAATGAGGTTCACAGAAGCAGCGGTAATTCATGAGCCAAAGAATGTGGCACTGCGCATGTGCCGGGAATATTTCCCGCCAAATCTGACTTATCGGCCGCTAAACAATCTTCTGCTGTGCTGATGCTTTTTCTCGGTCTGCTTTCAAAACATTTTGACTGATTCATCTGTGACGCTGTGCGACGCCACGCGATCCAGTCGCGACGCTACGCGATCCCGCCGCGACGCCACTCGATCTCGCAGGTTTCTCAACTCAACTGCAGTTTTCGTGTGAATATTCATGTTTTTCAGGATGCTGTGGATTCTGACTTTCACCAGAGATCAAGCTAGTTTGTGATAGCTTCAACTGTTTCAAAAATAGTGTTTCAAAACATTTTGATTGGTTCATCTGCGACGCTGTGCGACGCCACGCGATCCAGTCGCGACGCTACGCGAACCCACCGCGACGCCACTCGATCTCGCAGGTTTCTCAACTCAACTGCAGTTTTCGTGCAGGATGCTGTGGATTCTGACTTTCACCAGAGATCAAGCTAGTTTGTGATAGCTTCAACTGTTTCAAAAATAGTGTTTCAAAACATTTTGATTGATTCATCTGCGACGCTGTGCGACGCCACACGATCCAGTCGCGACGCTACGCGATCCCACCGCGACGCCACTCGATCTCGCAGATTTCTTCTCAACTCAACTGCAGTTTTCGTGTGAATATTCATGTTTTTCAGGATGCTGTGGATTCTGACTTCCACCAGAGATCAAGCTAGTTTGTGATAGCTTCAACTGTTTCAAAAATAGTGCTCTGATTCACTTTATCTGCAAAGTGATGAAAGACACCAGATACTTGATGCTCTGAGCAAAGCAGATTTATACTCAAAATCACTGGTTGAAGATTGAGGTGCACATTTTTTTCAACAAGTAGTTTTGAACTATTACAAACTGCATTCAGTTTGGACTTTGAATACAAAAATTGATTGGAAAATAAATTATCTCAAAGCTTGGCAATTCTGTACGAAAAGGTTGGACAACAACAAGCTCCATCACAGATTGATTGTCAATCATTGTTTTGATCCAAGTTCTGAAGTGAGTGCTGTTTGTGAAAGTTCTAACTCCTTGTTGCAAGAATAGTGTACCTCAATCTCTGAACAGTGTCTCACTCCACCACCATTCAATTCAGAACTTGGAAGAAACACTGATTGACAAACAAACTGTGATAATACTTTTCGTTATCCAACCATTCCTCACAGAACTGCCAAGCTCCATGTTTATTTCTTAACCAAATTTTGTATCTGATGAGATCTGAATTGAATGCTGTTTGTAATAGTTTCACCTACTTGTTGAGTAGAGTGTGCAACTCAGTCTTCACCTGATGATTCAGTTTGTAGCTGAATCTGCTTTGCTCACATCCCATTTCTTTCAGAGTATCAAGAAGCTGATGTTCTTCATCACTTTGTAGATGAACTGAGTGATCGGTCACAGATTGAAAAGCACTATTCTCTCAACAAGTAGTTGAAAATATCACAGGCTGCATTCAGTTTAAACTCTGAATACAAACATTTGTTGAGAAATAAACTAGCTTGAAAACTTGGCAGTTCTGTACGAAAAGGTTGGATGACGACAAGCTCCATCACAGATTGATTGTCAATCATTGTTTTGATCCAAGTTCTGAAGTGAGCGCTGTTTGTGAAAGTTCTAACTCCTTGTTGCAAGAATAGTGTACCTCAATCGCTGAACAGTGTCTCACTCCACCACCATTCAATTCAGAACTTGAAAGAAACACTGATTGACAAACAAACTGTGATAGTACTTTTCGTTATCCAACCATTCCTCACAGAACTGCCAAGCTCCATGTCTTGTCTCATTTATTCTTGGAAGACATTGTATGGTATAAACTGATCTTATGCTTTTTCATGCGATTGAAATTTCTACTGCAACTGTTTCACATCAGTGGAATCTCGAGCACTATACAAGCGCAGGGCTTGCAGCCTATTCAGTTCTATGACGTGCTGAACTTGGTCAACTCAGAGCCTCTCCAGTGTGAATAGAGGCACAATCAAAAGTCACATATTGTGCTAGTGACCATTCAAAGTACTGCCAATCATTTATGGCTAATTACATATCTCATGTTTGAATCATGCAAAGTCTAAAATGAATTGTCCATACCCCTACTGTTAAAATAATTTTCTTTTGGAATTGGTGAAGAAATACTCTACCCTTGACTTTGAGAGTGGAACGGATAGAATAGTGACATCGACTTAGATTCATTGACTTCTATCTGGTGCTATTAATGCTCTGAGGTCTTTTCATTGCAACACTGTTAGTATACATGCAAGACTTCTATAGGCAATCGGTGCTAGGTGAAAAGATTTTGGAGTGTTGGTCATGTGTAGACTCGGATATCAGTTTACAAAATGATAGATGAGACACTCAAATGAGAACTGTGAGTGAAATGATATAGCGTTTACTGTAGAATTGAACTAAAGAATATCAGAGCATCCAAATTTGGCATGATGATCTTATCCCTACACTAACAATGACAAGTTCTCATTTTCAAGCTTTGACGAAACTCTAAGCAGATCTTCATCTTGGAAATTGTAGGAGTCAAAGCGCTTCTGAAAATATTGAGTCACTCAAGTTTTGCATCACTAACACTTCAAACTGATTGAATGATCAAGTGGTGGGTTATTCTTTTCATTGAAATGCTATTGATGCATGATGAGATGGCAGGTTTAAGTGATGGAATTCCTGCCTCCTTGTTTGGAAGAGTATGCAATAGAGCTCTAACACCAGGAACTTGGATGACAATTTCCCAATATCGCCAAGATAAGAATTTGACTCTGAAGCTCCCAGGCCTTTGAATTGAATCTTATATGCTCAATCTACATAGAAGACCACCGCCGGTGCACCAGGTCGGGCGTGGAGCCCCGGGCGTCGCGTCGTGGTGCACAGGCACACAGCACATGTTGACGACGTCGTCCAGGATGACACGCAGCTTCTTCCTGTAACACACGCATTCATCCAAAGAGCATCGAGAGTCCAGGGCCAGTGCCCAGGGTGCTCGTCGACCTCGGTACCGGTGTAAACACAGCGTGATGAACGACGACGACGATCAGATGCACGATCATCAGCGCAGCAGACAAGTTTTTTGAACGATGATGCGTCTGCGCGGGGCTTCTCCTCTTCTCCCTCGACTGTCCCCTCTCCGCCGACCACCCGCCCGTATGCTTATACACGGGGACACTGCGAGCAGTTTTTTGGTACTTCAACGCGATTACTTGGATTTTTTTATAATTGCTTGTGATGGCCCAAAATTCAAGCTTCAATTTGAGCCCGCGTGCTCGTTATCCAACCTTTTTGTACAGAGCTGCCAGGCTTCAAGATAGTTCATTTCCCACCTAATGTTTGTATTCAAAATCTAGATTGATCTTCTGGTTGAGACAATAGAGCTTCCCAATCTTTGACCGATCAATCAGTTCATCTACGGAGTGATGTCCACAGCATCCTGAAAAACATGAATATTCACACGAAAACTGCAGTTGAGTTGAGAAACCTGCGAGATCGAGTGGCGTCGCGGCGGGATCGCGTAGCGTCGCGACTGGATCGCGTGGCGTCGCACAGCGTCGCAGATGAATCAGTCAAAATGTTTTGAAAGCAGACCGAGAAAAAGCATCAGCACAGCAGAAGATTGTTTAGCGGCCGATAAGTCAGATTTGGCGGGAAATATTCCCGGCGCATGCGCACTGCCACATTCCTTGGCTCATGAATTACCGCTGCTTCTGTGAACCTCATTTTTCCGCATAAGTACAAAAATAATAATTATTTCGGAAAAACAAAAATACGTGCTGATAGAGGAGATCGGCCGCAATTCAGCACAAATTTCCCACAATTCCTGCGTTGTGTAGTTTTTGCTAAAAAAATTGGGAAAATTTTCCCAGCACCCGAAAAGTTTTTATTTTTTTTTTGGAAAAACTACGATAGCCACAAATTTTTTGCGAACGGATTCGTGATCCGCTATCAATGCACAATTGGAGAGTATTTTTTTTTTGGATATTTTTAATAACCGGGTGCCCACTTCACGGAAGTCAAAAATTATGCTAAAAAGTTTTGGAAAGTCCTTATGCAGCTTCATATTTGGTGAGCAGTGGTGATTCACCCGAATTTCTAGATATCGTGAACCTGTTAACAAGGAGGGGGTCAGGCCTTCGGATCACGGATTTGCCTGAAACTTTGGGAATAGTCTTCTTTTGGCACAGAAAGAAGATATCCAAAACCGCTCTTGCCAACGCTCAAGCGTTTTTGAGCTACAGGCTAAAACATTTGCAGTACAGTATATCTATATATACCATTTTTGATGGATATAGGTATACTGTAATTCATGGGTCGTATGTCGTAGCTCAGAAACGACTGAGCGTTGGCAAGAGCGGTTTTGGATATCTTCTTTCTGTGCCAAAAGAAGACTATTCCCAAAGTTTTAGGCGAATCCGTGATCCGAAGGCCTGACCCGCTCCTCGTAAGTTAGAATGAGTAACTGTGATATACATATATCATTTATTTAATCGAAATCTGGGGTACGAAAAAATATTGTTAACGAGGGGTAGTAAGAGAGATTCCATGAAATTCATGGCACTCTGGTCATGAAGAAAAACATAAAATTTATCTGTATTAGACGGCTAGATGATGTTAAAATTTTCATGATAAACACATTATTAAATAGTATGAACTTGTGTGATCATGTGGGACAGACAATCTCATGGATTTCTATGACCACGCGTATAATCTTGAACAGTTTTAGCAATATAGTTTCAATTAACATTCAGCCCGGTAAATTTGGCTCTTGAATAAAAACGTTCCCTAAGGCCGTGTCGGAGTCTCGCGTAAAACGCGGATCAACTTCACGCACTGGTTTTTCCATCAATGAAGCCATAGCGAATTAAGGGCCGGTTAGGAGCGCTGGTGGTCCAACACATGCAATTCTCTGTCCGTGCGCGTTGATTAGAGTTGCCGTGTACTTTCTCACACAGATACACACTAGCACGCACCGACGTACATGGACAGCAAAATCCACGTGTTGGGGAGCTTAAATGACCATCAGCGTCGCCCTGATGGTGGACGTTTTTTCGCTATAGCCTCATTGAGACGGAAGGTCGCAAATTGCTTCAGAAATGAAGGTCTCGTACGATAAGTGAGGACGAACATTTCTATCTCCCTCACGACTCGGCCTAAGGCGCAAGATCGCACTCTTTGAGAATCAGAATCGGAATATTTCGCGACTCTTTCATTTCTCCTATGGTGTGAGACTTTCATCCTCACGAATCGTACCAAAAGCACATTTCTAAAGTGATTACGAGTCATTTGCGACGACCCCCGTCTCAATTGATAGAAAAACCATCAAATAAAGTGAACCGCGTTTCCGATGCACGACTCTGGCATGGCCTCAAAAAAGACAGTATTATGCAACTGTTGAATCTTGATAAGAAATGACACCATGTAAATTGTGAAAGTTTGGTGGTTGTATCTCATTGTAGGGCAAAATTCATAGAAAATGTTGTGTCAGATATTCATTCTTGATACAATGTGCGTAAAAGTGTAATTCGCGCACAGTTTATCAATAACTATAATTCCATGCATACAATTGAGTAAAACCTATTTTTCGCATCCTTGTGAAGATTATGACCCTCGCCTACTGCGACTCGGGCCGGAAACCCATCATTCGAGAACGAAATATGCAGCACATTTCGGTACGAGGGCGAGAATGTTGCTTTCCGCGGATATCTTTCGGCCCGAGCCGTCGGCGAGAATCGGAATTATCACGAGAAGGTGGTACCACACCCCGCTCGAGTGTCGAATACCGTCAACCGGGATTACTTCAAACAGACGGGGTAACTATGGACACTCGTTTGAATTCTTAAAATCAGCAAAATAGGGATGCGTAAGGGTTCTCGTACTAGTTTGCTTGATAGTTGCATGCATGGAGAACATTTTGCACTGGTGTTGGAGTTCTTATCAGGTGTGTGTGGTTGGGAAGCATGATTTTTGAGTGAAAATACTGAAAAAGTCTTCTTTTGCTCCAAAATTATGCTTTCCAGTCATACACCAGGAGAATTAGATTTTTTTCTGGCGGTAGAAGATAGGTGCTGGTTTTATTTTTTTTTTTTTTTTCAGGTGTAGGACACTCCATAGAACCATGTCTACCACTTCCGAACAAATTTCGCTGGCCGGGAAAAATTATTAACAATGAATTACTGGTAAGAACGAGACTTTTCGCAGATTAATGCCTATAGCTCTGTGGGTATAACTTTGAGCGAGTTCGCTCTGGTCTCATCTTTTAGCTAGTGAAAAAAACCTACAGATTCAAAGAAAAATTTATTGCTCTAGCCTATTTTTTATTGGAGTTACATAGGTTTAAACAAAAATAGTATATTATGTGACGAGTGCGCAGCACGAGTCGCAAACGACATTTTCTAGCTGTGCTACGTCTGAAGCGCGACTTTAGACGAGTCCTCGCGTAGCGAGGATGAGTCGAAAATCGCGCTTCCGACGTAGACAGCTAGAAAAGACGTATTGTAAACAAATGGTTGTTAATCCTCCAATAGTTGACTAATGAGGCCAAAAACTCGGACAATCGATAGTCCTCATTGAGGTTAATAAGCATACCAAATTTGGTGACGATTCATTGAACCGTTTTTGAACAACCCTATTTGTTTATAAAAAATTGTTTTTCAGGAGAAGTATCGTAACTTTTTTATAAACAAAGTCTACTCTTCAGTATCCCGCTTGAATCATTATCATATCTTGTATAGGCGATTTTTTAGAGCTAATTGTTTATAATTTTTGCACACGCCTCTCATTGTCTATTAAAATCTCGAAATACATCTATTGGATGAATAGGAACCCGAAAATGAAACCAGCGAATCGCGTTTTTTTCTCAAGCTACCCCAGATTAAAAAAAATGAAGGAAATTGGTCACTTAGAATCAGAAATATTACGAAATAATACTCGGCGCTCGGTTTTAAATTGCACCAAAGATTAGCTCTGTTTGGCTCTTGGCGCGTGAGAAACGGTGAACTTCAAAATCGAGTGCCGAGTATTTTTTCGCAATATTTCTGGTTCTGCGTGACCAATTCACTTCATCCTTCTTTTTTTAATCTGGAGTAGCCCGAGAATGAAACGCGATTGGCTGGTTTCATTTTTGGATTCCTCCTCATCTAATCGATGTATTTCGAGATTTTAATAGACGATGAGAGGCGTGTGCAAAAATTATAAACAATTAGTTCTAAAAAATCGCCTATACAAGATATGATAATGATTCAAGCGGGATACTGAAGAGTAGACTTTGTTTATAAAAAAGTTACGCCACTTCTCCTGAAAAACAATTTTTTATAAACAAATAGGGTTGTTCAAAAACGGTTCAATGAATCGTCACCAAATTTGGTTATGCTTATTAACCTCAATGAGGACTATCGATTGTCTGAGTTTTTGGCCTCATTAGTCAACTATTGGAGGATTAACAACCATTTGTTTACAATAGGTCTTTTTTTGTTTAAACCTATATAACTCCAACGAAAAATAGGCTAGAGCAATAAATTTTTCTTTGAATCTGTAGGTTTTTTCACTAGCTAGAAGATGAGACCAGAGCAAACTCGCTCAAAGTTATACCCACAGAGCTATAGGCATTAATCTGCGAAAAGTGTCGTTCTAACCAGTAATTCATTGTTAATAATTTTTCCCGGCCAGCGAAATTTGTTCGGAAGTAGTAGACATGGTTCTATAGAGTGTCCTGCACCTGAAAAATAATAAAACCAGCACTTATCTTCTACCGCCAAAATGACGTCCTTTTCGAGCTAATTCTATTGGCCTATCACACACAGCTGATAGGAACTCCTACACCGATGCAAAATGTTCTTTATGCATGCAACCACTAAGCAAATTAGTACTAAAACCATTGCGCATCCCTATCGTGCTGATTTCGAGAATTCAAATGAGTGTTCAGAGTTACCCCGTCTCTTCAAAGTAGCCCCGGTTGACGGTACTATTTCTCCATCAGCTGTGCGGGGAGCAAAATCAAAAAACCCATGTGGAAAAGTCATTTCGCGCATGAAAGATGAAAATAGTATTTTTCGATTCGAGGGAGGGAAGTTTGGTTTTGCTTTTCGAGTGATTGTTTTCGGCCCGAGCCTTGGTGAGTGTCGAAATTAGCACGAGTAAAGCAAAAAAACTCCACGCCCGAGTATCGAAAAAGAGTTTTACACACTTGTATCGAAATGCACTATTTTGTATGGATTCCTGTGAGTTTTGTTGGCATAACAGAAGCAAGAAAAAAAAACAGACAGAAAGAGTCAAACTAATGCTCGTTCCTAATACAATTTTAACAGTGTCAAAATTGTAAATGACTTTGGAGTATACATGATATCATGATCTTATTATCCGATTTACAAACGCCTCGTCTATAGCGATTGAGTTCATTCATGAATATGAGCTAGATCAGACAGGTAACCCAGTTCACCTGCAGTTCTTTCTCACGTGGCTCACGCAAGTGCGACGGTGGTTAACAAGTTACAAGTACTTACACATCGTATAGGTATACGCGATTTCTCGTGGTGAGAGAAAGTCCATGTAGAGGAAATGTCAGATCTCCAAGCTTTGAGATCATGTGTACTATGAATTTGCTTCCATAATAATCCGTAAAAGCATATGGCGGAGTCTTGCGACGAATTAGATATACGTATAGTATACGTCAAGCGGCTTTTTATTATAATCCATGTATTGAAAGCCTCACGCATTGTCACCCGCGCGCATAATACGGTATTCTTATGATTGTATCAAGGAACTATCAAATAGACGAAGAGAGAGATTTGACTAGAAGGGAAGGGTATATAACCGCACGAGATGAGAGCGAGGCAGGAAAGAAAGAGAGACATCGGGATCAGATTTCCGAGTGAAGCACTGGCATGTCTCTCTCCTTCTGCCCTTATTTCAAGTTAATGCGATAGAAGATGAATTATAGTTGGTGATAGCCCGAATAATCTCACATAAAATATTCGTTGTTGCTGTAATTTTACTGTTTGCCTGATACGGTAAGTGTAAATTATTACAAATTTGGCATTACTTGACCTTAAAGTAGAGACATTCCTTGCGATATTAGAGACTCTGATGAAGATGTTGCACGGTGTGGGTGTTGATATATCAAGGGAATGAACCACGTCACTGTACGAGAATGAGTGATGTGGTGTAGGGGAAGGAAAATATTTACAAATGCCTGGCGAGGAGTTGATATTACGTGTGGCGAGAAAAGATCAGATAAGGAGTAATGTCGGATAGAATTGCTGACGAGTGTGGCGACAATTGAGCATAAACAAATCTTATATCCGTAACAGATATTCCAAGAACTAAGAGTAAAATATTCCATGATAATAATTACAGACGACGAAGAGAAATATTATTGTAGCATTGCGTGCCCTTTTTTACTCTGATTTTTGGCACGCTTATGCATGAGTGATCGCATTTTTCCTCTTGCTAGAAATATATTCCAATTAATCTATGGCGCATCAGAATCTAATAGGCATTAGTCTGGATTTTCAACCGGGACAAATGAGTTTTAATGAGATTTGAATTTAATTCATAGGAACAATGCGCGCTGGAATCTGTGCGTGACGATAATGAATTGGGCTCTAAAGAGATCATTTAGTGCAATCAATTTGGAAGTGGAATCAACGAGGGAATCAATACCTAGGTGACACAAGATTTTCATTGAATTGATTGATTGATTGGTTGAAGGGAATTTATCGGGGTCTTGGGGCACAACCTCGTTTGACCCTATTCGGAGTATAAATACAAAGTTATAGTTGGGAATCATAAAGTTGGAAAGTATAATTGGGTCAAATATGATTAGGACAACATCCATTTAGTTGTTATATAATGTGTAAAATACGATGAATTTCAATTCCAGTTTTTGAATAGTCCAATAATAATGGATTAAGAACTCAACTAAAGAAATTGAAATAATTCATATAGAATTGATTCGTAACCAATTTCAATCAGATCTAACTAGTGGAATTTGATGAGTTTCGGTTGGATTTTGAATGAACTTTATTCGATTCAATCAGATCTAATGGAATTTTATAGAATATTGGACAATCAATAGCAACTTATCAAAAATCAGGTTAATGAATGAGAAAATATAGGTTAAATGAAGACCCACAACACATTCGATCTCAAATGGGGCATGTAAATTTATTACCTATTTCATTCTCAACGATTTGTATTGAAGGAATGACAATTCATTTGATTGTACATGATCCAAGAATTTTGTATCGTGAATATATATATTGTGAAGCTCATAATGTGGTTAAAAATCTGCAGGGTGGCCTGTCACGTGGATTTCGAACTCAAAAATGCTATCGATACAATTTTCATCTTGTCCCGAGTTTAATGACACGGTTGAGAAAATCTGTGTTAGATAGGTGATACTTGGAATCTCATGAAAGGGCTAATCTATATTTCGTGTATGGATTGAAAAATATGTAGTCCAATTCACATCCCGGAATACGCAGAAACTTGAACGAATGGAATTGTCTTAGTCATGATTTTTGAATTCTCAGAGATCGAGCCATTTAATAGATAATGGCCAAGCATCGGTTTCTATGAATGTTCAAGAAATTCAACGAGTTTTTTCTCAAGACCATATCCGAATGGCTTTGGAAATTTTTTCAGCAGAACGAAAAAGCTCACATTCTCGGAGGCCTGCTGGGGGAAGATTATTTGAGATGAATTAAAATAAAATTATTTTACTTTGGCTCACTGCGATACCGAAAAGTCACTCTGTTATAACGCTACAAATCCTAAATGATTTCCATTTCTAGTTTTTTGACGCGTTCTATTATGACACTCATCTTGAAAGAAAATGTTCATTTTTGTGATTACCTTTGAACATACCTCGATGCAGCTCGTGAAAACTAGGAGAACATCAATTTTTCATCAAAAATTTTGATTCAAAATATAGGATTCATGTGTTCTCAATTTCAGATTAGGTGTGAATTGTATAGATTGTGAGAATAGAACATCTCAAAACCAGCAGATATACAGACTGCAATATCAAAACAATAAAAAGTGCCATCGAGTTTTAGTCTAAGCCATCACATGCAAAAATTACCTTAATAGTCAACGAGTTGACTCGAATAAATTACGTGGCAGTCTGACAGAGTGCGTGAATTAATATCAGATGCACTGCCCATAAATATGCACCTTCCGCAGCTCAGAAATCACTCTGCAACAAGCCAAGGTATATTATACCATAAGGCGTGAAGCGATTGCGCGATGATTGAGAATCTCTCGCCGATGAGCAGCCACCCGGCTCTCGGTTAGGCTCAGGCATGTACATACCTGTATCACTGATGGTAGTGTGTAGGAAGAGACCGTTTGCTCGAGGGCATGAGATAATCGTATGTACCCATACCCGTCATTATGCAGCCCTTCTTCTTTTCTCATACGACAGATACTTTTTAATCATCCCTCCAAAAATTAGAGGTATTCAAAATTTATCGGTCTTTGATGAATGTGACAATGCAAATTGCAAAATTAATTCAGTGATATAATCAGATCGTTTTTGGGTGTCCTTTATTGCCTGTAACGACAGGTGAGTTGAATCGCTTGTGATGAATGCGAGTGTAAATGTAGAGGTATGAGTATCCACGCACGTGATTCCTGATCAAACCAGTAAACTATTTTTGGAATTCTTGAGAACGTTGAGATAAAATTTCGGAAGTTGTCCATACAATCGAATATTGACCATTGTCTTTGCAGAAAATTTTTGCTATGCCACTTGAATGGGATTCTGTTCTGGAAAAAGTTTTGAAATTTTCCCAAGAAATATTCATTCAAGAGTTTAATTGAGGGGGTGGGTGAAAATAAGGCGTAATTGCAAAACGGTCATTTTGAGAAAATCAATAAAAACTTGATAAAAACCGCTACAGAAATAATTGGACGAGTTGACTTGATTTATTTCGAAGGAAATAACATTCTCGAAATGGCCCAACCCGAGCCGGGGGATGAAAGATATTGAGCTCTTTTCATCAAATTCAAAAAATGCAATTACGCCCTTTTTCCGAATACAGGGTCGAATTCCGACCTTTCTTCTTCACAAAAAGAGAAATTAAATCTCGAGATCAAATCCAATCGTCTCCAAATTTTTTGAGAGTGTTCCTGGGCATGTTTTAAAAGATATCTGATTGCTAGGGGGTGGTTCGATTCATGCCCCACGGTTTTATGGACACGAAAAGCTTCCATCAGTCGTGCGAAAATGACGAGAAATTTTTTTCACTAGGGAAGGGTAAAAACACTCAATATGATGGTGAAACAACATGTTTTCATCGGTATATTAGGTGGAATCGGTATATTAGGCGTTTCCTGGCTTTGGAGAATTGTTACAAAATTTTTCCTCGGTAATTAGGTCTTTGTTACAGAGTAATTACGCCCTTTTAAATCTTTTCAGTCAGGTACTTAAGCCCTTTTTCCGAATCCTGTTGGGCTGAGCAAAAAATTAAGCCCTGCTTTTGAAATGTTATCACAGCAGTTACGCCCTTTTAACATCTTATCATAGCAGTTATGCCCTTTGAACATTCTACCATTGCACTTACGCCTTTTTATCTGCCAGATGATTTTTGGGGTCTTACGAAAAACGGATTTCGGGGGGTGGTAGATCTTGGTGTAGGGGCTGAAAAAAAGCGATTTCCGGAAAAAAGACATAATGGCGGTTACGCCCTTTTTCCACCCACCCCCTCGATTGACACACTTATTAATATCGTCCTATCTTTCGAGTGGTGTCGATTTCGAGACCGTTGTGTAGTAATCTGTGACTAACCTAGTGCAAAGCATCAGAAAAATCTGTGAAAATTTTGAAAAATCTCTGCCAATGGCCGAATGATTATACAAACCAGAGAACCAAGTACTTAACGATTCAGAAGAGAGTGAACAAATAATAATCAAATTTGCCAAATTTTCACTTTGCTACTTTTTATCCTGACGGAGAACGTCTTCTTCGTCAAAAAAGCGTCATGTGAATGTCAAAAATGGGTTCCTGAGTGTAGCTAACTCGCAGTACTGAACATGGTTCAAGTGAGTTATACCATCTTGGTCTGGAGTCTGAAGCAATATACATTATGCATTTTCAGCCTCGCGGTGATTTGTTGAGAAGAACAGGTCTGAGAGAGGTGGTGGTAGCTCATCTTTCGCTAAAATCTCCATACACAGAGAAGGCCGCACGCGCAGGCGGTCGCCACCCAACGCATCTCCATAAGTACCAAAGCTCATCCTTCGTGATGGTTGCCATCTCGCCCACGCAAAAAAAGTTGCTCTCGCAGTTCCACGAAGCTCCCGGCGCCCGCCATCGCAGCTTTCATCTTATCCCGCGTGGTTTTGCTGAATGCAGATTTCAACAATGCAGATTTCACCAATGTAGATTTCAACGCATTGCGTGATTATTGCAATAATGTTTTGCAACAAAGCTCAACCAGCTAAATGGAATTTTCCACTCAATGAGGTGGTTGATGGCAAAATTCAACCTAATTGGTGGAATGTTGGACAAATTGGTTCAATCCATGGGTTGAAAATCCAACGAATTCTGATAGAGCGGTCTTCGTTGGGAGTTTAGTCAATGGGTTATGTGTATTTTTTGAAAATGGCCACAAATACATGAAGGCTCTTGATTTTTTGAGGTTTCTGAGAGAGTTGTATAGTCATTGGATATCGGTTAGGATGATCGTTCAGAACAAAAGGCAGAGAGTTTCACGACGGCCTCAGTGGAACTTTTGTTCAATTAGTTTTCTATATAGGTCGAGGGAACGAGCATCATTAAAGAAATTGCAGATCTGCTGAAAACGTGGGGTACGAATATTCTCTATGTACTAAAAGCATCCCGAATTCTTTTTTGATAATCATCATTCTTCAACCAAGCACAAGAATTTGAATATGGATGAATTTATTATCTTAAGTACTTGAATATTCTACGTGGGACCGAACTAGACAGAACAAGTCCTAATTAAACCGAACTAGATCGAATTAGATCGGGTTAGACCGAATAACATTTATTTGCACTGAACTAAACCGAACTGAGCCATATCATTTTACAATAATGATAATTGCGAAATAATGATTGATGATGAGTTCAAGGTGCCAGACAGAAGTTTTCTACAGGAATCGAAAAAATGATATCATCTTGAACTGTACCAGTACAGAACCAATAGAGATGTTATTGTAGGAAATTTAGTCCGACTGCTCTGAATTTTCGGAACGGCTGAGTTGGATATATCAAAATCCTGATTTCTTAACACTGGTATTTATAACCATAAGTCGTTGGTAACACGAGGGTCAAGACTTGACCCGCGGATTAAGTGCTGCAGTTGATAAAGCCGGAAAATGATATAATGTTGCCGTATCTTTCTTGCATTATTTCATTAGGTACACTAGTATAGTAGAATACCAGCTACTCGAAGTAATTTTTTGGCCACACAGACTACACCGCCTATGACCCGCGGATTAACATTAACCCTCGGACTACCAACAACTATGATTAACAGTGCAAGAAATTTTTGTGATCGACTAGACCCAATTACGCCATACTAGACTAAACTAAACCGAACTAAACCGAATCAGACCAAACTAGATCGAATTAGACCGAATCAGGTCAGATTAGACCGAAGTAGACCGAACACCATCGAACTCTGTTCAGGACCGAACTAGGCCGAGTAATGCAAAATTGGACAAGACTAGACCGAACTGAACCGATTAGACCTCATCAGACTGAACTAGACTAAATTAGATCAAATTACACCGAACTAACCCTGATTACGCCACACCAGACCGAGTTAGCCCAAATAGTACGGTACTTCCTATCCCAATTCCAATCCACATCTCGATCTCCATGCACATCACCATCCGACCAGCAATCTATCCATCCACATACCCACCTACACATCACCCATGTACGGTTATCTGTTATATCCAACTGGACCAAACTATACCGAATTGAACCGAGCTAGACCAAATTAAATCAAATTAGACCGAACTAGACCTGATTACAGCGGTATACGAGGTAATTGGCACGAAAGATCAGCTAATTGCCTCAACACATCAACTACAGTGGATTGAGTGATTGGTAATCACCAATCATCAATCACCAATGAGCAGACAACAGATAACAGTCAACAATCAACAGTCACCAGTCAACATTCAACAATCAACAGTCAAAAATCAACACCACCACGACATACCAGCCTACTTATCCACTCGGCCACCTACTATCCCCTCCTACTGCCCTCCCACCCGACCTACCTACCCACCAACTCATCCACCCACCCGACCACTCACCCATCCACCAATCCATCCACTCATCGACCCCGTCATGACCCTAACGGCCACCCCTCATACTTCACACCTTGCACATAGGCAACATGATAAGAAGGATCCGGATGGACAAATTTTGGACTGGCGCTTGATTACTTTAAAATAATAACTGGAGTTATTGCCTCTATCGCTACCGCTCCTTCGGCTCGTAAATGTTCTTCACAACTCTCAGAGGCTCCTGATGAATTGCTTTTGTAGCTCAAAAATGATATTTGTACAATGATGAGCAATGATCAATATTGATGGTATTCAAGAGAGGTTCCTTCTGAAGTTCGTAAAGATGACGTTAATAAGAACATTCCAAACCATCCCACACCAGCCCCGGCCGTTCCAGACCATTTCAGACCGCTCCAGACCATTCCAGATTGTACCAATATGTCCCAGATCGTACCAGATCTTTATAGATCACTCCAGACCTACCAGCGCATCCCGAGTCGTTCCGGACCGTGCCAGTCTATCCCAGATCATACTAGACCACCCTAGACCATTCTAGACCGTACCAAACCGTACCAGGACGTCCCAAACTGCACCAAAGAGTGCCAGATCGTACGAGACCGTAGTAGGTCGTTTCAGACAGTACCAGACTGTTCCAAGCCATCTCAGATCGTACTAGACCATCCAAGATCATTCCAGACCGTTCTAGACCGTTCCAGAATCATAGAGATAGTACCAATTGGTACTATCTATACGCAGGGTCCGTACGGATAAATTTGGCTGGGAGCTTCAGTATCATGAATGCGCGGATATTTCGATGTGCTGATCAAGTCACGCTAATGTTCATAGAAAACCCTGAGAGGTCGTGCAAAGTGATTTACAATTCTATATTTCCTTTACTCACGATTCGACATCGAGCCAACTCTTGGAGAAATTCAGTAATATTTGTAAAGCTCAATATTTGTGAAGAGTGTTTGGATCTTATTGTAAACAATTTTCAATGCCATGCCAGCCGTGATAAAGTCAACACAGAACTCTAATCGTAAATGATGAATTTCTTTAGAGTTGGTAATTTCTTTGCCCTTATAGAAATGGGCATAAAGCATAAACGAACCCACAGTATTGAAAACACAATTACATTCGGAAAACGTTCAATTTCGAATTCGTCAGAGCGTCAAGTTGAGGCAGGACTCCCAAGCCGCATAGGTGCATCTCAAAAAATGATACCTACTTGCAAGATGTCACCATGCGACAAGAAAACACGATCCAGTCGCATGAAAAAATAGACACCTAGAACCTAGACTTCTATCATAAAAGCAAGCGTGATAGATATGCGTTGTTCAAAAGGGCTCGAGCTCGCTCAGATTTTAAAATGATAACGCGGACGAGTGTAATGGACGGGCTAATTTGCGAAATTTAAATTCCGCCGCGTGCGCAGCTTGTGAGTGGCGCTCGGAGCGCGTGTCGCATGTAATAAAAAATTTGTCTCGCTCGCGTTCTTGGAATTATAGCACTCGGACATCAGGGTACGCGTAAATTTTGCGACTGTATGCAGAAATTTGCTGACCGTATAGATTATCTTTTTGTAAAGCTTTAAGTCTTGGAACAGACTGAGATGAGCTGCTGCTGCGTGCGGGCTGCATCAGGACAGTCGCTCTTGCGACGACGATAAGCTCGACGATAAGCGATAAGCCCATCTTGACAAGCGACGCGTTGCCACTGCTGTGCTTATGAGTGTAGGGATTTTTATTTTGACATGGTCTCGCTTCTCCGGAGGCTTGACAATTCAACTCTCTGGTATAAGTCTCTGATGCAGTGGTCTGGGTTTGCGTGTGGTTCCAAGGTAAGAGCTTAGACTTGCCTGAGTCTAACGCTGTGAAAAAATTGTGTCTTTTGCGCTCTGAAACTGATCGATGGAATCGTACTGTGGAGTACTAAACACGTGGAAAAACATCTTTCAGTACACAGTTCAATGCCACGTTAGAGTATGAGCATAGAAGAGTATTAGTTCAAAGAATTCAGAGCAAAAACGTCAAATAGTCATTTTTGCCGATGCATAATATTCTATATCTCAAAATGAGTCCTAATATTTAGGTGCAGTGTGTAAAAAATCACTAAGGTAAAATTAGTTCATGATTTGGTATTTTTACAACCGGTAAATTTACCCAAAAGTTAGGAAATTTGCAAAAGTCTTGTAAATTTACTGCGCTCAGCATGGATAATCGGCGAACATCATGCCGAGCATAACGAATTTCCCATGCCAGGCTGAGTTTAAAATTTGCGTTTGCGCAATATGCATCATATTCGAGAGGAATTCGCTCAAATCACGAGATATAATGTTTTTAGCAAAGGGCGAAAAATTGCCGCTTTCACTCCCGGCTGCGAACATAAAATTGGCGTTTATTCGTCCTAATGCGAAAAAATAGCATACTTCCCTCGCTTGGCAGGCTGTTTTAAGGCACGGGGAATATTTTCCCCTCGTTAAACTCGGGGAAGAACCATCCCCGTGCCCCAAAACAGCTTAGCCTCGCATCGGGAGTAATATACTATACTTTAATTTACTTTAATTTGAAAGATTGGAGTGATTGGAAAGATGAATATATGCAACGGGCGAATCATTTTGAGGTGTAATGACTCGTTGATGCATTAATCCATCAACATAACCTTGTGAGCTGTAATTGTTTCATAGCTTTCCATCGCTAAAAGAATTCATATGCGCGCGTGTACCGTTTCATCCGCTCAGCATGATGTCCGCCGATTACACACGCTGAGCATGTTAAATTTCGTAAAATTTTTTTACAGTGTATAGTGGACCTCGTTTTATATGTGTACAACAAAGAATATACTAATGAACCATGTTGATGTGATTGTGGTGATTCGATTTTCCATACTCCATCGATCAGTGCCCAATCGACCATGCGAATTTCGACGATGGCAGCGACGATGGTAGCTGTCATTCCGGAATAGTTATTTACGATACAAGGGACCTAAGAGCCTTATTATTACACGGTGTGAAGTTGGCGCCCGAGCGCTTGCGCGAGGGTGCCAATCACGCCGTGTAATAATCAAAGCTCTTGGGTCTCGTGTACCGTACACTATTTTATAGCATCGAGTGACATAAACCCGCCCTTTGCGGGGGTCATAACACACCCGAGCGCTTGCGCGAGGGTGGAAGCTGGTGGCTAGGGCGGGGGTAAGCGGGGGGCTTCGGGGGGGGGCGGCAGCCCCCCCGACTGAAAAAAGTTAAGAATCTGGTCCTATAAAATAGACATCACACACCCGCGATTAAACCTATCGAGTGATGATAAAGACATTTCTTGTATCTAAAATAAGTTATGAGCATCGTTGGTTATTATAGTAATATAAGGGTTGTGCAACCCTCATCCCGGCCAAAACCTGAAATTTTCCCTCTCAGACTTCATCATGAAACAATTTCTGAATTTACGCTGGTAACTAGACTCCAGAAAATTTAGCAGTTTAATTCTTCTTAGACATTCCATAACGGCTGTTTGAGAATTGAAAACTGTGTAATAACACATCCTCGCCGCAAGAATGACGAATATGCGTATTCGATCTTTTCAAATGAGGTACAATTCCTAATACTGCCATGCAGTCTCTAATTTTGATACCTACTTATTTGTTGTGATTTGATCACGACAGTGTATTAAATGGAAATCCAGCATGATCAAAGGTTTCAAGGTTAGCACAAATATACATGTGCAAAACTCAACCACGTGTTTATGTTTATGTTTATGTTGATGATGATTTATAACCATGAGTGGGAGTGTAACAGTCATGACTAATTTTCTTGCTCTTTACAATTATTGATGCGGATACAAGTGCTTCAGACATGATCCATCATAGATTTTTTATAATATTATCTCAATTTCGATGCCTGCATACATAATATGCGCAAAAATTGCCAAAAATGTCCTAATAACCTCACAGTGAAATAAACTGATTTGCTGCATCCCGCACCTACGTGAAGTGAGCGGACGCATTATTTCACAGTTGAATAATAGGCTATTTAAGTCCCGCAAATGCGTTAAATAAATGCGGGTTTAGGTCACGCAGTGCTATAAATATTTTTTTTGTTATTCTGTGCGCAAAAATGGCCATTTAGACGCAAGTGTGCGTGTGCAAATGCCCCATTTGGGCACGGATTCGCGTTTGCACCGTGCGCAAATGACTTATTTGCACACGGTAGTGCGCAAATATCCATTTGCGCACGGCGTAAACGATGAGACAGTGTGCAAATGGGGCATTTACGCACAGTTTGCTTACCAAATTTGGGTTGATTTTTGATCATCCTATATTCACTAAAAAATGAAAATGAACGATCGAGAAGCGCCGCGTCCCGATTCTCTCACATAACTATATACGGAGGGTAAGTTCGGTAACGGTAGGATATTGAAAATTCAAACGATCCTCCTGCATTCGAAACTGCAATCATTGCTCTGTTAACTCTCAGCAAAAAAACTCCGTATTGAAAATCATCTGATCAATTAAGATATTACTCGAGATGGTTACGTTAGTGTTTCTCCCCCACTGCTGAGAATTTCGTCTTATGGGAAATAACATTGAGTGGGCCCCGCCGCACCTGGGGAAAGATCGCCTATTTCAGCCTCCGCAGCGAACGTGTTAACTGAGGCTGTGATTTATTCACCGAAGAATAAATATATTGCCTGCGTAGAATGGACTGTCAATGACCTTTACGATCTTCGAACTAAACTCTAGGACAATGAATTTGAAAATATGAACTTCAAAATTTAAGCAGTCAGATCGAATGAGAAAAGTGACCACAACGTTGGAATTATACTATGACACACGATAAACGTTCAAAATCAACGACGAGAGAAATTGTCTCTCTTATGCACTCATCCCTTTTTATCCATTGGTGCAGTTTTTTTATTCTCAAAATTACGGTTATTATTACCCGGAAATTTTTCATTTCTTGCAGTTCTATCTGAGGCGAACCATTCGATCACCAACACATCAACATTTCTGAAATCATCTTCTCAGATAGTATTTACTTAACCAAATTATCGTTTTACGGACTATAAAATTCGAAATTGATCATCTAGAGGTGCACTTACCGAACGTCAGAAATAGTAAACATTAGATAATTGAAGACATTTCAAGCTATGCGGAAACATACTATATGGGCAAAAGTCTTTTTTCTGATACATTTTTCAGAATTTTTTTTCAGTCGGGGGGCTCCGCCCCCCGAACCCCCCGGCGGGGGCTTCGCCCCCTGCACCCCCACCAGGGGCTGCCGCCCCTGGACCCCGCCCTGCGCCCTTCCTCACGCCCTACCACTATCTCTGATCAGAAGAGTCATTTACCCGATTGATCATGAATGAGACAACGCACTCCGAATTTTACTGGACATTGTGAGAATATTCGAAATATGTGTATTTCAAATAGAAATGATAATATCTCGGTCCAATTCAAGGTATTAAAGACATGGAGTAAGCCCTTTGATAAATCTATAGATCGATTTTTCAAAATACACAATTTGATCAAAGATCCATGAGATCCGTTCACCCCAAAACAAAAGGAAAACCAAACAATCCGCTACTTATTTGAAGGGTTTTGGCGAGTTACATTTTTGCTCACAGCAATAACAAAAAATATCGTAAGCAACTCGGGTGCCGACATTTGCGCTCTCGTCCCCGCACTCGTGTGCAAATGGTTTATTTGCGCACAGTTTCATCGTTTGCGCCATGCGCAAATGGTTATTTGCGCACTAGCGTGCGCAAATAAGCCATTTGCACACGGCGCAAACGATGAAGCCGTGCGCAAATGAACCATTTGCACACTCGTTGCGGTGACTCGTGCGCAAATATCTGTTGGCACCCTTGTTGCTTAATATACTATTATGATACTCCATTTCGTAGTCTCATTGGTCCCGTCAGTACTCTATATTTTGAGACTGATGCATCAACCGAAATGTCGAATTGGGAAAAAGTCAGTCCAGGGTTTTCAAAATTAATCCCAGGAGAACTCTTTTGGCACTTCGTGAACTCAAGACTCCAGATTATCCCTTTCGTCGTTGGAATGAATATTTCCAACATTTATTCAGGATTTTCAATGGAATTCATCTTTGATTCCGTTGAATTGTGTTGAGTTCCACTTGCTGGCCAAATTAAATTTGGAACATTTAGAAATCCCAATTTTCAAGATTCTGGTTGTCATACATAACAATCAACTAAGGAAGTGGGTCTGATAGGATTCCGGGGTAGATTCAAGGGCATGCCACGAATCAACGAAATTCAACAAAATCACTAATGGGTTCCGTTAAAACCCTACATCC
The DNA here is from genome assembly GCA_029851415.1 of Eretmocerus hayati. Classification (NCBI taxonomy): domain Eukaryota; kingdom Metazoa; phylum Arthropoda; class Insecta; order Hymenoptera; family Aphelinidae; genus Eretmocerus; species Eretmocerus hayati. The sequence goes on from CM056743.1 coordinate 34,565,206, forward strand.
GTGGTCCAGGATTCCGCGTGAATAAGAACACAATCATTAAGAAAAATTTGGTTTTCTGACGGATGTTGAAAACCAAAACCATCATGTCAACAATCAACGGATGATTCTTATCATAGCTTCAAAATAATTGTAATTCCATCTATTCTGAACCTGTACAAATGACCCAGATACCTTCGTGAACATTTGTAACCCGCTCAACCAAGAACTGCTCACTAATTATTTTCGTTGCAACTCAATTTCATTTCATGCGCAATCATTTGTGAAGCATGAACGATAACGTGACGCAGATTCCGATGAATGATCATACATGATTGTGCACTACGAACCAGCATCCTAATATCCTAGTCAAATATTTGATCAAATACCCATTCTCTCATAATATTAATTCGTTCGCTGCGACGGATTCCACCGGTGGGACCCGCGTGTCCTCTTTTGTGTGCAACGGGTCCCACGAGTTCCAGTATAGGACCTGATTTGTACGAGTTACTCGATAAAAACTCAGTTTTCGCTTGATTTCCGATAAGTAATACAAATTTTAATTAGGATTAGATCTCACACCAAATACTGTCTTGCTGTCCAGGCTTGATTTTTCTTTATCGAGATGTCACTAAATATTTGAACGCCATTGATCCCTCGTAAGAGTTTTGAATCGTGGTGTAACTTTGACGAGAATCAATGATGACATCGAAGAACAAGTGAATGTTTAGTTTATTGAAATCCATTCTAAAGATATCTCTATTCACAGTACTTTATTATTTTTTTGCCTGATTTTTGAAATTTTCCGTCACGTTGAGTTGTATCGACCCCATCATCTTTCACAAACTTTTGGATGTAATGGTTCAAAGCCAGGCGTCATATACGATCAAGATGCTCAACTCATTGATACTTTGGATCTTTTCTATACTTGTTAATCCACGGCAGATATTTCTTGATGTTAACATTAGCCGTTGGTACACCTGAGCCACAGGCGGCACCATTATTATTGTATGAAACAAGTCCAGCCTGGACTCCCTCGTACATTATTGGGCCACCAGAATCGCCGACACAAGTGGATGTTTTCACGGTATCTGTGCATATCCAGTTGCCTTTATATTCTTTCTCACATATATCAAGAGGGCTGACATTGAGAATGACTGCTGATAGTAAGCGGGGATCTTCCTTTATCCTGGTTCTACCCCAGCCTACCCCTAAGACGACGCCTCTTTCGGGTACACGAGTTTGTGAATCGATCAGAGTTACTATACCAGTATTTTCGTGTGTGATCCTCTTTTTGAGAAGAATCAGTCCGATGTCGTGGGGTATTGGACCTCCTTTCACGTCTGCCCCTGGATATCTGATCAGTGTCTGGATAAGAATTTTTTCACCACCGTGCATGTTATCTCTGCTGCCAGCTCGTATGGAGAATGGTTTTATTGTAGGATCGTATGGATCCGGCACGAAGCAGTGATTAGCAGTGAGAATCAATCGTCGCGTTAGAATTGTTCCAACGCAGTAGTATCCTCCATCGCTACCATAAAGTGCAACTACAAATGGATATTGGTGAATGGGGACAGGAAAACCTCCTTCCCTGACGTCTCGTCGAACTCTTTGCATATGGCCTATTGACTCGCCCTCGCCCTCGCCTTCTGAAAGTTCAAAATATTGATTCTGACATGTAACTGTTTCCTCCCGAGATGCGGTAGGCTAAATTATTTCTGTTACCACTATTAATCGTCATCTGTCTTGGTTCTAGAGTAAGCCTGTTTGGAAGTATACCCAAGGCGTTGAGGGTGGAATGATCAAGGGGAAGGGGGCTGCAATTCAAGACTCTTACTCTACATTTTGAATGAATCTTACCAAAGATTTTGGATTCAGTAGGATATTCTGTTGTCGTAGGCTCATCTCGGAAGTCATTTTGACCATCGTACTTTTCTGCATCAGGCTTTTTTTCAGCAATATGGCCGCTGAGTACTGCTGTAACCAGGAGAGACACTATGATTACACGATACATATTCGTGTGGAATGATGGAGTTCAAATTGCAGTGGCAGAGGTGAATTCTGTAGTTTATATTGTTTGGAATATAGAATTAATGAAGCTTGGCACATACCATTGCCGTAGTTTCCACAAAATTGACCTAATTTATTCGTTAGATATGTTTGTTTCTTGCGGTTTGATTACACTATCAAGATCAATAAAAGCTCAACATTTTCGAAAAATCTTCTTTATTTACACACGGTTAACCACATGTTGACTAATTTTTTTTTACGTGTCGTGTACAATCATTAGAGGTCCAACATGGTGAATTGCAATCATGAATACCCAGCTGTGAAAATAAACAGATTGTGTCTTATACACCGTGGAAAATTCGAATTGAAATACGGGACCCATTTTTGGGTGAGGTAAACGAGTCTTTTCATGCTTATTATACATAAACAAATAGAAACAAACAACAGTAGCATCCGCGCGTGTCTTTCCTAAAAAAATTCAAGGTGAGGAATATTTTTGCGATTCAGTATTCGGATTAGTGACCGTTCATCTCGCTATCGCCTAGTTCTTGATTCCAAACAAGTTATAGTTTTTACAAACTGAGACGAGCGATCGCCAATCTGGATACTGAATGCATTGGTAACCTGGATTTTTTCCGGCAAGGCTCGTGCAGACGCCGCTGTTTATTTCTTTTTCTATTTGTTTACGAAAAAAAAAAAAAACACATGTAGAAACTTGTTTTCCCGACCCAAAAGTGTCACTCGGCCGGAGACCACCATCTACCAATCTCATAGGTCCCGCATTCATCCCAATCTTCGCTGTGGGGAAAGAGTCAACCAGTAGCTGGATTCGGTAGGGAACCAGTGGTTAGATTTTCAACCAGTCGATGGGATTCGACAGCCAACCAGTGGTTGAGAAGACAACCACTTGGTAAGCTTTTCGGCCAGGTGGTTGCCAATTCGGTGGAAAGCCAACCAATTTTCTTTACAGTGCACACTACTCATGAGCTTAGGGTGCGTCCCCAAACGATGCATATGTATGCATATGCAGTGCACACTGCGCATACGCACTGCACATGTGCACATGTGCAGCTCATCGAAGTTGAGAAAAAATTGAAGGGCTCGCATCAGAGAATTTCTGATATGAATCGGGTTTTGTCTTTGCTGCGTTACCGGCTGATCCAAAGCAGATCTGGATAGTTCCCTTGTTTTGGCTAAAACTTGATGAGCTGCACAAGTGCACGTGTGCAGTGCATATGTGCAGTGTGCAGTGCATATGTGCAGAGTGCACTGCATATGCATGCATATGCATCATTTGGGGACGCACCCTTAGGGGACGACATGCCACGCCCTCACACGCGTGAATTCGCGCAATGACATGTCAGAAGGTTAGGAAAGTGAGAATTTTCATCCCTACTTTAGGATTTCACATGAAATATTTCCGTGCTGAGTGCATTGGCCCATTTCGAGTACTAAGGAGAGACATGTCATGCAATGTCGGAAATGGGCCCGTAAGCGAATTACAGATGTATTTTTCCGATGACAAAAAACCCTAAAATTGCTTATAAATGCGGTAATTTAAAGTTGAAGGTAGTGAAAAGACTATTTGGAGATGGAACCTTCTTCACCGACAGTGGCGAGCCTTGGCCTCTGGGGAAAATATGTTCCGATGCGAAAATCGGAGTCCGTATGATTTTTACAGCACATAACCAACTTCACGTGTGAACGCTTATTGCCAAGAACACGGGAATGCCAAGAACAAGCGTTACACACCTAAGCAGAGTCGAGTAGACGAGCATGCTAGCGTTGCGAGCACATCAGAGGCAGCCGTAGGGGCCTCATTCCAATTTCCATAAACGTGACACGGTATCGAGTGAGATTTAGTTCAATCACAGTCCACCATGCATAGGCGAGGGGGCGCAACGAACTTCCACACTAGCGCCTCTTTGCTGATGTATGGTAGCCTGTGATCAAACTAAATCTAACGCAGCGAACGGTGCCCTTCACGGCCTGAAGATAAACAAAACAGCTTAAGTACCGTTCACACAAAAACTGAAACAGAAATAACATCTGCATTGTGAATCAGACTTAAAACCTGGTAATGGCGAGAGGGCTTCGCCCATAGCTACAAACGCAAAGAAGAAGAAGGAGCAGCCCTGTGTCACGTTTGTCGAGATGGGAATGAGGCTCCAGGGGCACAAAGAGGAGACCAATTGGGTAAATATCAATAGTGATCAGTAATCAATGAGTAATGTTCCATCGTCATTCAATCATTATACAATCATTGACTCTCATTCGATCATCCAATGCAGCACATTCAACCATTGAGTAATTCCAACTCATCACTCTATATTCCCACTATCTCATATCTTATTCATCAGAGCCAATGATTGCCTACTCAGAGATCATCATCAATTATCATTCGCTTCATCACCTACCACACTGATAATTATTTTCACATCATTATTTTTACTAAAATTTACTTCCAAACTTCAAAATTTGAAGTTAAATTAAAAAATGTATAGGACAGCGATCGAAGCTAGATCTATCTTCGATGAGTCATCGACCAAACAGCAAGCCCAAGAAGGAAAAAGCAACTCCGCCAGAAAAAAAGCTAAATCAATGCAATCTTCGTAGAGCTGCCGATCAGAAAAAAGTGACCGGAGAAGAATCCAAGAGTTAAATCTATCTTTTTCGAGTCCTCAACCGCAAAGGAAGCCGATACAATGAATGAGGAATCCGTGAAAAAGTGAAGCTGGATCCATTCAGCTTTTACGAGGCAGATTGAAACCAGGGGTGACAAGCGTAGTGCCCCCCCTTCCCCCCTCAAACCTCTCTAGCCATGCGCAGAGCGCGCCGCGTCAAAGGTGAAGTCTCTCCGACTATCGTCTGCAGGTCGGTCAACAAGAGGGGCTGGGGGGGGGGGGAGAATAAGAACTACGCTCGTCACCCCTGATTGAGCCGTGTGAATCATAACATGGTACGTGTTCATCTTACAATATCATTGAATCATCCATTCACATCCAATCATTCAATTATTTTCCACCCAATCCACCTGTTACGCGTTTTCATCTCTTCTCTCCATATATTTATATCTTCATCACTCATTCCATGCCAATGATCGTGTACTTGCAGACGAGCCCTCTGCGCACGTAAGTCACCTCACGGCGCAGAGACTGCGTTCAAATTGGTCTCCAAGGAGAGAGATGAGTCAATCATTTCTTTTATTCTGACTTCCCTCGTAACCACAATCGTTCATTTATCACATCCACCACGCATCACACGAAACTTTCAACCGTCAAGCAATCTAATCTCATTACTCTACATTTTCATCAATTCTTCACTCTATACTTTCATTATCTCATCACTCTACATTTCCATAATTTCATTACTTGATCATCGCTCGTTCATCGCATTCACCAACACATTCAACCATCAAACTATCTCATCTCATCACTCTACATTTTCATCGTCTCTTCACTCGCCATTCATTCAATCATTAAATAATCTCGTCTTATCACTCTACATTTTCATATTTCATCTTTCAAATCATAGGAAGTTGGACGCAGCGAATCCCGCTCAGTCCTCATATGTAACAGAAGGACAGTGGAACAGTCCCTCCAGAACCGTCAACAGAAGAAGAGGCCATGGATGGAGCATTAAGGCGATGCGGTCACCGTGCACCGTGACCATGGGCCTTGAAAATATACCTTACATAAAAAGTTTGATGATTCAAAATGTGAGACGAGTTGTCGAATACTTGTTATTGACCAACTTGTATTCCTCAATCCGTCGCTTAGCCCAAATCATAAGAGAATCGAAGAAAAGTGGGAATAACTCGGCCGCGGGAACCTCCTAACCTATAATATATGCACATTTTCATTCCCAACTTTCTCCGATTCTATTGCAATTTGGGCTTAACGGAGAGCAGACAAATCCAAGTTAGATGATAACAAATGTTTGTGCGCTCGTCGTTTAGCCCAAACCGCAACAGAATCGGAGAAAGTTGGGAATGATTTTCAGCTTGCACGGTGACCGCATCGCCTTAATGTGACATACAAGAAATTGACTTCGAATGAAGATTTCGAAGCTCACTCATGAAATTTCCAATCATTAGAGCTTTGTTGCGTCTCGAAATTCGCGATATATTTTGCAGGATTTGGAAATCTGCAATCTTGAGCTGGGCTGCCTCATCGTAGGAACCACGCTGTCATGCACGATTGCCATATTCGAAATCCTGGAAAATATATCCCGAATTTTGAGACGCAACAAAGCTCAAATGATTGGAAATTTTATTGGGAAGCGCGCTGACTCAATGATTTGGTCCGAAAAGTGTTTGCAACTATTTAAAAATTAAATTTTGTTGGAATGACGCTATGCAAATCACCGTGGCGCCATCTATGGAGAAGTAAGCAAGTGTACGCACTACGGACTGGCCTTAATGAACATAGTTTGGTTCATCCGACAATTGCCGTATCAGCCATTTATATAGAGCATAGCCATTTATAGTGCTCCTCAACAGACACCTCGAGACATCACATCAAACATATCCGAGAACATATCAAAAACAAATCGATCATTACTACTGTTCGAGGCTCATTTCAAATAATGAGGCTTTGAGTAAAAGTTCAAGTGTAAAAATGATTTATTCTAGATCAGGATGCAAAACTGTCACAAATTTCGGGCAGAGCCCAAGGCAAAAGACGTTACGTCATTATAACTACTTGCTCAGGAGCAAACTCTTGCGAATAGTCCTCGCGAATGCGAATTCGGCGTGCTTATCTGGCTCACACATCATACTCACACATGCATCATTTAGCATACACTAGATCGACGATCGATCATCGAGACGGTCACTCACACAATTCATTCCATAACACACGACAAAGCTCCAATAGTTCTCCGTCCCAATCTGCTCGCAACAGAGAATACAGTGAAACCTCTCTATTTGGACACCTCCAAAACGCGGACGCCTCCACATCGCGGACACCTCGCCTACGATCGGCCAAACTCCTATGTTTTTCCACAGATTCGCCTCTCTCTAAAGCGGACACTCCATAACCCGGACGCGGACAAAAATTTCGATTACATTCGCCCATAAGAGCACATTATGTATAAGCACCTCTATTAGCCGCACAGGTGATGGCTTGATTCTGATGTCAGTTTTTGCGTATAACGCACCGGTTATGCTGCAGAGAACAACAACAACGATCTCGTTCTTATTCAGAGGGATTTCAATCGTTGACTTGATCTCGATTATCTGAAATAAACTTTGATCAAATTGACACGATTCATTTCTATAGAATCATTGAATAACCGACTTGACATTTTCAGGTAGCCTCTGTATAAAGCGGACACCTCTATAAGTCGGACATATTTTTTGCAACCGGAGGTGTCCGCCTTATGGAGGTTTCACTGCATATCGCACAAGCAACATGCACACCTTTGCACAGCACACTGGTTCGTACAACCACCACAATCTTGGATACCTTCAGAATTATTCCCCGCGAAATCCATTTCAGCCATTTTGCACTTTCAATAAATTGTTCACTCCCAACATGAACACCGTGCAAGTACATATAATACTCGTGAAATCCACGTGGCTACCGTCGCATCATGGACCCGATCATACATATACTCACTCATGCTTTTGGCATTGGTGGGCCTGATCCGATCAAGCGCGACTTCTAAAATTTAGCTAGGGGGCCTCCAACGAAACGTCAAAGCTGCATCAGACATCAGGATGAAGAAAAAAAAAGAGGCGAGGCTTTGTCGTCGTCGGGGGCCAGAAAATAGCAGCAGATGCACGCGCGTGCGTGAGGTCGCCGATATATAACATAGGATTGAATTTAGAAGGCATATATATACATACACTTATATTAGTAGATACATTTATTCGCTTGATCGGGGGGAAGTAAATTGAAGGGAGGCGTACGTACTTACGATGTAGCCCAGTTTGTGTCGTCGCGCTTGAGTGGGCCGCCATCGCAAATGCGTAATGACTACGTATTTCGTACATATAAACGCGGACTTGTTGGGCTCATTTGGGCGGCACGCTCCGTTGAATTTACCGGCACACGTATTATTATTATGTACGTGTGGCACATTTAGGTTATGTCCATTCTATTGCTTACTCGGCCATAAGCAGATTTGGACAGCCCTTATTTTTTTTTCTCTAAAAATTTTGGGCGAAGGATTCGATCGCTTGATCTGGGGCTTACGTGTCCGGCGATGGTACCTTCTGTTTTGATCTATTTGCCGATTCGCAACGCGCAGTGTTTTCGTCTTGGGCTCTGGCTTGGTGCTATCGATATTCAGCTGATTGAGCTTCTTGGAAGACACGCTTTGCAGACATTTCTCAAAATTTTACACAGAAGCCAGTTTTTCAATTGTGAAACGAAAATGAGTCAACAGGGTAGTTTCCGCGTTGATAAAAGTTCTTCTGAGATACTTTGAAACCATTCCAGAAATTCTGACAAAAATCTCGTCAAGTCAGTCAGAATAACTTTTTGAAATTATGGTATAGTATCGCAACCTGATTGTCCCGAGAGATTTTGATGAACGTTCAGTGTAAGATAATATTGTTTGGCACATAAATAGCTGGATAAAATTTAGGAGCCTAGGTTAACTTTGACCATATAGTTATAGGCTTTTTCGATTTCGATTTTCGATATCTTAACATCTAATCTTATGGGAAACCGAATCTTTCTCGAATATGGGATAATTGGCCCAGAATTTTTAACGAAATCCATTTTGAATTTGGTTGAATTTTGTTGAGTTCTATTTAATGATCGATTCCATAACAAAACCCCACTCTAAAGATCATAGTCATCATATTATGACCGTTATGATTTTTTCATCATTCTAACCTAAAAAGGCCGCGTTCAAATGCGGATTTAGGGTTCTCATGATGAAAAATCATTATCGCTCTGCGCTCGCAGGCCCATTTCGGGCGCGGAGGACTTATTTCCCTCGCTTCGCTCGGGTAATAAACTGTCCTAGCGCCCGAACTGGGCGTACGCGCCCAGGGCAATAATGTACTATTAGAGTGGGATTTCGTTATGGAGTGGGTCATTGAATAGAACTCAACGAAATCCAACGAAATTAAAAATGGATTATGCTAAAAACCCTGGTTTGGCCTGAGAGATTGTTGTGTGACTTCATATGCATGTACTCATTACCTGGAAAATGTGCATAAATTTTTTTAAGAGGGCTGGTTGCTTTAGGCCCTGAACCATGGACCAATTTATATCGAATTACGACGTGAGGTCACAAATAAATCAAAAAATTGCAGATGAGAAATTCTAATTCTAACGACAGGAACCAAATTCTTTGATATATCATATATTCACCTCCTCTACATTCTAAGCAACGAATGATACATCTTGGAAGATGGTTATGAATTTTGCAAAATTTCACAAAAGAACTCATAAATACATTCAGAGGGTACATCCACATTGGTTGAATAATTTTAGGAATTTTATCTTCATTTAGCGAGGACTCGAGAGAAAATCATGCAGTACTCTTGGTTGATGACATAAAATTTGCAGTTTAATGAACCGGTCGGTGTGATGAGTTTGGTTTTTATTTGTCATATTTAAACCTTCAATTTTCTTAAATACATTCATTTTTGGCATGAACGGGATCAAAAAATCCCCAAAAAGTGTAGTTTATGGTATAAAATTGAGTGTGCGGCAACGGATACAGATCGTAATATTCATTCTGCGATTGAGATTCGGACGTGGTTGATTGATTCAGAGACTAATATCACGCCGATTAATTTGGGGACTTATTGGAAGGGTGGTCTAAGCCACAAAATCTTTGAAAAGCCGATTACAGGATAATAAGGATCAACTTCACGAACAAGGTTGATTGGCTCTTTGGGATTGATTTTGCCCTCTATAACGTACTACAATACAGTAATGTGTGTTTGGTTGGCTGTCATCCGTAAACTGGAACATCTTGAATCATTCGTCTTTCGCTTATAGATTAGACTGTATGTAAGACCCTACTCACAAAGTGGCCTAAGGCTAACAATACCAACACGGTGCACAATGCGGGAATAATGAAGCGAAAAGTGGCGTGAAAAGCGCATCATTTTGGCGTAGTGCTACTCCACAATTGACCGACTATACTAGAAGACTTTATGCGTTTCACGAGCGTCAAGATGAGCTATAATACTTGACAGAGCCCCCAAGGGCGTCATTAAGTACTTCGTACCCTCAAGCGGTCCCCTTTTCATTGAACTTGAACTTGTATTCTAGTAAAGGCATGTGTGTATGTATGATGGATAATACATGTACGAGTTCGCGGGATCTCGCAAAGCGAATCAAAAGCGCAGTGATCGCGCCCCCTTTGACCTGCAATATTCGGGCCTGCATGTAGCCTTTTTTTCTTGGAGTCTCGTACAATATAGATTCCTTTCGAGTTTTGTACGCATGCGTTGATCCTGTTTTCTCCATCTCGCTCTATTCAATCAGAAACTCTTTCACCCTCTCAACGGGTTGTCATTCATGTCAAAAGTGGAGCAATGGAGAATCTGATGATGTTCGCCATTGAAAAGGGTCTGGGCTCTTCGGTATAGGAATAGCTTTTAAATTTCATTTTACCAGCGTGGATCCAATATTATCAGCCTACCTGGGAACTTGGGACCATTTTATCCAGAGAGTTCAAGTTCACGAAGGAAAATGAGTACGTGAAAATTTTTAGAAAAAAGTGAATACGAATTGGAGAGCAACATGAAAGATATGTCAATCATTTCAAGTCTTTGGACAAAAGTGAGTCACGATTTCCGCATGATATTGAGAATTCACTCAATCACTTCATGCGCTAGGATTCTTGAACTCCTCTGTTGAAAACCCTATTGCGAATAATTTTATGTAGTTCTGAAAAATTTCATCTGGGAAAGTTAGGATGAGAACCAGCCCAGGCTAAATAAAAACAATTGGAATGAAACCTATTGTTGGATGATCGGATGGAAATGCAAATGAAACCAAACAGAAAGGATCTTGTACGATAAAAGACGATCATGTGTTGTCACAGGACCGATGAGGGAAAGTTGTAATCGAAAATTTTTGGTCGTTTCAAACATCCTTGACGACGAGTAATGCCCTTACAATAACAGCAGAATCTTGACTTTCTCAAAATCTCAATCTTATCAATTCGATTCAGACTCAGCACTTCACAACTGGGACCACTTTCTTCTGAACCATGCATACATGTTCTCGTATCCAAGGACAATAAATATTAGAGCCTGCGCGGGCGGTCAACGAGATCTTCCAGTCTGATAAGTGTTGCCGAGTTTTTGGGCGATGGAACAATCCGATGCCCCCATCAGAGCTAGTCTCCCCTGCAGACAAAAGAGTAATTTTACGTGGATACTCAAGACACGTGCTCTGATTTGGTCCATGTACAAAATTCGAACGGTGCGAGTAGAGTGCGGGGGAGCATCATTTTATGGCATGGCACAGCCTAAACAGGGCTAAAATCATAACAGCCCGGTGAGCATGCGTCGACTGCTCTTATTCCGCCTGGCTGCTATTTCAAACCATCAGACTCTTTAGAGTGCGTATACGCCTTAGTACGCATATGTACATATATTGAAGCTTTGTGAGGCCCCCGGGGCGATATTCTGGGCCTCCGAATGTATTTAACTCGTGCAGGCAGGCTGTATTATGTATATTACAGAGTCTTCTTCGAAATTCGATCGGTCAATATAGGGACCCGATTTCATAGATGGTTCAATAGATGCACGATGTCGCAGCTAGCCTGGATCACTCTTTTTCTCAAAAATCGAGCGATATCGCTCTTAGCATCACATATGTACATCTAAGCTCGTCGCGAATCTTCACGAACCGGATTCGTCCACGCGTACCGTTTCCGCTGGCTGAGCGATTGCGTGGATACTCTTGACTGACTCTTCGATGTATCGACGGCACGCTGTGCTTCACTACTTTGGGATAGGTCTTGTATGTATATTTGGGGTTGTGTCAAAGTAGTTTCGATTTCATTGATGTCGTTGCGATGGAACGATCGACTCGGCAGTTTGATGTACCTGAACGAACGTTTTGAGAAAGTTATGGGTCTGAGCTCTGGGCAGAGAGTTGCACAGCTGTAAAAAGTGACAGATAATACCGGTCCACTGTTTGAAAGAAATATTCCTTCTCCGAATGGAAAAAAACCATAGATCGGTATGAAATCGTCTGCTGAGTTTGGAAATGTCATTGGTTTTGCTCTGACACCCCCAAACTCTCAAGATATTCTATTAATAATTTTTTCTTCGATGTTTACAAAATTTTCGACACCAGAATTAGAAAGAGGAGATAATTTCATGTTCAAATATGGTTTTTGGAAGAATTCATTTGATCGATCCCCGTAGAGCACATGGCAGTTACCAGTCACCGCCATAAGATGAGTTGTGGAATGACGCTATGGTGACTGAGTACTCGGGGCAACACTCGCGATCCAGTACACAAGGTGACACTCGTGATCCGGTAGTCGACGTGACACTCGTAATCCAGAACTCGAGGTGACACTCGTGATTTAGTTCGGGAAGTGAAACTCGTGATCCGGTACTCGGGTTGATACTATTGATCCAGTATTCTAACTAACACTCAAGATCCAGTAATCGAGCTGACACTCGTGATCCAGTAGTCGAGTAATCCACTGGTGATCCAATACTGGAGGTGACACCCGTGATCCGGTATTCAAGGTGACACTCGTGATTCAGAGTACTCAGGGTGACACTCGTGATCCGGTAGTCGACTTAATACTTGTGATCCAGCGCTGGCCGTGATCCAGTACTGAAGGTGCCACCCATGATCCGGTCCTCGAGGTGACACTCGTGATCCAGCACTGGTCGTGATCCGGAACTCGTGGTGACACTCGTGATCTAGTTCAGGAAGTGACACTCGTGATCCGGTACTCGGGTTGACACTAGTGAACCAGTATTCTAAGTAACACTCAAGATCCAGTAATTGGGCCGACACTCGTAATCCAGTAGCCGAGTAATCCACTGGTGATCCAATACTGGAGGTGACACCCGTGATCCGGTATTCAAGGGTGACACTCGTGATCGAGCACTGGTCGTGATCCAGCACTCGAGGTGTCCCTCGTTATCTAGTACTTGAGCTGATACTCGTGATCCAGTATTCGAGGTGTCTCTCAAGACCCAATAATCGAGCTGACTCTTGTGATCCAGTACTAGAGTTGACACTCGTGTGAGAGTATTCCATATATATTATGATATGTGATTCTTGACTTGATCTTGGAGGACTTGGAATTGGGTCAATAAATGTTTGACACAACTTAGTATGCGTGTAATATACTTGCGACAGTTCGTCGATGCGCTTCACCGACTTCAACAGACAACTTAACTCTAAGATCGAGTCGAACTGCCTGATGAGGTCGGTGAGTTACACCAGGAAACATCGCAAATATATTCTAATTGGCATACTAACTTGTGACACAAATTTATTGACTCAACAGATATAGCTCTTCAAGATCGAGTCACGAATCACTTTTTTTTTTCATGTGTTTAATGGTCGTCTTCAGCCATTGGACTATTACAACCGGCGCGGATCTCGTGGGTTTACCGTTTCGTTTTTATCGTGGCGTGTTTTTGAGATCCAGCTACCCACCCTAACCTAATTCTCTCCGCATTTGCCCGGGAATCATGCCCGTGGAGCGAGAATTAACTCCTGAAGGGACAAAACCTGCTCCGGAGAGTTCGGCACATTGATCATGCTACCCTTTCGGTGTTCATGCCACTTTTCGTAAGCATGAACATCGAAACTATAACATTCGTGCCTCCCGCTTACGTTGCTGAGGTGCTACTGTCAACTAATCGATCAGAAAAGTCAGCAAGTCGAGGTTGATCAGACCGAGATGGGCGGTCACCCATCCAAGTACGAACCGCGCCCAACATTACTTAACTTCGATGATCGGCCGAGCTGACACTCAGAACCCCACCAACTGTGTCGGCAAGAATCACTTATCATATCTTGAACAGAGAAAAGTTCATTAAGTCTATTCAACATTGTTCTGTAAGTGGTTACGAATCTGGATTTTCTGGGGATGTGCCACCCACGATAGCCGAGAAATTGCATCAGAAAGGTGGTGTAGGATTGTGTACATAATTCAGATATCAAATCGGTCAGTTTGGATATTCCGTAGATGCCAAAAGCAGGTTACAGGCGTTCACAGTATTTCTCGATTCATAGGAAGGTTTTGATTGAAAAAGACGCATTGCCACCTGGGCGTCTGAGAAGAAAAATAGCTCAGTTCGAACCAAAACATTCAGCTGGGAATTCGCGCAGATACGAATTTTGACCAAAGCTACCTCTTTTGCGCCACTATGTGACAGTCCGACGACGTATGAAAATTTCTTCTCATATTATCGAGCAGCGATAAGATTCACCAAAGGTAATCAATATCCCCATGGAGTCATTTTCTGAACTAGACCTCCAAGATGAACCGAGGTGCAAACAGTTCGCAGATTGAGAGGGCCACCCGTAGCATAGGGTAACTCTGCGCGAAAGTCCCTTTAAGCATTTTTCACAAATGCACTCTGTCGTAAAATTGCAAGGACTTACTGACGTTGCCACGCATTAGTATATTAACGCGAGATAGCTTGCTCTTCAAGTCTCTTAGAACTTTTCGCGTTTTGGTTGACCATTGAATATTCTTAATACTCTATTTTCCTCTCGTTCGAGTTTAGAATGGATTGTTATCCAGTGCTATTTTAAGGGGAAAAATGTTTTCCTAGAATAATTATTTCTAGTATCGCAATGTAGTTAGATTCGTACGAAGACATGACGACCCGCGAAATAAACATATTGATAATGTCTGACAGTTTCAATGGAGGAAATGAAATCAGTCAAATTTTTCCATCTTGGATTCTAAGTATTTTGATTTGCTGCGACGTAGAAAATTCTAGACTCGAAATCTACCATTTTCCATAGGTTTTCCGTAATAATTTTGAGGCACCAACAGAGCTACAACACACGCTGAAAAGTAGATTTCACCTATATCCAAATCAGGATCTGGGAGTTGACAAAATTTGACCTATATTTGGACCAAGCAGAATCCTTGTGAATTGGTCCTCTGTTTGCTGGATCAAAACATGAAAATATAAGCAATTTTGCAACGACCAATGAAGCCTTCTGGACCTTTTGGAGAAGAGTATATTCTTTCGCTGAAAGTCAAAGGTAAAAAGATCAAGAGATTTGAAGATTCACCAACGTGCTTTATAGCTCCCCATGATTATCTTCAACTCAACTATGAAATGCTTTCGGCAAAGTTTGAGGTCTTGAATTTCAACTGATTTAACGCTCAGAATGACTAGAAGTGCCGTGCGATTTCCTTGTAAAATTGCTATATCTTGCCGTATCGCTAGATTATGAAAAGAATCTTCTCAGTGTACAGAATCTTCTCAGTGTAAATATATATCTTGTGGAATTTATGAATGAAATACAGTTTCCCAAGTAAATTTTTTAAGTCACACTCTCAATTCCTTGGAGTGGATTTCAATCTCAAGTGGCTGGAATTTTTCACCCGGAGAGTTACTGGAAATAGCCCATCAAGTTTGACTGGAAATTTCAGTCCAAATGGAACTGAAACGATCAAAAATAAACTTCTCATGAATTTTCAGAGGAATAATTTGTAATTCATGAAATTTCTCATTGTGAATTAATAGTGCTATTGAATTTTCAACTCGAACTTGTAGTTATACAAATTTTAGAAGAAAAATTTCTGAAGAAACCTGATGTTTACGTGACTGTGAGCAACAATGTGAAATACTTACAAAAAGGAGTTTCAAATCGCATTATGTCTAGATCAAACAACATTTTCCGCCACTGTATCATTTCTTGTTGCGATGGCAAAAATTTGTAAGCCTCAAATAGAAATCAGTCGATGAAAATCTCTGATATTTGATCGCATCGATGCTAAAGGTTAGCGAACACGGTTAATAATAACACGCCTTTCCATCCCATCTTGGACTAAAAAACGTCTCAAGTACACCGCTTGGACTGAGATTTCAGTACATTGAGATAGAAATCCACCCTAAAACAGCTCGAATGAAGGTTAAACTAGCTCTTTTGACAGGAAATTCCACGCCGAGGAATTAAGAGAGCAGGTTTTCACAATTAGACTATTTGAAAATTGAACGTACTTTGTCATTCTGTGATGCCTGCAAAGAGTACATCACGAACTTTATCAAGTATTTATAACCGTATTGCTCTAAAAACGCTGCACTTCTAATTTCTCACCTCCTTTCAAACATTCCGAGTATCAAAGACTGAATTAAAGTCTCTCAAGGTGACAAGTTGCAGGAAATCTATCCAATAGTGCTACCGTACTTCTTTCTTCGTCTACCTATTCACTTTAATGCTCACCTACAGCTTCTTTAAAATTCGAGCGATTCATATCTCAAGTCATTCACCCTCGTTCCCATCTATAAAAGGGTTGAATCCGCTTCACACCATATGTGTGACAATGAGAGCCACTTGATAAAATTCTGCTTGAATGACTTTCCCATGATCTAAACTTTACTATATCCACTTATATACCTTTCAATACCTAACCTTATGATCTGCGATCACAGTGTGTAAGAGCGAAGACTTTGCTCTTCATCCTCAGGCATAAATGATTAGTATAACATAGGCCATGACAATGGGTATCGTTACTCTGAGCTCGTTACATGGTATATTTCTTAAAAGGCAAAGATGTACAAAGGTGTTCAACCGGAAGCAGATGCGTTTTTCACTTCAATTGTGATCAAATGGTGTATTTGGATCAGAAAAAGGACTTGTTGAACATTTTGTCTCATAGTTCTACCTTGGGTATAACATAGTAATATCGAGTACATGAAAGATTGAGAATATTGAACTGAATTTGGTAGATAGCATTGTTTGCATTAAATAAAGTATATCGTGCTGTCTTTGGCACGATTTTAACGGTTCAGGGTTCTTGTTCTGATTTTCGAAAATTTTGTTACCTAGCGTGAGCTAGCCCATGAGAATCCTTGTGAAACAACTGTAGAGGGAATGGAATTTTGTTCATATCATTTCATTTGAAAGGTATTCGTGCTAACAAAAGAAAATTATAACTCACTGATTCCTTCTGAAAAGTAATTAAGTACCAAATGGACAGTCGCAAATAATATTGCTTCTGTTGTAGGATTCACGACATGCAACGTGAGTCCTGTGATCATCTCATAGAGTCTTAGCTGGTGATGCTTTTCTCATAACTTTTCGTTCGATAGAAATTCAAAATTCTCCTGTACCTAAATCAATGTGAGCAAATAAGTATACATTTTTTTCCATCCATTCTTTGTTTTAACGAAAATAATCATGGCATTCGATATTTTATTGTCACAGAACAAAAGTCAAGTGATGCCAATCGATGGAAAAATTATCATCTCTCACCAAAGTTTTTGATTAGATGTCATCTAAGGATTTGAAATATTCATGATTCTATTCTTTGCTCAATATCATTACTTTTTCTCAATATTAATACCAAACGTAGAAATATTGATGGAGATCCGAAAAAATGATTTTCGAAAGATGAGCACACGATGGCAGAGTCTGATTCAGAATGGACCAATTCGTGGAAAATCTACTTGGAGACGAAGACGAGGGGTTGTAATTGAATAACGCATCAGAAAATCATTGCGATAAAAGAGTGTAAGAATTTTTTTTCGCGTCAAAGTGATAGGTTTTCGGCTTGAGGCAGAGGCGAGGGTATTATTTATTAATAGATTGTGAATAATATTTGATAAAATGTGGGCAAAATGGAAATTTATGCGCAGTGTAAAAAAGGTGTCTTACCTACGAAGGGAAGTAGTGGGTGTTAGGGCCAGAGAAAATTTGGGATCATTGAAAAAGAATAAAATTCAAATTCTTATTTCATAAGTCATTTCGTGATACTCTTTTTATTTATTTAAATAACATCAACTATATTCGATACAATCTTACATCGTGACTTAATTCGTTCTATTTGTAGCCTTAATGATATTGTGCATAATAATATTGGGCATACTCTTAATTCGCAATCAGTCGTCTTACGTACTTTTCTTTTTACATCAAATAACGACTGACTTCGTTTCTAATATTTTCATTATGTGCTCGCTTTCATATATGTAAGCATTTATATACGCTTTCACTATAATAAAATGTAATTCTTTTATTATAATCTATACTCATTACACAAATTGCGCGTGACTCGGGTGTCGCTTTGTGCAAAGATAGCTGAGCTTGTTCCGTTTCATTATTTGTATATTTGACCTCTAATCATTTCTTACACTTATCTGTGCTAAAATTACTATACATTAGAAGATGATGTCATCATTTATTTCACAGATTTAACTTTTCTCTTTGATGTTTCATGAATTTTATGCAATAAATCGTAGAAATTCCCACAATACCACTATAGTGTGTTTTCACTTTCTCCCGCTTGAATTTGATACTACGCTCCAAACTATTCAGTCAACACGAGTCAATACTACCGGAATGTTGGAATAAAAATAGTTTCATCCCTTATCATAATGGTAATACAATTATGTGTATCATCATCATGACCAGTTGGCAATTATATTTTGAATATTTTGATTTTTTGCAAAGTTTTTGTGCGCTTTATTATTCCCATGTTTTTTGAATGGCCAGCTCTTTTTTTGTCAAAATTTAAAATCATTAGGAAAATTTGAACCTTGTAGCAGATATAATCTCCATCTGCTGAAAAATAAGTATGATACACATAGAAATTTGAAATGAGCAAATAGTACATTTCGATACAAGTGTGGAAAAACTTTTTTTCGCGTCCGAGTGTTGGGTTTCCGGCCTGGGCCGTAGGCGAAGGTCGGAATCAACACGAGGATGCGGAAAATAAGTCTTACACCCGTGTATCGAATACTATTTTATGCAATTTTCCAATGTTTAAGTGTTTACAAAATTGCATAAAATAGCATTCGCGCCTCGATCATGAGATTTCCCGCTTCCAAATGATTATTTCGACCCTCGCCTGCGGCTCGGGCCGAAAACCAATCGCTCAGAAGCGGGCTACAAACTCATAATCTCGGTGCAAATTCTACTATTTTGGTAAACTGTGAGAGAAAGTGGGAAATCAGAGCGAAAAAGTTACTTTCTCGCACAGTGTGTCAAAAAATATAGTATTTCCGAAACAAGAAAACGGTTGGATATTGGTGATGATGTCATGACTCAAAAGTTACATACTTATTTGTCATGTTCTGACTTTTTTCTTTTGTATTCAGTTCAAAGAGAAGAATAGGAATTAGAAATATTTTAATATTATCGTTTGGCGTGCAATAATCACAACTATCGCTCGAATACGATTCTTGCTCGGTAAATAAAGCGCTGAGAGAGGGCTCAGTGGATGCTATTTTTAATTTCACATTCTTGCTTCTTCATCAACGTTCTTGCCTTGTACTATGATTATTTGTCTCAACTCAACAGATAAGTTTTTCTTCAGTCTAAACTCGGAAGATGATCTCCGGAATTGACAAATCATCACAAAAAAAAAGTCTGGCGGAGGAAATCTTTACACATTTACGCTTATACATGGATTATAGAATTAAAAAAGAATACTTTGTGCTAACTTTTTGGATCTCAACCACAGTTGAAGAGTTGGACTAAATAGAAAATAAAAATTTTCAAAATCGGAAATTGTCCAAGTGTTGTTTTCTTCGACAGAAAACGATTGTATTCGATACACCCATTCGTGTATTTTGTGGGTACAAGTCTGTTCCAAGTCACATTACGCGGGCGAGATTCGAATAGTTTTGCGACGGCAGACGACACAGAGAGAATATCTTCTAACCCACTTGGCTCGCTGTACAGACACCGAATTGCTAGATAAGCATGTGCAAGCTGAAAGAAGCTGGTGTTTAGTACATCCCAGTACACATGCTTTTGAATTTTGAAATAAAAACGCCTTTTCGTGTATTACATCAATTTTAATCGTACTGTTCCCTCTTTCTGCGCTTTATCATCACACGAGCAAAAATCGTTAAATTCAATTATTGTACTCTATAATCTTGATATCTATGCACGTAAAATCGTCTGGCATGACAGTCCGGAATACTATAACTCGTCCCCCACGCTATAAGTATATTTACATCGGACGAGTTTCTTCCCTGTTTCCCAAGCTATACATACACTTTCCTTAATTAATTCTCTTGCTACTTCGAGTCATTTCCACTGGATCAACTTTATAGTGGCGCTAAAAATTTCTGAGCCACACCTCATTCTTGAATTTTTTTTTTTTTCAAAATTCTGAAATCACTACAAACTTTGTTTCTCATACAAATTTTTGCGTCGGCATTTTTATGAATTTTGAATTGATGAGTTTCATTATAATTATGATGGAAAGCCAGGCCGGTAAATCGCTCACTTAAACGTAATAATACTTTGGCCATTGGCTTGGGGTTTTTTCTTTTTTATGTAACCTCGGGTATAAGTATCACGCGCGACAGGAATTTATGATATTTTTGTGCTAAATTTCTGAAGTATAGAAAAATACGAATCATGCTAAACTGGGTGTAGAAGAATTTATGAGGAAAAAAGTTGCGCCACCAATTTGTATGTGTGGTTTATATATATTGTATGTAATAGTGCGATCTGGGAGACAATGCTATACCAGTTTAACGTACAAGTCTTGATAATATGTGCGAACAACCGAGAGTCTCGCGATGAGGCTCTATTCGAGAGTTTGCGTCCCTCTTTTTTTTCCCTATCTATCTACAAACATGTACAATGTGTTCGAAAATTACGAATAAAACGTACTTTTTTCATGAGCGATACGACGATGCTCACTTTCCTACTACTCTTAAGGTACTCGATTTTTCTTTTACGTTTTGATGAGGCTATACGATATTCGAATCGATCCCCGAAATCTTTCTTTTTCTCTCCCCATCAATGGATAGGATTCTTTTATATATATTTAAGATTCTGCTCCTTTTTTCTGCAGCCGGACGCTTGTGTTCTATTATGAAGAAAGAAAAGGTAACTATAATTGTAGCGGTTGGCTGCTCAGTCCATTATCTTCTCTTCGGTTTTGCCATTCCGCCCTACCCAGCTGCCCGAAACTAAATCTATATATATATATATATTCTAACGAACGCGCTCGAGAGGAAAAATTTGCTCCTAATGCAATCCTCCTCTTCTATATCGGTCAAAAAGACTATAAGTATGTATTTACAAAGTTGCGAACAGTCTCTCCAAAAATTGGAAAATTTTTTGCCTTGCCTTTGCGACATGTCATTTGCTTCACTTTTTGTCATCTGATAATTTTTTGGATTACCTAATAGGACATGCAATTTGATGCTCATGTTTGAGGGAGCGAGTTTTCCGTATCCATTTTTCAAATCTATTGAGATGATGACCATCTAAGGAATGAGTATCAATTTTATTGGGCATCGATCTTAACTTTACAAGGAACCAGGCTAGATGAAGTTGTAGAAATTTCACTGGCAATTCGAATAATGAGTGCTTTTAGAATGATTGAAGGAGCTTCTAAGGTTCACATTTTCTGGTGAGATTCCCAATTTATATCATATCAATGGCCCAGAGAAAGAACAAATTGTCTGGAATGAAACCCAATGAATTTTAAACTATCCAAATCCTCCTGGAATAATGAAAAAGTACTGGGAAGCTCCAAGTCGAACAGAACTTCCCAATATCATCGCTGAAACGAGATGAATGTATCGGACTTTGGCAAAACTACCAAACAATTTTTGTAAAAGTTGATACAGTCAGAATGAGTGGAGCCAAAGAAAAGAGCTAAAATTGTGGAATAAGAACTCCAGATTTTGGAAAAAGTCTTTCTTCTCTGGGGCTCCAAATTTTTGAATAGGTCGTGTTTACTTGGCGCTCAATTTTGACATGGTGGTTTCCAAACAACCTGCGTTGATTTTGAAAGTTTTGTTCTGCTTGAAGCAGCACGCTATTGGTTCTCCTGAAGCATTCACTTATTTCAATATAATATTTTTATTATTTTTGGAGTTTGAGGTATCACAAAGTTTCTTTGAGGTCTCAAGTTTTGGATATTTCCTTTTGTGAGCAAGTTTGTATCATGTATCCTCTTTCTGAAATCTCCTTGAAGTTGATTATGAACTGATGAGAAAACTTTTTGAAGAGTTGCCCCAACAATTATGAAACCCTACCTCTCCATTCCAAACCATCATTATTTTTCGGCCAGTGCAAATGGTAATACGTTTTTCGTAACGAATAGAACTTCTCAAGACTCTGTTCAAACTATTTCAGGATGACCTTGGAAACTCTCAAGCCTGACTCTCACTCGCAACCATATCATCCATTTAATTCATCAGACATTCTTAATGGCAACTCATTATCTAGACACATACAATCACGAAAAATCGCTCTACTCGGCAAGGCAATAAATTCTTGCCTGGACGATCGTCAGAGGCTTTTCCTTATTGTGCGACTGCTGCTGTTGATGCTGATGGGTTTGATTCTGATGAGTCTGAGACTGATTATGGGTTGGATACTGATTCTGGTTTATCTGTTGATTTTTGCGTCTGTTAGGTAGCCAAGGTCACAAAGAATGATAATCTCCGAGAACAAGACTGGCAGAATGATAACTTGGGTGATGTGAACTTGACATTCCCATCCCACCCATACCTTGATAAGCATGACCCATTCCCATTCCATTCACAGCCGCTGACATACCATTCATTCCATGGTTAACTGCTTGCATCGAACCTGGAACCATTGAACCTGGACCCATGGGACTTAGACCGCTACCCATGGATGGTGCTATTGCTCCCATTTGCATCGATGTTGCAGTATGTGGCAACGATTTTTGTAAATCTGCTGAACTTGGAGCGCCTAAGAGGTAGTCCTGTTAACAGTCAAAAATGAGAATAGTATGGTGAGTGAAAGTGTGAGTTGATCGGTTGCGGATTGGACTTATTTTGTGGTGCGAATTTTTTCCACAAATAAGTTGCGGGATTGCTGTATCATGAAGCTATCGTATGTAGCTTGTACGAGCGTCGGAACGTTCTGTGACCGTCAGCGTCACGAGACGTCACAGCTGTGCGCAAATTCATTGTCTAACATTTTTCGATAGAGCAAAATAGAAACAATGTATTTGCGGAGTTTGTTCGTAATTCCATGGAAAAATCATTTTGTTGCTAACACAAAATTGTTTAACCCCCGCGCTGAACATTTTTGGCACCATTTACAAATCGCTGAACATTTTTTTTTCATCATAACTCGTCGTAATCTACCATTCCTGACTTTTATTTTTACCGACGTATAGCACAAACAAATTTTTTGAAAAATTATAAAAAATGCAATAACAATTTTTCCGCACCGATACAGGATCGCTGAATCTCGCCAAAGGTTCAGTTCAGCTGCCGCATACATATCTCTTTTTCAGCCATCCCGGAATTTGGCACAAAAATAATCACCAGCTGTCTTGCTAGTAGCGGCCTCGTGGATGAAGTCCTTGCCGTCAATATAGAAGACTGGGGTTCGAATCTCGGTTGGCACCAATGTGAATTCTCATAAGTACCTTTCGCTGACTTCGGTGGTTCGGAGTCCACCTTAAACTGAGGTCCCCCAGAATAACCTCGATAAAAGGTTGAAAACGCGTTTTGAAAATGTGCTGCACCATCACTTACAAGATCAACAAATAATAAGAACGAAATTGCTCATTACAATTCATGGTGCTGAAGTATTTTCTCTGATGGAAATACATGGAGTCGCGTCAGATTGATTATGAATTTGTTGATTATTGGACAGCTGGTTGCAATCAATCAGAGTGATTTATCAATCGTCTGAAACAGGGGCCCCATTGTCAAATCAAACTGTTGAGTAAAATCTCTTTGAGAAACTACAAAACTAATTGTGTAGGTTTCCACGTCGATATTCAAATGTGTTACAACCCATCATCGCTTTGAAATAGGGTAATATACCACCTGTTGATTTCGAAAAGTCATCACAATGAGAAATACCAAAGCTCCAAAGTCAATCACCAAATTGGAATTTCTGGTCTTACAGCCATTGTTTGAGGGTTATTTTAATGAGAAATGGATTTTCAATATTCATATCCAGAATGCCATAGAGGATATTATAATCCTGAAAAATTTCGCAAATCGGCCGAGAATAAAGCACGCAGCAATGAAAGAGTCTCGAAATATTGAAATGCACTCTCAACAAATGAATGGGCGTCGGAAATGGGAAATTTCTCAATTCGATATGTTGCACAGAGATGACTGTTTGACAACATCTATGAGTGATGTTCTTCAGTTTTCGATTGCGTGGATGACTTTGTGTACAGATACCCTATCCAGAATGTCTCCTTATTCCAAGTATGAAACTGATTGAATTAGACTCCTTGAAAGTTCTAAGATTTTTTCTGGAGAAATTGGTGATACTCCTTTGTAATTCATTTGTTTCGAAAATTCGGTAGACAACAAGGACATCTATTTTCAAATATAAATCCAAACATGAATTTGCTGGAATGATCATGTAAGAAATAACTGGTTTACTGGGGTAACCCGGGATCAGAATGTTCCAGAAAAAGATCCAACATAAAATTTGAATATTCAAAAGATGTCGATCATGAGCGTTGACTGTTCAATACCTTAGAATCTGGAATCTTCAATTTGACTGGGCATAATAAAAAGTGAAATTTTACTCATCGATTGTTGAGAACACCAATCCCCTTATTGAATCTACTATTTATACTATCAAAGACAAATCCAAGATACCAACCTGCGAGCTGTAGTACTGCATATAATCCAACTGACTCTTTTGTTGAGCACAGCTGGTCTGTGATGGTAGCGTCGGCGTCGGATGAACCAATCCATGTGCTGCTACCGCTGCAGCAGCTACAGCACCCTGTAGATGATGCTGTAACTGGTGATGTAAATTTCTTTTATCATCAGCACTATCACTCGCACTTGATGCATCCAAAGCTTGAGCTTGTTGTTGCTGCATGTGATGCGATTGTAGACTTTGATGAAACGAATGAACTGGACTGGAAGACAGACCAGGTGCTGTCGATGCACCCAAACCGTACATACTCGTTGGAGTTGACTGTTGCTGATCTACCAGTTGTTGTTGTTGTTGTTGTTGCTGAACGGCACAGGAACTTGACTGTTGGCTTGAGACTGATTGACGTTTGGTTTCGTCGCCACTCTCGTAGCTTGAGTCACCTGGATCGCCACCGTGGCATTTGTCACTTTTTTGACCACTGTGAACAGACATTTTTGGGGTTGGGAGATTAGTTTTTGTGGTTTCAGATTTGGTACTTGGAGTTTTGAATTATGGGGATCATGTGAAAATGGGAGGATGTCGGATTTCTTTGTATAAGAAGTAATAAGTTGTACAATTTTTAATTTCATATTCGTGAGGATGAAGTGTGAGAAAGCCTGAAGGATTGGACAAGTTCTCAAAGGAAGTACCTCTGTTGAACACGAAATTTATGGTTTTCCTTCACTGATTCTTGTCAAAATCTTCTGTCAAGAAAGTTTTTTGACAAAAGTAGTGGCAAAAGTTAGCTAAACAACAGAGACAAATGGAGTATCAGAAGGCTCATTTCTTGCTCAAGGGATATTCTAAGTAGGGCTGAATATGCGCTCAAAACCAGATCTGATTGATCCTCATTGACAATCTTGAGCAATTTTTGGAGATACAATTTGTGAGGAAAAAGACATGTTTTTGTCGAAATGTTGTGCGGATTGTCCAGCGTGAGTGATTGTGAATTAACAATATCGTCATAGTTTTCCAAAAGTACAGGCGGTTCCTGGCATCGTTTTAATGGAAGAAGTAATAATTTTCCTTTGTAAATGTAGTTGTTGCAAAGAATTTCATGAAACTGGTCACGATATGGATCCTAACCTCCCGAAATCTGAGAGATTTAATCCATGGATGACTCCTAAAGACCCACTTGGATGTAATCATTGCTCTGCATTTATTCCGTGGGAAATCATGCATTCCTTGATTACTCCATTGATATTGGAACAAGGTTCTCATTCCCATCCCTCATTATGTACAGTACATAATCTGGGAATACTTTGACATCATTTGGATGAGAAACTCCACATTGAATAAAAAATGAAGGTGTGATGTTGATGCTCATGTTTGTAGTGAAGAAGTGAAAATGACCCGCAAAAATACGATCAAAAGCAAGTTAATTATGGCGAGAATAATGTGTAAAAAGCTGTTAGAGTTGTGAAGCTATGACAGCCAGAGTCCATAATTAAGTAGAGGACACCTACAGCAGTTGAGAAGATATTCGTGCGTGGATAACATATTGAGAGTCACGTGAAGTCGTTTGCTGTGGCAGAGTGCCTTTCGTGAATACGCATATAAACTCAATTTAGCAGACCTCCCTGATGCTCATGCGGGCTACTCGTGAGCGATGAATATTTCTTTTCCTCGTGTCTATCTTTTTTTGGCTAGATCTCTCATCATTTAAAACACTTGCACGCACGGAATCGTCACGATGGTCACATTTACGGCAATAATTGAAAATATGGGCTCACAATATGTGAATGTAATTGCAATAAAGTGAGTGACAAATGAAAGTTGTCGAATCACAGCTAAATTATATCAGATAGAGATATGTATTTGTGATTTGTTTCATAGGCACAAAAGCCGGCATGAAATTAACAAGAGTATAAAAAAAAATTGGGTTTTACAGAATGTATAGAAACCATCTCCATTTAATGGATCTTCCCCCGAAGAACACGTTCCGCCAATTGATACTCATATTCACTCGGTTTTTAATCCGTTAAATGCTAATATCTTATTTGCCGCTGGACTGCGTTTTGCAGCTTCATATGGTCACGTTGTCTGTTGTCTTGCGCTTTGGGGTTACATTTCTCCCCCTGACGAATAGATAATGTTCGGACATAAAAAAAGATGGCTAATACCAAACAAGAGATATCGATTAAGGCCCATCAGTTATGTTTTTGGCAGCTGGCTTACAAAGTGCATGGAGAACGAGAACTGACCCATATGTATATAACATCGTCTCGAGTACCGTCTGATGCTAAAACGCGTGTATAACAACCTTTGCAAGGCGATTCACCATTTGCTAAAACTTTGCCGATTTTTGTACGATGGATGCAGAAGTGAAGAAAACCGGTCCATATAGGATCTTGTCTCCGGCACGGTGGCGGCAGTTCCGTTTTCGAAGGTGCGAGCTTGCTTGTCGTCGTTGCGATAAGGGAATCGCTTCTGTAAAACTACCATCAGCCTGCCCGCGCTGTCCGTCGCGTCGGTTATCTTGACAATTCTTGTTTCTTGGGTGCAGTATGTTGTTTCACGCATTTGAGAGACTGTTGACTGTTTGTACGGAAGTTATTGTTGTGTCAGCACTTGATTCTTTCTTCATCTTGCCAATTTCAGTTTTGTTCAGATGGAATCTAATGAATAAGGTACTTTTGACAATATTATGCCTGAGAAACTGGCCTGATTTCTGAAAATTCGAGATATTTCATCAAATTCATGTTGGTGAGTACATCCGATTCTCCTTTTTTTTTTCACTTGTGAAGAATAAAGTTGATAGTTTCATTGAATCGAGTTTTCAATTCTTATCTCCGAAATGGGCTTGATCGAAGTTTTATTCATTCAGGAATGTATACTTTATCATTCCTCATGAATGTTTTAGATTCTTAATCACAAATTTATTAAAATTTAATGTCGGGCCAGTAAAAATTGCATAGGACTCAGTTCATTGGATTGGAAGAGTACCTTGAAAATGTCTAACTGCGAGGACATGCCCGAAAACCTATATTAATGATAATTGATTTATTTCGATACATTATAGAAATCTGAAGAAATTCTCAAAAATCTGTGACGATGCCAGGAACGTATTCCGACAACACTGAAGTCTCCATATGCTTCTACCTTGTGAATGATGGAAAAACCCGAACATTTTCAACTCTCTAATTTTGTATTGTTTGTCACCTTCAAAGACTTTGCGACGGCGAAAATCGCAATTCCTTCTCTGTGTGCGGGCGGGACCCACCCGTGGGTCCCGCGGAATGTTGGATTCCATAAGACGAAAATCTGCCGTACACAGAGAAGGACCAGCGGAACCTACCGGTGGTCCTTCTCTGTGCGCTGCGAACGTGTTAATAACTTTTATTGTATCAAAAAATTTCTTCAAAACTAAGGAGTGAGGTCCAAAATGAGCGGGTCGAGTTACACGTTCAGTGTGAACGTGATTCGCCGTATTTTCTTTTTCAGTCCCGACAGTGAGTGACTTTATTTTTCCTCACGAAATCACAAAACTCCACACCATAAACTAATTTATTTGAATGTGTGTTGGAAATTTCCAATTACTCTTGCAAGACTTTTTGATAAAATTCGATTAGAAATGCCCATATTCATGACAAAAGTAATGCTTGTTTTTGCGTTTGTCCTGCGCATAGTTTGTGAATCCCGTTGAATTTGTGTACAGCGTAGAAAAAAAAAGAAATGAGAACAAGAGGGAAATAAGTACGACCCGCGGATCAAAGAAAAAGGAAGAAAAAAAAGACAATTTACAAGGCGAGAGGCTAAAGATTTACACGAATTCGTTGGATCGTAGGGCTTGATTTACCTAATTGTGGCGGGTAGATGCGTTCGAAGAGACAGACAATCGAACAGACAGTTCAAGAATTTATTTTTGATCCAAATTCTCAGGAACTCCTTCATTTTTTGTCATTCTTTATCCAATGTCAAAATTCAATCGCTACCGAACGGTCAGATCTACAATGATCTAGCCTATTCTACTTCTATAATAAACAATCAATCCAACCACAGACTTTTAATTTTTGAGAAAGCTTCATCCCGATCAGTTATTTTGAAAACATTTTTCACCGATTCATCCACTAACGCAAGTACAACTAAGAAAAAATTTCAAATGATGCATGATTTAGATTATAAAGTTCGATGACCCCAATAATACACTGCACAACTTGACAGCTTCAACTTAATCCTCGATCCGATCGCGCAAGAGCTTGGTCAATCAAGCCAATACTCGCGTAGTAAATGCTCATCACATTTGCACTGACATCAAATGCAACTATATGGCATCTTTCAGTGTGTGAAAAGGGGGAAGCAATATTAATGTCTTTGAATAAGACGCAGTGCGCAAACTCGCGCACCCGAACAAATGAGCAATTTGCTCAAACAGGCCTGCGATGTACCATCACATCTCGTCAGAGTCTCGTATGCGGCAGGGGAACATTAGCATAACTCTCATTCTGATTTCTCTCGATATAAGTTGGCCCGTTGTCAAAAAATTCGATGTCTATCTCGATCTGATGCTGATGCTGCTCTCTGCAGCTCTTTCGACCGATTCCGCTAATTTGAGTCCCAAAAGTTATTCGTAAAGATAACATCTGCGCATACCCTAAAAAAATCTTTCCGTTTAATTTGCTCATCTTTTGCTTGAGAAGGATGAAATTGGCAAGTGCTCGGGCAAGTGTGTGTCCTGCGGGTTTTCATTTTGGTTGTTTACTGTACTCAATGAGTGGACAAATGGACTCTGGGTATCTTTTTTTGCTGTGATCGACTTATGAATTGCTTGATTCTATGTTTGCTCTTTGTACAAGAAGACCTCCCATGGATAAAATGCTTTGAGAATAGATGTATGATATGCGAATTGTTTCGATAATTCGTTATTTCTCTGTAAAATTTTTCCGATCAGAAAGTTATATGTATATATTGAATTCAAAATCTCTTTGGATCAATAGATCTTGTGGAAGGGTTATCTACTTATAACGTGCCCAGAAATGTAATTATCGTCCATAAAAGATATTTAAATTTGAGTGTTGTCAATAGTCCAGGTCTTCATTAAACATGTACACTGAAAATGTTCCTAGGGATCTGCTATGGTCCTGACGGATCCGATTCAGATTACGAATTTCTATCCAGCTTTGGGAATAGTTCCCCTTTGACACAAAAAAGAATTAATTCGAATAAACTGAAGTTATGGATTCTAATACTCAAAGGCCTTTAAACGACGAACGTGCATGTAACATTAACATTGTCAATGCAATACCTATGCGTTTCATCTTTATGAAACAGGCTTTCATGAGCGGTACTAGTGTAATAGGCTGTATCATGTAAAACACTTGCTTAACATATAGTTTGTCGTTTTGGAAATCACGTTAATGATACATGCCAAAAGGAAATTATTCCGAAGGTTCTACCTGTGATCCGGATGTACTCTTACTTTGTAGACTTCTCAAGAATCACCCCACATCGGTTTACCGCTAAATAAGTTTCAGCTTCTTAAAAATGATTGGATATCCCACGAATCAACTTCATTCGATTTACCTGCATTCATTTTATGACTATCAAAATATCGCATTTCATTCATTTCTTTTTTTTTTTTTTTTTCATTTTCTCATTTTTTTCATACCAGGTCAATTTTGACATCAATAGTACTTGGTGTGTAATACACCAGGTACTCTGCAGAAGGTGCTATGATAGCTCATGTGCGCAGGTTGGTTCCCTTCCCTATAGTGAAGACAAGAAATCCATTTCCGACACTTCTTTTTTATTGAGGCGAAGTGTACCGAAAGTAAATTCAACAGCTCTACTGGAGCTACTGGATCCCGAACCTCCGAAATTGTGGTAGAGGCACTTGGAAAAATATTCAGTGGTGCCGGCACCGGGGATCGAACCCACGACCTTTCGATTGAAAGGCGAGAGCTTTAACCTCGCTGCCACCGTGGCTGCATTATCAAGAATTCTTAATATCTCTGACAAAATTGTCCTTACGCAGGATATTTCGAATGCATAAGGACATCCAAAATAGTGAACGATTGGACGATTGGGCGTTTTCCAAATCACAACACTTTCATTTCTATAGTACGATAAGACTTTTGACGAACCATAGCTTCGATCGTTAAGGCCATGTAAAAGTCAACTTTTACCGACACTCCAAATCCTTACTTATTTAATTATTTCCACAAAATCTACGAGATATATCAAAAAAGTGCTTCCAAGAAGCCCTGCTACAGCTTCAGATCTATCAGTTAAGAAAAGAAACGAGTGAATGAGGCTATAGCGAAAAAACGTCCACCAGGGCGGCGCTGATTGTCATTTAAGCTCCCCAACACATGGATTTTGCTGTACGTGTACATCGGTGCGTGCTAGTGTCTATCTGTGTGAGAGAGTATGCGGCAACTCTCACAGACGCGCACGGACAGGGAATTGCATGTGTTGGACCACCAGCGCTCCTAGCGGCCGTTTTTTCGCTATACCCTCATTGAGTGAATATAGCCTCCACAATCAACTTTTGAAGATTACAATTGAATTGAGAAATCTGCACTTTACCGACACTCCAAATCGCTACTTATTTAATTTTTCCCACGTAATCTAAGAGATAAATAAAAAAAAAAGCTTCCAAGAAGCCCTGCTAAGTCTTCAGATCCATCGTTTAAAAAAAGAATCGAGTGGATTGAGTGAATATTGCCCCCACAATCAACTTTTGAAGATCACAATTGAACAAATTCGACTTTGACATCCCCTTAAACTCTAATATTGACCCACTGTGGAATTCACTCATTATTACCACAAAAAAATTCATTCGTCCGAATCCCGAGAAATTTTAAGGTATAGCAGGCCACGCCACGTTAGCGTCGAATCCCGATCTTGAAAATAGTAAATTTTTCAACGTCACCAAACGTGAACCGATAAATTGACGCCCACGAGTGTTTCAGGTCTCGTGAAAACATAATCGTATCTATAAATTCCCAACTCTTCTCAATCGTCTGATGTCCCAAGGGAATTCATATTATCCTATATCTGTCAGCTGATAGAATATAGTCCAATATTACACATAAACCTCACCAAATAAAAAATGCACCCATATCGAAACACTCATACGGATCCACTCATTAGACAAAATTCAAAACCACACAGAGATTCCAAAATGCCACCTAGAAAAGCTATATTCAGAAATAAATAAACGATTTGTATTGATATTATCTCGTGCGCGGGTGTGTACAGGGCCTACAGTCTGACACGAACGCGAGGCGACAAATACGTCGATGTAGCGATGTTAAGATTATACAAGACTCGTCGTCCAACAATCCCCCCCCATATACCATATTACCCATATGGCCTATGAACATATAGAAATGGTTATAGTGCTTATGGTCGCGTGAGAGAGGCATAAATAATAGCTTATAGTAAAAAGCGCGAGAGAGACTCTTCCAATCAAGCTGATCGCACTCTCTATAAGCGTTAGGAGCTGTTCTGATGATGCTGATGTCACGGGTGCGAGAAAATTTCATGTGTTAGTATACATATATGTGTGTTTGAGGTTGCAAGAAAATTTATAGCTCGATCGGGGAGTCGTGATAACGCGCATACCTGCCGGACACCTCTCTTTTGGTTTTTATATTACAGGTCCCTCCCCAACCCCCCATCTACCCGGCAGCGGGTGGCCCCATCGACGACGCGACGCGCGACCCATCAACGCGACAACTATACGGACCCTGCACGAATATTTTTTTTTTTTTTTTTTCTATAAGTATGTAATATGTGTGACTGTGAGTACGTGTGTGTGTGTGTATGTAGAGAGACGACCGCCCGCTTGGTAAAATTTTGTATTTTGGAAAGAGATAAGAGCCCACTGATAAGACTTCGGACCAAGCTATGGGTATCATAGTCTAGCAGAATCTCAAAAGTCTCTTGGGATATATGGTGATGGCAATTTGTCTTATGGAGAGTTGTCCGAGTGCGACCGATCGCTCACCGATAAGCCTTTTTATTTTCTAATAAATTTCAAATTATGCCCCTTACTCGGAAGTTCCGCTTTATTGCCTAGTTGTGAGCCGTAAGAGGCTGGCATGGGCGCATGACACTATCACATTTATATAGTATTAGTCTGTTGGTCGCAGGATTCATAGTCGCGCGCCGGTTTTAAATCCTCGTCACGTTGCCGTCCTCTTGTACGCCCAAAGTGAGTTTGATAGCAAGGGTTGGAGTTTTTACTAATTTTGTATTGAATCATGATATTGGTCCGTTTGTGTGATGGGACATTTTGCCTCAGAAAGTTTTTCAGGATATTTGTTTGTTTGTGACTTTGAGCTGTATGATTTTATTAATTTTTGAAGAATGAATTGAAAGTGCTAACAGAAAATAATGATAAATCTGTTGAGTGTGGATCAAGAAAGTATCATGAGAATTTTTGACTCTTCTAATTTTGGCCATGTTGAGGTTACATCATTCTACCATACCAACTTGAAATCATGATTCAGAAATTGAATTCTGCATAATTTTTTGGTTTTCACGTTTAGACTTCTGTTTCTAGTGCTTCAAGTCAAAATTTCCATTGTCACGAAGATAAATATCCATTCTCAATGATGGTTAATTTTGGTTTTTCAGCATTTTCTCTTCCCTTTTTAACTGGCTCCCTCTTTATGGATAAAACTATTCCTCTATGGTTAAAATTATACTCGCAGACATTCATTTGTATAAATCATATGAAGGAAAACATTTGAATTAGAGCTTGCGAGGTTATATAGCTTCCACAGTATTCTAGCTTTCAGCTCTATAAAATAAGCGAGACCTGTGACAAGACACAACAGTAGCCAAATATATATAGACAACCCGTCGGAGACAAAAAGCCCATAAGTAATCGCGCCTGCCTCCCCCGCTGACTGAACTGAAGATGATTCATTTGGCGCGAATGTCGCGCGACGGGCGTCTGCCCTTGCCACTTCGGCTGGCTGCTCGCCCTAATTACGCGGAACGTCGTCGACGATGCTGCTACTGCCCCTCATCATGATGCATGCATGTATATATGTATGAATTCGTTTGGGGGCCCATCACTTTCTTAGCAAATTATTAGCGCGAAGCCGTTATATTGCCACCGACGACAACGTGTCCTCCACACTATGATGATGTTCACACTGCATCCATGCATGTATAGGCATTGTCACAAATTGTCTCAGCGAGTGTGAGGTTGCGATGATGTATGCAGATCAGACCGTCTAATTCGGTGCATAGAATTCATACAGGCTGGAGATGCATTCTTCCCGTTGTGCGCCACGACAGATTCAATATCCTGGATGTCTACAATTGAGCTGTGTGATTAATGGCTTGTTCAAATTATTTTATTTTGCATTTTTTGAGCGGTCAGTTTTTGTACTACGTTAATTTATGAGAGAATAGGTGCCAATTTGGTGTAATCTCGGTATAATATTCATGATGCAGTGGGTCTATCATTTCGAAAGTGTATTTTTAATGTGTGACCACAATGAGTGATTTGGAAGGTGAAGCAAAAGCTTGATTTCTTGAACCCCTATTCAAGAACCTTTCTTTGTTCATAATCCTCCCAGTAATCATTTTCATGTGGACCAATTCAACTTCGTACAACGTGAAAGTAGGCGTGCAAGATCAATTTTATAACAATTAAGTGCATGCCTAAAATGCGATGTCCATCCGAATGCCGATTATCGTGGCGGCGGTGCTAGTGGCGTCGATGGTGAGCCCGTGGGTTTGTGTTGGTGTTGTTGGTGTTGCTGGTGTTGCTGGTGATGCTGGTGATGCTGGTGTTGCTGGTGTTGGCATTGTTGATGGTGGTGGTGTTGCTGGTTGTGCTGGTGTTGCTGAGGTGGTATTGCTGGTGTTGCTGATGGTGTTGGGGTTGCTGGTGATGTTGGTGTTGCTAGTGGCGTTACTGGTGGTGTTGCTGGCGGTGATGGTTTTGCTGGTGTTGTTGGTGGTGCCGGTGTTGCCAGTGGTGGAATTGCTGGTGATGTTGGTGTTGCTAGTGGCGTTGCTGGCGGTGATGGCCTTGTTGGCGTTGTTGGTGGTGGTGGTGTTGCTGGTGTTGCTGAGATGTTGGTGGTATAGGTGTTGTTGATGATGTTGGGGTTGCTGGGGATGTTGGTGTAGCTGGTGGTGGTGGTGGTATTGCTGGTGATGTTGGTGGCGTTGCTGGTATTTCTGGAGCTGTTGGTGTTGATGGTGCTGGTGTTGCTGGTGGTATTGTTAGCGGTGTTGGCGTTGCTAGTGGCGTTGCTGGTGGTGATGATCTTGCTGATGTTGTTGGTGGTGCCGGTGTTGTCGGTATTGGGATTGCTCGTGATGTTGGTGTTGCTGGGGGTGCTGGTGTTGTTGGTGGTGCCGGCGTTGCTGGTGATGTTGGTGATGCTGCTGTTGCTGGTGTTGGCGTTGTTGGTGGTAGTGGTGTTGCTGGTGTTGCTGAGGTGTTGGTGGTATTAGTGTTGCTGATGGTGTTGGGGTTGCTGGGGATGTTGGTGTAGCTGGTGGTGTTGGTGTCGCTGGCGGCGGTGGTGGTGTTGCTGGAGTTGTTGGTGGTGTTTCTGGAGGTGTTGGTGCTGGTATTGCTGATGGTGTTGGTGTTGCTGGTGTTGTTGGTGGTGCCGGTGTTGCTGATGTTGGGATTGCTGGTGATGTTGGTGTTGCTGCTGGTGTTGCTGGTGCCAACTCCTGACTATTGACTGTACATTTTTGAATGTTGACAAGAAGCATGGAGTAAGTTCTGAATGATGAGAAAAAAAACCAAGTTTGCCTAGAAAGGGCTAGAAAATATGAACAGAACATCAGATTGTAAAAAAAATGAAAACATAAACAACGACGCAAGAAAAATTTCAATCCTACGATTTTTAATTCTTTTTTCTTATTGCTCAGGTAGATATTTTGTCTGAAAAAATGTTCCCGGTGCAACGATTTATTGACTCCTGAATTATTAGTGAATTTAGATTTAGACACTTTACCAACTATTTCAATTTGTTCAAATTCCTACCCTGTCTTTCCCATCACACCAACAAATACATTTTTCTTCGTTTCAAGACAACAGTTTAAAATGCAGAAAGACAGAAAATCTGCAATGCATGATACTACAGTGCTTTAAACATATCTAGAGTCATTACCTTGGTTGTAGGATGAGTATCTAAACAATTCGACCCACAAAATTTTCTATGTCAACAGTTTAATAATCAGGCTGAACATACATACATCAAAGACCGGTGCATCCTTGAGCGCATCAGAAGAAAAGGAAGGTGATCACATGCAGTCAGATGTACTCTTACCGATGAGCAGCTGAATCTATATATAAAAAAAGACATACGAAAACCGAAGTCGCGGACAAACTCAAAGCGACGCGGAAGTCAGACCCTCGTAAATGATATGTACACATTCTGACACTAGTCTACTACTGCAACTCTCAATTGTTGTACCACAAACTCCCATAGGGGCTGCTTTTGCGGTCTACATATGAGAAAGCATCAGCCTCCCATTGCGTCGTGCACTCGTGTGCATCGAGATGACGATGTTTTTCCTTGCCGCACACAGTTCGGCTCTCCAGTTGGCCATTCAAAAAGTCATGGGGCTATTTACACCTTCTTGGACCCTTCTTTGTTTTGACAGAACGCTACTCCCACATTATTAATAGCAGGGATTCTTTTATTTTTGAGGAGGGCAATCTTAGGTCTGAAGTGAGTTCAGTGGGTCATTTGAATTTTACCTCCATTAAAGACTATTTCTGAGATTATATCACCCGCATCGTGACATCCATATCATTTCCGATTCGGTATTTTTTCTAATTTTTTTTCTTGGTGCAAGTTTGACTCCAAAAAAGGGTAGATCAAGTCTGGAGATCTAAACAAGTAGAAAGAAAGAAAAACTCTATTCCATGCCCATACTTTGCTTTAGAGTGGTTTTAAAAACGTTTTTTGACATCAAATCGTGATATCTGATGTCACTTCAATTGGTTGTAAATTTTTGCACGAATAACTCGGTTTTTGTCTTGGCACACACTAGTGGAAATGTCGGATGAAACTACACTATGATTGTACTTGGTGGAATGTGAGATGAAAGCACTAGTCGACATCTTCGTGTGTTTCTTAGACCAGAAAAAGATTTCAATTAATCTAGAACAATGTCAGTTTCCGTATGATGAAGGGTATGAAACTTGAAATATTTTGTGAGTGATGAATTGTATTGCATTGCTGAGAATAAGATGAGCGTGAATTCCGTCGTGAAAGATGGCTTTCCTATTCTGAAAAGCAGACAGATATTCATGAGCTTGATGAAATGGTGGCTGGCTGTCAGTTGTTTGGCTGTCTGACAGAAAACACCTCCACATCTTTCCGTCCGCTACTTGTTCGCAGCTTCCCCCGCGCGAAACTTCGGCAATTCAAGCATATCCAAAAATTTTATCGTGCGTGCAACCGATGCCTTGACTAAAACAGTGTTTCGCGTATCATGATTTAGAGCCTACTTTGTGTTAAATTTTTTGCGCAAAAAGCCGAGTATTATACTCGTTCTGTGTTAACCCAAGCTTCCCTTGGATTACTTTCAACTCGTTGCGTTTCAAGACACGTGCAATAGCGCAAACTGAAGTTGACATAATTCTCTTGAAGAAATTTTGAAAGAAATCCTCGATAATTTCTTGCTATTGTAATTGGAAAGCAACTGAAAATTGTGAAAATTCACGAAATTTATGAATATTGGAGGTCCATGTAGGAACCATTCTTTTCCATATAGGAACAGAATCCTCAACATGCTTGATTCAAGCAGAAATTCCTTGTACGGAGGGTTTCGGAGATCGGAAAATCCGGATCTGCCCTTAAAAGATCGGCATTCAATATGGCGAATCCAATATGGCGGATTCTCAGATCAATGAGCCGTGAAAACAGTGTTCCCATCGCATTTCATCGTCTGAAATGTTCTCTAGGAGGTTTGCGAGATCGGGCAATCCGAATCCGCCCTCAACAAATCGCAATCCAAAATGGCGGATGCAAAGTAGCAGATATTCAGATCGTAATAACGTAATTCCTAAAAGAACCTCATTTTCAACTTGCTATACCACTACTGAAACGCATAAATTACTTTTTTGGACATCGAATTCATGTTCAGCGACCAGGTACACATGACGTTGGACGTTTTCCCAGGTCATCCAAGCTTGTAACGAAGTCATGCATTTTGGGACGGAAGATACGAAAGAATTGTACGCAGACACGATACATGAAAATTTTGGATCATGACGTAATCGGTGTTTTGACAAATATAAGAAGATTAATGTTTGCACCATAGTTTTTGTCAAGATAAAGTCACATTTATGAATGCAGTTTTTAGTGTATCACAATCCAGTTACTTCCAAAAAATATGCTGGGTGATAAAAAATAGTGCATTCAATTCTCAGAAAAGAAAGTATTCGGTCCACTATAGAGGACATGCACGAAAACCGATTTATGTGACATCTTTAGTTGCATCCATTCTCGAAATCTACAAAAGTTGGAAAAAAATCCCTGACAACGCCAAGAACATATTTCCCCAGCGGTAAATTCCCTTAATGGTTCTATTTTGGGGAAAAATGAAAAAAAAACCCAAAAACGTCGAGCCTGTGAATTTAATGTATTCCATCATTTTTCAATTAGTTGTTGATATTTATCAATTCAGAAAATTTTTCCGAGATCGGCAAGTAAGGTCTAAAGTGAGCGGGTTAACATTTTAGATACCCATTTCTATTATATATTAAAAAAATATCGTATCATGTTGATATCGAGTTAAATCTGTAAAACTCGGTGATAGAAAGTTTCTTTCTAAGTTTTTACTGGATGTCATCGTTGTTATCCATAGACAAAGTTGTCAACGCTGATCTTTGGTTCTTTACCCTTGGATATTCTCAAGTGGTGCCAAAATTGACCAAACAGACTTCTAGAAAAAATGCCCAAACAAATCAAAGAGCGAGGACTCATCAGGAAGGAGTTCTGAATAGTCTAAAAAAGATACGGAAAATTCTCAACTGGAATCTATATGATCTCCGACTAGACTTCCTTGTCATATCTCTTTCGCCAAAAATGTTCGAAAACATGTATCTGGTCTCATAATTCAGTGCAGGCATTGGTCGAATCAACATATCTTGGAACAAATTTTTAATTCAAAATAAAGAGTTGCGCAGTCATCATATTCAAATAGAAATGTCAGAGTTCGTAAAAAATATCAAACTCGATTATGTATTCGAGGGACAAATAAGAAAATTACACTCGCCACAATCGAGGCACCATGCACAGAAAAAAATCGGTTCATCGTGCGAAAGAGGAAGAGTATAGCTAGAGAGAGCGGAAAGGCCCAATCCGTCAATCCGGGATAACTGCTAATCCAGCATCCGGTATACCACATGTTCCCATATCTAAAAACCTACACCCGATGCTAATTTATCACATATAATATCGCTGATCGGACCTACATATTAGTCAGTAGTGAACCACCCCAAATTTCAAACCGGATCATCGCGTGGTGTCCCGATACCCATCATCCACTTGTCAGCGTCAGCGCCGGATTAAGAGGTGACCCTTTCTGATATATTATAACCGAATCCATAGTAAGAATTCTTTTGGTAGGTCCGATACATCCACAGATGATGGCTCCCAACGGTGATGTAAAATATCTCTAAAAAGGCGCCTAAGTATAGCGTGAAACTGCAGGGAGTGATGCGTGTTGATCGAGATTCTCGCATTACTTAAAAGTCACAATAAAAAAAAATATCGAACTGGTTTTACAAAACGAATCGCTATAATGTAACTTGCTGCTCATCAACGCCTTTTGACTTCCTACTATAGTATCTTTTTATAATACATAATTATATGTGGATGATGAGCTTTGGTTATTAATAAGTGTGTAGCTAAATCTAGCAGCATCGGACTCTAAAATGCTTTCGCTGTTTTGAGTGAGTTCTGATCCGGATTATCACGAGAGTAGAGCGGGATCTTTAGTAAAATGCGTCAAGGTGGCAAGTTAGTGTTGGAGATGAAGTATTTGAGAAAGAAAGAGCTTGGATACGACGACCGCGTGGCGTCTACGAGCCGATGAATGAGTATTATACTGAATGACGCCTCGCGGACTCGCGATCAATGAATGACTCACGCTCAGTAAACTTTGCTATAGGATATATTTGGGCGATATTAGCAGTCAAGTTTGGAGGGCCAGTTTTGCACGCTGAATTCGTATGAATGCTCTTGCTCATTGAGTGATTATTTAGCTACTTTGCCATTGTATATAGTCCACAAGTGAGATACGCTGCAATATCGTACACTTTATAAAAATCAAGGTCGAAAAAACTTGTGATATTATTTGCATCGGATGCAAATTTCACATGTATTTAAAATGTTCACTCATTCAATTCGGGCAACAAATTAGATTTTGCGGCATTAATGATTCACCCCGAAGATTTGAAATCATTGAAATCATCAAATTTCCGTCAGACATCTGTGGAATTTTCAGCTTTTTTAGTGAAGTAATGAATGTTTCTTTGACCGGTGAATTTATTTTTGCTATTACACATGTATTAGAAAGAACTCCTGGGAATTCTACAATTTAGTAAGTAGCAGCTACTTTGGTTTAGTAAAATTGACCTGAAAATCGTCAATTTCTGGCCTTTGAACATGATGAAAAATATGAAAATGTAACAATTTTTCGGCCAATCCATGGCCACATGCTCGACCCGACCAATGAGTAAAACCGTATTACACTATAAACGGATTCTTATTCAAGACTAAGATATTGGCACAGTATAACTGTGAAATCTTACTACCCTCGACTGAGTTCTGATTCTTAATTTGATCTGACTGGTATTCAGTTGAAACTGGGTCCTCAATTCGTGTTGACTTTCGCAAATATTCAATATATCTTAGGCGTCAGACTTTCAATTATATATTCGTCTAATTTTCCATTATTTCCAGTAACAGTCAAATAAATCAAGTGGAAGCCTCTGCATTTTTCAGGTATTTTTTCATAATTGACAAAAGATGTTCATTTTACCAAGTCACCCGTAACAATAATTAAAACTATTCTTCTCACGGGTGAAAAAAGGTCGAATATCATATGCAGAACATTATTTCATAACCTGCATCGAATTTCAATCTGTAATCATTTCCATCCGATCTCCAATGAGATGAAATACTTCTAAATTTTGAAAAAAATGAATGCATCACTAGACTGTGTTTAAAGTGCTGCATCAGCAATCGGGACCATGTAGCAACTGATGCATCTGATCATCGAATTTGCCGGATCGATCGATGAGGATTCAGCTCGGGACTGAGCTCACTCGGATGCGAATAAGAGGCTCCAAAATTCATCCGCGATCTCAAGACTCAGACAGGGTGAACATAATGCGATGAAAAGAGAGAAAAAGTAGGGAAAGAAAGAGAGACGCGTTATAATACTTTAACACGTGCAAGAAAGAGAGATGAGCCACCCACGGTGGATCAACTGCAAACCAAGCGAACTCTGATGATGCGCGCCATCAGCTTTTTCTCGCTCACTCTCTTAGTAGATCTCAAAATCCTCTTGCCTATATGTACTTAAAGAATAGCCTTTTCTTTCCTTTTGTCTACCTCCATCGTGAAACCTTGATCAAATATATCTGTGTAGTGAGTTGGGTCTATGAGGTTAAAATGTATCTATCCCAAATATATAAAAAGAGGGGCACCCACGCTGATGGAAAAGCATAACAGAAATCGACCAACAAGTGAGCTATCCATGTATGAGATGGAGAAAAGAGCATCGGCGCGTGTATCAGATTTATATAGTTTATACATCACATAAAGGTTTCCTTCCACTACTTTTCACTCATTTTTCTCTCGTTTTCATGATAAGTTGTGTTACTAACATGCAACTCTTAGCTCAGACATAATAATAAGGGTCTACAGTACAGACCCTGTAAATTTTGAAGTCAGACTAAATATAGGTTTTATGAGGGATTCCGAGGGATTCATTGATTCGTCTGCGGTTTGCTTGATGCGTTATTAAATGCTCATGATGTGAAATGGTATTTTCTGTCAGTAGCAGCTTTGAGCGCCTCGTTGAACTCTGAATGTAAGCTGGTCTTGTAATAATGAAAGAAATGCTGATTTCACAGAGCTATAGAGATTTTGGATTTGATCTCAATAAGTATTTAAGCTCATCATACTAATTAGAAAGAACATCGATTTATGATTCATGTTAAAGGTTGTCTTGAAGCTACGGAACAGTCAGGTAAACATCTTAGAGTCTGTTGGAATAGGTAATAGCTTTTTATGGATCCAATTTTCACGGTTCATGAATGGCATAATAGTATGTCTGATCAGAGATACATCATCTGTGTGATGAATTACAATGACGTCTTTAGATTTTCCACAAAACAAATAAATTACAGCGATGCAAGACAAGATAAGAATTGCAGTCGATTATTTGAAAATGGAAAATAACAGTACATGCACTACGATGACCTCATCTGAAAGCTGAGCTTTCACCTAATATCTGAACTGATATCGGAGCGAATCAAATTCTGACCAAATACTGGCTTTGAATCATGTTAATTGAAGAACATGAAGGACTCGATCTGGATCAGATGTATCAAAGTTTGGGAAGCTCTTGGAATCAATTGTTTTTCGATACTCAAAGCTGTGAACTCTTGGTCAGGAGTGGAGAGCAAAATGAAAGTCTGATAAATCATGCTTTGCGCTTTTGATAATGAAATCATTTGTCATTCGCAAGGTTTTCTTCTTTAGTGCTCTTCATTGCAGATTATGACAAGTCTTGTAGGAAAGAACTCATCAGAATAGTTTGACGATTGAAGCCAGTCTTTCTGAGGCATGGAAATGAAAGATGGGTTTTGGCTCCATCACAGGTGCAAATCTTTGATATCCATTTCACGCCGTGAGTGGTAATTTCTATGGTGTCATTTCGCTCCATAGAATAGAACTTTCTAACAAGCTCACTTCAACAGAAATGGACTTGGCCTATAAGAGTCGAATCATTCGAGCGAGTATTTGAATGTTCATTTTGATAGGTAGCTACATAAGATCGAACAAAAACAAGTTAAAATTTTGAAGTTCTCATCCTCAGCCCACAACTCAGCCGACAAGAATTTTTCTAAGACGACATGGTTTGAAAATAACTTCATCTGTACTACAATTCATCATAACTTTGAACTAATTTAAATTGCATCTATCATCAGAGACCAAGAAGTGTTGGACTATTTCCTCAGCCATTGATGCAGGTTTTAGGTTTCGAAACGGCCACTGGTCATCGCATATTGGTGCACCACAGGAACGAAACATTAATCCTTGTTTTGATGCAGCAACTGCATCAGGCTTCAGAGCCACCACATGCAGCCTCTGGATGGCTACAACTGTATGCACGCAAGTTTCTGTATATTATTATCCGAACACATCCATACACACATAATACATACATACAAGCATATATAGATTTATGTATGTGTGCATCATCAGGAGAGTTGCTGCAGCGGTATTTACATAAGCAGAGTATATACATAATGGGGTGCGGGGTGGTGGCAACGGGCGCGGGTAACTCGACACCACGCGTGCTGCAGCACATCCGCGAGCGCGGAAGCGCGCAGAATGGCCGCCGCCGCAGCAGCAGAAGAGCCGCGCACGTCCCGTCTGCCCGTCTGATGCGAGTTTGTCCTATATATGTATCTATGTATATATCAACAGTGTGTAATAATTCTCATCCCACAATCCCACAATGCAACTACTACTCGTCCAAGGGCATCACATAAACACGCATTATACATCTCGAGTCCAGCGGCGAATTGCGAATCCGCAAAAACCGAGCATGTACAACTTTTATTCAACTCTGATGTATATGCTTGATGGTTGCCTCGTATGATGTGGCTACAATCCTTCATATTTTTTTCGTGCGGTATCAGCAAAATGGAGTATGCAACTATAGTGCTTGAATTGTTAGTCTAATTCTTCTTCTTCTCACATATATTCTATTAAAATCTGGTTGCCTTGGAGGACTTTGTAGGATGGAGTCAGACGTCTCTGCAATCATTCTTCGATCTGATGTTTGTTTATGATTGATTGTTGAACATGCTCTGTTGTTTAGAATTTTGTGTTTCAAGTTTGCTAGTATAGCTAAATTTGATGGAGATGATTGCTCTGGCGGAAAGTTCAACCAGAATATTGGAGAAGTTATCTCTTTCAAGTTCAACAGTGTGAAACGAGTTTCAGGAAAACAAAAAACAGGGATTCGACATAGCATGCTCAATCATAATGTGCATGAGATCACTCGGCTTAGATTTTATGCTCCAATGAAATTAGAACTAACCAATTCAAACCATTGCCCAGTGATCAAGTCCATACAATAAATGAGGTCTACACGTCATCACTGGTTTTGAAGTTTTCCTGAACATGTCATGGCTGTGCCAGAACAAACTCTTTTTGGAGGCCCCAGAGGAATCTATTTCCAATGTTACCTTTGAAGAAAAGGTTCTCCAAATTTTCATGATCAGGATATTGACTATGATTTCTAAAATTCAACGACCAAATTGACCAGAGTTAGGGTTGCTGTTGGTATTTGCAACGAGCACACATCTATACTTCCACTCGAGTATACCTGAAAGGCCCAAAAGTGCATGTCTGTACTTTATTGCACTCTTCTGGGTCCACCGAGGGATGCCTGTAGTACTGAAGCGCAACTGTGGCAGTTCGAGTGCGTCTTTTGAGACGTTTGCATCTCCGTCAAGTTTTTTCCCGCACGTCACATTTATACTTATTCAATTCACTTATATATTC
The DNA here is from genome assembly GCA_029851415.1 of Eretmocerus hayati. Lineage (NCBI taxonomy): Eukaryota > Metazoa > Arthropoda > Insecta > Hymenoptera > Aphelinidae > Eretmocerus > Eretmocerus hayati. The sequence goes on from CM056743.1 coordinate 34,609,730, forward strand.
ATTATCAATCATAACTGTATTTCATATTCACACTGTGTGCTACCAATTATCGATATGTGTGTATCTTTCAATGAAGGTAACATGAAAATACACGCGTAATCTTCATTTACAACAACAGTTGCAGGTTTCCTCAAAGCTCCAGATGTTGGTTCTTTTTCGTGGTTCGCGTCAAGATTTTAGTCTTTGTTCAAAGACCGCAGTTTCAAAATAAGTCAATTCAGCGCCATCTTGGTAATGAGATTCAATGAAATTGAAATTGAATTTAGCAGTCCACACTAGATAAGAGTGATGATCTAATCTCTTCTAAATTCAATCTGATGTAAGACTGGTAGCAGTATTCCCCAAAAACATACGTCAAGATTCATGCAGAGCTGACAGATGTCCCAAAATGATTTGAGAATATTGGATGCATTTTTCCGAAGTGGCACATTTGAAACTTTTTCTTGTTCAGCGAGTTCAGGCTGAAACAAAATCTCTCATTTGTTTCTGCGAAAGTGGATACACATTTGAAGCTCCACAGGAAATTCTCCAATTCAAGACTCAAAGTTCTTTCATATTTTTTTATACATGGTGTTTTCGATTTTGGGATCCAAGTGGATGTATATGAAATCAAGAACCCCTGAGAGTCTCTAAAACTATCAAAATAAGATAGTATGAACTTTCTTCTTGATAATGTCGGTTTGGATCATTGGGGTTATTTTCATGGGTGAATGGAATCAATCCATGTACTTTTACCAACAATAAGTTTTGTGGACCCTAAGTTAAATCTGACAAGAGATTTCCATCAGCTTCAGTGGCCAGTTTTCTAAAGATGATTCCAGAGCATCTAGTGTTTCTATTTGGGTATGTTTCCATGAACTATATCTTAATCCTAATTAGTCCAAATGACTCAGTATTTGGATGACTACAAGAGTAGATCCAACGTGAATTTCAGAGTTTTCAAAGGTAATTTTGTGCCAAAAAACTAATACAAAACCATGAATATTGTTCTGTCACGACACTTGCCTATGAATGCATCAAAGCGATGCAGCTACAATATACAAACAGGACACATTGTGTCATCATTCGACGCCCAGGGGAATTACTCGGCCAGACAACCTCGGAGACGCATAATTGCCACTGATATTAACGTCGTCCATTATCGCCATTGCGCAACTATAACACTCTTTCTCTCGCTTCATGCAGCCATTGTGCATATTAGAGATGACACATTGTTATAATACTACAGGGTGGTGAGCACAGAAGCTCCCGCGCTCTACATAATATCTTTAACGCAGCGTAAAGTCTATGCTTCCAAGCACTATGTGTCTACGAAGCTCGTTATATGCACATGTTAGCCTGTATATACACTTTAGAGTGAAGGTGGTACCAATATAATTTGTAACACAGACAGTCGCAGTTCCGCTTTGAGAACAATCAAAGTTTAAAGAGACAAAAAGAACAGAACTTGGTCTAGTATATAAAATTAGCGTGTGGGTGGCAAGACGACATGTTAGCGTGCAAAAGTTATAGACAGAGCGCGGAGGTGGAGACGTTATTTAGAGCGATACTACTCCTAGTTAGTTGTATAGGAGTATATATAAGAATTTTCTGAACAATAGAAATTCGTTGTCACGTCGTGATATGTTGGAATGATACTTATTCGAATTTTATGCTTCATGATGTGACAATGCGACCGCTGTAACGTGACGTTTGAGAAAATTGGGGATGGCTGCGTGACGGGGAGATAGAAATTTTGTAGCAAGTGGACCCTGCAGTTATTCAGAGCGAAAAATGGCATGTCAACGCGAAGTGATGATAAATTAATTGTTAGTGTGAGGATTGGGTGTAGGTGGGTATACAAGCACAGCTGCGGGTGATGGCCCAGATTATCAAATTTCGTGAATTGAAATTTATCGAAAGCTTGGAATTTGTAAAAGCTACTATTGTTGAGGATAGAGAACACAAGTGGAGGTTGAACAATGCTTGTGTGCTGAGCTGAAAATATTTTGGGATGATTCATTGAGTGTAGGAATCTCAAATGATGATGAAAATCTAATTAATGTTCTCTTTAGAAGATAACTCGATTGTTCTTGGTCCAGATATGTGAAGCGATGAACTATCTTTAGTAGTCAATTGGCTAGATTGTTTATAAACCAGGCAAAATTTTGAGATGACTATATTCCATTGATAGTGAACATAGGCACCGAATAGTTTTATCCTTCAGAAAATCAATTTATGATCGATCTACGCCGAGACGCAGATTTCTCCGAACTACAATACTCTGATGAGCTATACATCCCTGAAGTTTTGACTTGCCAATTATACTATCTGTAACTAAGAATTTTGCTGTATTCCAGATGCGTCCTGAGATTACAGGATATAGAATTGTTCTCATTTATTCCTGGACACCAATTATATATAATGATTGAACGTCCGGACAAAATTTGTCCGTCCGCATCCCGCTTATTAGGTAGCCTACGTGGAAGGGGTGAAGTATAATGGGTGGTCGTATGGGTGATGGATGAGTTGGTGGGTGGGTAATGGGTATGGAGTCTGGCCAGGTCTGGTTCGGTTTGGGATGGTCTGGGGACGGTCTGGATTGGTCTAGGACAGTCCGTCACGATCGGGCACGATCCGACACGGTCTGGTGCGAACTGAGACATTCTGACACAGTCTGGGATGATCGGAAACGGTCTGGGACGGTCTGGTAGTATGATCTGGAATGGGCTGGAACGGTCCGAAATGGTCTGGAATGGTTGAATAAGATCTGAGATGTTCATGGTACGGGGAATGGTCCTAAATGGGTCTGGATTGGTTGGGAATGGTTTGGAATGATCTGAGACGTTCTGGTACGGTATGGAACGGCCCGGAATGGCCGTCACGCTCTGGAATAACTGGTGCGCTCTGGTATGATTTGAGACGTTCTGAGACAGCCTGGTTTAGGCTGAGCTGGGCTGGGCTGGGCTGGCTAAGATATAATCCGTGGCCGTGTGGATTCTGGTTAAGGACATGGGAGATTCGGTAGATAGATAGGTTGATGAAGCTATAGACGGGCTGTAGGATTAACGGTACCAATTCAACAGAGTGTCATCTTCACAAACTTCGTGGCACCTTGAATTGATCATCGATCATTTTCTACAACCATCGTTATTTAACTACAGAAAAAAATTCAGGGGCCTCTGACTTATGAAGAAGATTGAGCGATATTAAGAGAGGCAATAATGCTGGCTCCTTATTATGATTCAATCGAATTCTCCTATTCACTTGAGAAAAATGCGAACGTAGCTTTGAGAAACGTTAGAAGTTTTGCGGGCCAATAATTATTGAACTTCATACTTCTGTACGAAAAAATTTTGAGAAGTGTCAAAAGATGGACGAATCTTAACAGGTGAAACATTGCAAGTAAGAGGGAAATGTGCCAGAGAATTTACTTCAGTAGGTTGAAGTATGCGTTTGATGAATGGCTACCGATCGGGCTTGAAATGAAGATCGGATTGTGTTGCACCGATCCAATAAAGTTCAAATTTCAAGGTATCATCGTCTCACTGATCGTATGCTACAAAGTACTGATCGGACTTTACACGAGGAACGTCAACCAATGAAATCGTATTACGATTTACCGAATTACAAAGCTGACAACCGAACTCATCATTGAGAAATTCTAGTGCAATGATTGATTTGTGGTTTATCGGGTTACACTTTCCGAACTTGACCCGTCCCCTTCTGTTCCAAATGATTAATCATTAGATTTATTGACTAGTTGTTTACCTCAGAAGAAAAAAACAAGTTCTACGAATTTTTTTTTTTTTTTTTTTTCATGTAGATCATCACCTATTTTCGTTGGGAGGTTCTTTTTTATTCAGAAATCGCCACGACAACCCGTAATCATCGGACAAAACGATATAATAATTCAGTCAAGGCATTCCGTCTTACCCGCAGTAAAGTAGAAACAGACAAAATGGACGAACAGATTCTTATAGACTTGTCGGCGTCGCGTCGCATCTTGGAATCTTCATCAGGATGAATCGCGAGGGCGGATCTCAGCACGTTTTTTCCTCAAAGAAGACTAATCGCAGCCCTCTCTCACATAATACTCATTTCATGCGTACGCCATTCCAGTTAGCAGCATCATTCCTACATATGTACATACTTCTTTTACATACAGTAGTGGTAGGTATAATAAGACATGTACAAGGTGGGACCAACATATAAGAGGGAGCATCATCAGTACATATATGTAAGAGCGCAGTACTTCTGGGAACTCTGATGTGTGTTTAAATGAAAGAAGGGCCCTTTTCCTTCTTTTTCTAGATCTGCCACATGCAGGACTACTTTTTTTTTTTTGAACCATCAAGAGAGAGAGAGAGAAGGGCTGCGATTGTGCAAAGGGAGGCGGGTGCGTATATGAGAGTTTTGTCAGCGCCTTTGACGGCATACCATCATGTTCGCATGCCTATGTAGGCCCCAAATTCAAATCATACATGTGATTTAATGTACGTGTGTGTATCAGAGTAAAGCAGTAGTGGGTCGGTACGTGACCCTCGGTTTGCGAAGCGACAAAAAAAAAGAGGCCTGCGAGATTTTGTGTGTGTATATATGTGCGTAGCTCTCTTCGCTGCTCGCTTTTTGCACCCTCAAAAATGGCTGCCTATGGAGCTTCTGTGTACAACGTGCATAAATGTATATGAATGGGAGCTATGGCCGCAGCAAATAATTTTGTAGGGATTGTAATTTTGTGGTGTGATGGCATAGCGGGGTTTCTTTGAGAATTAGAATTTGATATAATTTGTTTGTGGAGTGCACGCGATGGTTTGATTCATTGATATATGAGTTTGATATATTTTTGGATTGATTGAAAGGGAATTATGAAATGGTGATTATGTAAAAAATTATATACAGTTTTAAATATTCATCGTTGTTGATTAAAATCGAAAACTCGAGGTTGAATGTAGTCGTGGTAATGGAATATAACATTATCCTAGACTAACGCACAGTGGGCTGGAGAGGCGGAAAGGGCCTGTTGGAGGTTTACGAAAATAGAATATTCCTGTGGGGTGTGACTTGAAGTACCTTCCAGGATCATTCTCTAAAGAGAATCAAAATCTTTCTTGGGTGGGTTTTGAATCCAAGTCATTTTTTCGATTTTTTCATACGAATGCTATGTAAAAGCTCATCTTTTTACGAGTTTCCGTCTTTTTTGTGATTTTACCGTAATAATTCAGAAGTGATGAGTTTTATCAAAAAATGTGTAGAAGGATCTTTTGTGGGAATTTTAAATATATACGAGATAACATGTATGCATCCATCAAATAACCGGATCCACCGTGGTTAATTTGAAAAACCTCCAGAAAAGGTGCGAAGATTTCATATATTTCTACCATATTTTTTTTAGCTGATGAGAATCTCACAGCGGATATACCCCATTTTTAGATAGATAACCGTGCATTAACTTGGAAATCTTAGAAAGAAGTACAAGAGACTATTTCACACATTTTTCGATACCACCTTGAGTTGTCACAAAAAAACCATAAAAATGACAAAAAACCGTGAAAAAGACGAACTTTTACATACCATCTATGTTTAATGGGAGAATCAAACAATAGTTTTCATTTAAAAATCCACCAACAAATGATTTTGCTTCCTCTTGAAAAATGATACTGGAAGTATCTAGGACCATAACCCACACAGACGTTTTTTTTCTCGTGAACCTTCAACTTTTCCGCCTTCTCGATCCACCGTGAACATTTTCTAATTTCTCATACAAATAAAAGATTGTGATTTTCATTGAAAAGTTTGAAGAGTAACGCCAACAAGCGGTAATAACTGATTTAAAGTACAATCGATAACGAGCGATCAGACAGTCATATTTATATTCGCAAAAAAAAGGTTTCCACGCTGCATTGTGTCTAAAGTCGATGCAGAATTTAGGATTGGGAACTAACACCCGTGTTATTTTAGATGGCAGAAAAAAGCAATATGGCCGAATGCTACATCTCTCCCATAAGAATAACACGGAAGAAAGATCAGAGCGCTTATCGCATGTTAGCTCCAAATAGGATATTGTGTAGTTGACTGATCCTTGGGAGAAAAAGTGAACACTTTTTGGTCAATAACTGGCCAAATCGCATTGCTACAGGCTATAGGTGGCCAAAAATTGGTTACATCCCTATCAGGATATGATGATTTCACACTCATCATTGCAGATGATATCAAAATATTTTTGGTGAGAAGTATTGTTCGAGAATATTATCGGTGCATTTGTTCGGTGCATTTGTGGGAGATTTTCTGTCAATGGAAACCTGGATCAATCATATTATTATGTAAAGACTCCCAAGCTGTTGAAATTTTGAAATGGCTCAAAATACGGTCAAACTCACTGATTAAAGGTTATTTTGAATTAGTTTGTCAAATCAACAAGAAAATTTATAAGAAATATCGACCCGGATAACCAAAATTTTAGCTCAAATGGTGCACAGTTTAGTCGTAAAGAGCAAAAATATCGTTTTAGCAATCGCTGCTGCAGCTGCGCGTGGGCCGTCGTCGTCACTCGCGATTACGATCACATCATTCAATATGAAAGCCCGCCGATCGCGGCCCAATCGATGCCATTGTCTCGACGTTTCCGCCCAGCTTTTTAAGTATGTCATGTACCAAAATAAATATATAATAGCACGTACAAAAATGAATGTACTCGTTGAGATTTTGGAAGAGTGCAAATAATCGTTTGTAAAGTTGCAAGAAATAAGCGGGCTCGTTGCCGTGTAGTTGCATCGATCGATTTGTAGGCCATACTCAATATATTATGTAGGTATATTTTCCGTATAAAGCGCGTTAACTCCTTTTCGGGGCTAACTATGACAGTTTGTGAGTAAGGACAGCGTTACAAATATCTTGAAGTGAATTTGCTCATTTTGCGTGCGCCGTATCTCGTATATATATATATATATATGTTACCGTGAAAGCCCGAAATCCGTGATTGCCGGGCATTCACTAGTGAATCCTAAGCGCCTCAACCAGAAGTTTCCGCACTGTCCGCAGTCCGCGGTGGCCGCGAAAAAAATACATGGGAAGCAATGGGGACTTGGGAGTGGAGCGCGCATGCGCGGACATTGGAGCAAGCCGCGGGCAGACCTACCCCCACTCTTCCCATTACTTCCCATGTATTTTTTCGCGGCCACCGCGGACTGCGGACAGCGCGGAAACTTCTTGTCGAGGCCCTAAGATTCACTGGTCGAGGCCAGTGAATGCTGACATTCACTAGTGAAAGCCCGGAATTCGTAGCTGATATCGTTGCTGAGGCCATATTTCGAGCTTTCACTAGTGGTTGTCAGCATTCACTGGCCATCGACCAGTGATTGTCAGCATTCACTGGGCATTGACCAGTGAATGTCAGCATTCACTGACCCGGACCAGTGAATGTCGGAGATCGGAAGAATTGGGGAATGTGAGTCGAATAAAATGTCAAACATATTGTCTCATCATTTCAAGTTTTTGAGGCAGGTTGGAATATGGAGAAATATCGATTATTCATCAATGAGGAGTTGTCAATAAAATGTCTTGCCAAATACTTGTCGATCTCAGAAATACCTCAGGGAAAATAATTGTCAATGACAAAAGTTGAGTGACATAAACGTTTCACTTATGATTATTCACGACACACTGCTCATGCTGACACAATTGTCTTTTCAATTTTGCGCGCCACGACTACCATCAAGGTTAAAAACTCAGAAACTCCTGACCTCATTCGATGGGTGATGAATAAAGAGGTGATACTTCCTGAACCTTTCTGAGTGTACCCCTTTTTTGTGGCAACTCGGAAAGAATGAGATTCACTTGGGCCCGCGTGAGATTCCCACTCCAAAAGAGTAAAACTCACTCTTTTCGGAGTTGCCACAGAGTGGGGGGTTCATGCGGAAAGGTTAAAAGAGTATTGTATACCTTGATTTCTCCATATTCCAACTCGCCTCGGAAACTTGGGATAATAAGACAATGTGTCTGACATTTTATTCGACTCACATTCCCCAATTCTTCCGATCTCCGACATTCACTGGTCCGGGTCAGTGAATGCTGACAACCACTAGTGAAAGCCCGAAATATGGCCTCAGCAACGATATCAGCTACGAATTCCGGGCTTTCACTAGTGAATGTCAGCATTCACTGCGCTCGACCAGTGAATCTTAGGATTCACTAAAGTGAATGCCCGGAAATCACGGATTTCGAGCTTTCAAGGTAAATTATATATTTCAAACGGCTCACACATATTATATCAACAACCGAACTTACAAAATATTCAACCTCCAGCCCATATATCATTCAACACTCATCAAATTGTCAAACGAAAACCTGCCACTTATACTCTTGCAAATATTTGTCATGCAAAACGCCTAAGACTTTGGAAGCTTACAGCGGGGGAGACAAGCGTGCTCATCATCATCAGTCTCTTAAATATCGCCATCGCAACTCATCATGTACAAGCTCTCGAATGATATCTCAAAGGTTGCGGTTGGGCGCCATCGTTTTGCACCACCAAAAAGCATTAGAACTATACAGCTGTATCGAGGGTGGTAGTGGTAGTGGTGGTGACTCGAGGGGTGGTAATGGACTGGGAGGAGCAAACACTGCCACCCCTTGGATTTTGAACGACGCGCGCGCATCGGAGAAGCCATTGCGACGTCCGGGAACAAGATATATATATCGCGCGCAAGCTCGAGAGTCAATATTGGCCCGGGAACTATAATATACAACATCCCTCGTAGAAAAAGAGAGTCAACTCCCAAAAAGCTTTCGCTCTTGGACTTGGATGGTATGTATACCCCATGTTAGTGGTTGATGTGCGGAGGGATGAAAACGCCCCCTTGAATCTTGCGCTCACTGATGATGACTGTCTGTAGAGTATTAACAGTAATACAATTCGAAGCTATTGCAAGCTCTGAATGAATTTGAATTCACGACTGACATATAACCATATAAACTCGAGGTCCATTTGTTGATTTGCATTTGGTATTTCTAATAGAGTCGCAGCGATATCAAGTTGATTTTTGCATCTTTCGATTCTTATGATACTCACTTACGAGTAATGCAAAATTATTCGCTAGGCGTACCGACAATTTTTTGCAAAATATGATTCGATACCTTGGATTTTTTCATATCCTGTACAGTTACAGATCGGATTTTACTACATTAAATTGACTTTTTCAAAAATTTACTTCACATTATGTTCTTCACAATTTTCCAACCCTGGCAGAAATCAACTTTTAGTCATGATTAGAGTTTGGATAGAATGGATTTTTCTTGATTTGAAATAAGGTCAGTGTACCCAACTTGCCCCCATTAAGCCATTTTCTTAATAACTTTGGCCCATCTCCATATTTTCTAACGTACCTTAGCTCATTTTAAAGCTTGTCTTAAGACCTTCAATAACTTAAAGTACATTCAATTTGAACCAACTGGAGCCAAACTGTTTCAATTCTCCCAAAATGGGATTTTTGAGAGTTTACAAAAGTGTGTACCCAACTTGCCCCCATTAAGCCTTTTTCTTAATAACTTTGGTTTACTTCAACGATTTTCAACGTGCTTTAACTCATTTTGAAGCTTGTTTACTTCAAAATGCACTAAACTACGTCCAATTTGGATCAATTGGAGCCGAACTGTCTTAATTCTTCCGAGATAAATGATGGAAATCGGCGATATAGTATTTTTCGATTCGAGGGAGGGAAGTTTGGTTTTGCTTTTCGAGTGATTGTTATCGGCCCGAGCCCTGGTGAGGGTCGAAATCAGCACGAGTAAAGCAATAAAACTTCACGCCCGAGTATCGAAATACGTTTTTCGATCGACTGGGCGTAAAGTAAACGAAAACTACCGTGCGTAAAGCAGTGCTTTACGCACAGTCGATCGAAAAAAAATTTTTACACTGTTGCATCGACAAGCATTTACTGTCACCGTACGGATTCTTAGTTTTCACTCACAGTTCGTCAAAAAAAGAATAATACGTTACGACTTGCGAAAAATTCGAATTTCACATCGTCGCAACTAATAATATAATATACACATATTCAGACCCTCACTTTTGACTCGGACCATGAAAAAGTTGCTCAAAATGCAAAATCCAACTTTCGCATTCGTTTAAGAATGTAAAAGGTCAATCGTTGTATTCTCTACCAAAATCAATCCATATTTTTGCCGAAAATTTCAAAATCATCAGAATGACAGTTGAAATTCGGTAAAATCGAACCCTTATACATATCACAAAAGAAGTGAGAGCATCGCGCGTGTCGAATATAACTACGAGTGTGATATTATACGGGTAAGTAATCCGATGCTATATACTACAATACGTATTTACGAACGTTCTTCTTCTTCTCAATCATGATGATATGGGGGTGTATCGTTACCAATAGACATTCTCGCGCGGGAAGAGCTAAATATCAAAACAATGACTGATTCGCGTACTTATCTCAGATGCTGCAACCACTCGCAAAATGAAATAATCGTCATGCGCAGATAAGATTAAAAAACAGTGAAAAGTATTATACGTTTGCTCTACATATCAATCAAACCGCACACGTCGTCAGTTCTAATACGTCAAGATTGTGAGTCCTTTCTAAGGAATGTCAACGCCTTATTCTTCTTCTTGGTACTCGTAATCTCAATTTTTAAATATATCAGCATGGGGAGAACACTCTGTAGAAAAAATACTATAAGGAGCCGACAAAGCAAAAAAAAAAAAGGAATATAAGAGAGTTGAAGGTATATTCACAGCCTCCGAGATAAGAGTCACTTGGACTCTTGACGTTGATAATTGTATTATATATAGATGGAGAAATTTACGATGAGTTATGTTTTTCACTTCTGTATATGTGTTGTAAAGCGGATGTTTTGGAACTTTGGTTATATTTCGCCTTCCTCTCTATGGAACAATAGGTTCATTCAAAATCAAGGGCTATACGATGTGACTCGAGATAATAATATATACCACGATTTAATCGTGTACCAACGATTATTTTTGACACGTGCCACATGACATCCGCAATAAATTTGATCGGAACCAAGCGATGTTTTGAAACTTTTTTAGGTATATTACGATAACCATATGATATTAAAATTCAAAGCAATCAAAGAGTGGTGGAACAGCAGCCCGGACACATTTCAATCTGAAACAAAACTAGCTCCGTAAGATAAGCATCGTGCAAAACGATAAAGTGATAGAATTTGTTCGGAAAGCGATATATAGTACAACATTCGTCACGTGCGCGCAATTTTCAAATAAATTTGCTCGTTTTGCATGCTCAATATGTTATGTATGAGTTAACGCGTGTGAGAATTAATAGAAGTAAACGGGAGTACGAGAGCGTGTGCGCACAAATGTGTTTTAATCCACCCACCACTAAAACACGTCATCCTCATTGTATGAACTTGTATACTTATATATAGTATGTATGGTACGGTGAATTCGCGGTCGAATCGATTAGCTCGTTGCTCACAACTTAGTTAAACTTGCTTGGCCAATACTTTTATATGCATACGAGTAGTTCCGTTGAAACTTCGATGTATAATTGAAGGGTGAAAATGTTCCAATCTCAAATCTCACTTTCGTGGAAGTTCCAAGATGTATTCCTTGACTGCATAAATACGATCATTAATATTTCCACCTATCGGTTAATAAAAATAAAAGAAAACGAAAAAAAACACGGATAACACCGAGGATAACACGGTGTGGAAAAGTTTTATGAAACATTTAGCACAAACCTGACATCTTACCGCTGAAGTTGATTTCAATGTCAGATAGTTTGAGACAAGGTTTTGAGATTTTTTTTGGATTTTCATTTGACCATCAAATATTTTTGATAAAAATTGACAATTAGGATCCCTCTTGTCTAGCTTTCAAAAGTCGCATACTGGTATAACATGGAAGCGACCAGTACATTCAGCTGAAGTAGATTTTCGCAGAAAAGCATTTCACAAAGTCTGGAATAGTATATTTCGCACCGAGTTTATCGAGGAGTTTATGAGGTCGTAACTCGCTTCCGAGGGATTGGTTTTCGGCCCGAGCCGCAGTCGAGGATCAAAATAATCACTCGGAAGCGGGAAACCTCATGAGTGTGGCGCGGAAATCAATTTTCCTCGTTACTTTGAGTTAATATGAAAAAGTTGCGCACGATGAACCTTTAGCAAAAATGGCGCAAAAAAGCCTGGAATGAGGTAAATTTACTTTACCGAGGAGTAGAATTTTGAACAAAATTGCGCCAAAAATGTATGGTGTTTCGGCTCTTGAAACACTGGTATTTGATACCATGGTCTTTGAAAAGTTCGCCCGTTCAATTCCTGAACAAGCCTTTCACCGCGGTGCTTCACACTCTGCACAAAAGCCGGAAAAAGAAAAAATCTCACGGATCTGACAACTTCACACTTTCGAATGTGATTATTTTACCAAAATGACCCCGAATCAAATAACTAAAGATTTGCACCAAAGGAGAAAACCCTAAAATCTCGCCTAAAATACATCGCAGAATGATTGGATGATTTTTTTCTTCAAATATTTTGGAAGTTCGCATCTCGGTTTGCACAAAGTGCCACACATTATTTCAAAGTTTCAACGGAAACACTCATAGAGTTATTGTGCAAATGTTTACGGGATGCCGGTAAAAGGTGACGATTATCAGTTGTACACGCAGGGTATTATTTTATAGTGCTGATTCCACAGAAACTTTCAGTTGTTTTTTTTGTGTCTTGAAGAACAACTTTGGAATCGTGATTTTTTGGTGGTTTGATCAGGCTGATGAATCTAGATTTTCAGAATATCATTTAAAATCTATCAAAATAATCTGAGGTAACGATTCCTCATTGTTGTCGGACTCGCCGTAGTTGTCTGAACTTTACAAGCTAATGTAAAACTAATAGATTCGTGAAAGTCATTTTTTCAACTGTTGAACGTGATGGTGTTTGCTGTATTACATGCTCGTGATGCCCATCATTGCATTGACCTTCTAACAGACAGGAAATCGTTCATTCGAACACTGTATAGAAGATTAAATTCCGTAAACCCAAAAGGTTACATTGACCCGACCCGATAAACCTCCAAATGTTAATTGAACCATTGAAATTCAACCATATTTTAACACTATATATATTAGCCTCAAAGTGATCAGCGAATTTGAGAAAATAAAATGATCAAAATTCCAAATATCAGACATACTTTTGATGCACAAAAATGGGCATCAGTTTCGATAAAATCACCCTCACAAGTCGTTATAAAAGTACTATGTATATCACACACTTGGCCTATAAGCGGTTGGAAAAGGCTGTGATAGACTATATAGAGTGCTTGATGTGTGTGAGTGTGTTGGTACATTAGCGATGTTTTGTTTGCACTATATAGGGAGCCTTTCTGGATGAGGGTAAAGAAGAACAACGGGGCCATTACCACCGCCGCCCCCGCACACTCTGCACTCGATAGTATAACATAGAGAATAACCCTCGCACTCTCTTCGGCACCCCTTATAACGGAGGATGATGACGACGACGACGACGAAGCTTATACCTATTTGCTCGTGGAGTTGACGCCCGCATACTTTCAGGGCCAACCAGTAGCCTCTCTTTTACCCTCAAGTATTATAACGTATATAGTTTAGCTCTGCAGGTTTTCTCCGCGAGAATTTTGATCATGGGCAGATTCCTAATGGCCTGCACTCTCATTTTTATCACATTTCCTTTCACGCTTTCTTTTGCCGACCAAATTGCCAGAAATTTAATTTGGTATAGGGAAAATACATAAGGTGTTAGAACTTTTCTGTATAGATATTCGATTGGATGAACCAATTGAGTTTCTTTTCGGTAACACAACCGAGTAATTCCACGCGAAACACACCTACGAAGAAGGGTCATGTCTCAGATTATTTTCTAGGTTTTTCCATTCGATTCTATGATACAAAATATGAACTTTTCACCACTCATGGGACCCCATAAAAATTTTTCAGGCACATATTAATTTATCCTTCTCAATCATCTCCGACAACAAAATTTGGGTGTTTTTTTTTTCAGTAAAATTCATATTTCTCAGATCCGTTTAGAAATACAGGCATGCGGTTTGCGGCATTCGAAAGGTCTCAAAAAAACCTATCGAAATCAATAATGTAGGATTGATTTCGAGGTTATGGGCGGCTTCCTGTGGGCATAAGAATGAAAAATAAGAAAATATCAATTTCTCAATTAGCCATTTTTCTTATTCCTCGAAAATTTGATATTTGATGTAAAATTTTGTGTTCTTACATAAAGAAGTAGTTCCGAATATTTTTTTTGCGTCCCGAGTCCTGTTTCTGCTATTTTCTGCAAATCTATTCTCTAGTCGATTAGAAATCGTCTGTTTTCTGCTCATGCGCAGGAATTTCGATTCTGGAGACCAATTCCATTGGAAAGCCAAGAAAATTTTCTTCAAAATGACCAGTTTGCGAAGTCAATTTCATCAACTGGGACCGGAGCTACAACGTATGAAAAGTGAACCCTCAGCTCAAGTGCGAAAAAATAGGCGTACGCGTCATCCTGCGCAGATTCCCCCTCAATCCCTTCGGTACCCCCGACATACCTCCTGAGATCCAGTTGTCTTCTGGACGTTGTAATTCTGGTCCAAATGCATGGAATTGACTTCGCCAAGTGGTCATTATGAAGGAAATTTTCTTGACTTTTCAATGAAATTGGTTTCCAGAGTCGAAATTACTGCGCATGCGCAGAAAACAGACGATCTGATGATTCTTAATTGCCTAGAAAATAGATTTGCAGAAAATAGCAGAAACAGGACTTGGGACGCAAAAAAAATGTCGGGTTTACTTCTTTCTGGAAGAACACAAAATTTTACATCAAATATCAAATTTTCGAGGAATAAGAAGAATGGCTAATTGAGAAATTGATATTTTCTAATTTTTCATTCTTTTGCCCACAGGAAGCTGCCCATAACCTCGAAATCAATCCTACAAGATCGATTTCGATAGGTTTTTTCGAGACCTTTCGAATGCCGCCAACCGCATGTCTGTATCTCTAAACGAATCTGAGAAATATGAATTTTATTGAAAAAAAAACACCCAAATTTTGTTGTCGGAGATGACTGAGAAGGATGAGTTAATATTTACCCCCACATACCTGGAAAATTTTTATGGGCTCCCATGGGTGGTGAAAAGTTTATATTTTGTATCATAGAATCGAATGGAAAAACCTAGAAAACAATCTGAGAAATGACCCTTTTTCGTAGGTCTGTTCCGCGTGGAATTACTCAACCACAAATAGTGTATCTCGTAGGTATAGACAAGTTATATGATTTGATTTTGACATGAAGGTTCAATTGTGAAACAAGCAAAGTGAGGGACGATGCAAGGCTTTTGTATCAAAGTCAGCTACATGCAGGCCAAGTGCGGGTGTTAATATTTTTTCGTCCCGACCTGTTCAATAAAACACCAAATTTTACCTCGATCGTGAATCACAAAATTTGAAAAAACAAGAAAATGTATTCTTATACCTGGCTTGGTGTAGGTAATTTCAGAACAAGGAACTTGTAACCATCGTTTCATTTGACCCACAATCAACCCCTTTCTGCTGGAATCGTACCGAGATATATAATTTCGCACACCGGATCGTGTTTTTTTTCCGTAAAAACGAGAACGAGGATCGAAACTATCACGAAAATACGAAAATGAATACCCTCTGATGACCGAGTGTCTGACAATCAATAGTTTTTGACTCTGCGCTGTGCGTGATATCGTGTCATTTTCATCAAATTTTTGACTTTTGTTTACTATCAACGGATTGTCTGTAAGCAAATAGAATTTGATTTCAGCGCGTGAAAACTGAATTTCATATTCTCTTGATGATTCAAACTCTCGCGCCTTCGACTCTGTCTATGAAATATCATTCGGTGTGCGAAAACCAGCATTTTTGCCTTCGTAATGTACTTTTGCAATTTCACGATTTTTGGGTACCTACAAAATTTGCAAAAAATAGTATTCGTCCCCGCCTCCGAGCGATTATTTCGACTTTTGCCTGCAGCTCAGGCCAAAAATCAATCGCTCAGAATCGAGCTGCAATTTCATAAGATCGATTTTTCTAACCCCTGTGTGACAATGTGACGGTTCCGCACAATTTTTCTTTTCCACACAACTAAAAAGCGAGAAAAACAAGAATTCGATACAATCGTGCCGAGTGGTTTTCGCATTCTTGTGATAATTAGAACCTTTGCCTCCATCATTGACTCGAAATCATCAGTCTATAAGTCAAAAAAAAAAAACATTTTCCCCTTTTCATATAGTAATAATCAAGGTAACAATACAATAATTCCCCTTTCGATTACACTCTTGAGGCAGTTTTAATAAGGTGAAAATTGCCCTTTACGGGCCTATCAAAAATGAGTAGAAGAAAGTTATCAGTGAACAGTCGTGTTGATAAAGTATATCCAAGGGCCGACGACCGACGAACGCAAGCAAGATATGCAAGACAGATTTCTGCGTATCCATGCACGCGCGTAGGATGTTTGTACGTACAAGAATTCATCACATGCCCAGCAGATTACGTATAATAGCAAGAACACAAACTCAGGCATTTTGCATGTATGGATGTTGATCGCTCGTCTTGGATAAAAAAAATTTGCTGAAAGAGCGCGCGCAAACTATATAATACACGATGGCGCCGCTGAGATCGCTCGTTTTCCGCCTACCTCCCCCGCATTTTACTCTTTTTATTCGTCGAGGACGGCTTAGCGGCGCTTATCGTGGTCGCTCATTCAAAAAATGGAATCTTTGCTATTCCACGTGACATTTGATACCACGAACGCACAGTATTCAGTAGCAGTCTAGAAAAAATTGTCGATAGTAGGTATGATAGTAATAAAAGGTACAAAGCTGTTCTGATAGGTATGAGCGCGATGGTGAAAGATTTTTACTCTCCGTGGAATTTTACAATAATTTCAATCCATTCTGATGAAGTCTCAACTGAAGTTGTCGATATTGGATCAAATGTACTCATTTTTGTGATTCTTCGAAAAGTCGAACAATCATTATCATAATTTTTGCCTCATTAAATTGACCAGAGATGAGCACATTGGAAGCTCGTTTGAGGGCAGCTTGAGATTTTCGTGGCAAAATTCGTAATACAGAACACAATTAATACAAGGAAGTAGAAAGGCTAGTGAATCTAACTACAATATTCATCGAAGGTCTAGCCCATTGAAGGATTCGCTGCAAAATAGTTACTCCCGTCAGAGGCTAGAATATACCGGTACCGGGCGAATATAAGGGCATGCGGTAGCCGTGCAAACTGAATTTTTTTCCCACTTTACTCGAATTCTCCATCGATTTGGGGTAAACGACGAGTTGTCGCGTGCTTGTTATCATCTAACTTGGATGGTTCAACTGGTCATTCAGCCCAAATTTAAGAGAATCGGATAAAAGAACGAATTACAATGTGCTCATTTTATAGGTTAGGAGGTACCAGGGGTCTATTTGTTCCCATTTTTTCACAGCACCCTCATTATTTGAGACTAAACGACGAGTTGTAGAGTATAATTTAGTCAATGAAAATGACTGGATAACTCATCTCAACCATTGTCTCATCGAAATTTTAACATAAAATGTAAATACAACTCTACGGCCGCGTTGCATGGCTACCGCATGCCCTCAACACGTTCGCTGAGAAGCCGAAGTCGCAATGCCGTCGCTGTGTGCAACGGGATCCACCGGTGGGTCCCGTACTATGTTAAATTACATGAGACAAAAATCTCCCGCGCACACACTGAAAAAAAAATTGAGCAATTCCGAAGAAAAATTATTCGACTTTAGTAAATATTTAACACAATACTGCTATCCTAACATTTATTCAAATTAATAAATTCCTTTTTTCCAAATTGAATAAATATTTATTAAATCTAAGAGTGTGTTTTATAGATTGGGAATATTATTTCTTCAAGAGCAACTCATTCAAGCGGTCCGCGATTCCCAAATGAATAGATATTATTCGAGATGAATAGATATTTCATTGAAATAATGAAATGGAATTCATTCTGAATGAATATTCATTCATCTAAATTATCACCAAAACTTAAAAGCAAAACTCATTTAATAAAATTTAATAGTCGACCGGGGGAAGAGTATTCACTTTAATTAAATATTTAATCAAATCTTACACTTGATTACAGGGATCGGTAATCATCGCAATTAATAAACAATAGTAGTTACTTATATTCTTCTATAACTAAAGGGCTCGCTATTTAAGTCTTAAAGTATACGCAACGTGACTATCACTATACATTTGTGTCGCTTCACAGTATTATTATATGTTAGACGTAAGATCTTCCGAACCTTATATATCAATCGAGGACCTATCTGGTCGCTTGCGAGAAAGGGTTGAATACCTTCTTATTCAATCAGGAATTGAAATAGAAGCTCGAATTTTCATCTTGAACCAACAATCTGAGTTCCGCCATTGGAATGGTAATATTATCGATCGCTTTTCACGGGAAATTTATTCATTGAGACGATAATCAAGTTCGAAAAAGTTCATTTGGAGGAAGGTAACGTTTTGTCCGCCACCTAGCGGGAAGAATCGATCACATACAAATTTCAACGGTTTTAATAAATATTTGATCAAAATCATTGATATATTTTATACTTCGTTTCGGACGATTTAATTACAAAGATCTTGGTTATACGAAACCTCGATGGAGTCGGCAGGATATATAGAGAATCCTTCCGTCCTGGCCAAGTTGGTCAATAAATATCTATTTGAAAACGAAGAAAATTTTTTGATAACAATTAAATATTTTACAAATCTATCGAATAACTCCAACGTCTATTCGCTCAATTTAGATGGATGTACTGTCTGATTTGGATATTATTAGTTTCATCACAATACCAATGTATGTTCTGGGTAGATGATTAGAATTTGAGAATCTACTCACTAAATTGAAAGTTCAATGATTTTGTACAGGAATTCTCAAATGTTGAGTTCAAATGAATACAACTTCGATCGTCTTATCACACAGCTCCCAAGAAGAAACAGTTTATTTGACCATGAATAAATGTGGCACTTGAATCCAATAATATCTATTCACCATGAATAAATAGCTAGTATAACCATAACACGACTACACATTAAGTTCTGAAAAATCTATTTAATCAAGATGAAAGTTTGATTTTTGAGATTTGGTAGACCAATAATCGTATTGAATAAATATTCATTCTAATCTATGATGATAAACTTGAGTTGTGATAGAGTCTCTGGTTAAATACGCATTGGTTCAATTTTATGACATAAATAATCAAATCTGAATTGATATTTATTCAACTTGATTTATTCGATCCGATAAAACTGGAGTATCAAAATTGATTACACATTATGAAGAAGTATGCTCCATTTGAATAAATGTTTTTCATAATAAAATAAAATTTTTCTGACCTTGTCAAATTGAGAATTTTGTACATTTCCATCGATGATTTAGATAAATATTTATTTAAAAATCGGAAACTTTATTCAATTTAGAGAAATGAGTTTTCGAACCAATGAAATCTGTGACGAATAAATATATTTATTAGATTTTAGAAAATTTTTTTCTTAGTGCATGTCAGAGGACAGATGTACACTCCCAAGGAAGGTGAACTGCACAGCTATGACGGTCAGTTACCTTTCGAGATCTTCAGTCTCATTCGCGTACCATAACCTATGAGTGCAAGTGAGACAAAAGATCTCGAATTCCACTCTGACTGTCAGGGCTGTGCAGTTCACTTTCCTGATGGAGAGTGTATGTACGGGCGGGTTTTCGCAGTCGTGAGGATTTTACTAAATTAGTAAATTATTAAAAAACGTGCTTGAGCGCATGCGCTGGATTCGGCAGGATTAAAAAGCTTGGTTCACACAATCACATTTACTCGCACTTTTTGAAACTCGAATTCCTGAAATGAGGGAAAATTTGAGAGAAAATGGTAAAAATCTAATAATTATACAGAGATATTGAAGAGATTGGTCTTTAATATCTTCAATGTGCTTTTGATCGCAGAGTGGGGAGAAATGAGTTAGTTTTGTTCTGAAAACAAGGACTACAAATTCAGCGTGGCGTTAAATGAAGGTTTATTCAATGTCTCACAAAACTTTTAGTCCCTTTTTCACGACAAACTATTTGGTTCGCCGTAAAAAAGAGGCCGGGGATATAAACAATAAGTGTCTTCGATGTCAACGTACAATTATCAGAATTTCCCGATTCTCTTTCAAATTCTTCCTTATTTCAGGAATTCGAGTTTTAAAAAGCGCGCGTAAATGTGATCGTGTGAACCAAGCTTTTTGATTCTGCTGGACCCAGCGCATGCGTTGTCACGCAAATTTTAGTAATTTAATAATTTAGTAAATTTTTTAAATGAGCGAAAACCCTACCGTGCGAGGCGCAAACTACGATCTCGCAAAGTTAAGGCGATGCGGTGCACGCTGAAAGTTATTCCCACTTTTGTCCGATATTCTTGTGATTTGGACTAAACGACGAGAAGACGAATACTTGTTATCATCTAACTTGAGTTCGTCTTCTCGTCGTTTAGCTCAAATCGCAAAAGAATCGGATAAAAGTGAGAATTACGATGTGCTTGTATTATAGGTTAGGAAGTGCCTGCGATCAAGTTATTCCCACTTTTATCCAATTCTTTTGCGATTTGAGCTAAACGACGAGCGCACAAATATTTGTTATCATCTAACTTAGATTTGTCTGCTCTTCGTTAAACCCAAATTGCAATAGAATCGGAGAAAGTTGGGAATGAAAATGTGCGTATATTATAGGTTAGGAGGTTCCCTCGGCCGAGTTATTCCCATTTTTCTCCAATTCTTTTGTGATTTGGGCTAAGAGACGGATTGAGGAATACAAGTTGGACAATAACAAGTATTCGACAACTCGTCTCACTCTTTGAATCATCAAACTTTTCATATAAGATGTATTTTCAAGGTCCATGGTCGCGGTGCACGGTGACCGCATCGCCTTAACTTATTTTTTCACTATTTTTCGTGAAACTACATATAATTTTACGCTGACGCAAAATCAGAATATGGTTTACGAGTGAAGTATAAATTTTGCAAATTTGATTCATTGATCCATCCACAAGCCAGTCAAATTAAATATCTTACCCTTTAGCCTATCTAATCATTCCAATATCATAAATTTTGCGCGTAATAGTCCGGTCTCCAGCAACCCTTTCGTATGTCCGTGACTAATAGTACCAATCTAATACAAAACACGGTATAGAGTGTCCACCTTTGTCTTATTCGAATCTATATGTGTGTTGATTGAAACCAAGACGAAGGTGGACACTTTTCGCCGAATAGTTTTTGAGACAGATCGTTCCGAAGTTAGATTTCACGGACATGCGGAAGGGTGGCTGGAGACCGGACTATAACCATCGCCACGTTTTTTCAAACAAGTCATCTTGCTTACACGTGCCATGCAATGGAATTCGCTGTTATATCAGCACATCTATAAATTATCTCTGAATTTATCACAAAATGCCTATTTAGTAAATATGGCAGAAGAGTGAGCACAATCAGTTTTGTAATCATTGCAAAGAAAAAGGATCCACGTGGAAGAATTTGCGAGCAAAAAAAGATGCACGAATGTCGGTGTTTTATACATAGAGAATATAGATGTATCTATATATGGCTTTAATATGGAGTAGCTCGCGATAAACGTGCCAACCACTGGGACCATCATCACTTGAAATAATACTTTCAGTGCTCTTCTTGTGTTTGTAATGATGCCTTATACGAGCATATGCTTCTCTCGGTACTTTTTTTTTCTCGCGCTCGAAAAACGCCCACAGGGACGCCCCCGTCTCTTGGGATTTGAGAACGAGATATACGATGAGTTTTGTATTATATAACGCGTTCGTGAACTCCTGAAAAGAGAACCGAACTGTATGTATTAGTATTAATTTCGCGTGAACTTTTGACGGTATATATATAGGGACTGACAATACTCATGATGTTGATGAAATCATTACGCGTGACAGGTTCAATTCATATAAAGCTCAGAGCGAGGCTCAGAAGACAAAAATACTGTGTAAGTGTTGGATCATTGTTACTTCTGAAATTTTCATGTGGTTTGCAATCAAGTTCAAAACTAATCATTTGTTGAATAAATGTTATAAAGAAAGGTTTGAAGCTAGAATATGGTAATATTTGATCGACAGTCTCTAAGGAACCCTAAGAAATTTATTGATGGACTTATTGACGAATCTCAAAATAGTTTGAAAATTTGCACAGTTCTTGCAACAGATTTGTGTCTATCATCAAACACATAAATACTCAGCAACCTCGTACTCAAATTATTTCATTAGTTTTCGTGAACATTTTCGCAGATCAAAGGTCGGGGGTTTGATCGATTATCGTTATAAAAATGAAAAAAAATAAGATAACCCGAATGTTTAATAAACACTTCCAAAACCAACGTCTCATTTTGAAAAGATAGAATCAATTTAAACTGCAATGGTTTTTGAAAAAGTGAACACAAAAAATTGAAACTAATTATTGTCGGCTATATTAGGTTTGCTCACTGTCAAGTCCAATACTGACTTCAATATCTCACGTGGCCCTCAAAATTTTTGTACGATTTCCTGTAGGTAATTAATATTCTGCTCGTCGTCGATCGATCGACTCGAGTCCAGGGTTTCGACCCTCGCAATTCTCATGCAACTCCGTATTATGCCTACTACATACACTTGTATTGAACGAGTAGATACATATGAGTTTTATCTAGTCATTTTTTTTCTACCTGGACGTGTTTCAATTTTAATTCTTACATGAATCATGACCACAATGTGTCTGTAATTCAATATTTTGCAAGTATGACCACAGTGAGACACGTGCAGGTCAACGTCAATGCGGTTATACTTATATAAATTATTTGAATGTGCGATTGATTTGTTATTTTCTGAAATTCAAGTGGATGTTTCTTATGAATAAAAATTTTGAGAGTAAGTTTTTTGGGATGAATGCAAAATTATGGATAACAATCACATTGGAAATTAAATGGTCGTTTGATATTGAAATTTTTACGTGTTTTCAGAGGCTGATTTTGTTGCATCTCATCGAAATTGTTCATACAAACGTTTGGTTGTATTTGAATTGTAAAACAGCGGTTTTTAATTACGGATGGGAATATGTTCACGTCGATTTTTATTAATTTCTTCTGTCCGCAGTAGTAGAGCATGATTCGCAATCTAATGATTGATAAAAGAACAGGATCATTCGAAATTCCACGAGATTTTTCATGGTCGGCAACGTGTGTACGTCGTTTTATTTACACGAACCTTCTCACTATTCCAGTTTCAGTATTCGCTCGTTTTGTATACGATATCGAGAACATCAAACACTAATGTTAAAACGGCTTTACAAACAGAATCAGATGGTCAAAGTTCAATTTTTTCCTGCAAACATGAGAGTCTCACAATTTTCTATTCCTCGAATTAATAAAATTTTGTAAAACCCAAGGTATTTACAAAAATTTTTCAAATTCATCGATTGTTTCATCGAAAACGATTGATTGCGAATTATTGTAAATCACATATTCGTTAGTTTTCTTTACAATCTCAGTTAGAGGGTTAAGATTATAGCTTACGAGTGGTGATAATAAAATTCTGATCAAAATGACTGTAAAATGGAGCAAGTGAATGTGACACGGTTACCGGTACCGTAATTTCTGAAGATGATAAAAGTTCAGGACAGTCTCCTTGATATAGAACTCGAAAATTTAAAATTTGAAGATTTGAAGCATCATCAGGGGACGCACTTTCAAATCTTGCGAAAAAGAGAATACATGGGAAAAGTGAGAATAAAAAGGAGTGAGTGAGAGAGAAAAACAAGGCAAGAAAAGAGAGTATCTGTTCGGGGTCCGCGATGCTATAGTATGGGAATAAACAGACATACAGAAGCCATAAAGAAATTCGATATGTGTACCCCCGTGGCGAAAGCACGCGGTGTGCAGGCTGATGCAGACCGAACCGAACCACCGAACATCGCGGTGCTTCCCACTTCCTCCCCGTATACATATTCCCTCGATGCACGTCGCATATGATGAGTATTATACATCAGACATCACCAATTTAACATGTGTACGTGTGTACAGTCGATGCGCCACTTTTCGGGGCGCGAGTGAATATAATTCAAACCCCCTACGGGCTTATAATATAACGAGACAGAATCAAGATTCGCAAGCTGTATATAACCCTCATCTCTATCACTCGCAATTTTGTTCATTTGTCAATAATGACACGAGATATAGATATGGAGACCATCTCACATTGTAAAAATCAATTTTGATTCATATGAGCTGTATTTGTGATTTTTCTCTGAAACGCTTCAGCAGATTGATTTAAAATTTATCTAACACGTTCACTGCAAAAAGTTCCACCGATGGGGGCCCATAGTTTTTCATTTACCCATGTACGCCCACTTGTACTAGTTCGAAAAATTTGTGAGATGAAAATTTATCATTGGAACTTATTTTGTCAAGGATACAAACGATCAGCCAAGAAGTAGTTAGCCCCTATAAAAAAAGTGTCAAATAGAATATTGGAGTAGTCCAGTTAAAGATTGAAATGAAACTAACGAAAAAATGCTGTCGGGTAATCGAATCCAAGCTGGAATTTCTAAGAATATTATTAATACGCCTGGAATCATCCATAATAATTATTGATCGAGTGGAAAAATTTGGTGAATTTTCTGGAGACTTCGACTATTTGGGTAGAAAATATTGTCCATCAAAAACCTTTTATTTGATTCTTTAGAAGAATTTCGCGTATTTTTGTTAGATACTCGGAATTTCTTTCAATAAACAGTAACCTCCATGGAAAAAGTTCATGATGATTCGACATACGTGATTTTGTTTTTCAGGCTAGGACTCATAATCGTTGATCCGAACCTATTATCTGCGGGTTGTGGCACTGCGATCACTGTATCGATGCAAATTGCATTTGGTCATGGGGATCGCAGCCAGCACACCTAATGCGTGGTGATAATATTAAATTCATGAGTAACTTTGGACCCGAGTCTTTGAATGAATTTCTTGAGTCATTGAGAATTATTAAAGGACTTGCTATCAATAAATAGCTAACGATTGATTTGTGTTGTTTACTTCATTCATCTCACGAGGAGAAAATTCAACAACATTGAGTGAGAGAATGATTAGCATTCGTTTACATAACTGGACATAAGACAATAAGGTAGGTGTACTCAACTCACCTCTGTACCAAATATACCGATTTTAGGCATGGGAACTCGCTGATCTTCCAGTAATTTTTTTTTTACGTTTGTGGGTGTTAAAATATGAGAAATTTAAGTGGTTTGGATCGATTCTGAATCAATACTGCGTTTCCCAGAAAATTTAAAGTGATTTTTCCATTTTTCACCAAAAGTTCTTTGGCGCAATCAATCTTAACTTAATTTAACGCGTTGGATTTTTTTCTCCAAAACCTTCAAATCCTTTTTCAGTGTTGTAAAACTCCAATCTGGAACGATTTTATGAGCTAAATACGGAGACTGGTTGTGGAATATGGGGTATTCGCTATGGTCAAATTGCTTGTCCGAGACATCTAGTGGCCAGCTCGCGCATTACGCCGTGGTGGGCCTCACACAGACAATCAACGTTTCCATATCCGTGTTATCTCGGCCACCCCGCTCTCCCCCCGCAGCGGCTACGCAACTCGCTAAGCCCACCACAGTTTGAGGTTATTTTCTGCCATTGCCGGCGCTGCAATCTACTTTTTTTTATATAGCACATTCGTGACCGTAGCGAATACCCAACATGCCTCCATATTACGGTTATCTCCGAGCTTATCTCAAAGGGGAGTGCAGTATGGCTTCTTTTTTACCACTCAGAACGTGTTCATCCGTGTTCATCTCGTCAAAATATGTCGGAAATAAAGTTTCGGGCCTGCGTAAGGCTCGAAATGTGGTTGCACGCCGATACAAACGGATGAAAACGATTTTATGCACTTCGATCCTTGCCAATTTACATTGTTTCAAATGACCCATGGTGCACACTTTTGTAAACTTTCAAAAACTACTATTTGATACACTGAGCATCAAAGTGTATTTTGCGCTCAGTCTAACCACTTTTACTCCCAGTCTATTAGAAAGTATAGTTCAGTACACGTGAGTGAAATCCATCTATTGCATCTTCGTCGTGATTCTGACCCTTCTGACCCTCACCTGCGGCTCGGAGCCCGGAAACCCATTACTAGGACATGAAAAAATTTTTTACACCTTTGTATCGAAATGTACTATTTAGGGAAAATTAAAACAGTTTAACTAGAGTCAATTGGAATCAGACGTACTTCAGTTTACTATGAAGGTCTTGGAACAAGCTTTAAAATGAGCTAAAGTGCATTCAAAAATGTTGAGGTAGACCAGAGTTGTCGAAAAAATGATTTGATGGGGGCAAAGTGGGTTCACTTACTTTATATTTCATCGTAATAGTAAGTTCTTACATCGTTCATTATAATTACTTTTAAAAACTCAGTGATTTGGATGAAATATTGTTTGAAAATCGGCATGTGCAGGAAGCCATTGCAAAGTACTCTTCAAGTTTTTGGAAAAAATTCGCACAGTTACGAAAAGAATATTCTAGTAAATCGTAATTTTAGAAGATCAAAAATGATTTTGAAAATGTATGTAAAGGTGTATGTAGCGAAATGGTTTCGACTGCATGAGAATATCCGCAGATCTACACCTCTGATAGTTTTAAAAACAAAGTCGTGACCATCAGCCATAGACACTGCGAATTAGTATTACAGCACGTGATCGTCTCGTCCGCGAAAACCAGCTTCAACGTCTGCATGTCTGGCCTAATCCTATCCCTAGCGACTCTGCACTATAGAAGCTTACTTTTAGCCTAATATACAGCACCTCACACATATGCATCGAAACATTCAAAAGTGTGTCGCATTATCGTGGGAGACGCCAGACCTATTCTAGCTTATACGAAATGTATAGAGAAAGCATCAGTTGGAATCATAAGGCGCCCGTAGTAGTAGTTATAGTCGCTCATTCCCGATCTAAAATCGGATCTGGAGCAACGACCTTCGCACCGCACCACAACACAAACTCTCTAAGGGTGTGTCCACAAATGATGCATATGTATGCATATGCACTGCATACACGCACATGTGCAGCTCATCAAACTTGAGCAAAGATTGAAGGGCTCACATCAGAGAATTTCTAATTTGAATCATTTTTGTGTCTTTCCTCCGTTACCGGATGATCCAAAGCAGAACTCGACGAGTTCCGTATAGTTTTTGCTAAAATTTGATGAGCTGCACATCATGTGCACGCGTGCAGTGCATACGCATGCATATGCATATTTGTAGACGCACCCTTATACTCAAAAAGCACTGCTGACATGCATATGCTACATGCATATACTACATGCAAAGTTGCAAGATTTTTTTGCACCACAACTCCGCCCAACTAATAAAAGTATCCACACTTCTTCATTCCAAATCCTCTTATTCGTTGAAGATTTTTCATCACACGTTTACTTTAATGGTGACACCGGAAGAGGTTTTATTGTAATTCGGTTTTCATTTTTCTCTAACGATTTCTGGTGTAAGATATTTTTGTGCATCTTTATCGCGGTGATTATCGAATTTGCTACAGCACAGAAGGGGGTGTAAAAGTATTTTGAACTTGGCTAATGATGACGGGGAACAGAACGAGCTGGGTCAATGGCACGCTTATTAGTGTGGATTCCATCATAGTTATATGTGAACTTTGTATGTGGAGTAGTAATTTGATGCGAGCTTTAAAATACATTATGTCGATGAGAAAGTGAAGAATAATAATTCCGAAACCAAGATTACTTATTGATCATAATGACTATGCACAATTAATATTTGTATAGATTAGGCAAAATCACCACCATCATTGCTGAAAAAATTATTCCAATGAAATTTTTTTGCAGGATCCCCGCCAGAGGACCGGTCTGAATCCGAGATTCTAATGCAAAATTGTTTAAACTGAAATTGTTGAAACAAATTGTCGATATCAAGTATTTTGGTTCAAAAGCAATTTATTATAGTTATTTGGTTAATTTTGAACAGAAAATTTTTCCTGTCATTTCTCTCTAAAAGTCATCGTTTTCGAACTATGAGCGTTTCAAAGTTGAAAAAATGCGAAAATCGCGATTTTCAGCGACCGATCAGAGTACGAAAAACGTAAAAATCTCATGTTGCCTAAGTGGGAAGTTGTTGATTTAGGTCTCTTAGGAAAAAAATGACAAGAGAAAATCTCTGTTGAAAATTAGCCAAACAACGTTGAAAATTAGCCAAACAACCTTGATGAATTGCTTCCAAACCAAAAAAGTTGATATTGACAATTCGTCTGAACAATTTCAGCTTAAACAATTTTGCATGAGAATTTCGTCTGGCGACATGGATTTTCGGATTCAGAAAGGTCTTTTGGCGCCTGCAAAAAAATTTTATTGGAATAATTTTTCCACCGATGGTGGTGATTTCGCCTACTTTAGAAGATTTTGAGAGGCTGACAGACTGCGATAGGATTAGAAATAAAATAATACTTTGTTTTATCATATGAAAATAAGAAATGTTGAGAACTGTGATTAGGCTCGTATCTCAAACAAACCTTTGCATCAGCGAATACTTATTTTGATTTGTGATCAGTCGGCAGGTCAATATTTCGAAAATCCTCCACATGCACACCACTTACGAAAATGTTTGCAAAGCTTGAGTGGATTTTCTAAATATGCATCTGATTGTGAGAGCCCATATGCATGTGAAGGATACGCTTTTCTCGTCATCGTGTGTTTATAATTCCCATGCAGACTTAGCACTAATAAAAAGCGCTGCGATTTTCATCCTCATAAGTACATAAGGATAACCTATGGTGATTTTAGATGCATATGGACAAGGATGCATCTCAGATGGTCCCGCGCGTGTCTTGTTTACTTTTGAAAATGCACGGTCAGTTCGTCCCTCTCGCGCAAACTAATTTTCCCTCGTCGCGCTGACTTCAAAGTCAAGTTCAAGAGGTACCCTTCCGCTCGAAATCCCATTCTTCTGCACTCGGAAATCTGTTTGGGTTTTCAAGTATTAAATAAGGATATTACGAGGACGCTGCATGAAAAAATCTGCCTTCTGCGTGCAAATTGGATGCAGCTAAGAGGCTCTAAAAAAATGACGAAATTTAGGATAATACACGTGGTTGAGTCTGTCTTTGGAAGCTTTGAATTATGGGGACCTGAATAACAGCTTCAGACTTTGACAAATGAATGACAAAGTCGATACCGAATCGATGTCAAGATCAAAAGCTAATATGAGATTCTAAAATAAGATTTTCCTCGAGACTTCGCGTATAAGTCCCTACACATGCGCGTGGTCAACAGTAATTAAGTAAAGATGTAAAAAGGATATTTAAATTATGTCAAAATCAAATTTTCCTGATCCATATCAGTTTTGACGAAGGGTGCGCGGGGACTTTCCGCCAGGTTGCAAATCTTCGTTTACACAGGAGTCAAGAATATGATGAGCGAGATTTAGAAAATGACTTTGAACAATGTACTCACTTGTGCTCGGACGCCCGGTCACGCTGTCTTCTGTTTTTGAACCAATTGCTGACCTGGGTTGTTGTAAGGCCCGTCGCCTCGGCAAGCTCTTGCTTTTCCCGTGGCGACGGATATGGATTTGCCTCGTACCACTTTCTCAACACTTGTCTCGATTTTTCTTTGAAACAGTACGAAGTTTCTTCACCATCCCATATCGTTCGTGGTAGTGGAAATTTACGTCTTACTCGATATTTGCCTGAAATCGAGAAACACATGCGTCAGTTTCATAAAAAATTTCGACTTCCTTACTTATTTGTGACTTAAAATTTCAAGAAAACAGATCAAATTTAAAATGTGGAAAATGAATGTAGTGCTGACTCTGATGCGCTTCATTTCATCGCATTTTGAAGGGTATCAAAAATTTCGAGCAGGTGGTTGTCAGATACGATAAGAAATGTCATAATGTGTATTGATGAAGATATAAGGGACAAAATCTTCTTGAAAATCTTCAAAAAAAGCCATCGAAAGATTTACAACAGGCATCGTCTCGCCTTTAGATCTTTCAAAAAAGAAAATCATTCGTGGAATGGTGTGTCTTGAGATCTCAAAGATTATGAACTGATACACTTTTTTAAAAGTATGTAACAAACGGATTGATACATGAGATAATCTTGTGAGATTTCAGTATCTGTGTTCATGCTCATCAACCATAGTCAGTTGTTGATTACAATAAGAAACTGATATGATTTCGGGAAAATCTGTATTTTGGATGTTCACGACAAAACAGACATGGGAATTTTGAAATTTTTCTCGACGCTCCTATGATTCTCAGTTCAACATTGAAGATTTGAAAAGTTGAATTGGGGCTTTCGAATATGAGGTTAGCTGCATTTGAGTCACGTAATTTGCCAACTGTTTCGTCATGAAGTTTGATCGGACGGCTTCATCGAATTGACACATGAATGCAAGCTTATTCCATTAAAACAACGGGCATTCGAAATAAAAGAATGCAGGTCTGCTTCAGAATCGCCATTAAAAAAAGTTTCACGTCACGTGATTCCTGTGCAGCCTCCGCCATATCGGATGGCGCCTATTCAAACTTTTAAAAACTGGAATGTTTTCTATTTTCAAACATTCTTACAGTAGAAAAGTTTAAAATTTTACGTTCAGCGCATCTTTTTCCAACGTGAACTTTCATCATATGACTTTTTTCCAACTTTTTTTGGAGTCGATTCAGTTTCTTGTTCCTTGAATTCATGGTATAAATAATGAAGAATCATTCCCAACATGACTCCATTGTCATTCATAATTTTACTCCTCAAGAAGACGCATTAAAGGAAAAAACTTATAGCAGTTTTGGAGATTGCAAGTTTACTCTGTTCCTTGGTTCAGATGAAACAACTGTCCTCTCTCTCATCGACTTGTATGTACTGTCAAATTGGGTAACTTTGGTACAGTGGGTGCAACTTTGGTACACCCCTGAAAAATGACTTTCAGAGCTGCGTTCGGCAAGGTAAATGATTCTATCGCTCTGAAATCTATCCTCGCCTCTTTGACACACACATAAACAATGTTTTGAGCCACCGTAGATCGCGCAAGGATGATTGTAGTCGTTTATTGAAGCAAATTCCGAAAAGGCTGATTTAGCATCGATACGCGAGTGGTCCAGTTAGTGTACCTGGCAAGAACTGTTCCGGAACGAACTACGGGTGTATCATGCTACATTTCCATCACATATATCACCATATTGAAAAAACCATCGTTATATTAGAGTACTTACAGCATTTGGAATTTTGATGAATGAAAAACAGACAAAAAACATGAAAAGTTACCCCATTCTAGGTAAGAAGCATGAGGATAGGGTAACTTCAGAACATCTTCCTATGACAGCTTCTTTTCAACTCATCTTGAGTCGAGTGATGGTCTATAAGGTTTTAAAGTGTTTCAAACAGCTTAAAATGAATTTTTTGAACGATTAAAACTAATTCACTCGCGTGGTGGTGGGTAGAATTGAGATAATATCTCATATTCTGTGAGTGTACCAAAGTTGCCCAGTCGGGGTCTAACTTTGGTTTACTTACAAAATTGCTAATAATAGCTTCAGCTCAGACACATCAAATTGAATTTTGTAGCCCATCAATCGAAAGCTGAAACTGTAAGTTAGAGATTGACCCCTGATAGAAGTGGGTTTTGTCAATGTATGGTGGAATGCCGAGCCAAACTAAATGAGAAGTACCGAAAACGTACCAAAATTACCCCATTTGACGGTAGTTAAAGAAATTTGAGTTGTTGTCAACTCCTCGAATCAAAATATTCAAAGTCCCCAACATTAACTAGACTGAAATGAAAAATTTGATGGCAAACGTAGACACAAATGATTACACTTGTATTCAACGATTCTTCAATTATTCAAAAGAATCAGTTCTTCTGGTTGATCTCAAGTTTGATAATTTTGTCTATCATTGCTCATAAAATTCATCAGATTTCACCATAGATTATCAACAACATTTGATAAGGATTTTTAAGAAGAAAGAAGAAAATGTAGTACGGTTGTACTGTCCGCGATTAGTTTAAATGACCAGAACTCAATCCTTAGTGAGTACTTTTGGGTCAGAGTTGTCGTAAGATTTTGAAAATCGGTTAGCATATTTTATTTTAGAAGGCCTCGTTTGATATGAAATGTCCCTCATACAATGAGATGTCCCTCAGACAACCATAGATCATCAAACAACGCCAGATAAGCCGATGCAAAATCTTGCAAGCTCCCAGCAAATGACCCAAACGTGAATAACTGGTATCACAAAATCAATTTTTAATCAGACTTTATAAAAAATCTTATATACTTCAGAAGCATTCAGAACAGACCAAGCAAAATTCAAACTCAAGACTACCTCCCAAAATCATCCCGTACAAAAAAAATCCCATAAGAAAAACCAAAAAGTACTCACCAACTGCTCCAAGAGGCCTCCCTCTTAATCTTTCAGCTTCGATATAATGTGCTTTTAACCAAAGCATCTGTAGTTTATTGTGATTGTGCGAACTGAACGAATGACTCTCGAGGATGTTGTACAGCTCCTTGAATTTTCCATGATGAAATGCTACGACAGCCTGAGCTTTGAGTACGGATTCGTGTTTTCGTAACCTTGTACATTCTGGTAGTGACCATAAAAACCTTGCCAATCTGTCGACACTCCCTGCTTGTTGTAGTACCTGCACAGACGAGACCATCGTCTTCATAGACGATAGACAGCGGGTAGATAACCACACTGTTAGTCGCAGCACTAAACTCACTGCCCAACACAATCACAAATCGCTTTTATACCTTTGCTTTAGCCTAGTTATTATCTTGTATTTTTTTTTTTTTTTTTTTTAATATCATGCTTTGAGTGTGTGTGGTGTGTGTTGTTAGTGTACAAATTTTTGTCGGATCTATCTGAGGTGTGGCAAGTTCAAATTTCGTACTCGAGATATAGGCTGATATTGAATTTATTTGATCAGAAAAATGTTTGAGGGAGCAGAAAGAATGAGTTGAAATTTGCTGTATCAGATTGTGAAAACACAAGTGGATGACTCAGAAGATGAAATATGATGGTGAGCTTGAGGCTTCACGCTTGAAATTATGCCAATTTTGGTCTTATTTCAGATAAAAAGAAGACCAATAAGTTTTTCCAATGTTGCTGAGGAATTTTATCTGAACGTTAGTCTGTCTAAAGATAAAATTGAATTATATGTATCAAAAATTGACTTCTGAGTGATGAAGTTATAGATTCCTGAATGAAAATGGACATGGATTGGGTTGGAATGGCAACTGTTTTAGATCATTACTAAGAATTGACTGTTGTTGAGTAACGATCGTGTTTGAGATACAAGACAACTAGATTCCTCGTCACGCGGACACTTCTCATTCCCATTCCGGGATCCATAAGCGCATTTTGTGAGTATAAAAATTCACCTTTGATATTTTGATGACATCTTCAAAAACCAATTTTCGAAAGTGTCCGTGTGACGAAGGCAAGGAGCGAACATTTTTAGCTTTACACACACGCAAAAACATGGAAAAAAGTGTGACTGCCTTTGATCAATTATACCTCAAAATTAATGAAGAAAAAAAAATAGCGAAGTACCCAAGCAACAGCGTAAGCATCATTCAGATTAGTAAAATACGAATAAGCGATAAATCCCAATCGTGAATACGTCAAAGTGCACGATCGTAACGTTATTTACATTCACACTTGTGGAAATTGTAAAGCATATTCAGAATGAGTGACACAGTATTTTTGTCTCGGTCCAATCATGATATTGAATTCTGCAAACCTATACACATTTGTAGCCCCAAAAAAGCCGAGAATTGTTGATTGGAAGCTATCACGAGCTAATAAATCTTGCATCAAGTATCATTAGCAGCGATGTAAAAATCATTCCTAGCATGAAAAATGGTATTTACGAGCCGATCGTTCTTTCGATCCAATGAATATTCATATTTTAACATGATCCAAGTGCTCATATACCTACTACCTACTATACCAAGCTAATAGTAGACTCATTGACCGATAGACCAGGTTATTTCATAGCACGTGACACAGCATTACACGAATAAGCTTTATTGGCACGTCTAGAAACGAGCTGGCTCGTCTAGAAATCTTTGCATCGTCACGGAAAATCCTGTTACTCACATAGAGAGCACGGCACTAACAAATAATCTGCACTTGTCACTAATACGCCTATTTTATTCACCAAGTGAGAGCTTTACATTTTATCCAATCAATCAACTTCTAAATTGTTTATCTGACGTGTTTGGCGCGTAAAAAGTGTAGAAAAGTAGAATTTACACAGCGGATGAGAGCGATTTTTGCGTGAGTAATAAAAGCTGTAAGTATGGTGACAGATTTACGTGAGGTTGTAAAAATATGCGGTGGGCCGATCCGACGATATTTATTATTATTTAGTAGTGATATAGAGCTCTCGGGACACGCGGACGTTTCTTTTTTTTTTCTTTCTTTCTTTCTTTCTTGACAATACGACTGTATTAGGCATCAACCGAGGCATCAACGGTATAGACATTTTCTCAGCAACGACGGACGTGAGCATTTTTTTGAGGCACATTTTTTGTGGTAATCGTGAAAACACGTGCGTCTAACTCTAGAATTTCTGGTGAAATCGTTTTTTTTTTCAGTGTTTCTTAACTCAATAACAAGATTAAAAAGATCGTTCTGACCATGATGGACTTTCAAATGACTTCAGAATTACACGACTGCGTGTGCGCTCGATATTTTATACATGGGCAAGATATGAGTTCTTAGAAAAAAGCTCGGTCTGAAAATTTTGAAACTTGACAGCGAAATTGTCAAAAAGAACTGCTACAAGGGGACTCCCCGGCGACAATTTTTAGAATTTAGAAGGTACAACCAAGAATACACGTAGTCATGCAATTAATTGTGTCGTCATTGTTATGATTTTATATTTGCTTTTGCCGGCAAAAAAAAATTGTCGACGGAACAATTGCAAGCTTTATAGTCAGCAAATTCAAGATGTAAAAGTCTTTTCGGACAAATTCAAGTATAAAATAAAGAAAGCCAAAGCAATTTCCTGGGACAGCGACCAAAGGCCTCACACACGATAAAGTAGTCATTCAAAAAAAATTTGACACTCGGTAACTGCGTAACAGTGCGTGAAGGAGTCAGTAAATCATTACCTCATTTCATTATCGTTTCCATCTCTGAACAGCTATGAGCTGATGAATGAAAAGGGCCATTGTCTGAGTTTGAACCAGCCTGGGCAAGAGAAAAAAAATATTCCTTGAAATTCATCATCTTTGGGCATGTATATGTTTTACGACAGGAAGCAAATTAATAACAAAAAAAATGGAATCTGATTTCTCACAAAGTTGTTTTCTTCGTATATTTTTGACGTCATCTCACTCGATACCAGTTCCAATCTAGAAAATGACTGAAGTTAGATCCACACAGTTAGCAGAAAAATATGACTAAAATGTCAAAATAGTGCATTATTGCCCTGGACGCATACGCTCAATTCGGGCATTAGGACCGCTTCCTTTCCGAGCGAAGCGAGGGACATAAAGCCTCCGAAGTGCACAGTGCAATTTTGATTTTTCATCGTGAGAACTCTAAAACCGCATCTGAAAACGGCACTTTAAGATTAGAATGGTAAAAAAAAAAACAATTTGAATCATCTCATAGTCATAAGGACATCCAGCACGTGTTACGATATATACTCTTAAACGACCTCAATTTCAAACCCTAGTAAGTAACTAAACTTCCCGCAAGCTCTCATCTATTTCTTTTGAGCTTGCAGCACTCCCACGAATTTCTAACCTCCTTCACGCACTTTTTTCAGTCACCTCATGCCACAAGACTCGAACACACTTCACTTGAAGAAAATCACCTTATGTTATTATAACCTCAAAAACTTACCTCACAAACACAAGCGACTTGATCCTGTGTAAATCCAAAGCTCGGAACTTGCGAGCTTGCAACACCACCAGCACCGACAGGGCTTGCATCTTGATGATGTGACTGTTGTTGTTGATGCTGTTGTTGATGTTGAGGACTATAACTATTATGTCCTGTATATGTTGTAGTAGTATTATCCGTCGGTGGGCTATATTCTGCAGTTGTTGGCCCACTTCCACTACCACTACTACCACCACCATGAACACTATTATTATGTGTTGATGAATTTTGTTGATGTTGTTGAATAAGATTAGCTTCAGCGGGAGGGCTGGGCCGCATAGCGGATGCCCCACCCGCAGCCCCGTAACCCATCATCAGCTTCTTGGGTGCATCTGCACCTCTTTCCTTTTTCTTATCACTTTGATTTTTATATTTTTTAATTATGTGTGTAAAATTGATTGTAATTTGATTTTTAGAGGTTGAATTGGTGTTGCACTAAGTTGAAAAAATTTGATAATAATTATTAGGGCACACCACCCGCACAGTAATCATCTTTTTCGTCGTCGTAGTCGTCATTTACCGGCACATATTATCGTATCAGAGGCGCCGTCTTGATCTTTTCTCTAAAACTCTCTAACCGAGAGAGTGAGAGTATAGCAGGTTATTTTTGAGCAAAGCTAATTTTAGAATCTGTGCCCGAACATCAGAAGCATAGCAGTAGCAAAGAAGCAGTTTGACTCCCGTAATACACATCCAGTATTATAAAAGCTCACCGCACACACTCATGTCTAATCTAATCTGATCTAATGATGATAATCAGCTTCCTTGTATACCCAGAATAAGTATTATTGATTAATTAATCACACTTTGAGCGATATTAATTATTTGTCCACTGAAATTTTTTTTTAACGAGCACTGAGATATAGTATAAGATTATGGTGTCCGAGATGAATGTTATAGAATGATGAAAAAAAAAACACACACAGAGCGCGAAAATTATTGAGATGTGCGAGATCGTCCGCTCAGGACCGGGTTACCGAGTCGACTGCGGTTATAGTCTGATGGTCTTTGGCTGTGCAGGGCTATATCACGATATGATGATGAGAATTTGAGATCGGAGTGCGAGAGTTCTGCCCACGAGGCGGATAGCTGGCAATGAGAGACGAAGAAAAGTTAGATATATATATAGAAAGATGTTGATATTGAGTGAGAATGAGAAAGATAGAAAGAGAGAGGGAATTTTAACCAGTTGAAAGGATATGATTGGACGTAGGCGGAGTTTGGATTTAAGAGGGGGAAGGTTATTCAGAAGGCGGAGCTTTAATTGGATACGCCTACGATTCCCCACGTGCGCAGAAAGGATCCTGATCTGCGTGTAAAATACTATACAGTAACTTGTAGGTATAGGAGAAATGGGGGGATGATTTTCCCGGGCTGGCAGTCTACATATACATATATTGTGTATGAGTTGGGTATAATAGTGATGGGGATAGTTAGATTTAACCACCTCCAAAGATACGCCAGAGACACGAACGTTATATTCCATTGTGGGGTGAATATAGTAGGGACGGAATAAATGGGATGGCTATAAGATACTGGGCTGCGATTCGTTGGTGGATCTTCCCTTTGCTCGGTGAATTTTTTAGACAGAGAGATGAGGGCTGCCCTCATGATGGTGACAACAAACTCTCGGTATAGAGATAGGATATTTCTTTTTTTTTCTTCTGTAACGAGTAGAGGGTTCAGTACTGCCAGAGTATAACAACATCACTCCGTGCAAAATACATTTTATTACAAATGTGAATGATTTTATTGTATCTTACTGCGTACTTGGGTATTTCTTGTATTGACAACTTTCATAAATTCTTGACTGTTATGGGATACGGTTCATTCACTGACGTTGCTATTCATTCAATTGTACTTCATCGTTACATTTTTTAAAGTATAATTGATATGTAAGACACTAAAATGCAATTCTAGCTAAAAAAATAGCAAGCTAGATTTATTAGATAGTCTCTATTAATCAATCGAGTTCTTAAATCAGATTTTTCTTGAGGTTTGCAAAACTTTTTATGATGGATGAAACACCGATTATTCTTCACGGTGGATATACCTAATATATTTCTGATTTCTATGAGTATTTCATTTGATAATTATTCGAGAAATTAACCATTTAAGGGGAGTCACACCCTGATTTTGAAGTCTGGCCTAAAAAATCATGGAGGGGGGGCTGAAGATCTGGATTCATACGTATTTTTTCGATCTAAAAATGATGGTGCAGTCGGTTTTTCGAAAAAAAAAAATTTTGCCCATATTTATTTCCTGGTTTGCGTCCCCTCTGGCGGATCGCCGAATCCCTACGACATTTTGTTCGAAATCATGAAAAGTACCCCCGAAAAAATTTACAGACCGAATTGTCGAATTCTGTGGAACTGGTACATTTTTTCGGGTCAAGAATCTAAATTTTCTCGCTGAAATGCCTCAGAACCTGAACAATATCGATTTTTCCGAAAAATTACAAGATTACTTTTTTGTTCAGATTGAAAAATTACATCGTAATAGTGAA
The DNA here is from genome assembly GCA_029851415.1 of Eretmocerus hayati. Lineage (NCBI taxonomy): Eukaryota > Metazoa > Arthropoda > Insecta > Hymenoptera > Aphelinidae > Eretmocerus > Eretmocerus hayati. The sequence continues at coordinate 34,648,245 of CM056743.1, forward strand.
CAAAAAATGGCAAGAATCGAGAGAAAATATCCCCAGAAAATTAGATAATTATATATATGTCCGATTTCTTTGAAAAAAAGTGTTCGGGTTTTTGCATTTTTTGTTTACTATTCGATGTTTTATTTTTTGATTTAAACAAAAAAGTATTCTTGTAATTTTTTGAAATAATCGATATTCTTCGAGTTCTGAGGCTTCTTAGCGAGAAAATTTAGATTCTTGACCCGAGAAAATGTATTTAGTCCCACAAAGACCGACGAGTCGGCCCATAAATTTTTTTGGAGTTACTATTCATGATTTCGAACAAAATGTCGTATGGATTCGGCGATCCGACGGAGAAAACGCAAACCAAGAAATAAATATGGACGAAAGATTTTTTTTCGAAAAACCGACTGCACCATCGTTTTTAGGTCGAAAAAATAAAAAATACATGTGAATCCAGATCTTCAGCCCCCCATGGTTTTTCAGGCCAGACTTAAAAATCAGGGTGTGACCTCCCCTTAATGTATTTATACTCTGGACAAAAGTTTCTAGACCATCAAAAGCTGTTACTTTAGTATATTCTTAGGTATGTGCAGTAGCTTTATCTCAAGTTAACTCGATTTTTGTTCTTTTAAATAGTATTCAAAACTTTGTGTATTATCTTTCATCTTGCAAGCAAAGTTTTGTTTACAAACTGAAATCAGTACATAATACTTGTCTCGTACTGGAAATTAATTTATGTGATTGCATTTGAGGATAAATTTTTGCGAGCATGATTGAAATTTTTGAGAGTAACTCAGCAAACCATAAAATATTTTGATAAAAAAAAAGAAAAAAAAATGGGAGTAAACACATGCTACGAAGCGCAACTAATCTTGATCCCATGTATTTGTTACGTGTGTGAACTTTGAGATTCGGCCATATTGGGTTTTTCTGGTATCTATAATAACATAGAGGTTCACTCGAGGTCACTTCCAATTTGGTCGAGAAGTTTGATGAAGATGAGTTGAAAAGTTTGATGAATTAACCTTGCACGGTTTCTCATTTATATGTATATAAGGGGCCATCCACAAATGACGTCACGTTGAAATCAAGAATTTTGACCTTCACGTCGCCACCCTTATCACGCCATCGTGGTGTCACTTTTGAGGGATACGCCGTTCTTCTATTATAATGTCACATTTCCATCGACTTCAGCTTCACCCACCTATCCCCTGAGCATGGCGTCACTTATGGATGGCCCTTAACAAAACTCTGTAATTCTTTCAGCAACTATTGATTAATTTCAGCTGTGAAAATTACGTATGATTATAACAGTATACGTGTTTCTAAACAGCTTCAGTAAGATGAATATTTCACGTAGCAGAAAATTCAATTCCCGATTCCAATTGATAAGTTTATAAATACAGACGTATATTTTCGAGATCTTTTACTTCCAAAATGACCAAAATACTCATCATCATCAGAGAAATTCTTATAAAATCGCGAGTGCCATTTTTCATCTTCATCACGTGAACTTTTTATGATTAATCGGTAAAAGTGTCATTCTCTAAATGAGGCCGAGACCTCGGTGCATGAAAGTTGATAATTTATCAATTTTGCGTGTTTCCCTGATGGGTCCTGATACATTTTGAAGAATAACCACCATAACAGTATTTTCCCAAGATATCAATGGCAAATTGCTCGTACGGATTGGTACCAGAACGATGGTTGAAACTTTTGAGGTCTTGGAAATCTTCAAACAAAACTAAATTCTTGTCCATCGAGTTTACAAAACTGTGATGAGATAAAAATAGAACAAAAGGTGAACCATAACATAAGTATGAAAGTCTATCATTGTGTTCCAAAATTTGAATTCCGTAGTTGAGCCAAAATCTTCTCTACAGCACATCAGCCACTCGTGACTTCCTGCTCGTTGTAGCAAAATAAAGTGACAAATTCTCAGTAGTATAGAGTGTTCCTTTTTCCAGACTCTACATAAAATTCACATATATATAATAATATCTTCGTCATATCATCTAGGACACTCGGGCATCCATGTACATCCTGGCCACATCCTGGCCGATGCCAAGTATTCTGAAAATCCACGACAGTCCCGCCGGACATCGCTGCTGCGAAGCATCTGCATCTATGTATGACATATTCACCGACAAAAATTCGTGTCGCTCAAAAATAAGCATAGCAGCTCTGTATAGAAAAAATAAAAAAAAGTCAGTTGGTACATTGATGCTTACACTATACTCCCGCGCATCATATGCATGTGTTTAAGATGAAGGGTCCGCGTATTTCAAATTTGACGCATGTAAAATTTTCGACGAATCTTTCGCAGAGCACGTGCGTTGCGCGGGCCCACGTCAATCAAAGCAAAACCTTCCAAAAGGGGCTCACTTCTTTCCTTAAAAACATAGATATAGCTATACATATGTATGTGTGTAGAACAGTCGAGTGCTTGCGCCCCCGCGGATCTATTTTGGGCCCTCCAGGGGCCTTTTTAGCCTGTTTCACACACGTTTGATGCGACCATTACAATATTAAATGCTGCTTGTTTCCGTTAGATTTTCCGCGTCCACTTGTGCATCATGCATAGCACATCCGTGAGGTTTTCGGACGGCGGCGCCGAGACTGACCCGACTGCGGGTGAAGCTGATCCGAAATCTGGAAAAACATAGACGTGGTAATAACGCGTTGTTATCATACAAAACACGACTCGTATGGTTTTGACTTGTCTGACATATATAATACAGGAGGATTTTGTAGCCACTAACGTACTTTGTTGGATTGTGTTGTATTAAGAGGGTAATCGGTTTTCAGTTCTTGTGTGTTGCTTGCTCATATGATACATCACACAGATTGTAGTAACACGTGTATTTCAGATTTAACTGTAAGATTTTCAAGGTATGGGCGTTTGTTCATGCATATTATAGGGAAACACATGCATGGGTCAATTTTTTTCAAAGTCGAATCTGCCTCGTTGAGTGAACAACGAACAAATGACTAATGAAATTTTGATGGTTTTTCATTATCAAGGAGAGCTTTTGGGAAAATGAAAAAAAAACCAAATTGAATCACTATACCATAATATATTACCCGAAATTGTGAAGGAAAAGATGAGTGTGTCAATGCTTATAGAGGAGCATCGAGAAAAACACAGAAGACTGGGCTAGAAAATTCTTTAGTTTGAAATGTAAATGACAATTTTTAATTTATGTGAATTTTGTGTCGTATTGATGCTCATAGCTTCATCAATAACTTTGACAGTCTTGTTATTCCTATATGCCATGATAATTATCATGTTTCTTTTGTTTCATTGTGTGTGGACGTTTTGAATCGAATTCATCATCGAATTATTTGAATTGTTCAAAGTACTGGTTCCTAGGGCTCAACTTTGACGACAGTTAGGATATTGGATGTAACATTTTTTTAAATCTGAACGTATAATTGGATCGATTTGAGATTCCAGAGACTGTGTGCGTACGAGTAATACATTGGCTCACTATGAAACTTTTTTCTGGTGAAAAATGTAATTTATATGTGCAAAAGTGAAACAGCCATCTAGTTACGGTTCATCGAGCGGTTCATGCTTTTATTCATACCAATTCTTTGGAAAAAAGGCTGGGTGTATAGTATTTGCACAAAAATTGTCAAAGTGTGCACACGAAAATCGGAAGCGAATGAAATTCGATAAGAGGTAAACAGGCTCGAGATTCAAGCCATTTCTCAAACTTTTAACCACAGACAGATGAAATATGTTGGCCGACTTGAGCGTTTGATCACTTGCAGAAACCAGAAAAGGAAAGAGACCAGTAGCTCGAATCAACAAGTTTCATATGTGTAACAAGAAAAAATTGTGCGGCTGCCCGCAGAGTCATATTTTCCCATCGTGAATACGGGGCGCGAACCCTACTCGAAATCGAATGCGATCTCGAAACAAGTTGGATATAGGTGTATACGGAACGAGCAGTCTCTCGGCACACCCCCCGCGGTCAATTACAAACTCTCGAGCCTTGTAATTCCAAGCATCAGTGCGGTCACGATCGAGTTGGCGCTTTCCTTCATGCATAGGCCCTTGAAAAAGTCATAAAGCGATTGTTAGTTAGGCTATTGTTGCTCTCTTTTCGGATCTCGGTGTTAGATTGACATCAAACAGGTCAAATTGAGAGCTGCTACTTTTTCACGGCAACATGTCATCGCTATGCGATGAGTTGTACAATAGAATTTATAGAAGGTATAAGAGCCTCCAGAAGTTAACACCCAATAAATAGAAACGATTTTAAGGTGTTGGCTTTTGTAGAAGATTTACTGTTGCGGTGAAATCGATATGTGGGCACGAGCTGCAAATATTTTGCAAAGGGAAGCGTATTCTTTGAGACATTTGGGATTCTGTGAAGGATTGAACTTATTGTCTCGTTGTGTTTGTTATTCTGAAGTTTCTTTTACGTCAAGGTGTGGTTTTCAACATTTTTGTCTGCCAACTGAGTATAACCGACTGGCAAACTTGAATGAATAGTCTTTGATGAGATGAAAACGGGGAAACATTCGGTGCCAAGAATAATCAGCCACCAGAAATTTTTCTGGAGGGATCAAAAATTTTAGAAGAGACGAAACCAAATAATGATTTTGGGGATGCTTCATGCTTCATATATATACTGTTGCTGATACAAGATTGGAGATAAATGAATAATATTGCCTCTCTCATCATATTATAGAGCCTGAGAGATTTTTATGAAAAAGTCCACAAATCTACTCTAATTGAGAAAATGTTTCCCCAGCACTATTCACCTTCTTCAGAGTGAAATGAAAAAAAATCTAAATAAATTAAGCATGGTCTACCTCCTCATTTCTTCTAATCCTTGTTTATCTTGATTGTTTTTTTCTTTCTTCTTCTTTCATTGATTCACTTTACAGCCTCTTTGGCCTAGTACGAAGGCCCTTTTGCCACTTTTATGTGAATAGTTATGCCCAATATTTTCTTCTTCTCGATGGTATAATCTAATAGCATCCCCGGGGTAACCCAACACCACGATTTGCAGTCATGAGATGTCTTTCAATTTCGAATGCTGGTGTGGCTGGCATCCACTGTCTCACCCAGTGAGACATCGGATCAGCTGTTCTATTAGCATTTTCAAAGAGAACCTTATCATGGTTTTGCAAGGTCATGAGCTTTGAAACTTTTACTTCAACCCCTTCTCTGTTTTGCATTCGCCTAACGCTTGCTAGTCTAACCTTGTGGAATGAGAAAGGCCAGAATTTCTCTTGTCCCTACGAAAGTCCAGAGGCACTTGTCCCTACGAAAAAAATCCCAGAAAAATTCCCGAGTCGAGTGTCTTCGGCGGGGGTCGGACCCACGACCCCTCGAGTACTGTTTGATTCCGCAGCTAGCACGCTGCTCTTTTACTGATTGCCTTTGTCTGTCACTTAACTAGGTTTACCAATGCATTATCCCACATTTCATGTACTGTATGACCACTAACCCTTTCCCTGTCTCATTCATCATGCGGTCATCTCTCTATATTATAATGTTAACCAAACACTAATCTACTTATTGACCTTTTATTAACCATCTTATCACGAAGACTCGACCGGATCTACAATTGACCCCACGTAACGATTTGAAGGAAATGCCTTCCAGACCAAACCAAGGGCGGATCCACCTCCTCCTCCCCCCCCCCCCCCCCCGGAGCCATAAGTTTTGCATGGGCAATATAGGAAACGCGTGCGCTACAAAATTTTTGATTGGAATCCCCTCCCTCCAGAAACTTTTTCTCGATCCGCCCTTGGACTAAACTCGCCTCTACTCAACGTCGATCTAGGCGTCAAATAAGCTCGCAAATGTCATATATGACATACTTACAACAAGCTGTAGAATGGCGAAAGGATATACGGAGTCAACTCGTGTTAACAATGAGCTAACGTAAAAGTGAACAGTGGATCTCCAAATGCCCAGCATGAGGTCAGCCTTATGTAGTGAGACTGCTCACGGTTAGCAATATTATCTGACACGCGAAGCCTATGTGCCATGGAATTGAAGAAACGGATCGATATCTCGAGTTTACAATTGAATTCTGATTGTTGTTGTTGCCAGAGATCGTGCTCTCGCAAGAGCACGATATATCGCAGGCAAAGTGATCAATTCGTCAATGTATACAGCCGCTAGTCGATGTATAAATTACCTGTAGGTACTGCATTCACCCGCACTCAAAGTGTTCAAGGATCGCTCTTGGAGCGTCGGCGAATAGTTTGCCTAGGGAATGTATACATCGACTGCCTGATTAGGAATTAGTTCAAGTAACTTGACTGAACTATCCAATCTTGATCCAGTTTTCTATCCAAACTGGATCAAGGAAAGAGACGGGGACTGGATCCAGTTTGAACTTTTTACTTGAACTTTATTAAAAAAATTTTATCGTCTGCTCTTTTGTGTATGCATCGTTTACGAGCTTATTATTATTATTCATGTATTCTGCGTAAATTATTATTGTTGACGGCCCTTTCTCCCATTATTAAGCTTCTATCTTTCACAATAATCTGTATTAAAATAAATAATCCCAGCAAGTTTATTGGTGGTACGGGTCATGTTTTAGCAAAGTGTCTGTGAACTGAATTGAGAAATAGATTCTCCAGACATCTGCAGGTTAGTATTTTGTATAATGTTATTGAACAATAATTACAATCCAATATTCTTTCTGTTCCTGATCTTGAATATTGATCCGTGACAGATGTGTTATGATGATTTTTCTGGTAATTTGCCAATTTTCTTTTATAGGTTAGAAAGAGATTTCTGTTTTGATTTTCAAAATGAGTGCCAGTGTAGATAAATCTGTGAAAAATAAGAGAGAGAGAGGAACAGAAAATATAGACCCAAGGTCAAAGCAAAACTGAAGTCCTCGACAATTTCTAATATCAAAAGACCAGTAATATCTCCCATGGACATGATGGAAGAGTCTCAGGAAGCTGCTCCTGTGATGAATGGGATGGATGAAAATCAACAATTGGATCTCAATAGGTTGGTGCTTGAGAGTGCACGATTATCTCTTGGATGTGAAAGTGATTCATCCTACTCCGATGAAGAAGTCGATGAAACAGAACCTAATTATTGTGAAAGTGGAACTGAAAGTGAACCCTTTAATCAAGGTGTATTCAAACAGAAAATCAGACTGTGGGCATCAAGAGGCATAACACAATCAAAAGTCAGTGAGTTGCTAGGAATCCTTCAATCAGTCCACAAATTCTTGCCCCGCACTGCCAAAACACTTCTGAAAACTGATTTTGGCCTCAATAAGTTGATCAAGAGATTCAACGACAATGACTCATCTGACCTATCAGAATATGCATACTTTGGTATTGCCAGATACTTGATGATCACAGTCAATGTTGCTCTTCATCAAGAAAAAATAATATGGTTACAGTTACATCTGGATGGAATGTCCCCGTACAACTTAAGCGCACTCCAAGTTTGGACTACAATGGGTAAAGTACATCATTTGGGCGCAGACTAGAGGCCTTTCACTATTTCTGCTTATTGTGGCAGAGGAAAGCCTGACCCAATAAACAAGTATATGGATGAACTCATCTTGGAACTGACTCATTTATGCGAACATGGAATTATTATTAATGGTGTTTCATTCATAGTACAAATTAAATGTATAATATGTGACCGGCCAGCTAGAGCAATTTTCAAGTGTATTGTCAACCATGGTGCATATTATGCCTGTGAACGGTGCTTGGTACCTGGGTATGATTATATGGATAGAATAGTATACCCATTTAGAAATGATGAAGAGCGCACCAGTGAGTCATTCAAGAATAGAGAAAATCCATTGCACCATCATGGTAAAAGTCCATTGGAAAAATTGAAAAAGCCTCTCAATTTAGTACTACTGTTCATATTGGACATTATGCACCTGAACTATCAAGGAAACATGAAGAAACTGCTCAAGACTTGGTTTTCTAGTGACTCCAAAGTGACCAGAGAAAAATTGCTCAGAGTTTCTTTGAGGCTAGTCAATTTGAAGAATCAAATTCCCTCAGAATTTCAAAGATCTACCAGAAGTGTAGAAGATGTGAGCAAGTATACAGCAGATGAATTCAGAGAAATACTCCTCTACACTGGTCCATTTGTCTTGAAAGATATATTGGATGAAAAAGAGTACAAGCACTTTTTGCTATTCCATACAGGATCAAGAATTTTGTGTAGTTCAGAATTATATAAGAAATACACACCATGTATCAAAGAGTATCTACAGAGATTTACAGTGTTGACTGAATCATTGTATGGTCTTGAATTTGCCTCTTTGACCAATCACTCTTTGGCTCACCTTACAGATGACGTTGAGAATATGGACTGTCCAGCAAGTTTCTTGACAGCATTTCCCTACGAAAATGATCTTGGAGAACTGAAAAGATCCATCAGGAGTGGCAACAGGCCCATGGCTCAAATCTGCACAAAAATTGAAAGAGATTTGGAGTTCAATCTGAAGAAAGCTACTGTCACCACAGAACTGCAGATTTTGAAGTCCAAACAAGTTGACAATCTTCTTCACATCCGAAAAATCAAGTTCAAGAACTATCAGTTCTCTGTGGAGAGACCTGACAATATGATTCTCTCCAAAGATGGCTCCATCGTAGAAATAAAAAGTATGTTGAGCTCATCGGTCACCATTAATCCTAGCAAGGTTTTCATTCTTGGCGAGCAAATCAAGATATTAGAACCTGCCTTCAACTATCCAACTTGCTCATCTCTTTTAAGAGAATATTGTGTTGAAAGAGGAGAATCAGGTGATCTTGTAAAATTTTCACTGGCAGACATGCAATGCAAGTATTGCCTTTATGAAATTTTTGAGCTGCCTAGAGATGAAAAGAAATTGTATGCAGTTCCACTTCTTCACTAACATTCCTACGAAACAACTATTAATAATGTATCTTAATTCTTTCACAACCAATTTCGTTCACTGTATGTACATAGATTGACACCTACCCTCAATAAAAAGATCATCAATAATTCTCATCTCCCCATCATTTTTCAAAATTCCTGTAAACATGTCTAATTATTACAGCCAACTCTGCTATACTCTCATGTGAAAAAAATATATAGCAATTCCACCTATCTACACACACTTGTTTACTTGTGTGCGTGTACGTGTCATGGCGGCAGCCAGCCCAGTTTGTTTACTGATGAGTGTGGGGGAGATCATAGCCTAATTTTGCAATTCGGGCTTTCCGGATTCCCAAAAAAGGTACAGATCTAATATGCATCTTTCTACTCATCAATGTGTTTTGTGTGATTATCTGATGTTTTATTTTTTCAAGCAACATCAACTCATCAATTTTTTGTTATAACCTCCATTCAGAAATATTCACCCCCTAAACTCGCTAAACTGTAACTAATAGTTTTGGATCTCAAACATGTCATTGACTTCAATGAATCTTGTCGGAGCCAATGATTGAGCCTTTTCATAAATTTCCAGATGAGTGACAGTGCTGACAGTAGTGATGAGGCAGAGAATATGACTAACTTTGTATTAGTCAAAGTGGAGGAAAAAAATGAAGCTTGGGAAAAGATTAATCCCTTTGTTGTTCCTATCAACTTCACATCCTTCGAGGATGAGGAAATCTTGATGAAGATGATGAAGTAGCCTCAGAGCGAGAGAGCTTCCAATCAGTATATGTTAGATATCCAGCGCCTCTAATTAAGAAAGATGACAGAGATATGATTCATGGGTTTGTCTCAAGATTGGATACCACTCCCCCTGCATCTTGGCCACAATTCAAGTGCACAATCATAAATTCTGCTGGTATGTTGTGACCTATATTGCATATCGTTTATGGGTAGAAATAATATTACAGTTACTTGAACTCCTTATGACGTCTAATCATGTCCACAGCAAGCTTTACAGATGCTCAGAATTTATTGAAACAGTTATCTCCAAAGAAAAAGAATAGCCCAAAGCAAGCTCCAAAGCGATGTAAGAGGTGACGAGAAAGAAGCTGCTTGCCTTGGCTAAGAAAGATGGGCTTGGCAGAACATTGAAATCTCTGGCTGATTCTGTACAAAATCTGATCCAACCATCAAAGAGGCCTAGGTTAGCAACCGAGTCACTTGGAACTGCTCCATCACCATCGGTCAATAATCCAGCACAAGATACTCATATGAGCACTTCTAATCAAGAATATACAGATGGTGATAGTTCTGTTATGGATGAGCCTCAGGTACATCATCAGTCTTGTACGAAAGAGGTCGAACAACTTCTATTCACTCCTCGCAGTATTGAAGAGATTTTGGCACAATCAAGTTCAAAAGACCATGGTCACAACCTCATTCCAGAGGAAAATGTTAGTATTGAATCACAAAGGAGTCTTACTTCTGCTACAGCAGTTCATGATCAATTCAACTCCAGTTTTGGTATCGATCAACCGACAAGTGAGTTTTTTTTGTGCCTCGTGAACATGAATTTTACCAAGTTAGTCCATAGTTCTAAATGATGAATGAAATCACTCATTATTTCAACTCAATTTGTTACAATAAGTCTCAAACAATTGCAAGGCAACTTGAAAAATCAGCGATATTCTCTTTCACCCCTCCAACTATGTATATACAACTATAGACAGTTTAATTTTGCAGATCTAAAACAAAACATTGTATCTAAGGTCAGAGATGAGATTCACAAGAGTGAGAAACGGGTTAAGGAGAAAATAGATGTGAAAGTAAAAGTTCTGACCATTATGATGCTTAGAGAAAGAAATCAACAAGTTTCAGAGGTTATATCATGGGATGATTTCAAACAAAAACACTCCAAGTTCAATTCTGCTATAGATGATCTAGAACAATTCACTTTGTTCAATAATGACTTAGCTACAAATGTTGATAACATCAAAACTAATCTGGTGAGAGCACCTTCTTCTATTCGAACAATGTTTATATCAATTTTCTTTATTATTCATTCGACGGTACTCTTTCTCTCCAGAAAAAACATATTGAGAGTACAACAGCTCCTACGCTGGATGTCAGAGATAACTTGGATATACTCTTTCAGAATGCAATTACCAAAGATGTACTCACCTCTCATTGTGCTTCTAACTCATTCAACAAAAAACCAACAATCAAAGAAACTAGTTTCTTTAAAGTTGTACGAGGTCAGTACGCTTGTCATTTGGCTTTTCTATTCGTGTGAGATTTTTGCAAAGAACATCATAAAACTGTAAAACTTTATTTCTAGATGCATTGTTTGGCTTGTACAATACTCCATCTACGCCAGATAACAAGAAAATCAATGAAGATATATTGTGCAGATATGTTGGGTTGATAATAAACTCGAAACGCAGTAGTTCAGGGGGCAAGAAAAATCTTCCTGATCCTGATCAAACTCAGTAGCAAGTTTCCAAAAATGGTGGACTGCATTATAGTTAAGGATTCTAACCAAGTTAGATGATCATTTGTGTTAATTCATGCTATTTTTTCATCAATTTAGACAATTCCAATGTTCTATAAGAGCGTCTAGTCTTTTGATACTCTGACGGTGCCTACTAACTTTGGCTAGAATGTAAAGTGAACACTAAAGGTGATATTAGATAGATGCAAGGTTTGCATTTCAAAGTTGTATAAAACTTGTTGCTTGGTATTCAAAATGTAAATTCATTGAATTAAAAAATGTTATTTTACTCATCGTCTATCGTCATTAGTTTTAAAAAGTGTATTGTAGAATACAAAGTAATTTAAAACAAGCTGACTTGACCTCGACAAGATTTTAGTAGCTTCACTCAATTTGAAATGTATGAAATAGTTACAGTGGAAAAAGGTTATTTTGCTGTGTGAGAATTCTATCATAAAGATATTTTGTTGTGGAGCTTCTGAAAAAATTTATCATTAAAACGAAAATTTGAAACTCCCAAAAATGTTTTTTTACCCTCTTGATTGATTGAGATTGTATGTATGTATTAGTTTTGGTGAACATTTCCCGAAACTGCTCTCAAATTCCCGGAATTCTTCATCAAGTTTCGAAATGCATGGTCCAGCGTGCATTTTCGAAAGTCATGCGCGTAAAAAACAAACTCTGAGCATTATTATTTCCATTACACGCACCCAGCTATACAAAATTATTTCTAGTGTCCCTACAATTCCTCCAGAAAGTTCAAGCAAAAAGATCAAACTGGATCCAGTCCCCGTCTCTTTACTTGATCCAACCTTGATCCACGGTTCAAGTTTTTTTATCAAGATTGGATCAAGTCTTGAACTTCATTTCTAATCGGGTGGCGGCTGTATACACTGCCATAGACCAACTCAGCAAAGTATTACCGATGGGACGGGCTACGGCTCTAGGTATACGAGTCAACGATTCAAATGTTATTCTCTATGCTAGCCCACGTGAATGCATCAACGAATGAGTTTCTATACTTAATTGAAAACTCAGGCCTCAATTTTCCTAAATTCCTGTGTAGAAATGCATACGATTGATGTTGAGTCTGTCGTGAACAAGGGAGAATAAGTTAATAAAATTGAGTTTGATTACAAAAATATCCCATGAATTCTTCCGATAATAGTTTAATTCAATTCTTAGGTAATTGAGAAACACCCATAGCTTCTCATTCTTTTGGTAATATAAGGATAACGTAGGGATCGAAAGTTCATCTTCATTATCGATCAACATTTTTATTGTCCGCATCCTGGTGACACATGGAGTCAATCTTTAATCTAAATTGACTTGGGTTTTGTCATTATGAACGTGCAGTCATCATTTCCACATACACATTCATTTACACAACTTATTGGAGCATACAGTCGGTCGATGCCAACGAGAGCCACATTTTAAGTTATTTATCGACCATAGACATCGGTTTTTTTTACACTGAGCAACTCCTACTCCACAATTGCACTTCTTCATACCTTGACCGCTACTAGTGGACTGTTTTGATACAGCTTCTCTCAATCTTAGCAAAGTTCCAACCCTGACATCGTCCAAAGATACAGCGTTCATCCCAGCTTCTAGTAGATCAGATCTAGAGATTCAGCCTTTCATTAGACCGTCCTTCGTCTTTATTTGATAGAAGCCATTCTCAATTTTGACGATGAACCCAATAATTCGTGGGAGATATAGTGGAGCCCGATCGAAGATTGGAACAGCTAGCGTGATACAATCGCCTACTCTCAGATTTGGGGAATTCTGTGATGAGAAAGAAACCATTTTTGCTGCCGCGGCTTTCTGGCGTCGATGACAGTCATCTTTCGATCCAGATAAAAGTTGACCCTGACTACAATGTGAACAAATGATGTAATCTCCTGTTTCTAGGTTCAAACTACCACAGTTGCTATGTACAGTAGAGAGACATTTACTACACTTGGCAGGGTCATCCAAATTTGGATCTCCACCGTAAACCACACAATTACTCGTAGTAATTTCGGAGAAGCTTTGTGAGGTGGGATCAACTTGTTTTTTGTACTGAAACAAATGAGTCACAATTTTTAGGCAATCAAATGAGTGATCTCTTTCTTACATTAATATTGCATACGAATATTCTCAATCAATATTTGTCAGCACTTTCCTCACTCGCTTGGACCACGAAAAAATCATTAGTGAAACTCATTCCTCGCGGGTCAGATCTGGAATGTGTGGTGAGAGAAAGCAATGAAATCATAAGAACATGATGCATCGATCGAAGTGATGATAAAATGGCCACCTTGCATATGTATCTATATGGCTCGTTTGAAAATTACTCTTCAACTCTAGTAGTTCTGACCTGGAGAAGAATATTATTTTATGAAGGAAAAGAGAGTAAGATTGTGATCAATAAAGCCGGTAAAACAATGAATTCACCCATCAGTCATCGTCATAGTATTGTTCAGGTCGAAATCAACATCGGAATAGTTGGTCTGCTGTACTGGTATGATAGCGTTTGCGTTTGAACCATACACGTCATGTGACGGCCCAGCTTGAGAATCGTCAAAATCGTCTACTGATTCTGTCCTCTGCAAGTCCGACCTGAAAGATAATTTTCATCAATTGAGTTATCATGAGATCAGAATCGAAGACTCGCATCTTCTTGTTCGAGAGAGAATACTGCCCATCGATTGTAATTAATGAAAAAATACCTAGGATGCGGATCCGCAACACCATTATTTTGATTCGTCGGAGCTGACTCCAAGCCTTCTTCTGTATCAATTGATTCAATTACGTCTTGTGGCAAATTTGTAGATGACAAACCAAATTCTATTGGTCCTAAGACTGCCTCATACGGTGTTATGTTCATTATTCGGTGCAGAGAAGTATTTTTCTTCCACTGAAACATGAGAATATACATCGAAGAAACGATCAAACTCACGATGGAAATTTAGTTTGTACAAACGGTGATATTTAGTATTTATACGTGGGAATTTGCCTGTATTTCATGACAACCTCGCAGCCAATAAATTGATTGAGTATCGAACGCCCCCTCCCAACATTTTCTTCACGTCGGAATTTTCTCGCTCCACACTACCCTGGGACTGTGGATGTCGAGGTCTTCTATGGATGATCTTGCAGTGCGGCCACCTAGACACCAATCCTTTGTGAATTCTTTTCCGTTGTCGTTCTGCAGGATGTATGGCGCACCGAATGTAAGGAAGATCTTATAAATTTCATCGACCACGTTTATCGCGTGTTTTGATTTTAGAGGTCGCAGGTGTATGAATTCGATAGTACGGTCTTGTACTACCAATAAATATTTGAATCCATCATACTCACATGATTGGAGATCAATCAAAACAATATGCATTCGGCTGTTGAAACCATGGGGCGCAATAGGATTCGTGACAATCCCTTTACACAGGGTACTGTTTTTCAACATCCAGGAATTTTACAACAAAGGAGGTCTTCCAGGTGTTATTGGTGTTATTGATGAGGTTCAGATTGAAATAATTAGCCCTGGCAGATCTATGGGTGAGGTATTCCGCAACCGCAAAAGTTACTTCTCCATCAATGTTCTGGTGTGCATGATTTTCTTGTCAAAAATGAGATATTTCTACGAATAATTCCTGATTGCGTTAACGGAATGAGATAACTCGCAGGTTGTTGTGGATACTCGAGGCAGGATTCTTCATATTGATGTACGCAACCCTGGATTTGTTCATGATTCCACTTATGTGGACAGGAGTGGTTTCAACATAATTTCCATTGAGCATCGAGAGGAGGGTGAGTTTCATATTCAAAAAGCCTTGTCTCTTGTACTATTTGTGTCTCTTGAACTGATTCTGTTTTCAATCATTGCAGGCAATCTTGTGGGTGATAATGGTTTTGCTTGTCTACCTCATCTGGTCACACGTTTTGTTTCCCCTGCTGGTGAAGCTCAGAAGTTGTACAATGATTGTGTGATACTCACTAGGAATATTGTGGAAAGAATCTTTGGTGACTGGAAACAAACATTTCAATGCTTGAAGGAGATGATACTGTATTACATTGATAATACTCTAAGCATCATCTGTGCTACCGCTGTGTTATGGAACATAAACATACAGCTGAAATTGCAAATCGAACGAGATCTGGAGCATACTGTTTTTGAAAATGAAAGAGCAATTAACTTAGGTAACTAATAAGATGAAGAGTTTTATAAAGCAACCGGTACCAATAAACTTGTTATTGAGAAATCGAACTAGGCGTTCATCGTCAAAATTCACATTTGCCATTACAGCGAAGCCTTGAGAAGCAAAACAGATGCTGGTTTCCAGGATTACTTCTTAATTTGCAAAGTAAAATCAGAAAAATAATTCAAATTTACGAGCAGCCTGTACATGACTGATTAAAAAACTGCTGTGTTTCACCATAAGTCAAATTCATAGATCACTCGTACAAGAAAATTGGCTCAGGATGTGAAACGCCCCACAGCTGCTGTCCAGGACGCGGCTCGCCGTAGACTGGAACTGTAGCGAAGTCACGAACCTGCTGCTTCAGCGGCTGGGATGCAAGGATCCAGGATCGAGTGAAAAGGCCACTGCATGCTGTTGCAGACACTCTTCCTTGGCGGCGTCGTGCTAAAGTCCAGGATCACGTTCTAGGTACCAGGTTGTCGAACGCTCTCACTCACGATGTACTTCGTTTAGAGTCAGAGCAAGGATTGCCGCGTAGAGTTGCGCTTACCGGGCCCCTTGTGTGGCACCGGAAATCGAAACCCGTGAAATGCGATCACAGCGACCTGTGGCGGACATCCGTGGAGCCTCATTTTAGTTTTAAGTTTCACCATGACGTTTGTAGTGCCGTGAATCCGCGGAGACTAATCCCGGATTGACGACTATAAATTCCAGCCTACAGATCGGGAGAGCCGGAAAGGAGAGAAAATCAGCGCTTTTCTTCAAGCAAACGTAAATAAATAAGTTTTTTGACACAAACTACTCAAAACTCAGCTTGGCCGATTGCTATGGAGCTTACTTTGATGGAAATGTACATAGAAGCCGGAAGCAATTTTTTCCCTAGTGCTGATTGCAAATATATCCAGAGGTATGTAAGTAGGGAACGGATAGTATATGATTCATATATCTCACTGTTACCGCCACTCCAACAAAATATCGAAAACGTTCATGATGCTGTTGACGCAATTGAGATTCTTACAACGCATGATGATGCATTTGTCAGTGATTTGATGTCAACCATTACTCCAAATCTTTTCGGGTTCTCTGATTACATACTCAAAAACTATATTCGAGACGATGCCCAATTTCCTTCTACAATGTGGGCTTTACAACCCAACATTCGCGATCAAATAACAATTGCGTGTGAGTCATTCCATGCCCACTTCGCCGAATTTTTTAATGGTGCATGCCCATTCTAACATGTTCACATTCATCGACGTTTTGAGAAGTCTTCAGGAAGAAATCATTATCAAAGTAAGGAGCGATGAGCCTTGAGTGCAAGTCTTTTTTTTCATAAATTTTGATTGTTTTTAACGTAATATTAATATATAAGCAGAATCCATTCAACTTAGTACTGGAGATTATTGTAGATAGATCAAGATTATATGTAGATGTACAGTCAAAATCCTCTATTATTTCATTCATTCCGATATTTCCAATGAATTCAAACGCGATATTTGATTTACCAATGAAGCATCATCTCGTCAATATTTTGGTATACTGTCATGCAAGGAACAAGCTGGGCTTAGCCGGAAACTCAGGTAAGAATTTCCAAGAATCGCACTTGCGCAGTTCACAACGAGGTCCTGAATTAAAACTTGCGCAGTTCACCCCCCTACCGGGCTTAAGGATTTGACCAGTTGCGAGTTGGGAGATGCCCGCCGTG
Organism: Eretmocerus hayati; assembly: GCA_029851415.1. NCBI lineage: Eukaryota > Metazoa > Arthropoda > Insecta > Hymenoptera > Aphelinidae > Eretmocerus > Eretmocerus hayati. The sequence continues at coordinate 34,665,479 of CM056743.1, forward strand.
GCATGCTGGTAAATTTGAATGGTCTTGGAATTTTAATGGATGAAAAACAGGAGGAAAATGGTGAAAAAGGGGGCATGCCACGGCGATGAACCGCCAGTAACTGTATTTTTAGCCTTAACCTTGAGAAAGATCTACCAGAAGAGAATGATAAGGCGCACTGTCACAGAGACCAGGATATCCTCAGTACTGACTGAATGGTCTCGAGGACCCCTGCAGAGTGGAGCCATTTCACAGTAGTTCATGCGATAATGCAGCTCAATGAGAAAATTCCAAACTTTCGGTCACTCCATATCGAAATCTACTTGGGAGGTAAGGGAGTAAGGTAAAAGCACCAGTTTCTGGACAGCTATTTGGGGACGTCGCTAATTTATCGTTCTAATGGTACTTTAATAACATTTTTCGTACCAAGCAGTGATTCTAATGTTTAGTGTAGGTCAAATTCTTCCTTTTCCAATTTGTTTCGTTTCAAAAACCCCAAAATTATCGTCGGGAGAGATTAAAAACGAGACGACTTGATTTCCACCTATTCTTGGACAGGGGTTATCGGAAGAAACCTAATTCTGGACACCGGGAACCTATATCTGGACAGTGAATTTCAGGTGCTAAAATGATTTGTTGTGCAAAATTCTTGAGCAGAGAGTCGCAAGTAGATCAGAACTTGCCTCTTGAATGATTCTCAAGAGTCCTGAAAGTAATAATCGACGTCAATATACTCGAAATGGACGGGCATCAAATCTCATGTTTGTGTATATGTTTTGCTATATTTTAATAGAAATCTAAAGTGTGAGATATCAGTAATGCTAGTATCGCGATTCTAGGTGAATATGTGTTCAATTCTGATACAATTTTGCTGAGTATATAAGCCCAATAACACTGCAGTACGAGTCACCCACGGCATACCTATGTAACAGCATGTAGGCCTGCGTACTTTGAGGTTAGAATTCACATGAGAGAGAAAATCCACTAAACACAATAATCACGGTATACCATCCAATAATTGATGAACTTTGAATACTCCGCAACAATAACATCCACTTTCTCGGGCGTTTTTATCGAAAAAATGGTCGATTTGATACAAGAATACAGTGTCCAACTATAGGAAAATCAGCCCAATACGGCACCTAATCCTGGACACTTAAAGGACCCCGCCATAAATGATGGGATTTTGGCTTTCAGCGAATTTGATCGAATCGGCAATCAATTCATAGAGCTCGACGTGCTGAGCAAAAGACTCCATAGCCGCTAAACCCGAAAAATTCTCGTTTTCGAGTGATTTTGTTGCAAAGTCGCCGATTTTACCGAGCCAAAATAGGGTTATGGCATCAATCGAACAATAACATACGTTCGAATTCGTTCGGCTCGCTTGGTATTTGCCAGCTAAATACCTCTGATGAAGCAAGAATCTTTGCATTACACGCGACTTGATAATCCTCTCAAAAGAATCTTTCACTGCCGCCATTCTCGCGGGATATTTTCAAAGTCCGCACAATCGAAACGCTTCGAAAGATTTTGATATTTCAAACGGTCCGCGGGACATAGTATATTATCAAGGCAAAGCGGATGACGAGTTTCATCATCAACGAGATACATACAGTATTTAGAGCTCATACCTCACGCAAGGATGCGTTGAGAAGAGCGTTTTCCCGCTGGATGGTTGAAAAATACGTCTAAGCTCTCAGTACAACTTTGAAACAAAACCATTGGATCTTTTTTTTCCGAACTGTTTATCGTTTCAAGGTAACGAGATTTTCACCTTTCTAGTGTGCGGGGACGGGAGGGGGGGGGGCTACAGACATTTGAAAAGATCTTATGGGATTTCAGAGAGATATTCGTTTGGAATTTTGGGTGGTGATTGAATTCCGCGTCGTATCGCACTCGGCTCGAACATACGAAAATCGAATCAGGCCCAACTCTATATCGGTAAAGGTTGTGAAGATCGTTCTAATTTTTTTTTCGGGATCGCTGATTGAGACTTGTACGGTTATTTGAGTAGACGCCTATTGATTTTCGAAAATATATTCGTTTTAGCGAGATGATATCAGAAATAAGAAGTCAATTAAGTACTCTGTTGAAACCATGTGAAGCATCGAATTCTTTTTTCTCAAAATAGGTGCGATCTGACAGAAAATGTAATCGTCGTTTGATAACCAAGAGATATTGCATTCTGATTTTCGATAGATATATTCTCGAATGTACACTACTGGTCAAGAGTGTAAATACACTTCTGATGATTTCTAGAGTTAGATATTTTGTGCGGACTTTGAAAATATCCCGCGAGAATGGCGGCAGTGGAAGATTCTTTTGAGAGGATTATCAAGTCGCGTGTAATGCAAAGATTCTTGCTTCATCAGACGTATTCAGCTGGCAAATACCAAGCGAGCCGAACGAATTCGAACGTATGTTATTGTTCGATTGATGCCATAACCCTATTTTGGCTCGGTAAAATCGGCGACTTTGCAACAAAATCACTCGAAAACGAGAATTTTTCGGGTTTAGCGGCTATGGAGTCTTTTGCTCAGCACGTCGAGCTCTATCGATTGATTGCCGATTCGGTCAAATTCGCTGAAAGCCAAAATCCTATCATTTATGGCGGGGTCCTTCTCGAAAATAAATAGATATATTCCACCAAAACTATTAAGAAACTGAAATTCACGGTGTTTACAAACGAATGCTAAAAAAACCGGACGGAGTTATAGTATTCACATCATTTTAGAGCATGCCCCAAGTTTTGGAGTGAGCCGCATCGAAGGCTCGCGAGCGTACGATTTCATGCTGCGGGAGACATCCGTTTTGGACCATCACGAAAATATTCTTCTATCACGTTTATCGACTATCCGACTCACCAAGGTACTTATCTGACCATAGATAAAGCACTTGGGCTAAGAATCACATATCATTAACGAGGATTAGTCGTTGGTTGTGATTATAATCGCGTGACAAACTCACTGTCCAGGAATAGGCGCTTTTTCGCGCGGTGTCCGGAAACTGGTGCTTTTACCTTATGTATGATGATCGCATGGTTCGACAGTTACAAAGAGGCTAGGCATCCCATGATGCTGCCTTCCTGTCCTTCAGACGGAGAGGTCGATCTCGACGCATTTGAGGGCATGATCTCTACCAAATAAGTTATCCAGCTCATGAGCCCGACATCGAAGAGGAAAATATGTACTCGTGGAGGAGTCAACACAGCTCGCTGGTTCTTGTGCAGTCGTTCGACAACGATAGCTTCCAATGTGAAGTGGTGAACGCTGCTGGAACCGGACAGTATCACTACCCCGCAGCCCTGCCTGCTGCTCGCTGTCACTGCTGGTACTCGATCGTTTTATAATATAGCGCAGATATCATATCTTGTTGGTTGACTGGGTAGCCACCTAGTGGCCGAATATGACACTCAACCAATTACACTACCGAGACAGTTGCAATTCGAGGTGGGAATCGTACCATCAGCGCCCTTGCCGGATGTTAATTGAACTGCGCCGGAGCCGACCACGTGATCCCTCAAATCAAACCGCGTCTGCTATCTGAAACTCTGTTCTCACAAATTTATTTGTCTTATCGAGTAAGAAACGTTTTGCAGAGTTTAGTCGGTTTCAATCACACGAGCGTACTCTTACAACATGTTTATTCCGACGGTTGAGGCATATTTCGCATTTTTTAAGCAAGAAGTCCTCTCGTGTTTATGTTCAAAAAATGATGCAAAATATACCTCGCCTGAGGGGAGATCCGTGTTGTACAAGAGCATTCCCATGCAATTGACACCAATTGATTTCTGCACAAATCGTTTTCTACGTGATGAAACATGTAGATTCTTGAGAACCAAATTTCAGCTAGCAGATGCGGTTTGATTTGAGGGGTCACGTGGTCGGCTCCGGCGCTGTTCAATAAACATCCGACGAGGTCGCTGGTGGTACGATGCCCACCTCGAATATCTCGTGCTCGGGGAACCTCCTTCTCGGTTTTGTATCACTCTTTCGGATGCAGTTGATCAATAATACATAGCCATTTCAATTCCAATGTAGTGCACCGATTAGGTGGATCTCATCGATATAGTAACTCTACCACTCAATTCATGATCCAATTTCGAAACTCTTGTAGTGAGGTGTTATAATATGTGGATATCATTTGTCTTGTAATACTTTAGCTACCGTGAGTTACTCAAGGGTAGATATGTTGAGTAGCTAGTATTGCAACTTTCATCCATCTTGTCAGAGTACTCTCTGGACCAATAGGGGTCTTCACATTGCGTTGTCAGTCTGTATTCTCAGATTTGCCAAAAAAAAAGAATAATTTTGTTAATTGTGAAAATCCTCGTGGTGAAAAGTAAACCTCCTTTGATTGGGCAACCCCGATATATCGAGTATTCCTTACGAAGTGCTTCGGAATGCCACCATGATCGATTTTTCCATATCTAATCCAACAAGCCACAACAGGCTGATAAGGAGAGCATCAGGTCTGTGGAATACGGATCTTGATGAAACTCTGGGAATCATCTTGTTTTGGTGAGAAATGAAGGTATCTCCAAGGGTTAAGTCCAATAGGCATCCTGTCCCGAAATACAACCCTCAAGGGGGTTAGGGCACCTTGGTGCCTCATCCCTGGAGTCTAAAGAGCTCCCGACCCCAGTCAGTGCCCGCCGGAGCGTGGAGACTGCACATCTCCATCCGGCACCACGGGAATGGTTGAGTCTAGGGACTCGCATTGGAGTCGTTCCCAGGATATAACAATGCGAGCCAGGACGACTTATCCATCAACTTGGGGGCTCCAAGGAAGCCTGGAAGAGTCCCAAACCTCCCACCGAGGGGTGGGTTTCGGTCTTAGGCTGGGGGCCGAGCACGAAATTCGGTAGCCGGGGAAAAGGAGTGGGCCACTGCTGTATCACTTGTGTTTTGGTGGTGACCGTCTACCAAACTCGTGAGCTGACGGGGTGTATCCCTGCCCCATGCCAATGCGGGCAAGCCGGGGTGGAGGCGGAAGGCGGGCACCCCGGGTATAAAAGATAAATGCCTGTCCCGAGATACAGCTATGGAGGTTAGCATTGTAAGTATATCTATTTATGTGTCTTTTTAACATGAGCCTATATGGAGAATGTTAATCTCCATAGCTGTACCTTGGGAGAAGAGGCCCATTGAACTTAATCCTTGGAGATACCTTCATTTCTCACCAAAACAAGACGATTCCCAGAGTATCAAGATCCGTGTTCCGCAGACCTGATGCTCTCCTCGTAGATTCAGCGTGTGGTCGGATAATGGGCGAGGAAGTGACGATCCTCTGGTCATAAAAAGGGCCTTCACCGAGTCGAGGGAGCGACGTCTCTCCGAAAACTCAGTCTCAGTTCGACTTTTACCAATTGGGTCAAGCTTCAATAAGCAATTGGTAGAGGATTTTCGACAGAAACCTCGTCAGCGATCAGTCAAACGTTCACGGTGGAGATCGTGTCATACTGCAAGAAGCTCGAGAAACGTGTTATTAGCGAAAGGATTAGTAGCGTAGATCCCGCACGAAAACTTGACTAGCGAACACACCTAGTACCCGATGCCTCGGTTGTTACTGATCAAAAGTTAAGAGGGCTCCCCAGCCTTTCAAAAATATCAGTGGCGCGATCTTGCGATCAGACTACTTTATCGTGAATAAAATCAATTAACCAAACCTTTATGGGTGGATAGCGATGGAGACCCACGTGCGGGGGATTTTTTTGCAAATTGTAAAAAAAAGTCCATTGAGATCGGTGGAAAACTGAGCGAGAATAGTTGCAGCAAAAATTTTGGACTGTCAGACATTTTTGCAGCAATAGTTTTTGCCAGTCAGAAATTTTTGCTGCAACTATTCTCGCTCAATTTTAGAGCTATCTCATTAGAACTTTTTTTGGAATTTGCAGGATCATTCTCCGCACGTGGGTCTGCTTTGCTATCCGCACTCAAAGTTGTTTATCCAATGAATTATATTGATAATAGACCGTTTGAACGCGATGGCGCTGAAAAACAGCTGGGGAGCACTCTTAAATGGGTAGAGCACCGCAAGGTCCCTCGATGCGGCGTTGACCGAGACAGGCGAGTATGTGACGACTACCCCGGCTTCCCGAGTTATTCTACGGGTTAGACCACGAGACCGTGGTCTTATACAGAATGTGGGAGAGCTTATGCTCCCTAGGACTGCTCGAGCGGTGACCAGTCTCGCGCGTGAGCAAAACCGGGAGAGTGTCCTCGTAAGAGGATTCGGCTGTGACCTCTCAAGGCTGGAATCGGAGGACTTATAAAAAAGGTACTCAGGGTCGAGGCTGAGCCTTCAGTTGTGTGCGACTGTGCGTGCCAACTAAAGTCAAGCAATAAAGTTGGATTCTGGGGGGGGGGGGCACACGGTTCGAGTACTATAGATGGGAAAGCTGCCACCAAACCGAGATGAGAAAACAGTCGGTAGTATAAGTGGATGCAATGACAGGGTGTATCCCTGTCCACAGGCTGGGATTCAGTGGAGGGTTGAGACGAGAGTCAGGGACCTCCACTCAAATATGAGCAATTTGATCAATATCTAATTCAACACAGAGGTTTACATCTAACTGTATGCCTTCAAATTGTTGCATCAATACACATCAATCAAATGTACCTGGTTACAAGGACACTTATGGTGCACAAAGCAGTATTATTTCTTCAATATTTCTGAGGATGCATTTCATGCTTTCAAGTGGGGTGTTTGAAGGTTGCACTGAATAAGACCGAGAAAGTGAATCATTTCTAAGTTCCCAGTGTTCCTCGGTTGCATGGCATCATAAAATGCTCTCCTGCATATTATCTTTCATATGTTTTTCGCGAAATCAAAAACATACTCTGGGTCGAAAAACGGCTTTTATAATTCCAGGGTTAGTTCTGTAGCGAGCAAGTTAGTATTGAAATGACTCGTTGAAGTAATTTTTGAATTCAAGCTTTGAAATCTACGAGGCGTTTTTGAAGATGAAGCATCTTCGAAAAGAACGTGAAGTTCAAATAGAATTTAATAGTCCTCATTTTGGTTTTTGGCAATAGAGCACATCAAACAGCAAAAATGAGCTGAATAACACATGTCCCTTTACCATAGACCACCGCGACCGTCAACGATAATTTTGATTTGCTTCGGTCCAATAATTTGTTTGGTTGAATGCGTGTCGTTTGTTAGGAGCTGCGGTGTTGTGTTACCTCTGGGTGGAAGAGTAACGCTCGCGTACTTACGACTCATCCCCACGTGGGAGGGCTCCACTGTAAAAGCTTGCGCTCCGTCAACGCCAGCCGCTTATCTCATCTAATTAATTTAGCGATGCGGGCAGGCACGCGCGCGATCGGTGGCGCCATAATACTCTGACTCCTGATGTCGAACTAGATAAAATCCCTATTTCCATCTGCAGTGGGTAATGCATTATAAGGCGATTTTGTACTAGAAGTTGAAATTCTTTCATTCTGGGTCCATTTTCCTCGTGTAAAGATTAGCACGATGATTTTCGCCATTGAATGTGTATTATTTGGAACATTAATGCTGATGAGAGTGAATTAGGTCTTCCGGAAGGAATCGTTTCGAACCAAAAAATATCAGAGCAAGTGTCACGCTTTTTCTGCTGCCCTGACACGTTAATGGTCGAACCACACAGTAGCTGTGTTACTAACGAGGAGATCATCAGGTCTGCGGAACACGGATCTTGACGAGACTCTGGGAATCATCTTGTTTTGATGAGAAATGAAGGTATATCCAAGGATTTAGTCTCATGGACCTCTTATTCCAAGATCAAGCTGTGCTGATTAGCATTGTCAGTATATCTATATGTGGGTCATTTCAACATGAGCCTACATGGGCAATAGGGTGGGCCGAAAAAGGGCTTTTTTCGAAAATCGATACGACCTAACGTGGAAATGTTGTGTTTGTACAAATAGACGTGAAAAAAATTCTGCTGGACGCTGAGATTTGAGATTTTAGGTCCCAGCAAGAGCCATCAAGCTTTTATCAAAATTAACGCAGGTTTAAATGGGAATGTGCCTAATCCGGCACTTTTTTCTTCCTAACTTTGCTCGCATTTCTGGCACATCCAAGCATTTTTCAACGTACTTTAGCTTATTTTAAAGCTTGTTTCAAAACCTACAAAATGAGCTGAAGTACGTCCAATTTCGACTAACCCGAACCAATCTATCTCAACTTTTCCATTTCGAGTCTTGAAAGGAGTGAGGTGGGAGGGGGAACTCGCTTATTTTCGGATTTTTCAAAACGAATCACTTTTCAGTAAAATTGAGATAGATTGGCTCGAGTTGATCAAAAATAGACGTACTTTAGTTCATTTTGTAGGTTTTGAAACAAGCTTTGAAATGAGCTAAAGTACGTTGAAAAATGAACAAATGCACCAGAAATACAAGCGAAGTTTGAAGGGAGAATCGCCCTATATTTGGGATTTTTGATAATGATCACTTTTTGGAAAAATGGAGATAGATTGGCTTTGGTTAGTCGGAATTGGACGTAATTCAGCTCATACTGTATGTTTTGGAACAAGCTTTGAAATGAGCTGAAGTACGTTGAAAAATGCTTGGATGCGCCAGAAATGCGAGCAAAGTTAGGAAGAAAAAAGTTCCGAATTAGGCACATTCCCATTTAAACCTGCGTTAATTTTGATAAAAGCTTGATGGCTCTTGCTGGGACCTAAAATCTCAAATCTCAGCGTCCAGTAAAATTTTTTTCGCAATTTTCCGATGTTTGAGTGCCTACAAAATTGCGAAAAATAACTTTCGCGCCTCGCACACGAGGTTCCCCGCTTCCGAGCGATCATTTCAACCCTCGCCTCCGGCTCGGGTCGAAAACCGATCGCTCAAAAGCGAGCTACAACCTCACGAACTCGGTGCGAAATATACTATTTCGAAATCATGTGCGTAAAGTTAGTGCGTAAGGAACATTTTTCCGTGCGTGAAGGAATTTTTGCGCACGGAATGCGTGAAGACCTGTGCGTAAAGTCACCAACAGTGCGTAAGGTAGGTCTTTACGCACTGGAACGTATCTTTACGCACTGCCGTATTTTCTTTATAGCCTGATATTCTACAACATCTCTTGGAGTTTCCGCGTTGTTTAGCAAAATGATCTCTGTCTTAATTCTGTAGAATCGGAGTGCTCCAATCGTTGATTCGAAGCTGCCCAAAGCAGGTGTAATGACTCCTTTCACTCGATGGAATTAATACTTATGAGCTCTCTGAATTGTTATACTCAGTCTTGCTCTCTCGATAAGTCCATACGATTGAAATATCCTGGTCGGCCCATTGAATTGAACATGGAAATAGTTCACTTCGGTGGATCATGGATTTAATTGAGTTCAATACAATATATAGACCTTTTTGGAGTGCTTCCACCGTGGTTTCGGTGGTTTGAAATCTACCTTGGACCGTACGTCCAAAGGAAATGTAAATTCACTTTTCGGATACTTCGCCTCAAAAAGGAGTGTCAGCGATGTATTCATATTCTTTTATAAGAAAGAATCCGTAGGTTTCGAAATCGCTTTCTATCCCGTGTATTCAGAGGATTATTATTATCGTTAGAATTGTTCAAGTTCTTCCTATTGAACCATAGAAATGGCATATTATTTCATCAATCCGTTAATTTATTCTTGCCGGTCCTTGACGATATTCATAAAACTCTATAATAATTTTCTTCGAAATTCAGAATTGATATTATTTTATGAACTTACATATTTCGGATCTTGTCCACTGTTTGTACTTTTGAGGATTGAGATCGATATTTTCAAACTATGCGGTAACATATGATATATAACAAAAGATCTTTCTCTGATACATTTTCAGAATTTTTTTTCAGTCGGGGGGCTCCGCCCCCCGAACCCCCCGGCGGGGGCTTCGCCCCTTGCATCCCCACCAGGGGCTACCGCCCCTGGACCCCGCTCTGCGCTCTTTTCCTCCACCTGCCCCGATCACGATTTGATTAGTGGCGTATGAGGTGACCGACAGAATACTAACTTTCCGCACAAAATTTCGAAAAATATCGTACGCAACTCTGTCGAAAGGTTTCCGCACTCGGAAAAACTTTACACACGAGATGTGAATCTTTACGCACTGTTGAGATACTTTACGCACTCGTGTGTAAAGATTTTCACTCGTGCGTAAATCCAACTTTTCGACATCGTTGCGTAATATACTATTAACATCTATATGTTCAAACACAACATTTCCACGCTAGGGCGTATCAATTTCCGAAAAAAGCCCTTTTCGGCCCACCCTAATGGGCAATGCTAATCTCCATAGCTGTATCTTTGGATAGGAGGCTCATTGGACTTAACCATTGGAGATACCTTCATTTTTCACCAAAATTGGGTGATTCCCAGAGTTTGACCAACATTCGCCTGAGGCTTTCCTTGTAAGTTTACTAGAGTGGTAAGTCACTGAGAATCATAACTTCACGTGCCCATAACTTTTGATGTCCACCAAAATGTATCATTCTCATACCCTGTTAATCTTAAAGCTTAATGTATAGTTTTTGCAAAAGCTCAGCTGGAAATCTAAATCCGCGAGCTGACAACTCGAACGTGTTCTTCAAGAAGCGCACAGTATTTTTTTTTATACAACTCGACAAGGAAATGAGTGTTTCCGCGTCTCGTCGTATAAAACAGCATATGCTATTTCAATCGACTGTGCGTAATGCACTGCTTCACGCACGGTACTTTTTGTTCACTTTACGCCTAGTTAATCGAAATAGTACATCTCGATACAAGGGCGTAAAACGTTTTATTCGCGTCCGAGTGATGGGTTTCCGGCCCGAGCCGCAGGCGAGGGTCGGAATCATCACGAGGATGCGAATAATAGGTTTTACGCCCGTGTATCTAACTATACTTTTCGATAAACTGTGAGTAAAAGTCGACAAACTGTGCGCAAAGTGCACTTTTACGCACAGTGTATCGAAAAACGTATTTCGATACTCGGGCGTGAAGTTTTATTGCTTTACTCGTGCTAATTTCGACCCTCACCAGGGCTCGGGCCGATAACAATCACTCGAAAAGCAAAACCAAACTTACCACCCTCGAATCGAAAAATACTATTTCCGAATCCACACAATTTTGTCACTTTTTTCTGGAATTCTGGATCGTACTGTGGTGGGATGAGATTAAATTTGTAATGACCGTGATTGCGATGATGAGGAGTATTGAAAATTCCAGATTCACAATATAATCAGGAAAATCGTTTTGAGATTTCTGCGGAATTCAAGTTTTAATCTTCGGATTCACGCCAAACATAACTTTTTGTCATTCATAATTTCGCCTTTCCAAAAGTTTCAAAATCTCAAACCTCCGGATTGTGGAACCTCAAATTCCTATTTCTCCGCACACATAGTTTTCAAACATTACCTGATGTCCTTCCGTAATCTTGCACCCCAAATCATGGTCTCTCTAAAATTTTGGCTCTCCGGAGTTTAGCTTTCCAAAAAAACTGACAAGATTCTAACTTGCCGGAATTTCTGTCCCTTTATGTATGATTAATGTGAGAAGACGCCGTACATATATTTCAACAAAACTTGTCTAGAGCCCGGGACCTCCAAAGTCAAACAATGTAGAATGAAATTGATGAGAGTTGACATGTCAGCGATACAGCTGTCATCTCATTTTTTACACAACCCCGACTTCTCGCAAGCTCAACACTCAACAATAGCAAAGTGACAAGAGCTTGCAAGCTCTCAAAATAAAAGCCTGATCCCGTGGCTAGCATCCCATTCTATCATCGTTCACTCGGCGACAATTGCAAAAGGCACTTGAAACACCCCCATCACAGCTTCAAGTCTCTCGGGCTTATGATGCTGCAAACTGGGTGTGATATTATGATGGTAGCAGTGGCGAATTTGCGCGACGGGACTGTGTAAGGGGTTATAATACCATCCCATGGGAGAACTCGGGCTCATATATAGCAGAGCATCAACTGTTGAATGTCAGGGCTCGTTTGGATCTGCGACGCGGCACTTGTGGTTTTCGCTGTGTACACATTCTTGAATGTGGTGATTGCAAAAATATATGTATAAAATGTATGTACGATTGTATGTACGTATGGATGCGGTGGTGGATCGCGGTCTGGTCTTCCGCCACTGGGTCTAACGGGGGAAGCTTATCGTGAGACTTGGCCATCGTTGGTATAGGTATGGCACTCACTGATGTTGTCCCGTCGTCGCCTCGTGTTCCCGTTTGTTTTATTGCCGGTGATGTGCCGTAGATCCCACGAGGCTTCTCGTGATGCCTACGCTTTAAAACATTGTATAATGTGCACTTTGTACCGAGATTGCTAAAATGGCTTGTTTCGGTAAATATTATGGCTTATGCTCATTTGGGCCCGAAAGCATTTATAGTGCCAAGCTCAACCCGCTCACCAAAAGTGCTGACATATGTGGACATGACCGGAAATCGATATTTGCTATAACTTTTGATTGACGCAGGGTGAATGTTCTCAAAAATGTCTAAAAATATTCTCAAAAATCTGTGGCAACGCCGGAAATATCAAAACAATAGAGTCTCTATATGCTTCTATTTTGAAACAAAATGGAAAAACTGGAACATTTTTTGTCATGTCATTTCGCCATTTTTCGGCATATTACAGCGAGTTTTTTAATTATTTCGTATCAAAAAGTTTTCACGAGACTGGGATGTGGAATCCAAAGTGAGTTGGTTAGAATTATAGTTTTCGATGGAGATACCGTTTCGTCGGATCAATTATAGCGATGGGTTGAAGAATAGCCATAATAATAAAATTATGAGATTGATGATGTTTGAGACATCCGGTTCAATAGTTTGTCAAGCGATTTATAAATCCTGGATCAGTTTCCATCTCGAAAATTTCTCAAATTACGAGATAACGGTCTCATCATATCACGGTATCATTGATCATATAAAAATTTAAAACAAAGTTTATGCAATTTGAAGAACCTGATACCTCTCTTTGTACATTTCGTTATTCCTATTTGAAATCCTGAGCATGCGATTTTGATTCATTTCGATATTTTGAACTCACCGACACCGACATTGTCACCCCAATCCTCAGGATCCAGATATCCGAGAAGAGTTTTTATGCAATTTTCCGATGTTCGGGTGCCTACAAAATTGCATAAAAAAGTATTAGCGCCTCGTGCAGGAGGTTCTCCGCTTCCGGACGATTATTTCGACCTTCACTCGTGGCTCAAGTCGAAAACCAATCGCTCAGAAGCGAATCACAATCCCATAAATTTGGTGCAAAATGTACCATATTATTGTACGAGCAAGGTTGTAATATCTATAACTCTTCAGAGAAAAGATGTAAATGATGGGAATTGGCCTTTGTGAGCTAATTAATTAGCAGATTTGCTGATTCTGATATAGATCGGTATTGGATTAATCCAATTTGACTTATGTTCCTCTAAAGCACCTCTAGTTCAAAAGTTGCAACTCGAATGATTTTGATGAAATCATTCTTAGGAAATCCATGTTGAAGCACTCGCTTGAATTGACAATTACAATGATACTGCAGCTGATTTGCGAGTCAATTGGTGTTTATTCATGACAACGTTTCGACAGTTACTTTGCTGTCCTCATCAGGTCTTAATCTCTCAACCTCATTCTCATAAAAAGTCCCTTTTTACTCATCTTCATAGATGAGAGTCAATAATTTCTATCAATACCACTCTAATTGTGACGATGGTAATCACTATTGCTCTAATTGCACTATCACAAAAACTTTTTGATTGATCCATATTGCGAGAGGAAGTTTATGTTATTTTTAAAAAAGACTATTTTGACTAGTAAAATTGACTGTGATGTGATGTAAACGACATGATGTCTGAGACTCAGACATCATGTCGTTTACATCACATCACAGTCAATTTTACTAGTCAAAATAGTCTTTTTTAAAAATAACATAAACTTCCTCTCGCAATATGGATCAATCAAAAAGTTTTTGTGATAGTGCAATTAGAGCAATAGTGATTACCATCGTCACAATTAGAGTGGTATTGATAGAAATTATTGACTCTCATCTATGAAGATGAGTAAAAAGGGACTTTTTATGAGAATGAGGTTGAGAGATTAAGACCTGATGAGGACAGCAAAGTAACTGTCGAAACGTTGTCATGAATAAACACCAATTGACTCGCAAATCAGCTGCAGTATCATTGTAATTGTCATTCTTAGGAAAATTTTCCTTGCACGTGATTATGAGAAGTGGTACCAAGCAGTTCAATTTACAGATTTGCTTGATTTCGTATCTATGGTGATCAGACTGACTCCAACTGACGATTTACATTTCTTTTCTCCTTCAAAAGATGATTCTCAGTGGACATGCTACAAGTTAGAGTAAGGTCATTCAAACCTTATCGATAGCAGCATTCATGATGCGTTGGCGAAATTCTTCAATTTCCAAGAAAGAATTTCACGATTTCTCCTCATTTTATTAACTGTTTCGAGCTTCATTCATATTTGGACAAATCTTACAACGTCATAGCAAGGCTACCGAAGTGAAACCACCGCAACTACAAAATTTTTCCCAACACAAATTTCATGTTCCAAGAGATGAGTTCGAGATGTATTTGGTAGATGTCTCCTAATTAAAAACACTCAGATCCTAAATTCAAGCTGATCATTTACACAAATCACTCCCGAAACTCTTCGACGATAGCTTTCTTGAAGAGCTTGCAGATTGACGTAAATGAGAGATCCTCAACCTGCCCAACCAGCTTTCTCCAATAAAAAGTTATCAAACGAAAGAAGATTCAGAAAAATTTCGGCAATCCTGCTGTCCAAATTGCAAATATGTACAGGCATCTTTCGGCATTGCTCGAAAACAAGATGCCGTGAAGATAAGCGTACAGTCTGTCTGCTTAGGACTTTGGTTGGCTTATGGGGTACTGTATGCAATGGCTGTTAAAATTTGTGCATGAAAAATGTATTCCGAGTGTCGTTACTTATTCTCGTCGAAATCTTGCAGATTGGACTCGGATTCTGATGCTTGCTTGGGCCCTCTCTCGGTATATATACATATAACTCGTGCTTATTATTAAGCGAAAAAAAGTTTACAAGCTACCGTAAAATACTGATAATGTCGCGTGTAACTCCTGCGCTTACACGGAGTTTATAAGTCATTAATGCACGGCAAATCAGATATGGTGGCCCTATCTCGCGGCTTTTGGCGCGCGCATAAACAAGATTCGTTGACTCGAGTGGCGCGTACAGCCGAAAAAGTCCTAACGAAGCAAAAAAGGTGTCGACCCGTGTTGAGCGCATCGTCTGCATTCCTGAAATTTGCCCGTGTTCTATCTTCTTTTTCCAAGATTTTTTTTTGTTCCTCGTGAGCTGATATTTCGACTCGTCAAATTGAACAGAGTCCTCTGATCAAATACATCGATGCTTGGGGTGGAAAGAAAAATCGCCACGCGGTCTGGCAAGAACGTGTCGATTGAGCTTATCTGGCGAGGGACATCTCGGAATTCGGAGTGGATATACGAAATAGCTATCGACAAATTCCATCGTAATTGCTTATCTATACAAGCAACCCTGTGCAAATCTGACATTGGGTTATTTGTTCCGTGAGTCGACGTGGTAATCGATTGGCAGTCGAGACAAACTGATCGAAGATTTCACTATTTTTTGGGGTATTTTGTACGGATCGAGTGAAATGCATTTATTCGAGTTTCTAAGGGTATTTTTGGTGAATTGAGTTAGGCGGTACATGATAATTAATCCATTTGCGATTCTACTGGAATTCCATGGTCAATCTGGATCATTGCCCGGTGTACATATTTGCATAAGAGAATTTACTGTCTTTTACAAAACCAGTTTTGGAAATGAGAATTCTCACTCATAGGCTTTGGGGATTTTTTGACTCATATCTGAAGTTGTATTTTGATAGAATCATGTTTAGAGCCTTCTTGGTGTGACTGTGAGTATGGCTATCCCAAGAGTTCCACGTGATTACATAATTCTTCAACCACGATTTTTCTCCAAAATACTAAACACTCTACCCAATTTTTCTACCACCAAAAGCGTTGCAATGCTCCGAGTAAGTTTTTGAGCATTAGAATATTCCATGGCTGAACGAGATTGGGACCTATGACGAAAAAGCATCTACAGATATTTCATTCAAAGGATCAAACTCATTCCTATTTCATAGTTTAGACCGAGCTTTGAAACAAAATGTAGCGGAGCTCATGCCCATAACCTCAATTTCTACCATTTTGAAGCTTTTTTGTGTGCAGCCCTGTCCTGTGAGAAATTTTCTCTGAGGAGTGCAAATGTCCCACAAACTTCAACGACATTCAAATTACAAAACAGATAATACCTATTTCATATTCGCTAACATCATTGGATCCTGTAATTATTTGAAACTACCATCAAAACAATAGCTCTAGCATATATGCATGTAAAACAATGTCATTTATCTTGCTTCTGATCTAGAACTCTTTGATTAAAAAATGAAGATACATAAAGCTATTAAATCTCAAGGACGCAAAAAATTTGCCACTCAATCTTCAGGCTACCTACTTCCAAATCTGCCCGCACGCATCTGAGTGCTCATCGACGTAGTAACAATCCGGTAAGGATCAACGATTCGTATTCGTGAAGCAAAGAGGGCGGAAGTGCGGGGCCTCAGGCCCTCTCTTCTCGCGCGCGCGACTTCGTCGAATTTGCAAGCTTGCGCGCGAGCGAGTGCGGCGTGAAAAACGAGCTGGGCTCTGGGCGCACGACATCGCGGTCCAAGACATGCATGGGGCGGGTGGCGGGCGTTATAACATATATATATATATATATATATATATATATATAGATGTGTATAGGTTCTGAGGGTCCGTGTGTGGTCTGCACCCCCGCGAGAGACGTGGGCACTTGTGGCGAAACCTGATACATACAGAACGCTTCAGTGCACACGGTTTGCATCAGCAAGATCTGCGCTATGGAGCAGCTGTTCGTTGTCTTATAGTTGGGCCCATACAGACTTATACTACCACCCTGTTGCCTGCTGACCAAACAATTGCTATGCTAGTAGCTGAATACTGTAACACATTGCCACCCCTTGGTAAGGATTTAGTGTCCCGGATGACCGAAGAAGATGGATTATGAGCTTTGACTTATTTTTGGCCATGGCATTGTCATGTGTCTTCACTGCCGATGTTTCTATCTTGAAAATGTTCGTTTAGATTAGGGTGGTAAGGTGGCCATTATTAGCTTTGTATCACTTGAAGAAGTTATTAGGGGCGGGTTGAAAGTCGGATCAATGAATTATCGTTCGGTAAAAAGTACCCAAAGTGCCCTCTCCATTCCCTCGAGCCGTTTTTCCGATGTCTTCATTTACACCAATATTTTCCAACGGGCTTAGGTCATTCAGAAGCTTGTTCCAAGAACTTCAAAATGAACCAAAACAAGATCATTTTTGACCAATCAGAGCCGAGCTATTGCAATTTTCCAGAGAGTGATTTTTCGCGAGTTCACCAGACGGTGCACCCAACATGCCCAAATCATTGAGGATAGTGCAAGTCGGCGATAAGTGCGTAGACTCATTTTTATCTCCGTATAACCACATGCAAACTTTTTTTCTAGGTCCAAACCGCTATCCTAGTTATATCTACGCGATAAACTTGTTCTGAGTGGTAAAAAAAAATCATACTACACATCATAGAGGGATGTTGGGTATATTTCAATTTTGGCCTCCATCTTTTATGATCTGCCCCTGTTTGGAATTAAAATTCGACAGTTGGATAACTTGACAAGTGATTACATTTTTCTCTAAACAGTATTTCTCATCTCACAGCGAATCTTTCGTAGTGCTCGAGTACTTTTCAAACTATCAGGGAGCAAGGTATCATGGAATGGCTTCACAAATTAAAAGAAACGGTCGATGCCCCTGCAGGCACCATCGACCCGAATGTAATGATGTGGCGTCAGGTTGACGATGGCCCAGCAAAAGTAGCTTGACCGTAGTCATTCAAGAGGAAAGTTCGATGAATTTCGTATAAAGTTCCAATATAACCTCACGCAAAGCGTCTTTTGAGTGTTTTCCCAAATGGCTCTTGTGAGGCCTCCACTGATGCTACCGCACTATCTTAGAGTTGCGTGTATTAATTAATGGTGAGTCGAAGCGTGTATAGTTTCCAAGAAATCGAATCGTCCGTACGTGGTTCGTTGCGTCGATATGGGAAACCCAAATTTGAGCGCTACAGGTACGTATAAAGAGCTTATCATTTGATTCGATCTATTTTGGCTGCCGGACAAATCGCCTCGAGCATCATGCGAGTTTTGAGAGCTGCTTCCTCGTTTGTGTGTTCAGAAATGTTCCAGTTCAGTGATTTTATCCATAGTCTGTCACAAATAGATTCTCAAACCTCAATCTCTCACCTGCTACTTCGTCTGATTGAATTGAACGGATGAAATTTTTGATCCGTGTCAATTACTAATTGACAAACAGGATTATTCGAAGATTATAGCTTTTCCTTCTGATATAATTAATTTCAAACCTATTTGAATGAAATCTTACAAGTTCATACTTTCTTCGATCAACAATGAATTCCACATATCTTATTGGTCAGTTTTAGTAAGAACTCGATAATTTTTCTGTCAATTTATCTCAATACTTGGTATGCTCATTCAAGGAGAACCCTATTAATTTGAAATATTAACACGTTCACTGCGAAGGCGAAATAGCGATTTCGGTTCAGATTGCGAGAGAGTACAAATGTGCGTTTCAGCACTTTCGAAGCTACACCTTTGGGAGAATCATGAGTTTGGCATCTATTTACAGTATTTTCATGAATTTTAGTGGGCCCCACCGATGGGGACCAAAAGTTTTCCTCTGATATGAAGAATGTTTATGAGAATGATCAGTAGAATCAATAAGATCATTAAATTCAATGTTATGAGCCTCCAAGAGAACTTGTACTCAAATATCTGTTCCACCCAGAGAATAATGTTTGATCGTGGGTTTAGAGTGCTTCAGCATTGCTAAGCCTGATCTTAGCCTGCGGTTCATTGACGTTCTTCAAATCGTTTCAAGCATGAGAAGTGATAGATTCAACCCGATCATCTTTTTCTATATCTCCAATGCCAAGAGTTTCACATTACATGACAATACACATATGTCAGAGCAAAGGCTGTGCTTGAAAGAACCCACGTTTTTTGATTTAGCAGAAACTTCTCTTCCGCGCGTAAATGGAAGATTACTCAGGTGGGGCTCGATAATTTCCAACGTGTTTTGGCTCTGTTTGTAGATCTTGAAATGAGCTTCCAAATGAGCTAAGATACGTTGGAAATTGTCGAACCCAAAGAAAGTGATCTGCTCATAATCGCTTAATTTCATGTAATCGATGAATAAATTGCGTAAAAAACGAAAATCCGGGAAAACTCAGCGAAATTGAGTCCAATACCGAAACTGCTGTGCACACATGTTTATGACAACATAAACAACGAGAAACTACTACGGCATAAGCTATTGGATATGTCTCCGCTGCAGGACGTGAGCTGAATGAAACTCAATGAAAAGTGGGCCCCGCATGGGTGGGGCCCATCGCAGTTAAGGTGTTACTATTGATATATGTATTTGAATGGATGGAATAATGCCCATCTCCAAGTCGTTAGATGGAACCTCTCAGGACCGGAAAAAATGGCAATTTTCAGGTACGTATAAAAACAAGAAAAAGAAAAACGGCCACCTCAAATTCTCCTGGTGTAAGCAGACACGTCACAGGACATACTGAAAAATGTTGATAGAAAAGTATTCTGTGAGTTTTTAGTATGTCTAGCCTTCAAGCAAAGAATACTCATTTCCCAACTAAATGCTATAGCTCACATGGTATATGTGATAATCGTCTTTTACCTGTGGGCAAATCATAGATGTCGAGGGACTTCCAAAATAACTCGTAGAATTCGATTACCATTTTAGTAGAAGTTGAGCGCCCTTGAAGATGACCATAAATTTGGGGGATAATTCGACTTGATTGAGACTAGGATATTTTACTCTGAAAAATTCTTTTCTTGAAACTTTTACAAAAGTAGCACCAGAGTATTAAGTAAACTAAAAGTTTCATTCGGTCAAAGCTACGATTTTTCTTGAATAGCCTAAAATGGGCCCAAAAGGGGCTTTGTATATGCCCCAAGGGCCAAAGTTAGTTTTGGATAAACCTGAGAACTTTTTTGCATCATTAACAAGAAAATATTTTATTGTATTTTTTCATTCAACCCCCCTAATGACAGTTTCGTACATCGTACTCCAAAACTTCCAATATTCTGATTTGAATTTTCATCTGGATCTCTAAGCAGGATGATCATTTGACAGAATTGCTCTATTCATATAAACAGAAGCACGGGTAGGAAGGGTGATCAGAACATTGTTTGCCTCATTTGTTGATATAAAAATTTCAATCCGCACTAGAATGATTGAATTTTTAATATAAAACTAATGAATCAAAAGGCTACAACATTCACTACGCCTGGAATCTGAGCAATGAACCAGGAGCATCGGTCGCTACATTCAAAAACATCGATGGGGAACAACACGATTCCGATGCCGAACAAGTTCGGTATAAGAAAGAGGAAAAATCACGCACAGTGAGGTGCACCAGGGGACTACAGTATCTGGTGTTAGAAGAGTATCTTGCATAAAAAAAGTTTCATGCATGCAGAAAAGAAGATGGAAGAGAGAGAGCCGCACTGTCTGGTCACTCTATAATTTGTCGAGCCGAGCAATATACATGTATAGAGGCTGATGGTAAGGAATATGTAAGGAAAGGCTGAGGTTGGGAGACCCAAACCCCTTCTACCAAAGGCTATCAGCTCGTTTGTCGAGCTTGCTGCATCCAAAGAGTCGCGTATAGTGCGAGAAAGAAAGATAGATGCATATCTCATGCGGGCTGGACAGGTGGCCGAGTATATGGGGCCGAACGACGCGCGTGACACCCACCAAGTTACTTTATTGGACGGGCCCACGGAGAGCTACGATGATTGCTTGTAACTATACGTGCAATGAGATCTCCTACTCCTACTCGTGTACTTGCGTTTACCTCGGAAAGTTAAGCCTGCCCCTCGCAGCGATGGCTTACCGTTGCTGAACTCGCGGCTTTAGACTTACGATTCGGATACACCGAGATTTATGTGTTTTGATATGAATATTGCATCACAAAATTTCAAGTCTCTTCTTTTCAGCTGTTGTTGTTGCAAATCTGATTCTGCAAATTTAGGTTGAGAAAAATGTATTCTAAGCTAACTCATTGTTATTACTGTGGAATTATTATTTCAATCAGATATCATTCTCCATGATCGTTGAAAATGACACTTTCACACGTTTGCTGCAGCGGGACCCACTGGTGGGCCCCGTGTGTCTGTCCCCCGGTGCTGAGAATATTGGCTTTATGGAAAATAACATTGAGCGAGTCCCACCGGTGTGCCCCACTGCACCTGGGGAAATATCACTGATTTCAGCCTCCGCAGCGAACGTGTTAAGGGGACGTCGAAGTCCTATCAATATTGTATACAGTTACCGACATGATCGAGTTTTCGGATTTCTCAATGAATTTTTGAGATATCAAAAATCTAACAAGTAACGCCGATTCTATGAGCCATACAGAATCGGTGTTACTTAGTAGAATCCCGATATCTCGAAAATTCATCGAGAAATCCGAAAACTCAACAATGTCGGTATCCGACATCCTCTTAAAAAGTCACGGTCACAATACTTTGTGAGTCTGAGGATGGAGTCACTCGATTGCAAAAATTTTTGCACTGATGCAATGTGTCCTATTCAGAGATGTAAAACTTGATCGGGAAATGATAAGATGCACCGTGATTCGTGAAACCTATTTTGATGTAGAATCTGATAAGTAAGTCGATGGCTCATCCCAGACTTAGGCCCCATTTATGTTACATCTTACAAGAAAAGAGTAAGGTGACGCGAGCTTGGGATGAATCTCGTATGCTTCAACATGAGCCGGTCCTTAGATCTTAAACTGAAGACCTCGTGAAGACCTTCATAAGGATTGATAGTAATTTTCAACACCAGTTGCTCGGGTAGCGATTATTTTCAGGTCAATCATTCATATTGACGAAAAATGAAGCCTTTTAATGCTTCACAAAATCAAAGAAAACTAGCTGGATCACGAGAATGGAAAAAAAATTCCCAATTTTTCTCAAACCCGTTCCGATTAATGTTCTAACGAAGATCTATTTTGGGCTAGGGAGTGACTCGTTCTCTAGAGGAATATGAATCCGAGGATAAATTAAAACCCCGTGACCTTCATCTGACTCGATATTACTCTATATTGGGCAGGGCTAATAGTAGTTCGTGCAATACTCATTGTAAACTACTGGGTCTGAGAATTCATTCGTTAGACCATCGGATTGATTCGCACTTTGTTATCAGGTGTCACTAATATTATTGGTACAAGCAAGCACGTGTCATTGGTTGTGCTTCACTCTATCGCATCAGTTAATTGTCATATGGAATAGCAAGTAACTCGTCCTCTTCATTTTCATATCACCACTGCGTTGGATGAGTTTAACTAACTATACTCTGTACTTAGGAGGAGAAGTGTCTTGTGAGGCTTCAAATTTTTATGGAACGTTGGCGTAACATCATCAAATACGTGTTGCCATCCACGAACGTTTTCAAGAATTCTCGATTCAAACATCTGCAGCTGTGAACAAAGATTACTAGGGCAAAAAAAATCACAAAAGTATCAAGCGCGACAAGCGCTTTCGTATTTAGAGGATGACGTCAAAAAGTAATGAGAAGAACATTCTCACCATGATTGCGGAGACGGGTGACAGGATATCGATTAGAAATGTGCACGGTTCTAGACACAATCGTTTCCAATCATGAAGAAGATGTATGCACATATTTTCATTGCGACAGATGAAAACACACTACAAAAAGGATTTCTCAAAAATTATTCACTTCTCAAAATCGACTTTCTCAGAATGAGAATGAAATTTTCGACAAAATTCTTGGATCGAGAACTCATATCTCTGAACGAGAAATTTTCCGACAAGTATGAGAAAATCGTTTGCTCAGAAGAGCGATTTGAGAAAAAAGTCAACATCTGATGAAACTCTTTCTTAAATCGAAGAAATGAATGTCTCAAGCGTAGAAAAAAGTTACTCAAGCCTCAAACTCGTATTTGTTTATAAACTTCGTGGTCTCGTTAATAGGTTATAATCGTGGCATCTTTGCGCATCTTTGTTAACATTGCTCCTATATTGGTGCTTGGCGGTTGTGAGTCGTGAGTGGATTTATATCAATATTATAAAAAAGTATTGATAAAAGCAAAAATTGTGAGGAAGTTCTCTCTCTAGTTGATTAGCCGAATCATATTGTGAAGGTATAGGTTTGGACTTGAAAACGCGAGAGGCCCAGTTGAAACTTGAAGAGTAGATACTACACTCCGTATACGATTATCAAACAAAATCTCGTCGTTTCTCAGACTCGAGAATAAATCGTAGTCATCGTTTATAATTATGCAGACGAGATATTGTTAGCTTGCATAGCGATTCTACCAAAAATCTACATGCAAATACTGCAGAATCTACTCTGAAATTTTTCTGATCCGCCCTCCATTTCCGAGTCTCGGACACATCTTTTCCGCCATTATTGCAAAGATAGGCACTGTAAAGAATGAAAATAATGCAACTGGTTCATTCTCATGTCACAAACCCTGTTCAATCCACATTTACTGACGTTCTTCTCCGTAATTGTGTAGAGAGCACTCTGAGGTTAAGTAGGGTTAATTTTCGATGAACTGAAACGAACTCATGTCTATCGGGCTTTGCGTGTATTTGGAATCGGATGAGAGATTCATGCTTCTCACAGGTTAGTTCCTGTTTATATTCGCGAGTAAAATTATTATTTTCGCAAAGAAACGCGACTTCTCAGATGGAGACATTCCATTTCTCGATTTTAGAAAAGTCGCAAATGAGAGATTTGAAATTTCTCAAACTTGCACACACTCATCTTTAGAAATGTGGTTTCTCGTTTGAAGAATTCCTTTTTGCAGTGCATGTTTCCACCACACTTCTAGCGGTGTTCTCAATGGATAATAGGTCCTTAAAGAGTGTTTTTGCATTGCGAAGAAGATATTAATGAAATATTGAGTATGATCTAATCATGGCGAGAACCCGTAGATCTCTCCAACTACTAACCCACCCTCACCTATTCCCTCGCCAAACATTATACTATTAGTATTATTATTATTATTATCATCGTTATTACTGATATCATTATCATGTATTTAGAGTTTGTTTTCAGTTTGTTTTCAGAAAGATAAATTGGTATCCATCTTTAACCCACCCACCGACTCCTCCACCCACATTCTAGGCCGCCCGACCATAACAACTAACCCATCCACCAACCGATCCAGTCGCCCACCTCCTCCACCCACCCAATTACCCATCACACTAGCTCATCCACCCAGTCACCAAACCACCAACCAACTTACCTACCCACTCACGTGTGCACCCACGAACTCCACAACACCTTTAAACCAAACCATCAGCCCACCCATCACCCACCAACTTGTCCAACTGCAAACCCATCCTCACCTGTACACACACCTACTAAGCTGCATTACCCAATTACTTTCTCCATCCATATATTACCCCACCCGCCCACAGTAATCAACCCACCCACCCCACCAGCTCATCGGCCCATCCACCCACACACCAATCCATCAACCTACGCAACTATCTATTCGGGCGTGCACCCACCAACTCCACCCTACCGACAAACCCAACCATCAGCCTGCCCACCCACCCATCAACTTGTCCAATTGTAAACCCAACCTCACCTAATCACCCACCAGCATGTCCACCCACTGAATCACCTAGGCAACCCGAACCACACGTCACCAATCCACCAACCTACGCACCTATATACCCACTTACCCGTACACCCATAAACCCAAGGCGCAGATCCAGGGGGCGGTAGTGGCGCCCCCCCCCCCCCCAGGAAATAATCTGCACGAGGACCGCGCGCGCATCCGAAAAAATTAGCAAATTGCCCTCCCTCCCAAGACCCGATCACCCCTGCAAGGTCGGTTCCTGGATCCGCCACCGCATGTACCCCACCCCGACCCGTTCACCCATTCCATCAACTTGTCCAGCCACCCATCCACATACCTATCCATCAACCAATGCACCAACCCATCCACGCGCACTACCACCGACCAACCCACTCATGACCATTACGATTACCTACGATAATTCACGCATAACCTGATACGCGGGATCCGAATGAACAGATTTTGTCCGAGCATTTAAGGGGAGGTGCACCCTGATTTTAAAGTCTGGCCCTAAAATCAAATCATGGGGGGGGGCTGAAGATCTGGATTTATATTTATTTTTTCGATCTCAAAACGATGGCGCAGTCGGTTTTTCGAAAAAAAAAATTTTCGACCATATTTATTTCCTGGTTTGCGTCCCCTCCGTCGGATCGCCAAATCCATACGATATTTTGTTCAAAATCATAGAAAATACTCCCAAAAAATTTTTCAGGCCATTTCGTTAATTCCCGTGGAACTGGATACATTTTTTCGTGTCAAAAATCTGAATTTTCTTATTAAAATGCATCAGAGCTCGGAAAATATCGATAATTTCGAAAAATGACAAGAATACTTTCTTGTTCAGATTGAAAAATTACATCGAATTAGTGAACAAGGAAAATCAGAAGTTGAAAATTTTTATTCGAAAAATTGGAACTATATATAATTATATAAATTCTTGGTGATATTTTTCCTTGATTCTTGAAATATTTAGTTCACTTATCTTATGTAATTTTTCAATCTGAACAAGAAAGTATTCTTGTCATTTTTCGGAATTATCAGTATTTTTCGAGTTCTGAGGCATTTTAACAAGAAAATTCAAATTTTTGACGCGAAAAAAATGTATCCAGTCCCACGGGAATTAACGAAATGGCCTGAAAAATTTTTTGGGGGTACTTTTTATGATTTCGAACAAAATATCGCATGGATTTGGCGATCCGACGGAGGGTACGCAAAGCTGGAAATAAATATGGTCGAAAAATTTTTTTTTCGAAAAACCGACTGCGCCATCGTTTTTAGATCGAAAAAATACATACAAATCCAGATCTTCGGACCCCATCATGATTTTTTAGGCCAGACTTCAAAATCAGGGATGCACCTCTCGTTAATTATTATATGATAATAATAATATAATAATAATGTCTCATGATTTTATTGGTTTTTGGGTATTGAATGAATTTTGGTGCACACGTTCTTGTCCCCCACTAACGCAATTTGTAAGACAACATAACACGCATCATTGCTATTTAGAATCAATTGGCTGACATCAGACTAAACGAGAGTTGTAGAGCTGGCAATAGATTTTAACCGTCGATCGTAATCATCGTGTTATCAGATAAATGTGATCAAGGGACCACGAAGGCGCCAACTAAAGCAGCTCGTGATGTGTATCACGCGTTTTGGATGGAATAGCCAGAAGATAGATAGTCAGGGTGGGAGAGCAATGCTACGACGGTCAAGAATGGGCGTGTAAGTTGTGAATAATAAATACGCATCCTTATCGGTCCGTTAAGATCGTACGATGTAGGCGGGCCCGCGGGGGAGCCCAACCCGCGCGCCTGCCCCCAAGCAATTGTAAAACTGACTCGTGCTGCTGTGCCGTTTGGCAGCGTGATTCTGCCTTATGATAATGGTCAGTTAGTTCAAGAATCACTTGAGGCTAGTCGGCTCAAAATTAAATAACAACCATTGCGTGATTCGATTTCTTACAATGATGATGCGCAGAGTATGGAAATCCCAATTTTAGGACTTTTAACCCGTTTAACTTAGACTTTGCAGCCCGGTCTCAGAAAAATATTCTGGTACGAGAAAATCTTCTATCGGCAGAGAAATCACGAAAAATGCCAAAGTTACAAAACTGAAAAATCTTGGTTCTTTCTAATTCTTTCAAGAGTAAGTTGTAGCTATGTATTCTGGGAATTGACAATTTATCTGACTTTATTTTCTCAGATTGTCATAATGCGCCATTCGAAAGTTATCACAAATAGTTGAATCGTTTATATCCACTGTAATGGGCAGTGCAAGTCACGGAGTAATGCGAATCATCTTCCGTTAGTTCCATTATTGGGCTAGAATTGCTGATCTTACGAAACACACTCACAATCAGTTAAAAAGTCTTTGACCCTCTATGACCCGGTGGGTCCTGCAGGACCCATGGACAATAGGGAATAATCATGCGTCAGCTAAATTCGATTTGGCTCTTTTATACGCTTGTCCATGCCAAAAAAATTTCCTGTTTTCGCAGAATTTTTTTATTCGTCTTCTATCATTTATAATCAAGGATTAAAATCGGTCGGATTCCACGCGCGCTTTCACTAGCCAAGATCAGAGATTTTTACGGATCTGTTCCGTTTGGAGTATCCTGACGTCGAAACCCGTGATCTGACGTCAATAAGTGCGAACTGACGTCGATTCAGTCCATGGTTTGTTTACATCGCAAGCTGTTTGATAACCTGTCGTAACCTCTTGGCTTATTTTCGAGACCCGCATTAAATCACCAAATGTTGATTTGGACATGTTGATAATAATGTTTCTGACTCAGAATGAATAATTTTCAAGTCCCGAACTCAATAATGTAATAAATATCATTAGGTGAGTGGCAAATATAGAACTGCTGTCCAGATCACTACGACAAATGTCTTCCTTCATCCTTCTGATGCCTATGAACTCTTTATAACGCATAAATTCTTGAGTGTTTGATTATTTGACGGTGATTCTAAAACTTGTCAGAAACGTGAGTTCCAGAGTGCTACTAAACATTGCTGAACATGACATGAAAGTAAAGCAGACGAATCGCGATGCGTTGTAAAAAATACCAGTCTCTTTGCAATATTTGACGTCACTAAAGCTCGAACGACGTCAGGATACCACGAGCGAGAACAAACTTGCTAGAGTTTCTGATTTTCGTACGCCATATTGGTTTTGGGATTTGAATCAAGGGTCGATTTTTTATGATGAAAATAAAATACTTTCGAGCCACAGATGAAGAAACTGTATTATAATTTTCTTTCATTAGGCATGAACTTTCTATAGCAAAAAAAAAAAATTGGTGATGATGATTCCCTATAGTTGAATTTCGAACATTTGAATCGATATTCCATGACTCTCAAGGTCTCATCATCTTCTTTCAGGCTATACCTAACTATTTTGTATCATTATTGAGGTCTATCAACAATCTCCAAGTTTCCAAACCACTTTCAAAACATCGTTCGGTCAAATTTCCAACCGTGTAAAAGTGAGCCGTCGAACCGTATCTTACGATTTCTGAGTTCCTGATCGGATTTGACTCGACGGGACTCTTTTGACCAAGAATGCGATCGTAAAATCTTCATAAATTGCCGAAATTATGAGAAATCTGACTATGGCATGCTAGAAAACCGGCGTAATAAGTACCGTTCTTGAATGTTTAATGAAATTCCACGTGCGTTGCACCTGATCGGAACCTCGAAGGAAGTGATTTGAGTTAAACAAACAACATATTTACCCGTTTCAAGATGGTCTAGGTTTTAAGGATTTGAAGAAAAATGTATGCGTTCGAATCACCCACTAAACCTTTTAGTCGTCCAGGATTCAACCTTGGTTGAACTTTTGGAAATTTCGCTGTTTTTCTATGCGTTTGGAAAGTTTTATTTGGGAAGGTATTGATTAATGGAATCACGAAAATTTTGATGTACCCACCTTGTTATCGCAAATCATTGTACTTAAGATTTTCGTTATTGACTCTCCTGAACCATTCTATCATCGCTGACCTGCAGGATATTTACAACTCTGTAGGTAGCCAGATATTATAGATTGAAAGGTTCACTACTCGAAGCTACGAGCAACTAGGAAATTTATGAATGGAGAATGATCTGACTAACGGTCCAAGCAGAACTCGCTCACGCCAAGTCAACTGATAACTGATACGCGCCGAACCATTGATGAATGGAAAGAGTAACATGAATGAAAGCTAGGGAGAGTAAAGGGTAGAGTGAGCACTCTATCCAGTGTATGCATGTGACTGGTTTATTTTGAAAATTGAGCACATCCGGCGTAGTCCAGAAATCCTCTGGTAATCCCGAGCGAGCGACGCGTGAATTTTTGCACCACGAGGCAAAGCCGGGACGATTAAAATCGATTAGCTGGCTCACGCAAACTTTATGCTCCATACACTTTTATTATAACGTGAATTATCATATCGTAAAGGCATCCAGAGTACAATGGGCTACTTTACTCTGAAAATATCTACATAATGCTTTTGAGCTTGTCACGGTTCTCGTCAGGTGAAAAAATATACTTAACGACGATGCAAGAATGAAACGATAATCGAGAGAGCGAGCTTACGCGGTTGCTCAGAGCAAGGAGAAACTGACTTTATACTATGGGGAACGAGAGCAAAGTAATTCAACACCGGAAGTGCCTTGAGAGCGTGACGCCACCCTGGAGGTACAGGTTAACCCGCAAACCGAAGAGACAGAGCATCGCGAAAAGTAGGTGTATGACAGCGAGTCATGCACTCGGTGAGTGTGCTCAGGTATTGCGCGCTCTATAGATCGCAAACACGAATTTTTGTTCGTTTTGTAGAACCCTGTACTTTTTCGCGTGAGAATGTGGGAGCGATGTGAGTATACTGGTGCCAAAGGTCTGGAAAAATTCATGGACATTGACAAAGACTGTATTTTGATTTTGTCGAATTGATCATGGTTGTCATACTTGAGGATGATGTGTGATAGGTTAGGTAAACAAGTTAAATCTCTATACAGGATGAACATTTTGGTTTCAAGGAAGTTCAATCAAGAAAATAGTCCCTTTACTAACTTTACGCAAGATAAGCCTGACTCCCCTACCTACCCCTCGGATTCAAAGTAAGATCTTGGTAAGAATCCTGGCCGGACCCCCCTACCCTCAAGGCTCCTACGTAATTTGTGCATCTCCCCTTTGTAGTTGTCAGTTCATTCACCATTGAAGACAGTATGATTTCCTGTCATTATCTTACATTAATTTTTCCAAGACCAAAAAGTTTCAAGCAAGTTTCATTCACTCCCAATTCTCTAATCAAATTTTTAAAACCATAATTCCTACAAAAATTCATTTTACCAGGGGAACCCAATCAATTGCCCCCGAAGGACAAGATCATTTGCGGGCGGGTGTGTGTGTGTGTGTGTGTGTGTGTGTGTGTGTGTGTGTGTATTGGCAATCCAGAGGGGCACCTGGGGGACCCCTTTCTGATACAGTCATCACCGGACTTTTTGCGCATTGCGCGAGTATTCAGGATTTTTCTTAGTACTCAGACGGATCTTGAGTTTTTCAGAATTTTGTAGTGTAGTTGTGTGGGTGTTGTTTGTCGTGTAATTTGCAGTGCAGGATTCTCATTCCGGCCAGGAACATTACCCGAAAAATTCTCCTCCTCAAAGGAAAATTCTGAGCTGACCCGACCGGGATTTGAACCCACGCCGCTCGAACGCCCCGAGTTTCAGCCGACTAAGTGCTACCCAACACAGCCACGGCATTCACAATGAAAACTCGTGATCGAGTGGGAATGTCAATCGGCTTTATCACTTTTTACCGTTGGAAGATATTAGAAACATAGAGGATACACTCTCGTACCTTCCTGTTAAAGAGTCCATCAATGCGTAAAAAAATGTGGAGCAGTTTTGCGATTAAAATTCTCTAATGTGGATCGAAGTTTGAATGATTCCGCGTCCGAACCTCTTAGACGATAGGAATATCCAACAGATTCAGGTGGTGGTTATCAACTCTAAAGACTTTATCGCCCAAATTCTGACTACAAATTTTGGGGAAAAGTTCGTACCATGGATGGGGAACAAATTATGGGCAAAAGTTATTGGAACGCTATCTCGTAGCTGGAGAAGTGAAAAAAAATGTGAAGAATAGTGACTTTAACGTTGTAGTCAGATTTTAGCTGACAGAACTTCTGTAATCAAAGTACAAAACGTAAGTCTGCATGGTATTCCCAATCTCTTGTAGGTTCACATCCAAAATGCACACAAAACTCACCAATCTCCTTGAATTATGATCCTATAGGTAAACAGTCAAAGCAACAATTTTCTTCAAACATTTCTATACTCCCTAGTTACGAGATACTGGTTCAACTCGTGATTATACTCTACCTCGGGTGGCAACTTTTTTCAAACTTTTTAGTCAAATTTTAGCTGACAGAACCTCTATAATCGAGATGCAAAACTCGAATCAGCCTGTTATTACCATTTCCTGTCAGATTTGCTTTGAAATTCACACAAAACCCACCCATTTTCTCAGGATTTTGATCCCGCGGGTAAGCACCGGAAGCCACTATGTTGTTAAAATATTTTTCTTTTCTCCAGCTGAAAGGTACCGATTCAATTCGTGTTTATAGTTTACCTTTGATGCCCCAAACCTTATAGTCAAGTTTTAGCCGACAGAGCTTTTAAACTTGAAAAGCGAAGCTCGAATCTACTTGGTATCACCAATTTCTGAGAGGTTTGTGATCAGAATTCTTTAAAAACTTGACTATTTTCAAGATCTTTGGTCTCATAATTGAACAATCTAGGCCACAGTTTTCCGTGTATTTATCCACGTCCCTATAACGAGGTACTATTCTGATCTACATTTAATGTGAACTTTCTTCACATTCCTTGTTCAGATTCTGGTTGAGAAAGAAAAGGTTCAAAGCTCAAAAACAGTATTCCAATCTGTTGGCATTACCATTCTTCAGTAGGTTTATGTTTGTAATTTTCGAAAAACCCACCCACTTGGCAGAATTTTGATTCCGTAGGGGAGCAGTCAGAGCCACGATTTTGTTGCTTTCTCGAAGAGAAAGTATTGTAACGGTGCGGAAATTTTGGCTTGAAATCTTTTTGAATTTCTCATTTTTCACCCCCTAGTTTGACTTTTATCCAAAATCCACCCCAACCATCTTGTTCTACTCGCCAAAATCTATCGAACAGTACCCCTATACTTCACTCATCTCATATACAACGCTCCTCGTGAATTATTTTGAAAAACACCTCGTTCTTGTCCGTATGTGCGTGTGTCTGTAGGTTGTCTTCTCTTTGACACGCGATATCTCCTGAGACCCTCGATCAATTTCCTTGAAATTTTGAGGCTTTACTCTCAGCCAATCAGTGATAGTCCCAGTCTATTGACAGTTCCATACTCTCATTAATCCTTCTTCCACGTTCAACTGATTGCCTAAATTTCAACACCATTTTCAGACCCTGTTGGTCCAAACGTTCTAGCATCTCCTATTCACAGTATAAATTGTTACTCATTGTTGTTCAAGTATTACTCAATCATTCTAAAGAGATTGGTTAATACAGAATTTTAATCAGTGTTTCCATTTTTGAAAAAATTTTTTTTTCATTTTTTCTTCTATGTCACTCCTAATTTCGTTACCACTTCCACCAATCTCTTTGAAAATCTGAGGCATTATTCAGCTTTCTTGGGAAATGGTCCCACTCCTTTTAGACCATCGTACACTAATTCATTTCGCCCCTACAAACCTTTTTATCTTGAATTTTAATATCGGTGCGGAAATTTTCGCTTAAATTTTTTAGAATTTCTCATTTTTCACCCCCTAGTTTGACTTTTATCCAAAATCCACCTGAACCATCTCATTCTACTTGCCAGAATCTATCAAATGGTACCCCTATTCCTTCCGCGACTCATAAACAACGCTCTCCGTGAATTATTTTGACTAACACCTTGTTCATTTCCGTATGTGCGTGTGACTATATGTTGTCTTCTCTTTGTCACGCGATATCTCCCAAACTCCTGGACCAATCCTCTTGAAATTTTGAGGCTCTACTCTCAATCGACCAGTGATAGTCCCAATTTATTGGCACTTTCATACTCTCATCGCACCTTCTTCCACGTTCAATTGATCGCCTAAATTTCAACACCATTTTTAGACACTGTTGGTCCAAACGTTATAGCATCTCCTATTCACAGTATAAACCGTCACTCATTAAGTATAGCCGAGTATTCCTCGATCAATCTAAAGAGATTAGTTAAAACAGAATTTCGATTAGTGTTTCTATTTGAAGAAAATTTTTTTTTTCATTTTTCCTTCTGTCACTCCAAATTTTGTTTCCACTGCCACTAATCTCTTCGAAACGTCGAGGTATTGTTCAACTTCCCGATTAGAAATATGTTCAAGTGGCTTGAAAATGTAACGTCGCCTCTGATGATTCTGCTAGGAAATAGATAAAAAAAAAAAAAAAATTTTTTGGGCTCAAGGGCATCTACTTTTCGAGTCTCCAACGTCCGTGCTCCGTCATATAGTAAATTCTTCTGAAAATATTTTGAGAGCAAAAGAGTTCAGTTGCACGCGAACCACTGCGCAGCAAAGACCGTTAGCTATGCGCGAGATTCCCCCACCCCAGTCTCCCACATCCGCGCCCTGTCATATAGTTGATCTGTGTGGAGATTTTAAAAGGGATTTGACCTTGAAATCTTGTGACGCAACGTCTCACGTTGAGGACGGTATTTCACTCTATACGCGATGAGAGAAATCCGTGTAACGTAGTTTTTGGTTACGATCAAAAGTTTTAAAATACTTAATGTTGTCTCATTTTTGTAAATGCGGATAATAAAATAAGATCAAAGATGCTTTTCAAACACGGAGGTTAATAAGAGCAATGCACTGCAAATTAGGAATAAGTCTAAACACTGACTATATGAGTAATAATAGATTTTCTATATATAAAACTAGTGAATAAGGTTGAAATTAGGCATGTAAGTATGGTACGTAAAGAAAAATGAGAAAAGATCAACGGAAACAAACCATCAGTTTTGTTTTGAATGAAGCCGACGAGGCGCAGTAAAGACAGCAAGAAAAACCGATCTCTCTCCGACGTCCGTGCGTCGGATATTGTCGATTCACTCAAGTTGTGTGCATCACAAATCCTACCATCATATGACAGACCACCGTTGACCTTGAATATTTTGGAAGACGATTGAAATCCCAGTTATACTATTTAGGTTAATCAATGATCATGCATGCATAAAGCACAAAAGAGAAGATCGCGGAAGCCATCGTCACTGAAATTCACGGCCGCACGGGTCAAAGAAATTATCTGTTTTATGAATATTACTATTTGCTCTGATAACTGGTTCACGGATTTTTAAACGTTAATGTTTAGCAACCCCGTCGCCGCATTAAAACTTAAATTTGAGCACCCGCGTTTCCCTTTTTTTTTATTGAAAATATTCCTTTCAGATGAGCATAAGAAAACAATCAATGATTCTCAAATACCTGCGCATTTTTGATAAAATGCAACTTTAGATGCTAGGTAAATCAAATAATTAATGTCAATACTTTTGACGAATCATGAATGTAGTGACCATAAGTTTTCTTTTTCCATCCCGACAGCATTTTGTTCACAATACTAGGGAGCACATTTTGGAGACAACTCACCAACGCACCACGGAATAAGTAGAATAGTAATTAATCAACGCGAATCAAAAAGTTGTAAAGGCGTAAATTTATTTTAAAACATTTGGAATTCATGATCATTCATCATTCTAGCTTTAGAAGTAAAGTTGCTACTCGATGAAGCTGACCTTGAAATTTTCATCTCACCATAGGATTGTGCGCTGGAAGGGGTTTAAAACGCCCGTCCCAGAGTACGGTCAATCATAATTAGTTTTCTCTGTCCAAGTTTAAAAAATTAAAACAATTTACGATTTTGCAGTAAGATTCAGTATATCAGCTTTCTGTTTAGCTATAAACTGTAATATTAAACTATTTGGTGTCAAAATAAGCATTAAAAAGAAACTCACCATATTGATATCCCCAAAACTACAAGTTGAATCTAACACGTGATTTGGCTATTCAATACTTAGATAAACTTATATGTACTCATTCATTACTGTAATTTGAATAGGAAGAAGGGATATTCAGGATGTGGCTCGGTTTTCACCCATATGATCAGAAGAAACGTAAATAAAATCAAGAAACGGAGACACAAAACTAGAAAACAGACAAGAAAAGTTAGCGCGGACTCTCTACGACGTCCGCGCTCTTGGCTTATACATGGCCACTCCAGGCCAGTCAAGGTGAAGAGCGCAGGGCAGCGATCATCCATGGTCCCTCCCTCGCTGGCCGTATCTTCATCGTCAGTCGGCAGGTGTGGTCCCAGCAATCCAAATCGTCCAGCAGTCCTCCTTCAGGCGACTTTCACCTACGCAGGCAGACAACGCGGGAAGACGACGTGACTTCGTCCACGCTCTAGGCATAGTTAGAAAGCGACCTGATTTGCCATATAGCTGACGAATACGTTCGACAGTGTAGTCAAAATTTAGAAAGCGATATGGGCAGCGGTTGATAGCTTTACGTAAGTGCCATTCCCGCGCCCGTTCAATTTTGACTACCCGTCGAGTCTTTGCCGTGCTTGTTATTGATTCACCGGAGCTCAGCGGAAGTGCAGTACAACGGAGTAACCAGTTGGAAATCGTCGCCGAGGATCTCGACCGGCGCTCAACCGGAGGCACAGTCGACGAAGGCAACCATTCAAGGAACCCTCACCGAGGAACTCGACCGCCATCGCCATTGGCCGGCGCTCAACCGGAGGCACAATCGA
Source organism: Eretmocerus hayati (assembly GCA_029851415.1). Taxonomy (NCBI): domain Eukaryota; kingdom Metazoa; phylum Arthropoda; class Insecta; order Hymenoptera; family Aphelinidae; genus Eretmocerus; species Eretmocerus hayati. The sequence continues at coordinate 34,701,058 of CM056743.1, forward strand.
CCAAGGCAACTACTCAGGGAGCCATCTCCAAGGAGCCAGAGTTCCAATAAGGGATTCACCTGCTGTTTTCTACCACCGAACATCTCGCAGACGCCCCCTGGGAAAACCGAGCCATCCCTGAGTACCACCTTCTTCCAATACAGCATTTGGAAGAAGAAAAGTGAGCATAATTTCAATCTATTGGTCCTAATTTCAAAATTCAAGTTTTCGTTCCTTATACAGGAGCAAGTTTTTGTCCATTTTCTTTTTGTTGTTTCCTCACGCAGGAACAGAAGTTACATTCATCCTGTCGTTCCTCATACAGGAACAAATTTCACTCTAACTTTTTCGTTCCTCACACAGGAACAGAAGTTATATTCATCCTGTCGTTCCTTATACAGGAACAAATTTCACTCTAAATTTTTCGTTCCTCACACAGGAACAGAAGTTATATTCATCCTGTCGTTCCTTATACAGGAACAGATTATCTTTCCTTACACAGGAATAAATTTTTTCATTTTTTTGGTCGTTCCTTATACAGGAACAAAATTTTGTTTTTGGCATTCCTTCAACAGGAATAGTTTATATTTCCTAACACATAATTTTTGCGAACTCAGAGTATTCATTACGGGAGCTAGACATGAAATTCAGATGATACCCGTTTCAACTCATATCCATGTTAACTTGAATCGAGGTTAACTTTTCATACGGGTCAGATTGTACGATTCATTCTTAACTCTCAGAATTGTGTCACGACGCTCACGCTCGAATTTTTAGTTTCCAAAAGCAGAAACGGGATTTTGGGCAAATCTCTCTTAACGATCCCGAGCTTTAGGGCATTGGCCTTGGCTCAAAAATCTTATCCACTAAACTAAGCAAAGTTTACGTAACAAAAATTTTATCAAAACTTGATCAAGTTTTTTATCAAGATTTGATCAAGAAAAAAACTCCTACTTGATCAAACTTGACCTTTTTCTTGATGTTTACTTGATGTTTAGTCGTTTGTTTACCTCGTGTTACGGAACAACGCGAAGCTAAACGCGTCTGTGCCGCATATTGTTGTTACAATTCTGTGGCCACAGAAGATTTATAATTATCTGCAGCTCTTTCCAGACTTATCAACGACACGCAGGATGCTTTTATTATTATTATAGCACTCCAAAAAGTAACACAGACTGCGACCATTTCTTAGGTTAGGTGTCTTCAGGATATCCATGCCTAGATGGGGTGGGCTTACTGCAAAAATCACTTGCCTCTACTCTCTAATATATTTAGTGATCGTCGATATTCATAAAAACAAGCTTCGTAAATATTCTACGTGTTTCTATTGCTAGAGCAGTGGTTCGGGAAAAATAATCATAGATAAACAAATATCAACTAAGAATTCCGTGGAAGGAGTGAATTACAGTTCATTCTTAAATTTGGGTTCAAAGCAAAGGAGCTTTCGTTGTAATTTAGGCACATTTTTGCAAGCAGTATATCTCTGGACATTTTTGTTGTTTGATAATCTCGGATTTGAGGTCAATCTGAACTTTTCAACTCTTAGTAACCCTATAACTCCCTAAAAACCTCATGTCAGAACGTCAAGTTTGATCAAGTAGGAGTTTTTTTCTTGATCAAGACTTGATAAAGTTGATTAAGCCTTTGATCAAAACTTGATCAAGACTTGGAGTTCATTTCTAATCGGGTTCCTCAGGCAATGGTCCCAATCTTTTTTGGACCTCATTCACTTATTTATTCCGTCCCTACAAACCTTTTTGTCTTGGATTTTAATATTTCCTTTCCTTTGCATATTTTCATAACTGTTCAACTAATTTGCTTATGATTTCTAAATCATCTCCCCCAATGAATTCTACTTACTCTGACATCATTCCCACCTTCCTGTAATCAAGATTCCTCTTTGATGAATGAACTCTATATTCATAATTCAAGAAAATTTCTATATTCAATTCGTATAAGGTCTCCGTCTCTCTCTTATCCAAATAAAATTCTATGAATGACTACCCTAATGTTTATTCATCATCCTGAAAATTTGTGTATACTACGTATTAATTCCATTTCTTCCCCAATCAATAACAAAGGCTTCCTCATCATAGTGACACCACTGTAATACACTACAATGTCATGCTGATTTCTATGATATCCTAGGCCTAAACACACAAACCGTAACCTATTTCGCCATCAGAATAATTGTTTTTACTCGAAAATGAACCCTCAAGTCCAAGAATATGAAGGTAATAACATTTACTCAATCCATTATCACAAATAAATAACCATTACTTTCTTCCCTGGCTCTTGAAGATCTGATCCAATTTGATAATAATTTTGTGCAAAATGTTGCAATAAAAAATGTTGGTGAAAATCAAAATACCCATGCCTTTAGATTTGTCCAAGGGTTTACAATACGATTAGTTGAAAGAAAAACTTTTCATAACTATAATATTGTAACATGAATGGGAGAAGAGAAAGTATTCCGCAAATGTCTTTTTGCAGCGTATTTCAGAACACTTTTCCAGACACGAGATACCGTTCTAATAACTCGTACCCATAGTCTGTTGTGCCCATAATCCAGCGCCGGATCTACAGAGTAGGCCTGTAGGCCTAGGCCTACAGGCCCCCACCTAAATGATTCGGAAAGGGGCCCCCACCATCTTTCCGATGTGAAAAAAAACATTTGGAAATTTTGCGTTTTGGGTTCTGTTCACTATCTATGGTACAAACTTATCCCAAACTCTATTGTCAGAATTTGCGCGATGAAGTGTCTAGAATTAATAACTACCACCTGAATCTGTTAGGCATCACTTTTGTCTAAGAGGTTCGAATGCGGGATTGTTCTAATTTCGATCCCCATTAGAGAATTTTGATCGCAAATCTGTTCCATAGTTTTTTATGCATTGTTGGACTCTTGTACAGGAAGGTACAAGACTACGTGCTCGATGCTTCTAATATCTTTCAACGGTATAAAGTGATAAAGCCGATTGACATTTCCACTCGATTACGAGTTTCCATTGTGAATGCCGTGGCTGGATAACCTACAAAACAACATTCGTGAACATAAGGTTAAGCCCCAAAACAATAACAAGAGCACGTGGCATTACACCAAAACAATATTATTACCTAACACGTGGTGCGACTAACTTCTACGACAATTGTGGTGTCAAATTAACACTAGCTATTTTCTATCAGTTATTCTGGAAAATTGAGTGATAGAAGAGTGATTGGAAAAGTCATTTCGGACTCCAAATTTGATGAGCTACACGACGCGATAACGCCATGTTATTTTTCTTGAATATTTTTGAGGAAATTTTCCCGTTCGCATCTAATTTTCCATTTTCTGAAAATGTTCAATTCGCCATCCGAAGCAAAAGTTCGAACCATATAGAAATCAATTTCGATCCAATTTGTACCTTGCAAAGATAGAAAATGACGAGGGTTGCTTATCTTAGATCGGTCATACGATCTACACTGGAGTTCAGAGAGCTCTCACTGATTCCGGCGGAGAGATCACATGGAATTCACCCAACCAGTCTGGAACATTATGAAGAGTTGGGAGTGATTTTTGGGAAAAATGACGGGGAATGGCTCAAAATGGCCATTCAAATCAGAGGCCTTATCGGCCCAAACGTCCTTGGACGTGTCCCATCATTCGTATCAAAGAGACAGATCCCAAAATTTCAGCAGAATCCACATTTTGCAACCCCCAGGTGTCTTTCGGTTGTTGATTCGAATAGTCGTGATACAATACCGATATATTAAAAAACCCAGCAAATTTGCTGATTAATAGCCTTGAAAAAGACAACCCGCATCATTCACATTATCAGAAGGAAAGATGTTATATAGGTCATATTGTAGGTTTACATTCATCGCCTAGTTTTAGTATTGGAATCATACAATTCATCCAAAAAATATGTATAACACGCTTACATTCTTCATGTTGCCATTGATCAGACCCAAATATGTCGTACGGGCACGGAGAGCCGCGGTAGGTGCAGCTCGTTTGCAAAAAGACAAATTTTGAAGAAGAACACATCACTGAGGGTGAAACTACGAGAAAGAGACATAAAAGTAGGGAGAGGAAAGTAGTAAGGACAAAAAGAAGCCAGAAGTCGACGCAACTCTTTCGTCCATTCATCCAACGACGATGAGCAAGTTGTGGAGGCGGAAGGCATGGGTATAGAAATAAAAAGAGACGCACGCAAAAGACAGAGGGATAGTAGACGAGGACGAGCAAGCACATCACGACGTCGCACAGAGAGGAAGATGAGGTCGAGGGTGGTAACTCGACACTCACGGCAGTGGCCAAGGTAACGTGAGAGCGCGACAGCCCCTCTTTCCTGCGTTGCGCACCGGTGAGCCCACCGAGAAAAGCATCAGCAGGACCATCAAGTGCTCGTGCTATGCCTTTGTAATAACATGTATATGTAGAGCACGGCTGTCGCACGCGCAAATTTTAGAGAAAAAGCCCAGACTATTCAGAAAGCAAGGTGACCCGATCCTATCGCTTTCCTGCGAAAAATTCACTTCTGCCTTCAGTCACTCATGGCATTTCGGAACGCTAGACTTTCGCAGAGTGCTAAAATTATTTGGAGGTGCTGGCAAAAATTTTGGGGCTGAAACAGGTTGGAACTGAGCTAGAAAATGTTGTGGTTATAGCTTGCATAATTTCGAGTTGGAGAGACTACTTCAAATCATCGTGGATTTCAAGTGACAACGATTCGATTCCTGAAAAGTATTTTGGGGCTTCCAAAAAGTTTGGCTTGAACGATTATGATGTTGTACCTCACCATCAAGAGTATCTGTATGATTATCATCAGTTTTGAAATAAGCATTTTGGAGGTCATTCAATTCGGAAACCATTTCCAATGAGTACCACTTGAATCTGATGTTGGCAGAATGAAGTCAAATTAAATCCGCTGTCTGACTGTAATTTATTGCAAAGCAGTATTTGAGTAACAGCAAAAATTTATCCGTTCAAAATTCAAGTGGTATCACACTCCATGTGGCCCTATCAAACCGTCATAGTAATGCAATGGTCATAAGTTTCATGAACTAATATTTTTCGACCCTTCTGATAGCAAACCACCAGAAAATACTAACAGTTCAAGGCGTCGTGTGACAATTCTCCACAATTTCGAGATTTCAGATTCCAATTCTTTCACTCCGAGACAGAAACAGTCTGGATTGAATGTGCGTTACCTGTCCAATGACAGCTAAATTAACAGAGACAATTAATCTCGTCCCGATGAATCGAACTCAGTACATCCCTCTTTTTCTCAGTGACTGAGATCATACCCAGAAACTTCTCTCAATCCTATCCACAAATCCAATATACTACCAATTCTCAAGTTTGTATCCAATTCAAATACAACATAATACATAACATTGAAAAAGCAGAAGCCAAAGCGTCAGGAAGATCACTAGCTCGTTAATCAAATCCGCAAACGGGGCGCACGCCCTTCATAATTACTACGATGGTAAACCACGTTATACATCGTTGCTCACCCCCCGCGGCTTCCAAGGGCTGTATTATGGCTTTCGTCGAGGAAACGGATAGCAGGCCATTGTTATGGTGTGCACGGTGTATAATCGATACCTGGAGAGGCGGTGGCTATGAGGCTTGGTAAACGAGCGCCGTGAGTGAAACCGTCGGGGTGAGCACGGAGCCCCCCTTGACTTTCAAACTTCACAGCCATCAAACGATGAGAGCTTACCTTGTTCTTCGTGGGGGACAACAAAACGGTATCGAGCTTTGAGGATCCCCTCGGATAGATACAGACACATGTAGACTTGAGGTTACATCTTCTTATTTTGAGGTACCACTATATGATTTGTAAAGATCTGTGAGGTGGGAACCAGTCAGACTTTTGATTTACTTTTTGACGAGCCTTTTGAACATCAATTGACCGTCTGTAAACCACTGGATGGGATACTTACTTTTCGACTAGAATACTTTTACGAGTGGAGGGATCTATTTTGTATTGAGAATGTATGAGGGATCATAACCTTGTGATTTTCCAATCTGATATTGCGTTAGTTATCCAAACAATATTAGTTACCTATGCAGTTTGAGCTTGGCATGTACAGTCCCTGAAAAAATTGAGTGGGCAGTATGCAAAAGTTCGTCGGTCTGGGGACCTATTGTGCTGAACATTGGATTTCCGAGCATCTCACCTTCACTCATGAAGAGTGGCGGTTGCTAAGATTTCCGTGGTGAAACTGCAGAAGGTATGTTAAACGAAGACCTCAATTTTCAGTTGGACAAAATTGAGTGGGCATTCTCTAGAAATTCTGTGGAAACTTGAATAAACCACCCGTCCATCCATCCAAGGCTATTTAGTGACCGAACCTATCCTGGAATCACTAATATTCATCAATCGATCATATGGATTTTGCAGGAACTCGTCATACGTGACGAAAAAATCGGAAATGGCATTCATCAGATTTTTCTTGAATTTGACTACGAGAGTGAATCAACTCGCTGGATTGCAATGGAAGGACTCAGGAATGAGACAAATAATAAAGAAGGAGTCCTGGGAGTCCACTCATGTCACCGTATCGTCAAGATTTTGTGTGATAAGTTTCCAGTCCAGAGTCGCCAGCAAAAGAACACGGAGAAGAGAAAACACTCGAAAAAAGGACTCAACCTGATAGGGGCTGGACAAAATCGAATCGAAATCTTTAGTTGTATGTACCCATGGAGTTTTTTCAACTATTGGTCCCAAAAATCTCGAGTCAAAATGCTTGGAAGGTGGGTACTAGCGTCATTTCACATAGGGCTTACGAGAATACAGCCCAGTTCGTCAGCATAGATGATCAAATGAATCCCAAATATTTTAAAATTGGCGGGAACATGATACAAAAATTCATTTTAGAGTCCATGCTCATAGATTGCAGAGGATTTGGAATCGTTTTGATCATCCACGCTGGCATATTGGGCTCTATCCTCTCACCCTCCATCTGCAAAAGTTATGCCTGTTCATCTTCCCAGCATTTTGACTCGAGATTTTTGGGCCTAGTAATTGGAAATAGTACATGGGCACTAGGGCTTCCACGAGATCGAGACTGGTCTCGGTCTCAGTCTCGTCTCGTCTCGAAAATCGAGACCGAGGCCGAGACCGAGACTGAGGGACCTCTTCTCTTGGCGAGACCGAGGCACCCATTAGAGAGTCTCGACTCCCGTCTCGACACTATTCGCCAGTCTCGCGAGAGTCTCGATGGTTTCGGTATTAATGAAATTTCTGCACTCATTTTTGAAGGAATAGTGGGGAGAGTATCAAATATCGAATGTTCAATTGAATCTACAAAGAAATGAATGCAAAGTAGTCATAAATAATTTTCAACTGATTTCATATATTCAAGAATATCAAACGATAGCTCATTTATCCAATAACAGCAAACGATAACTCACATTAAATAACATTAGACAAATTTTACATATTCAATGACAATTACAGCCAGTAACATGATTATATTTCACAAATTTTACTCCTCAATGAACTTTTTGTCCATAAACCAATGCAGAGAGCTGATCGTAAAGACTCGGATTTGAGTGAACATCTATTATCCCTCGCGACCAACCCTGCTTTAGAAAAAAGTCTCTCGACGGGTACAGAACTTGGCATCACACAAAATATGTCTCTAGCCATACGCGATAAAGATGGGAACTCAGTAGTATGTAGTTTCCACCATTCGAGTATATTTGTATTTTCATCTGCTCTAGGTGCTTCTAGATAGCTATCTATTCCTGACTTTGAACATGTTTTACTGAATAATGTTTTGAAATTGAAGAGTTTGCTTTCCGAAGCAGAATCACGCACAGGATTTGGTATTGGGAATAGAATTTTGGCATCATCGAGATACTTTTTTTGGAATAGCTCCTGAAATTTTTTACAAGCTTCAACTTTCAGATTTTTACCCCAATCACTCAAATCAAACGTGATCACTTTGTGACGAGGATCGAGTATCAGAGAAATTATGTACATCCAGTTGCATTGTCTGTAATGCTTAAGTAATTTGTCTCGACCTGCTTGGAATGCTAAAATAAGTTTCTCATCATCATCAGTTCTATTCTCACCTACATCTAACTGAAGCACTATCTCTTCGATTTTATCAACCAACATGTTGAATGCCAGTACAGCCATAGACAAATTGGCTTCTTTTTCCACCGATACAACAGCACTCACTTCACGAAAATACATCAGGAACTTACATACACGATCGATTACACTCCATTGACGATCATTGATTTGGAATATCTTCAAGACATCACAAGTATTCCACAGCATGAGCAGAGCGGGTTTCAACTCACATGCATTCTCAAGCATATCACACGTAGAATTCCATCGAGTCCTGACATCTAGGATTGGTTTTATGAAATTTATGCCTACTAAATCACAGATGCTCTCTAATCTCTTCGACATTTGCTCGGAATTCCTTATTTTCTTAAAAGTACTTCTAATATTCTGAATAATGTTCGAAAATGTATCCTGATTAAACTCTTCATCGTCCAACGGATCGATGTCGATCTCATCTTCATAACCAGCATAATAAGTGTAATCGTCATCACAAGAGTTGAGTAATTTCAACACATCTTGTACTCCCAAATTGAGGATGTGAGCGTAACAACGATAATGTTGGTCAACACTATCAAATTCAATACCGTCGTCTCTCATCAATTGTTCAAGTTCTTTCATGGCCGTTGTATTTGCCGCAGCATTATCTAATGTGATTCCTGAGACTTTCTTTTGGATACCGTAGAATTTGACACATTCGTAAAAAAAATTTGCGATAACCTTACCACTATGCTCGCCACCTGAAGCTATCAAGTCCAAGGCAATCGACTGCAACTTCCAATAACTGTCAATAAAATGTGCTGTAACGCCATAGAATGATCTGCCCTGTTTATTCGTCCAGGCATCTAGAGTAAACGAGAGGTCTGACTCATTCTCTTGCAATATTTTTTTGACGTTTTCCTGCATTTTTGGAAACTCATCCATAATCTTATTGTGTAATGCTGATTTCTTAGACATATGGTAATCTCTGTTCAGAATTGTGAATAAATATTGAGTCAATTCATCATCGAAGAAGTTGAACGGTAAATTTTTGGCAGCGATCCAACAAACAACAAGTCGATCAAGGTTCACACGTGGAGCTTTTGACTGCAATGAATATTATGAATCTAGAAAAACATTCAAGAAACAAGATCGGAATTGTTTGAAGAATAATCATTGAATAGTCACCAGAGCGTATTGATCCAATGTTTCTGTTGGGAAGGTTTTTGATTGCCGAAGATCTCCGCAAACTGATCAGGGTGGGTGGCTTTGAGATGTTTCTTCAAACCTGTTGTATTTCCACCCGTTCTCAATATGATTTTTTGCGATTTCTTTTCTTCGCATAGCAGGCACACGGCATCACTCTCTCGATATTTGAAAAATTTTTCATATCCTGACTTCTGTATGTCGCAAGCACTTGAGCTTTCAATCTCACACTGTTTCACTTCATGAGCACTATTTGTTGGTTTGCTAGCCTTGAATTTTTTTAACTTTTCCATTGTTTACTCCTTCAGAGGTACTCGCGTCATTGTTGTCATCGGTGCGAGTGCGTTTTGTCCGATTCATTTTGGCTTTCACGTGTCTACTATAGAACGTTTGTAAAGGCTGATATGAGCAGTACTAAAGGTAAAAGGCCAAGCGAGATTGTTTACATGGCAAGCAGACCGTAGAGCAACATCTATATTCACGTACGTGTATATAGCACACTAAGAGTGGGAAGAATATACTGCGTGAACATTTGAATGAATTTATCATTATCCTAATCAATCGCGACTGTATTCTCGCGGGAATTTCAAATCATTTATATCATGAATTCGCCTATGCAAACTAATATAATCAGCAGATATGCTGATTCTTAACAGAGATGAATCCTAATGAGTCCACTCCGTGGACGGTCCTCTTTAATTTCCAAAAATCATCAACGAGAGTCTCGCCGAGATTCTCGGCAAAATTGAGCCGAGTCCAAGACCGAGGACGAGACCAGAACAAAGCAGACCGAGACGAGACAGAGACCACGAAAACGCCACCCGAGACGAGTCCGAGAGTGCCTTGACTCTCGTCTTGTCTCGTCTCGTGGAAGCCCCATTGGGCACACACAACGGACCAACCGTGCAACTCTTATTAGGTTAAGTATTTCTTCCCGAGTATTTTCTCTTTTCCGTGTTCTTTGACTGACGATTTTGAACACTTTTCCCACAAAATCTTGATGATATGGCGATATGAGTGGACTCCCAGGACCTAATTTCCACCATTCCTCACATTCCTAAGTCGCCCCGTTGTAATTCAGCGAGTTAAAATTACGTTATTGTTTTGAAAACCTCCGTCCTGAAAAGTCATCCTCATCAAGGAAAATGTATTATATAATCCGAATTTTATGGGTTATAGAGTCTGATTTCATCAGTCGTGGGAGGAGGAATGACGAGATCTTCATGTGTCAAAATATTAAATCCGCTTCGACTCCCGTTCAATATCAAACAAGCGTCAAAACACACCACACTTCCAGGTAAATCTCTGAGCCATACATTTTTGAGATGAGCTCGTTATCACAAGGTGGTGCAAGTCACGTGCGAATGCGTTGCACGTGCCTGATGCGCGTGCCCCGACTTTTTCGAGCGTCGGATCGGCGTGTTGACGAGATGTAAGTAACCACGGGCCAATGAGCTATACTGGGTGCATTATAGTGATGGGATATGAGCCTCGCAAATAGGGTGCGGGGGTGCACCTAACAGGTTTCTCAATGCCTATTATAGACAGACTCATCATCGACGCTGACCGGTGAACGTTATATGCTTCTATACCTTATGAACTTTGAGCCCTTTAGATATGGTATAACCTATCGATCGTGGTACTCCCTACACAGACACGGGAATGTAGAAGCACACCTGGAAATGAAATTCCAAGTTGGATAACAAGGGGACGTTTACCAATAATGTGCTATTTTTAACTTCTGCTTGCAAAAGGAGAGGTTATTAATCAGAATCGTATCCAGAGACTAATTTTGACCCAAGCACATAGGAAAAATGTCTTGTAATGGCAACAGTAGAATGCTATTTACTCATTTTCAGCATTGTGAAATCAGTATCAGATTATACTGCCGTCGGAAGGAATAAGAGTGTCGGTAACTTCCCGTAGTCTTTTTTTCACAATCAGATTCACAAGTTTCTCACGTTTGCCGTGCTATCAACAACATATGATGATGATATATGATTTTGGAGGCATTACCATATCTATATCGAATGGCATTCAGAAATTCCCTCAAAATTACTTGTAAAACTATGAAATAGTCTGTCATGAGTCCTTTCGTGTTTTGGAAACTTTACCGAATCCGCGACAAGAAGAACCTGACTACCCGGGAAATACGTCAATTCGATCATAAAATGTAAATCTAAGTACTGGGGAACTTGGAAGGGTATATCTAAGATATCGGTACGAATATATTTGAATATCTACCGCATGGCAAATGTGTGGGTAACTAGGGTAGTAATAAGAACTTACAGCTCTGCAGTTTACGTAAAGTTAGTGAAATGGAAAGTCGTAACTATTTAAATAGAATTCTAAACGACAAATTTGACATTTCTTCAATTTGAATATGCCAGGTTGTCGAGGAGATGCATTATATTTACCAACTAAGTCAAAATCGACCATTTTGTAGTCACCGACCCTTTCCCTCCCGACGGCAGTATAGTCCTAACATATGGAGAACATTCTTTACAGAATGAATTTATCGCAACCCACAATGTACAGTTATCAAACTAACAAAGGGAGGACCTGACCTTTGGACCACCAATCCTCCCCAAAAATTTTTTACAGTTTTGTGTCACCTAGAATATGAAGAATCCAGAGTAACTCCGTCAAATGGGCCTTCTAACCAGAGCTACAAGCAAAAATATTAGCGTTGCCAGTATATCAATATATATCACTTTTTAACACCTTCACTGCGATGGGCCCCACCGATGAGGCCCACGCGTCCAACTCTGTGTGCGGCGATGATCGAATTCCCATCAAATGGGCCCCACCGGTGGGGCCCATCGCACACAGGACCCGAACGCGTTTTTTGCCGTTGCAGTGAACGTGTTAACATGGGCCTATATGGGCAATGTTAATGTCATGGGCTGTAACTTTGAACAGGAGGCCCATTTGACGGAGTTACTTTAGATTCTCCATATTCTAGGTGCTACGAGACTGTAAAAAAATTTTGGACAAGATTGGTGATCCAAAGGTCTGGTCCTCCCCTTGTAAGTATTTTCCATATATCTCACAATGGTTCTAATCGATAACTTCATAGGGCAGCGCTAAAAGAAAGACACTGAAAATTTTAAATACTCAAGTCATTTATTTCAACTGGAACATAGGGAAATACTCAACTCTGAACCTTTCTGGAAGTGAGTTCATATTTTGTGATCATTGCAGACATTCTCAGTGAGCTTTGGAAAGAATATCACAATAGTTGGGTTGACTTCAAGTATGAACTTCCATCAATTCAACGATCAATGCAGGATTCCAATTTAAATGAGCTTACGCACATCTCAAGCAAATTCTGAGCAGGGTAACTTGAGAATAAAGATCAGGAAGTAACTTCAAAGTCGAGCTAGGAAGATTTGCGAGTTTGCACCTACACTCTACGACATCAGACTGAGAATATAATAATATGCTGTATAGTCAGCGTGCTTGTAGTTGAGAGTATAGAGCGCGGGTGACGCCAAGTTCACGCCTCTCTCATTCATGGGTATTGGGTAACGAGCAAAGGTATCACTTTCAGGGAAAAGTTAGTCTTACGCGTACGGTAACACATATATCCAAGCAAACGCATACGACAAGTGCAGCCCAAGTAATCTCTTCAAGTCACACGCATGATATGAACTCTCATGGCTATGCTCTACTTTCGACTAATTCTCTCACTGACACGATTTTGGGTTGCGTTCGTAGTTGAGAAACTTCACTCCTGCATCTTATAGGTAGGTCACAATTTGGATGAACTGTACCTCGATTTTTCATCACTATTCGCTGTCAAAGAACCTCAGACACTGTGCGTTCCTCTGATCAGTTTTTGAGATACTTAGCTGGACATTCAAATTTGTTATGGTTTTTTCTTAAGTTACTCAGTTTCTGGATGTTTAGATTAGTTTGTTGAAGGACTTGAGACGTTGAAACTGCTTCTTGAATTATTTGAACAAAGTTGTTTCACTCTTTAGAAGTGGTCTAACCTTGGGGACGACGGGTCTTGATGGAGCTTTGGGAATCATCTTGTTGTTGTATGGAATGAAATATCTGCAAGGAATGAATACCATGGACTTCCTATCATGACACACAGCTATGGAGGTGATTATTGTCAGAATATTTTTATACATATGTATGTACATATGTATGTATACTATGTGTGTGAGTTTATGTGTACCTGCAAACGAATTTTCCGAGAAACTTCGACCAGCTGGTTGAAAATTCAACCAGTTTGGTTGAATATTCAACCAATGTCGATAATCACAAATCTGACTCGAATGGCATGCTTACATATCTGAACGCCCAGCCACAATCTGTCCGTGCGGTTCTGACATATCAGCTTGCCTACGTAAGAGGGGTAGAATATGATGGGTGGTCATATGGTCAGATGAGGATGGATGGAGAGATGGACTCACGGATGATGGATTCATGGTCGATGGATGAATGATGGATGGAGGGATGGACTCACGGATGATGGATTGATGGTCGATGGATGAATGATGGATGGGATCGAGGTATGGATCGAGGAATGGATTGTGGATGGATAGATGATGGATGGATGCATGATGGGTGATCGGTGAATGGATGGATGGATCGATGGGTGATGGGTTGATCGGTGGGTGAGTGGTGGATGGATGTGTATCGATGGTCGATGGTTGGATGGATCGGTAGATGGATGATGGTGAAATGGATGAATGAATGGGTAGATGGTTGATGGTTTGATGGGCGGATAATAAATGGATGGATCATGGATAGATCGTCAATGGATAGTTGATGGGTGGATTGATGGTTAGATGGATGATGGGTGAATGGATATTGGGCGATGGCTGATGGGTAAACGGATGGATGGATTGGTGAATAGATGGATGGATGGTTGATGGTTGCATTTCCGGGTGGGTGGGTGGATGGATGGACGGATAGATGGTTGATGGTTTGATGGGTGGTTGGGCGAATGACGGGGGGGGGGTGATTTGAAGTATGGATCATGGGTGGAGGGTTTGGATGAAACGTCAATAGATAGTTTATGGGTGGATTGATGGTTGAATGGATGATGGGCGATGGATGGATGAATCGTTGATGGTTGGATGGGTGGGTGGAGGAATTATGGGTGTGTGTGAGGTTGGATGGATGATGAGTGAACGGATGGATGGAATGATGAGGATGGATGAGCTATGCAGGCTTCCATGGGTGGATGGATGGATGAATGGCGTCCATCCATCCACCAATCATCCATCCATCTATCCACCCACCCATGCAAGCATTCGTAGCTTATTCATCCTCATCGTTCCATCCACCCACCGAACCCCCTATCCGACCATCAACCATGCATCTTTCCATCTACTCATTATCATTCATCTTCATACACATCACCCATCCATCCATGCATCATCTATCCATCGATTCGTCGCCATCAACCGTCTATCTACCAACCACCCATCCATCACCCATCCGTTCATCATCCAGCCATCATCTACCCCACCCACACACTTATTACTCATCCATCCAATGACCCATGAGCCGTCTATCTATCAATCCATCCATGTATTACCCATCCAATCATCCATCCTTCCACCCACCTATGCAAGCATCCGTAGCGAGGGGCAGATATCCAAGAGAAATACTTGAAAGAATAGCTGGAAATAGCTGGAAATAGCGGGAAATAGTTGGATCCGTAGCTTATTCATCCTCATCGTTTCATCCATCCGTCCGGTATCCACCGATCCAACCATCCAACCCCCCCCCCATCCGACCATCAACCATGCATCCATCCATTTATTTACTATCATCTATCAGCACATCTCCTACCTATCCATGCATCATCCATTCATCATCCATCCGTTCATCATTCATCTATCATCCATCCAACCACCTATTCACCCTTCATCCCTTGACCCACTTATCCAACCATCAACTATCCATCCATCCATCCCTCTATTCACTCATCCACCCATCCATCTATCGATTCATACGTCCACCCACCCATCATCCATCTATCCATCACGGAATATAATTGCTTGGTTGCAAATTCAACCAGTTGGTTGAATGAAAAATTCAACCAATTTTTTACAGTTTATCTATATTTCAAAATAAGTTAAAGTACGTTGGAAAATGTTGAGATGAGTCAAAAAAAAAGTTATAAAGAATTTTTGAGATACGCTTTTATTAAGGTAGTACTAGCGGTACTGATGAGTCCAAGTGCGGATTAGATCTTTGCTTGACTCGATTCCGCCCGCCTATATAGGTATAGTAACGCACACAGCAGACGACAACCTAACCCCGAAGCTGTCAAGAGTATGATGTATTGGCTCAGATCTTTCTTTGTAGGCTCCTAATCGTTGATCAGTTTGTTTCTATGCACTTTTCGTGTACTCTTACACCTATGTGCTCTTTCCTGTGAAAATCTGATAGTTAGAAATTAGTGTATCGATAATTTTCCATAAGACGCCGTGTTAATCGGCTTTCACGAAATTGCTCAGAACTTTTCTCCGCGGCTCCTAAAAATTTCGAAATTTCAGCTGTGTCTTTTTGAGGCACTAATGTACCACTGTGCCGACTTTCGTAATTTTCTGATAGCTAATTCGAGTCCCGCTAGTACTACCTTAACTGCGTCAAGGAACGTTGTAAAATTTGACATGGTGCAACGGAGAAAAACTCTTGGAAATTGTCTTTAACAAATTGCTCAACGCACAACACAGTCTCAGTATAGTATAACTATAGCTAGCGAAGATGCTCACGCTATTGGGTAGCGAATGTAATGGGTGTCCATCGTATTTCAATGTGGCGCCATCAACCTGTCGCGAATCGTATTTGAATGTGGCACCATCATTCTGTCGCGGTTCACACCCATGATTAAATGCAGAGCAGACAGTAGACAGAGACAGGCATTGCACCACATTGCGCTGATGATTGACGCAAGTATAGATTCTTCAATTGATGCGATCCGTAGGCAGTCTTTTCCGGTGGGCAAACTCGCACACATACTAATTCCACTAGATCATCCGCAGAACCGGAAGCCGGTATAGTAACACCAAATGAAGATTTGGGGGGAAACCACAGCTCGGTGAAGTGGAATAAAAGCGTATAACTATGAGCAGAACAAAAGTAGTGGAAGCATATTAGGCTCACTTACCTTATTTTACACGGCTAACCACTGTAAAAACAATCTCCTCAGAATGGTGCTGCCTTAAGGCTCGTTTGCGAGTTTACACTGGCGTTTTTACAGTGTAGTTTCGAAAAGTGAAAAAAACCCAAGGTGCAAATCTGTGGTTTAAACAGAAATTCTCCGCCATCCCTGAGGTCACGGATTTGACACCTTGGACTCATTCTTTTTTCGATACTTCACTGTAAAAGTACACCGGGAGTTTTTACAGTGTAGTCGTAGCTCTGACTGTAGTGCACTAAATCGACACCATCAGGGGGTCATCTTGAGAGAAATTTTGTCAGTTATCGATTGAAAATACTTTCAAAGGCACTCAATCATACGCATGCGTAGGAAAAGCCAATAACTGACGGGAAAATTTGGCTTGAAGATCACTGAAAATAGCTCTTAAAGACAGGGTTAGAAAACTCCTTCTGCCCCTACGTGAAGTTTTTGCCTTCATTCTTGGCGATGAAAAAGCCTTCTAAAGGGTGAAAAAGTCAAAAAAACATATTGGGAAAATAACTGACACCCTAATATGTGTGAATAGCTTTTTTATCGTGGGCCTATATAGAATGGGGCCCACGGGATGGATTCCTTGAAGACACCTTCATTTCTTACCAAAACAAGATGGTTCACAAAAATTCATCTCACAGAGGTGCCATTCTTCTGTCTGAATCATTTTTTCCATTTTCTCCCATCCTCCTCAAACATTGGACACTTATTTGTGAAGAAGCTGTGATTTTTCATCAATGCCCAAACGTGTCAAAAATTCATTGGGTTATCACAATACTGCACTGCTTTCTTCGACTCTCACGGTGTCCATCAATGAAATAATACACAGGGAAAAATGATGGATCAAGTAGGAGATAGTGGCAAGAGCCAGCCTACAATGGTTTGAGAGAATGTATGGTTTTGAAATAGGATCCGAGTGATGATCATTGTTTTGGCAGAAATGCGAGCGCGTTAACATGTCAGCGGGGGCCTCCGCGGCACGCGTCGACTCCCCCTGGGTCTCTTAACAACCCCATCATTATCCTGTCTAAACGAATTAGTCCTATCACACGGACACGCTGCTGATGCGCTTGAATGATCTCGCTTTCAGACCGATGCTTCGGTAGAATAATTACAAGAAAAGTATGAATTGTTCGGATCATGGATTCTACTGAAAATGCAAAAACCACCCAATGAAAATTATATGATGTACAGGAATGCAGAGCCAAATATTTTTAAACTACAGCGTAGAAGGCATGGGTAT
The DNA here is from genome assembly GCA_029851415.1 of Eretmocerus hayati. Taxonomy (NCBI): domain Eukaryota; kingdom Metazoa; phylum Arthropoda; class Insecta; order Hymenoptera; family Aphelinidae; genus Eretmocerus; species Eretmocerus hayati. The sequence continues at coordinate 34,718,702 of CM056743.1, forward strand.
CATTGATCGGCGTTGCAAAACGTTGTTGCCATGAAAGAATCAAAAGTTACTTAGAATTACATGATTATTATGAGTCATGATTATCAGAGTCTGAATTCTCTCTTCGCAGGGTGGATCCTGACATCTAATACAGTTGTGTGAGAAGCTACAATTGCTTGGTTATTTGTACTAAATGCATTGTTCGCAGATTGAATTTCGAGACTTGTATAGACATCAGTCATGCTCCTTCAAAAATTTATACTGGTTTTACATCTGTAGTCTGAGTCTACAGTTGGAATGCCGGTTCAAGAAAGTACAATTCTATAATCCATCGCTCTTCAACACTATTAGAAGAGTTTTTGGAAAAGTTAGAAAGAAATCACGATGAAAAGTATTTGCTTCTTGCTCGCAGGCTACTTCGGCCTCTACATCGAGATTCATTTCGGTTGTATCAATCAGAAAAAACAGGCATGAGCGCGTGAGATGAAAACGTTGTAACTTACAGTTTGGAAGAATCACTAATCGCGAAAATTGCGAAAGATCTATTCATCGAATAGGTCCTGCTTCTGGTCAAAATATCAAAACCACTAACAAGGGGAGTTCGGAGGGTCCGGGTCACCAAATCTCATCAAACTTTTTTCACAGTCTCGTACCACCTAGGATATGAAGAATCCAGAGTTACTCCGTCAAATGGGCTCCCTGCTCGGAGCTACAAGCAAAAATATTAGCATTGCCAGTATATCTATAAATGTGTATCACTTTTTAACATGGTCGCATATGGGCAATGCTAATGTCATAGGCTGTGGCTTTGAACAGGAGACCTTTTTGGTGGAGTTACTCTGAACTCTTCATTTTCTAGGTGGTACGAGGCTGTGAAAAGAATTTGGTGAGATTTGGTGACCCGGGCCCTCCGGACTTCCCTTGTAAGTATATATTCTTCCTCAACATTTTTCCGAGTTTAGTTTGTCGTGAAATGTCAAATCTCAGCCAACAAGACATCCTCGATGATCTTGCGATTGGAAGCTAATAGTGTAACACTCACCCAGATATTCTACAAGTTGAATACAAATGAAGACTGTTATGGCACAAAACATACGTGTGAACGATTTTTCAGCTTGCGGTTTTCGACGAAGATCTACTAGTAGTTGATTAATTACAGAAAAAAGTTGACGCATGTTGCAACATCTAGAGCATTGATACGGTTAGGCAGGTCGATAGCAGTTGTATGGAATGAATAATTGGTGGATTTCTCGTTCGGGATCAAGTCGTATGCAAATTAATAAATTTCTGTGCAATCTCACCCCCAGATTGGTCAACTCAAAATAGGTCATCGTAATAATTCTGCGACTTGCAAAACCTCGTTATATATGTATAGAATAAAACATCTCAACAAACAATGGAGGTTTCAAGATATTCATTTAATTATTCAGGGGATTCCATCAAAATTTCATTCTCTCAATGGCAAATGTTGCACAAATATCTTCATGACTTTCAACTACATAATGGAATTCCAAATCTCGTTTGGTTGAAAAAAAATGTTCCGTCCAGTTTACTCGAGAATCTAAATTATCAGGCAGCGGACTTTACAGTTTTCATTCATCATTTATCGAATCATATATTACTCTATGAATACTCTTACAGAAACACAGGTCAAGAGCTTTTAAAGTATATATTTTGCAGAAACATATATTAACAAGTCGCGCCTTGTGAATTTGTGCATGGCATTACATATCTCGATGCAATCGCCGTCTGAACTTCACGAGAAGAACGCGCGCTAGAAATCCAAGGGTCACGAAGCAAGAAGAGAACGAGTTTCACCCCATAAATATTCCCAGGTAATTGATTCAGTAATAACTAACTCAAGCCAGCCTAGCTCGTGCTTCTCGCTACACGAGAATAAATTCATCCACCCCTGAAACGAGTTATATATGCGAGATTCTCTCGACCACCACTTTTGTTCGTATGTAACTCACCATGGAAATTTCACGGCTTGGTCAATGCCTTGAGTTTGCCATTTTCTTACTTTCTTGGTGACTTGTAAAATTGTTTCATGGATTGCGGACATCATAGCGAATCATTCACATGTAATCTCATTGACACGTTCCATTCTCTAAAGTTTATCTCAAAGCTCGGAGATATTCCGCTGGAATAGATATCTCAAAATATGTTACCAAAATTAAAATACGTGATACTCTTTGGGTCTGACGCCGATAATTATTCCACGCATGGAAGTCCAAATCATCGGGGAGTCAACGACATCCGTTCGTGTGATATTTTTCTCCCAAAGGTAGCGTACTCATTTGAAGTATGTTCTGATCATGTAAAGAATCATCACGGTAGACATGCGTGGAGCAAAAAAATGTGTACCTTGTGAAGTCTGCTGAAAACGCGCCAACATAATTTCATACTGAAGTGAACGCTCAGCCGAAATCTGTCCGTCTGGATTCTGCATTATCAGGTTGCCTACGTCATGAGGTATAATATAATAGATGGCTGTATACATGGGCCATGGATTTATCGATGGCTGTCTGTGCAAAGTTGGATGGTTGGATGGGTTGGTGGGTCGGCGGATGGGTCAATGGATGAATGGGTCAGTGGGTACATGAGCGGATGCGTCAGAAGTTTGGTGAGTAGATGAGTGGATAGGTGGGTGAAAGGGTTGTTGGGCTGATTAGTGGGTGGATGGATGGCGAATGCGTGTAGGTATGGGTCAGTGCGCTGTGCAGGTTCGTGGGTGTGTGGGTGGTTAAGTCGGTAGGTGGAAGGCGGATGTGTCGTCAGATGAGTAGGTGCATGTGCGTGTTGGTGCATGTTTGCACGGATAGTTGAATCATTCAACTTGAATGGGTGGGTGGTTGAGTGGGTGGCTTGCTGGGTGGATGGGTAGGTAACCGGATGGCGGAATTATGAAGGGGTGGCCGATTAGACGAGTAAGTGGTCGGGTGGGTGACTTGGTAGCTGGATGGGTTGGCGTGCTAATGGAGAATTCTTGGGCGAGTAGTTGAGTGGGTGTTTGAAGGGGTGGACATGTCAATGGGTGGGTGAATGGATGAGTGGGTCGATCGGTACGTGGGCAAATGCGTCGATAGATCGGTGGGTGCGTGTTTGCACGGGTAGGCGAATGGGTGGGTCGGTCGCTGGCCGCATATGTAAGTGGGTGGAGAAATGCACGATTAGAGGGTTTGGTCGGATGGGTGACTTGGTAGCTGCATGGGTTGAGGAGCGAATGGCGGATGTGTCGTCAGGTGAGAGGGTGCAGGTGTGGATGGGTGTACAGTTCCACAGCTTGGCGGATTGATACGTGGTCAGGTGGGGGGAGGATTGAGGAGGTTGATGGGCCGGTCCGTGGTTAAGTGTGAGGATTAATGGACGGTGCACGGTGGACCGATAGGTCGTTGGACAGCGGACTTGTGGGTGGGTGTGGGTGTGTTCGGATTGGTGGGTTAGGTGAATGAATTGGGACTTTAATATTCTATCAATATCTCTCTACACCTGTCAAAGTGTTTTAGGGACCTATGGCTTATTGGAGACTTTCAGAAACCGAACGAGTGGTAGCGAGAGGGGAAACCACCGTATATCCAAAAATTGATCAAACAATTCAATTTTGAGTTCTCGTTTCTACATATGGGCGGCTCCGGATCAGAACGGTATAAGTCCATTTTTTCCATTTCTGGAAAATGCGCCTCAAAGTTTTTGTGATATGGAAAATTCGAGTTATCATCTGAAGTAAATATTCTTATTCTACCGTGTAGTGAGTGTGTTTTCATGTCATTTTTCGCGTGGGGCGTATTGATTTTCAATTGTTTACACTTTTTACATCTCATTTTGCAATAAAAAATGGACTTATACCGTTCTGATCCCGAAAATTTCTCGACTTTTTTCCGGATCAGAACGGTATAAGTCCACCATTTCTGAAAAAAATTCACATTTAATATTTTAGATAGGGAGAAGTATTTAATATGATGAATTTTTACCGCTTGAAGTAGGAAAATGTCGAGAAACTATGAGTTTCCACCTTTGAGATCAAAAAACGTTAAAAAAAACCACGGACTTATGCCGATTTGAGCGAGAAAAAAGGTGGAAAAATTTTCCAGATCAGAACGGTATAAATTGAGAATTCTTTGGATTTTTAATGACTGTCCTCGACTTTTTCTCACAGTAAACAAAGCTCCTCTCTAATCTAGGGTGACTTCTATTGAATCTCATTCACAGCCGAGACTGTTCTTCGCAAAGAGATCTCATTCAGGATATCGTGACTGAGGATATATTTCCAACATTGAGGTCAACAAGCGTCTATTTGGAAATCCAGTCAAGAAGAGTTTACTCAAGCGGCCCGGTGCGAAGTATAGTTTTTGGGGATCACATAGCACGCAGCTTTACGTCATGTATTCAGAGGCAATTTAAGGTTGTATAGGAAAAATCGCAATGCAGAGACTTTAATCGATCAGAGAATCCAAACGATGAATTGGGACTGATCCCCACTCAACAAACAGAATTGTTGATCAACCGTAGAATGAGGTTAAGATTAGTTGCAGCTATCTCAATTCAGGAAGGCGAGCAGGAAGGCTATCTTCATCTACAAGATTTGCCCAAATGAGGTTCACTTGTACCGAGTGGCGGGGAGATCGAACCGAAGGCCGGGTGACTGTTAATGAAAAGAGCCCCAGTTGATAGATCACAACCATTCATAGTGAAATTGTAACCGAAATTCTGTGATGAAGCTATAGGCTTTCTCTGCCATTGGCATTGTTTCTAAGGAGGAAGTGCATAGCTTAGTTGAGTTTGGCGTATTACGGACGCAGTTGATTTTTCTTCCGAGAAGATGCCTGAAAACATGATGCAAAATCAAACTTCTTTGGAAGCTCAGTACCGACCGCTCTCACAACTACGCTTTTGGAACCATCACTAAGAAATTCGGCTCTTTCAATGACGATAAGAGATAAGAAAATGAGACTTCAGGGCTTCTAGAGAAAGATCCCAGGCCCATGGGAGTACTGACCCGAGGTTGTTCATTTTCGTGACGGGCTTGCCTGTGTCCAAATGCGTCAAAAGGAAGTGATCGGACGTCGGCCCACCTGCTTCGAAACCATTCGATGCAATCATTTGGACAACATAGCGAACCTAACTTGTAGTTTCTGAGAGTAGCTACCGACTCTAACTACTTGTAAAAGCACGACAGCTAAACGTGGATGACCCAAAAGCGATATTATTGAGCGAGAACATGGACTTATACCGTTCTGATCCGGAAAAAAAGTCGAAACTTTTTTCGGGACAAAAACGGTCGTGTCGCTTGTGATGCCTCAAAATGCATTTCCACTTCCGGAGTTGTGCATACATGTTTTCACATGTATTTTCCATCATTTCCCGTCAAAAACTCAATTTTCAACAAAATGGACTTATACCGTTCTGATCCGGAGCCGCCCATGTGTAGGTTGGAAGAATGCCCAAATGCTCAAATATGATGTCTTAGTGAATATAATTCACAATTTAGTTGGCGAGGAATCCAGATCTATGATACATTGGGTACGGCCTTACGATCCCCACAATGCCCATTCAATTCTATGAAAAGAACTTGCGAAGTCTGAGATATTTTTTGGAGGGTAAATGTTGTCAAAGTTTCCCCGTAATTGTGAAGTTTGGGCATCAATACTCATTGCACCTATGGAGTGGAATAAAGAGCCGATCGAGAGATAAATACACCGTAAATCAATGGAGAAACTATGATTTCGGTGTATTACCATCCCAATAGTAAATCTGTATCCTCTTATTGATGCCTCTTATTGTGCATTTCAGATCATTGGCTCGTTATCTTGCTAGAATCGATTCTTGATCTTTCCGTCTTCACATACAACGGGCCATAAACATGGCGTGTGACAGGCTGCTTAGTTGTGGCTGTACCAGGGTTTGAAACGTACATTTCGTATCGCTAACAATACGATTTTTCTATTACCGAGTGCATGTGCGACGACTGTAGGCCCCTTGTCTCACACCCACTCATTTTCACCTCTTCCGTGGTTGAAACTGATATTTCATGACACAGTTGGATTGTCTAGCGAAAGCTCTGTTCTGATCTTACGTTGTTTGCTCAGTAACAACGAGAATTTTCGGAAACAATTCTTTTGAATTTGCAAAAGCACAAACCTGAAGAATGACGCCACTCTCGGCCTTTTGAAGAGTTGAGTATGGAAAAATATTGCAGATTCCACAAAAAAATAGATCTCCTATTAGTTCCTCAAAGAAGTAATTCTCGTGCTTTCGAGTATCTTTATGTTTCGGGGGCTTCTCATGCCTCATCGAGATTTAGTTTCATATTTCAACAACAATCACATACTATCGGTTTAAAAATGATTGACACCTAGAGAATTTCTGCTATCCTGGCTCCAAAAAGAAATGGCTAATTTTTTTAACTGGGATAGCGTCGAAGTACATCTAGTCGCGGCCATGATATCCAAATTTTTTTGAAGTCGATCGGAGTACAACTGCGGCTGTAGCTGTGATCAGAATGTAAAAAAACGCGGGTATAAGGCCGATTTCAGAGGTAGCTCGACTTTGGGATGCTACAGCTCTGCCAAAAAAAATTCTGGGGCGCTGCAAAAAATGTAGGTGATAGATATTTGGTTCCCCAATAGCGTCCAACAACAATCAGCCAAAAAAATTGATAACTTTTGGAGATAATCCAGTTATTGTTATCTCGGGATCTATTGAGGTTGAAGACTTGATTCAAAAACAGAAAAATCATAAAAAAATTCTGGATGTCAAGTACGAAAATGCAATATGAGATTTTAAATAAACAAACGCGTGGCAAGGTCGCAAAGTTGAAAAAAATTAAAGTTTGCGCCTATTGTGAGGCTTTTATTGTCTTTTACAGCCGGGGCCCGTAAAATCGTCGATGGGCCAGACTACCTGACCGCGGACCATAAAAGTCGTAAAGTTGCGGTCTCGGAGTCAATTAGGGTACCATCAGTCTGCTTCGGCTGCAATAATGAAGCTGAATTTTCAACAAAGAGAGCAGTAAAATTATTTCGAACGCGATTTGGGCCTTGCGTTACAAATATCGCCGATTCATCGATGAAGCATTGTCAATGATGCGTCGAACAGTATATCAATGACGCGTGTGTGCAGGTGTCTTTCTCTCTCTCAGAGTTTCGCGATATCTGCATGTAAGTATTCGTTGGCGGATCCTTTAAATGATTGATAATATACAATCAATACTTCATCCACATGATTCCTATGGTGAAAAAGTTGGATAGCATCCGTATTGATAAGATGATAATCAACAGTTGAATGATTTCACTATTATCTTGTTCGATTGTTGACTGATAATTATTGATTGTGTGAAACGCGCAATAACACGACATACATTCATTTCTATGATGCTATAAGTGATCGGTCGAACAAGATGATGGTAAAATCATTCAACTGTTGATTGTCATCTTATCAATACGGATGATATCCAACTGTTTCACATCGGAATCATGTGGATACAGTATTGATTGTATATTATCAATCATTTAAGGGATCCGCCAAAGAATACTTACATGCAGATATCGTGAAACTCTGAGAGAGAGAAAGACACCTGCACACACGCGTCATTGATATATTGTTCGACGCATCATTGACAATGCTTCATCGATGAATCGGCGATATTTGTAACGCAAGGCCCAAATCGCGTTCGAAATAGTTTTATTGCTCTCTTTGTTGAAAATTCAGCTTCATTATTGCAGCCGAAGCAGACTGATGGTACCCTAATTGACTCCGAGACCGCAACTTTACGACTTTTATGGTCCGCGGTCAGGTAGTCTTGCCCATCGCCGATTTTACGGGTCCCGGCTGTAAAAGACAATAAAAGCCTCACAATAGGCGCAAACTTTAATTTTTTTCAACTTTGCGACCTTGCCACGCGTTTGTTTATTTAAAATCTCATATTGCGTTTTCGTACTTGACATCCAGAATTTTTTTATGATTTTTCTGTTTTTGAATCAAGTCTTCAACCTCAATAGATCCCGAGATAACAATAACTGGATTATCTCCAAAAGTTGTCAATTTTTTTGGCTGATTGTTGTTGGACGCTATTGGGGAACCAAATATCTATCACCTACATTTTTTGCAGCGCCCCAGAATTTTTTTTGGCAGAGCTGTAGCATCCCAAAGTCGAGCTACCTCTGAAATCGGCCTTATACCCGCGTTTTTTTACATTCTGATCACAGCTACAGCCGCAGTTGTCATCCGATCGACTTCAAAAAAATTTTATCATGGCCGCGACTAGAAGTGCTTCGACGTTATCCCAGTTAAAAAAATTAGCGATTTTTTTTGGAGCCAGGATAGCAGAAATTCTCTAGGTGTCAATCATTTTTAAACCGATAGTAGATAGTTCATTTGGGGATTTCAATCACCTTCCCGGTAATTTCCATAGATCATTTTATGAATGGATCTGAAGTCTTCGGCACAGCTGTAGTCAGACCTTTTTATAAATTCAACTCTCGTTATCAGTGCGAGCTTTTTTCGAATTCTGCAACACCAGTGTCCATTCTTGACAGTAACGGTTCAATATCTATGATAACAGGATAGTATATCACGTGATCAAGATAGAGTGGTGGACACTGTAGGAAGAAAAGTTTTGAACGATTATTTCTCTCTCTCAAACAGAATTCCCTCTCACTCATATCTAACGAATATTGAAACAGTTGGCTTCATGACGTGTTCATGGAAAATTTGTACAAGCTTGCCAATGAGTAATGATGAATGACTCTCAATCTTTTCAGTCTTCAATAAGTTTGATGTTGGCTTCCAATCTATTGCCACAGAGATATTGACAAGATCCAACATCATGAAATACTCAAACACTATAATATATTGCATCTTAATACAAATTTTGGAAGCTTACAGTACCGGTAAGTTCATTTTGTGTATAATTCAGGATAATTTGATGTACATACAATATGATATAGTAATAGATATGATACTCATCGTAACATGTGTCAAAGATTTGACATGCCTGAGCTCAACCGTGCTGACTATTCCACCTATGGTGAAAAAAATTATGTCAGGTTCTCTGATGACAATTTTTTTCTGTGATAGCAAGATCACCGAAAAAATTTGATACATGACTCTTCAATTAGCCTGTTAACTCTTATTGTGAATTCGATAGAACCCATTCAAATATTTATGTAGCTTTCGGATGTTTCTGTCCAGTAAAATGTGAAACATCAGAAGATGGTGTAGCACACTGTAAAAAGTTTTTCCGAAAAACTTCAACCAACTGGTTGAAGTTTTCATTCAATCACTGGTTGAATGAAAACTTCAATCAGTTGGTTGAATGAAAAATTCAACCAGTTTGGTTGAATATTCAACCAATGTAGATTATCACAATCTGTCCATGCGGTTCCTGCATATCAGGTTGCTTACTCGTGAGGGGTAGAATATGATGGATGGTCATACGGGTGGATAAGGATGGATGAAGGGGTGGACTTATGAATGATGGGTCGATGGTCGATGGATGGATGATGGATGAAGTCGATAAATGCATCGAGAAATGGATGGTGGGTGGACGAATGGATGTATGGATGGAGTGATGGATGATGGGTGGATAATGGACGGATGCATGATGGATAGATGGTCAATGAACATTCCATCGACCATCCATCTATCCATCACGGAATATAATTGCTTGGTTGAATGAAAAATTCAACCAGTCTGGTTGGAATGTTGGTTGAAAATTCAACCAATATTTCACAATGCATCTTTATTCTATTTTCCATTCGATTGCCGTAGTCATAGGATTTATGCGTGGTAACGGTAACGAAAATGGAAATGTCGATGGTCTAAACATCAATGAATTGAGAAAACCAATAGATTCTTTCAGTAGACACCTTGTCTACACAAATTTCAGAGTAAAACATTTTTTGGAGTGTTGTAGATTGAAGAAGGGACTTTGAGTCTACTCCACATTATGCAAAATATCTTCGGCAAGACTATTATTCTCAGAAAATCTAGATATTTGACTCTCATTTCTATATTGTCAATATGCATTTTTGAAGTGTTTCATTATTCTAATTGATAAAAATGTTTCATGTCTCTGCACGTATATATGGGTACTTCTGTACGAAGGTTTGCTATGGCATGAGCGAAACAATTCTCATACGTCCTTCGTAATAAAACTATCTATTTGCACGCAACTATCATACTATCAAGTATTCAGAATTACCATAAGAGTTTAAGGGAAGTAAAACAGTGACATTTTGGAATTTGCACTGTCACTTTAAAACATAGTGACGAAACCCAATCTGAGATTTATTACAAGTCAACTATGTTGTTTCAGTGATTATTCCAACGCAGGACCTTGGAACGGACGATTCGAGGAGACAACTCGACCAATGTTTATCAAAATGTTCAGGCAAGTTGAGTTAGTTTCATGTTGATCATCCGAATAAAGGATCAGAAAATTACTCTTAACTTCCAATGTTCTATCTACGACCAATATGGTAGAATCTGAGTGATTTATTATAACTTTGAAAAGAAGAAAGGCTTCGAAGACATTTATTTCACCCTAATACAATGAGCACCCGGCGAATAAGCTGAGTCCGGGCACCCGGGGTACCCAGGTACCCACCGTTAATTCTATAGTATTTTTCGTAACTTCTGAGATCTTTATGAGGATTAAGAATGGAGCCAAAGGCTAGAAGAAAAGATTTAGAACTTTTTCTGAGTACTTTTGTCGGCGGATTTGGCCTTATCAAAACTCCGAGCACTCCAGCTCCGCCGTCATACTGATGAGCGTAGCTAAAAAATATGTAATATAAGATCTAAACTGTTCACGATCCTGGATACGAGAAATGGGTTGACCTTACAAAAATAGCATGTCAGACATGCTATTTTTTTAAGGTTTGTTATTGCAAGAAAAAAATTGTTTCTAATCGTTCAATCAGATAATCTTATGGAAAAATGGGCAAATAATTGGGATCTGAGATCATTTTGGAAGATATTGATATTAACATAGGAATTTCCTCACGGAAGTCGATTCGGGTACCCGGGTAGCCAGGTGCTTATCGTAGATTTAAGGTGCTTCTTATAACAGCAATGAAGTTTTGAGTATTCTGTCAAAATGACACCTTTCAGTGACTCGATTGCATGCAACCTTGCAAACTGCATTGCAGTGGACTTATTCATGATCTCTATCAGATCTGGATTTACAAACTCACACAACCTGCATGTAGATTGCAAGCTTAGCCTTCATAAACGATGAACAAACCGAGAGTATGGACCAAAAAAATATGTGATCTCTAACTGGAAGTACAGTTGAGTGAGTTTTTGGTACCGGAAGCACATAGCAAAGCCACAAATGAGAGTGCTTCCTTGGAATAGATAATTTCGTGATAAGAGAAATTATCTATTTGCTCTTAACCTATGGTCCGAATGCTGGGAGTTATATATTTTTAAACTGACTGCTAATAACGATAATCTTCATTTCTCTTATTAAAGGAAGATTGAGATAATACTATTGGAAAGTACATAGCTTCACCAAGTTTTGGATCTGTACTTTTATATCTGGATAATATTAGTAAAATGGGCATTAGGATACTATCACATCAAATTTGAGAGAATGGACTAACATATATGTGCAACTGACTTTTATCATGATATTTTGGTACAGAGAGTATCAGCGAAAGAAGATCATCGTCACCTTTCCTCTTTCACTTTCTAGGTGAGATGATCGACTTCGAGTTGGCAAACCCTTGGACCAAATGTGAACAGGAGTGTCATACCAAGATCTCCAGTACGTAGAATGTCTCAACGAGTTTTTTTGAGCGTTTCCAATAGTCACGCAGTAAACACCCAATTGCTCGTTAATTTTTACCAGAATTTCTGATACAGAATTGTACGAGTAATGGCTCGCCATTTTTTGTTTCGTAATACATTATCTGATCTTTTTTGGTTGCAGAGAACCCATGCAATGGCAAAAATTGTCTCACTAGGCCTTCAAAGGTGTGTTTGTAATGCAATTTGGGGGTTTTAAAGTCTTACAATAGCTTTCATTCAGGTTCTTCAATTTTGATTTCTTTTTTTTTTATAGATCCTATTAGACGATCAAAAAAAGCTGAGGAACGGGATGATCTTCACAAAAATTTCAAGTACGTAAAATGCTACTGACAACGAGAGGTCCAACCTTGGGGAACACGGATCTTGATGAAACTCTGGGGATCATCTTGTTTTGGTGAGAAATGAAGGTATCTCAAAGGGTTTAATCTCATAGGCCTCCTATTTTTTTTTCTTATGAAAATGGGCCTCCTATTATCCTGAGATATAGCTACAGAGATTAGCATTGTTAGTATATCTATATATACGACTTTTCAACATGGCCCTATGTTGGCAATGCTAATTTTCATAGCTGTATCTCGGGACATGAGGCCCATTGGACAAAACTCTTCTGGGTACTTCCATTTCTCACCAAAACAAGAAGATTCCCAAAGTTTTGTCAAGATCCGTGTTCCGCAAGGTTGGACCTCCCCTTGTGAGTTTTTCACGGGTATCGAACAGTCACGCAATATCCCATGCAGAAATATCCCTCAGTTTCCTTGTCTTATCAAATTCTTATGCGATATCCCTGCCTCCTCCTTGTCTTAGGAAATCCTGTGAGAGTCATGCAGAAATTTGACAGAATTTTATCGTGAATCAGGGTATAATGGAAAATAAGCAGGGATCCTTCACAAGAATTCCGTGAGATATCCATCGCAAAATCCACACAAGAACAACTGACAAGAATACCATGCCGATTCACTTAGATGGTCTATCATGTCAGAGAAATTTATGTGGGTCAAGCAGAATATCCTCACGAGTATTCCACGTGAAATCCACGGTATGGTTCAGGCAAGGATACCTTCAAGGAATCCCACGTGGATTTGACCAGATGATCCGTAGTCATGTTAATGATATCAGAAAATCAAGCTAGTTATATTCATGAGAATATCACACGAATAAACCTCGCTAGGTCCCTCTGAAAAAACATGACAGGATTCCCCGTTAGCAAACGCCCCAAGACCATGACAGTCCTGTAAGATCCCTGCGAGATTCTTCTTGAAATTTCTGCACGGGATAATACGTGCAGTGGATGCTTGTTATTTTTTATCAGAATTTCCGGCACACCTTGATACATCTCCCTCGATGTTTTTTGGTTGCAGAGAATCAATGCAATGGTAAAACTTGTCTAAGCAAATCTTCGAAGGTATGTTAGTAATAGGATTTCGTAATTTTAAAGTCTTTAAACCACTTCAATTCTCGATTTCTCTACTCCAGATCCCATTAGACGACCAGAAGAAGATGAAGAAGGCAATGATCTCGACAAAGTTGACCAAATTGCTCGGCTATTCATCTTAAAGTTATTGCATGGATCCAAACAGCGTGGCAGTCAATCGAGTGACACCATGAAAATAATCACGAAATACTTACCGTATTATTTTATTTGAGCAGCTTCTCGAGTGAAATTTCATCTCTACTATCTGAGGGGAAGATCTAGAGTTCGTTTACAGAATTGCACATTTTTTCGAAAACATTTTTTTCTTGGCGGGATCTCTTACACTTCCATCAAATTCTTCCTCACTAAAAATACATCTAACACTTCGAACCAGTCTCAAATACAACTTTCAATAGCTGACTCAAAATTCCACGGGTCAACTATGACATTTGCCAGGGGTCAATACATGATATTCACTAATGACTGTGCAGACAGCACTGAGAAAAGATTCACTGAGTGAAAAACATCCACGTGTACCAGCTACGCGCTCTTTTTGCTTTCATCAAATGGGAGTTTTAGTTATTGATCTTGGAAGACTGTCTATAATTTACCATCACGTACTTTTCACTTTCATTTCACATGCATATGAGGGTTTCCACGGAACTTTTGACTTTTGTGTTACTGCAATGTTCCTGGAGTATTCTGAACTATGGGGAATGTGCAGGAGTGGCATTATATAGTATTTGGCATCATTCAATATGGCCTACATTCTTTCTTGTTGAAACGCATCCTGATTTGACAACAGAAGACTGCAAAAGATGATTTTTGGGTAGTTTACAAACGAACCAACGCGATTTCTTGAATTGATAAGGCTGTAACTAAAATACCTATGCCTCAACTACTTCGGTGGAATGACATATCCATCTACTAATCTCATATTTTGAAAAAATCTTTGATTCAGAGGTGTACGCTAATTTGGCTATGATATTAGCTCTCATTTATCGATGTAACCCAGTTTTGTGGAAAAATTCTCTCTGGCTATTGTTTACGAAAATGATGAAATACCTTGTCTGGGACCGGGAATTTAGCAATGAGTTTTCGAAGTTAAAAAGAAGACGAATCGAATCCCGTTTGGTTTGTGAGTGAGCGTTGATCCAGACAAATTTTATGAAGCTTCAAAGCTCATACAGTTATCGCGCCACTGGCTTTAAAAATAGTCATTTTTTGATGTCATACTCAGGAGACGCGAAGCACAAGATTGAGATAATGTGCTCTTTTTTCTTCATCACAAAAAGGATATAACTGCACTGTTTTGAGTTGCAATTGTCGATCGGTATTCCTGTGAGAAGCTGAGGAGAAATATTTGAATCCGGATGGTAAGCTAAATGAGCCTCTAAGGTAATGGTATCGCAAATTTCTTGATTTCTACATAGTATACGGCTAAAATATGAACAAAATAACACCACAGTATACTTTAGCAATTGAAATGAGACTCATGAGTCGTAATTCGATTTTGGAAATTTACATCCAATTTTGGAAAAATCAATGATAAAGTTCATCTTAGAGTCAAGTCAGGCGAAATATAATACCTGTTGATCGTCTAGACAATGTTTTGAATCGAATCTACTCGACTGGAGTTGGATCACAAATGTTTCAAGAGTGGAATTCCGTACTTGTCGTTCTGAACCAGATACCTTGGCTTGGAAGAGAGTGACATAACTCTTTTTACATGTTTTCGAGGTCTTAGTATCACATAATAGTATATTACGCAACAAGTGCGAGAAGGTCAATTTCCGCACAAGTTGCCAAACGAGTGCGAGAAGTTAATATTCACGCACACTTTGAAACTTCTCGCACACCCAGAAGAACACATTTACGCACGCTCGCGAAGCGAAGCGAGCGTGCGTAAATATGTACTTCTAGGTGTGCGAGAAGTTTCGAAGTGTGCGTGAATGTTACTTCTCGCGCGAGTTGGCAACGTGTGCGGAAACTTCTCGCACGTGTTGCGTATACTATTTTTTGCAACTGTGCGCGAAGTTGTAATTAAATACACCACTGTCCGAGCAAGATTATCTTGAAAACGAAGTTTTCAAGAAAGGCTAAATTTAGAGGGATGACGTGACATCATATTTTGGAACTGTGCGGGAATGAAAATGCATTAGAGCGAGAAGTTACATTCACGCACACTCCACCAGTGCGTAAATGTAAAACTGTGCGAGAAGTCATTCACGCATTACTTCTCGCACTGTAGATAATGAAGAGAAGTCTCTTTTTTTTACAACTTCGCGCACACATCAGTTGCAAAAAAACCATTTCAAACGTGTGCGATGGAAATTTTTTTTTTCTATTTCGGAGGGTCAATAGTTAAAAGTTCCATGGAAATCGTCATATACAAGCTTCAATAAAACATTCGTATGGTCGTGTGGGAATAATGCAAAAAGGTGCAGAAAATGAGTTTCTTTCTCAATAAAAATCCTAGACCACTCAATTTTCATGGGAATTATCTAAAACTCTGGAGTGTAAGGCAGATTGGAATACAGTTTCACTTTTATGTTCATAGGACACATCTATGAAGGACCTCTATGAATTTTTTGGCCTTTAAAAGGAGTAAAAATGTCACATTCTGGATCATAGCGTCGACTGAAGGTTTTAAAAAATTTGAGACATGACTGCAATTCGTGATCCGCTTTTGCGTGGAATTACTTATAAGTGAATTAGAGCCAAGGCAAGCCAAGGCTCCAAAAATCCTCCAAATGATGATCAAAATACATTCAATGACACGAATCTCAAATTCAAAATCAATTTTCAAGGTTCTAAATAACTATTATCATTCGACGCCCGAAACAACCAGAATTCAGTTCCTCAACATATTTAAGAGAATCGTTGATAAGCAAAAAGACCAAAAGCACACACACATAAATAACGCGATTATCCTTCGGCAATTCGTTCTTGGCGATCTACATGCAAATTCGCTCAGAGCACAAGTCTTGGATGCTATAAGATGGAGTGCGGTTGCAGCAGGCCCTCATAGAAGAAAAATAAAAAGAAAAAAAAATCAGTCGATCGCCAATGCATCGTATAGCTGAGGTGTGTGGAGCATAGGTGTTAAAACACGGTAATTAACGTGGCAGGGAGATTTAGTGCGGTCTTCGGGTATTTATAGTGGGCGCGCGCACATGCCAAGTATATAGGCATCGATCAATGCAAGCGCCCATGAAACATTCATGCTGTACAAAATGCTTTAGCTCCCTGTCATTATCGTTTTTTCTTAACCTGAGCTCAAACTCTTTAGATGCAGCCATTGGTCGTTCGTCGCTCTGCTTCAATTGGCGACGATTTGCATGCCTCGGCTTCGGCTACCTGATAATTGCCACCGGCTGCTTTAGCCTCAACGTCAATTCGATCTAACCGATTGCGCCTATCCTCGATTCACATTCCTTATTTCATGTCTGCATGTAAGGGTATAGGTACTTAAAGAGTCCTTATACGACCGATCAGATGTGATTTTTTTTAAAGGAATAATACGTGTGATGATGAACTTTGCTATAGTACCTGGGATAGTAACTGATGAATCGGTGGGAGGTTCTCTCAAGAGCTTTGCGATGTTAGTTGGGATTTATCTCGGTTGATGCCAGAGCGTGAATTGGATTCACTTAGCAAATTGAACTCGTTCATGGATGATGGATTATGGTACTTGAGCTCGTATACTTGAGGTATAGGATTTAAGTTTGCAAGTGTGATTTTATTGGATGAGTTATGAGTGTGTTATAGTCGATTTAGCAAAGTGAGGACGTCCAACTGAGATTTTTCATCTGGTTATTCTTCAAGGAATCGGGAGATTCAGTAGTACTTTGGGGATTTGGATGAGGAATGATGGAAGCTTCAAGCTTCAGTGCAAATTGCTAGCATTCTGAACCCTTGAAAGCTGTAACAAGTTTTTCCACATTGTGACAGTTGCAACAAATCGATCAAATAATTGCATACAGGTACGGAACTTCGAGTGGAACTTGGATTCGTTGATGCTCTTCAGAAATATAACTCCGAAAAAAGGTGAATTGATCAAATTATGACGGAAGCTCGAGCCAATGCTTGTACAGATCTATACAGGAATTTATCCTTTGTGTCCCGGGTGTCCGGCTTTCACCTCCACTCCGGCTTGACCCCATGGGCGTGGGGCGGGGATACGCCCTACCAGCACGTCGGTTTAGAAGACAGCCATTACCGAGTCACAGATGGCTCGGCAATGGCCCGCTTCTTCTCCCGGTTTACCAAATTTCGGGCTCGGTCCCCAGTACAAGGCCAAACCCAGCCCTTTATGGGGAGTTTGGGACTCTGCTAGGCTTCTTTGGAGCCCAGGGAGCCCCTCCGACTTGCTGGATCAGTCGTCCAGGCTCGCATTGTGACAATCCACGGACGGCCCCAATACGAGTCCCTATAGACTCAACGGGCGCCGGATAGAGATGTGCGGTCTCCGCGCTCCGGTGAGCGCTGACTGGGGCCGGGAATTCGTTAGACTCCAGGGCTAAGACAACGAGGCGTCTCAACCCCACTTGCGGGTTTCGGATCTATACAAGTCGAACGCCTTATAGACGGCAAGGCTAAAGTCCCGCTGGTGGACAGATTGGATGGAACCCGCCTGCACCCGCGTAGTTATGGTAGCCAATCGACAGGGGTCAATGGGAGACATCGCTGCAACGAGTTCATGTAGGACTCATTACATATGCCTCCCAAAATTTTCTTTTGGGGTCAGACATTGAATGACCTGCCCTGAGAATCCAATAGTGGCGTAAAAGGTCTATGTGGCAACTTCGAACTCGACTTCAAACGAATTAATTCTCTGATCCACACCCCGTGAAAGTAGTTGTCTCCGTCACTGAGCTCTTGACTCTAGAACGGATAGACAAAAGGTAAGAATTTTCAGTCGGGTTCAGGAAGTATTCAAGGATATCGAGGGCGAACGCAGTCAGGATATTTCCAGAAATTGTGCAGTAACCATCGAACTGAGCAGTAAACCGATGGAATATCAATTTACCCAATCCAAAATACCAGATCGTCATCACATGTTCTTGCATCTGTTTGAAGGATGGATTTCTATGTATTTTGTCGTTTTGTTCTTTTAGAAAGTTCAATAGTGTACTTCCGTACTGAGCGCATTAGCTCATTCTGAGCAAAAACAGTTTGTCTATCGAGCGAAGCAAGACAAGCATGTCCTCCAGTGCCCAAAATGTTGGGTTGCTAGCGAAGTGAGGGTGTATTAATTCATCAGGAAAGCCCGAAAATTGCGTTTAAATGCAAAATATTAAGATTAAAGTGATGAAAAATCCACTTTTCCTCATCAGGATGTCGCAATACTTTGGAACCGATCGATTGAGAACTATCCCTTGGTAGGAGCTTCGTGTGATAGGAATACGACATCCCTTTGCCACAAAATGAAATCAAATTACTATATTCAAATGAGCACTGTAAAAAATTGTTTTGAAAAACTTCAACCAATTGGTTGAAGTTTTTCGATTTTTTTTTTCTCACAGTGAGTATATTTATGTATGCTCTACTCAATTGATGATTCGACCTTTGTCTATAAGACAGAAATATTGGAACGATCGGGTATTTTTCTCATTAGATGAAAGATTCATTGAATGGATCAGAGATTGAACATTCTCCATGTACTGGTGAATCGCCCACGTACCCTAATAACGAACCTTGCATGCAGACATGAAGTGTAAATTCAAGCCTCGCTCTTCCAAGAGCAATGATCAGTTCATGATTCACGATCTTATTCAAGTTAAATTTTTCGATACTACTGAGACACCTACTTGAGAGATAACCAATTGGTTTCGAGGGGAAAGGGCAACAGACTCGACGGGGCATCTCTTGCTGCAAAAAGGCTCGAGCACATCGTAAACAAAAGTGGTGGGTAATTGATTCTCTAATAACTTAGGGCGCGAGAGGCTCACTAACAGCTTCAGGTGAACGTAATGTATTGGGCCCGCATGTGGGCCTTTCGACCTGCGGGGCTAGTGTCGACAGATTTAAGACTCTCCACTGCCAAATAATGAAGCCGAGATGCACGAGTGAATAGTCTTACACTCTCCTGGCTTTTCTAATTTCAACTTCCTCTCATGTGAGTTCTTGCCAGCAAGATGCTTTTGATGCCAATCCAGGATGTATTGAGGACTAAGCAATTTGAATTTTTATGAAAATGCCACCTCCCACATCGGGTAATCACTTCTTCATATAATACTTACATACACATAGCAAAAAGGATTTTTCTCTTAAGGCGATGCGGTCACCATGCAAGCTGAAAATTATTCCCAACTTTCTCTGATTCTGTTGCGATTTGGGCTAAACGACGAGCGCACAAATATTTGTTATCATCTAACTTAGATTTGTCCGCTCTTCGTTAAGCCCAAATTGCAATAGAATCGGAGAAAGTTGGGAATGAAAATGTGCGTATATTATAGGTTAGGAGGCTCCCACGGCCGAGTTATTCCCACTTTTCTCCGATTCTCTTATGATTTGGGCTGAGCGACGGATTGAGGAATGCAAGTTGGACAATAACAAGTATCCGACAACTCGTTTCACACTTTGAATCATCAACCTTTGTATGTAAGGTGTATTTTCAAAGTCCATGGCTTTCCTTTCTCGGTGGAGAAATAAATATCTCTCAATGAGAAATAAAATCTCTTGATCTGAGAATTTGCATTCCTCACCCAAAACAAGAAGAAAACTAACCTCTGTAGATCATGTTGACACCAGCGTTGGTCCATCACATGCATTTTATATTGTAAAATCCTCTAAACAGCAATGTTCAGACCAATTTTCCCATCTTAAAAATGCACCCTGAACACAGTCATCTAGTGAACTACGCCAACGCTGGTTGACACTCGTTAGATTTTTGCAACATTCGCCACTCTCTGACTGCTGCTAAATTTCTAGATTGAATACACTCTAGGTGAAAGTGGAAATAAAAATTGACGCAATGGATGCGCTGTTGGGATTAGCTCTCGAAGTCACATATGGTATTGTGAGGAAACTAATCTAGTAGAGAATATCATAAAATTATACCATCGCTATATTTCAATATATGATGGTAAGAACGGCCGAATTGCGAGGCACTTATTATTGAAGCAGGTCTCTGTTCAACTCACTTACGAGCCCAAGGGAAAGACCATCTCGCTTCGCTCAACAGACTAATTTTCCTGGTGTCTGAAATGGGCTTACGCGCTCAGTGCAAAGATTCAATTGGAATATCCACTTCTCCTCTGCCTTGCCGAGAATTTTTCCATATATTTTGATATCACCTGCATCTGGTTATAGGTATCCATATACGTCAATCCTTAGTAGGTTAATTAAGGCAAGAACAAATCAAACTGACTTTTATGTAAGCAGTTTGAGTTGGAACGAGATTGGGATTTTCCTTAAATGTGAATGATGGTAACAATAAGTCCGGTTCATCTTGCGGATTCATCATTCTCAGCTATCCATCTAATGGCAATATCCATCAATATTTACGAGGATAATGATCCCAACAATGTGAGAAAAAGATGATGAGATTTCTTCTTTACCAAGATAATCAAAGTCCCCTAATACATCGTGGTCATGGGGTGAATTATTATAATTCCGTCGTTGAATCATTTGAAGTGTGAAAATGATAATCGGTGAACGGTAAGCCTCGAGCCTGTGCTAGGAGTATAACGATAATGACTATCTGGTTAATAGTGAATTTCTCGCAGTTTTAAAAAATATTTCGTAAGTGGGTGCTGGAATTATAAGCATCAGGGGATAAAGAGGTACTCGTGAAATCAGGCACATCCCAACAATGTACTTTGGCATCACGCACGAGTGTAAAGGCGCGAAGATAAGAAAGTTATGGCGTACGAGTAGCCTATCATTACCTCTCGATATTTCTTGTGGGAAAAGCCGCTCGTTGATTACTTGCGTAAAGTGGGCGTTGAAATCTTTTCGAAAATGACATTGGGCATCATTTGCGAATAATCTTATTAGTCAATTCTATCTCTGAGTTTTATTACTACGATTATGAACAATCATCTGGGGACTTGTCCAGTTTATGTGTCGATGCAATTTGGGATAAGTTTGCAGAGAAGTTTATGATACACTAAGAAAGTCGATGGAATAGCGAAAACTTGAATCGAAAGTTCAATAAGAATGTTGAAATTTCTGCCGAAGTTGTTAAAGAAGCTCAGCAGTACACTAGAAGAATGTGGGATGACTAAATATTAGGGTGTCCGTTATTTCCCAAGTTTCTCCGATCCTCCGTGCCACCCACCACAACCTAATCATTTGTTGAGATATTACGATGAAAAAATTTCCATGGACCTAGGTGATGTTTAAGAGCTGCCCCACCTGAAGCGTTTTTGTCTCAATTGAGGCCTCAAAACAAATTCTGATTCAGTATTCAGCATTTCTTGGGCATGGACGTGCTTCTTCATCCTTGATAACTTTTTCAATCGATAGCCAGTACGATTTCCTTTAAAATGACCACTTGCTGAAGTCAATTTGATGGAGAAGAACTAGAGTTATGGCTGTTTTTGGAACTTAAAAAATTCAAGGTACCAAATTTGTGAAACAGGGTTTTCCTCGAGGAATCCAAAAAATGCGAATTTTGAGTCGGTTTATTTTAAAGATGTGAACATGTGTTTTTGATGTATTTTTGAACGTAGAAACAGAATCTGTGCTCAGTTTTGCCTCTAATCGTCAGGATTTTTTACTAGGCTCAAAAAACCGAAAAAACAAAAGACGGTCGTTTTCGGTCACTTTTATGTTCTTCAGGTGCATGATATGCGAATGAATGTGCTATCTCCGGTTCTACTGTATCAAATTGAATGTTTGAGGTAGTCATTTTGAAGGAAATTGCACCCGCTATCGATTGAAAATACTATTGAGGACGTAGAAGGGAATGCATGCGCGGTACATGCGAATCATTGACTCAAATTCTTATTTAGAAGGGTACATTTCAAATAAGAAACGCTCTAGGTGGGGCAGCACTCAAACTTCACCTAGGTCTCTGAACATTTTTTTCTCGCAATATCTCACCAAATATTAGGTTGTGGGAGGTGGCATGGGTGATCGGAGGAACTTGGGAAATAACGGTCACCCTACTAAATATAATATGTTCCAATATAAGAAGAGGCATGGTATTTTGGAATTTTTTTACACAATATCACTTTATCTTGGGGACACTAGGTGTGGATTGATCGCCTTGCGAGGGTAGTTATTTTTTTCATTACATTGGAAATCCTGAGGTGGGAAAGATCTTTCGTGCAGAATTCTCAAAATTTTGAGCAGGTCTTCGATTTTTTAATATAACTTTTGATTTTTATATAACAGCTGATCCCTTTTACTGAGCAACTTTGAGCCATGGTAAAAATCTAAGTAGTCCGAGAGTAATCTTACTTTTGTGATGACATTTTACTTCGATCTCAAGTTCCATCGTTTATTTGCAGCTGAAAGTTTTTTATCCTCCAAAAATGCTAAACTTGTGATTTACGGGATGGCGTGTATTTTGCAAAATTTAGAACTTGATTTCGGAATCTGGAAAGTTGATATCACCGAAGTATATTAGGTAGAAGTGTATCGAACTCTATCCGAAGAGATCAGATAGCTCGAGCTTGTAAATTATTTCACTTCATCGGCTCCGAAGAATGAAAAAGTTTCTTCCCCGACATCATACACGATCTCATCAAAATGAGACTATACAGTTTCCAACTTTGCAGTATCGAATCCAGTCCTTACACATCGCAGTTACACGTAAAATACGTCGACGCATGCTCATCTCAGTACATATAATATAATATAAAACGGCGGACGAGTCAATTTCAAATTGGTGGAAATTGCATTAAAATTGAAGTGGCCGAGCAGTATGCGCTTCTCTCTTGTAATCAAAAGAAGCAGAGGCGATATGGCTCTCACGCATTGCCATGGCGATAAACGGGGCCTACACGATATATTTTGCGCTGCGCTTGAAATATATATATAGGTAGGGAGTGAGAAAGAGCGTCGAAAACTGTAATAACCATGAAAGGTGCGATGTTGCGCTAAAGAGGCCTCGTTATATCGCTGTAATGCGCGTTCACATTGCGGGAGGCCAGCCCTCTCGTTTCCACACTATAACATCATACATATATATATATATATATATATATATATATATATATATATATATATATATATATATACATATATGTACATGGAACAGCCCTCGGCAAAGTAGAAAGAATAATAAAGAGTTCGGGGGGTTTACCAAAGCCGCTCATCACGGCGTCGCGCCGTCACGTCGTAAATTTCGAATCATCGCGAGGCGAATAATAATTCATGCGCGAGTAACCAGACGAAAAGTTGCTATACGTTATTTATTACGATGGCTAAGTAGGCCCAAAATTATCATACCCTTATAAAATGTGCTTGCATTTTGTACATATATGTACACGATTTAAGTAGAGCGATTTTGAGCTTGGGGCGCGCGCGACACGCCACCGTCGCTTGTTCCACACCGCGCAGGCCGCTTTGTCCGAAAATTTATCACAAGCTAAATGCCTGCGATAATGGCCAACGATTTGCCGGCTAAATTGATTCTCGCTGATTGATACAAGCATGATCGTCGTCGGTAAGTTTTATATAGTATATGGTCAATCTTGTAGAAGCTTGAATTTTTTTTATCTTTTTAGAGCGATCGTATGTATAATACTTATCGTTCCGGTTTTTGAATTTAAGATTTAAGATGTGCCGGGAGGACCGATCGTCTATCAGGTTTCGCTGTATCATATACCGGGGTAATGTTCTGCTACTGGGAGGCCCGTGGTATTTGTAACGTGTATGATTGGCTTCTGCCCTCAGGCAGATTTTAATTCAAGATTTGAAAATTATTTGGAAAAAAATGACGATGTTGTGAGATGATAACCATGGGGATTGGTTTTTGATGTGGTTTTCTCGTAACAAGTGATCTATCTTCCATAGAATCAGTTTGGGATTACCAAATTAGTGGAAAAAAAGTATAATTGGTGTAGAATCAACTCCAAACTTCTATGTAAAAGTGAGATCACATCTTGAACTATGTTCAAAGTTTTTGAGGATGATCCCAATGACCCCGTAATTTTTTAAAAAACTACTTTTTTGGAAGAATCACCTATGTATAAGGACTATTTTTGTAACTCGTGATTATTATCATTACTCTAAAAGTCCTAGTCTTCGTCTCAAATTCTCTTCGAGTGAAACGACAAATGTGCTAGTTTTCGTGCAGAAATTTGAAGAAGTCCACATTTCAAATTTGGGACGAAAACTAGCACATTTGAATGTGCTGGCCTTCGTGTGAAATTTAAAATGTGCTAGTATATGCCAAACGTGTTAGTTTTCGTGGTTAAGCCGAAATGTAATACTTTTCGTGAGAGACGGCGAAACGTGCTAGTCTTCACGAAAAACGTACTAGTTTTCGTAGGGGCTCTAAAATGTGCTAGTTGTCGTAGGGGCCGTTGATATGTGAAGTATCGAGACTAGAAAATCAAACAATTTTTTTTCAGCCTAGTAGGACTAAAGTACGTACTTAAACCACTACCTTATGAGGACTAAACCGAGGCTTTTCCTCTCGGCTCCTTTTACTTTAATCCCGGCAACGAAGTTCATGCGGAAAAAAAGTCAAAGTAAAAGTTTGCCTTCAGTGGGATTCGAACCCCAGCCTTCCGCGTTAGGGTGTGTCCACAAATGAAGCGTACGGCTCACAGCGCATAACCACGGCTCACGTCGCCATGCGCTGCTCATCAGATTTTAGCCGGCGAGTGATATGGATTTCCCGGAAGATCGTCATCCATTTTCGATCGCTAACCTCCAGTTCTGTATTGGATCTAGCCGGTAACAAGGAAAATCCATATCACTCGCAGGCTAAAATCCGATGAGTAGCGCATGGCGCCTGCGAGCCGTGGGTATGCGCTGTGCGCCGTAAGCAGTGCGTACGCTTTATTTGTGGACATACCCTTACACTCGAGTATGCTTTCAACTGCGCTACGAAGGGAGTTGGTCGAAATAGACGTATACGTCTACATAACTCACACATGATAATTTATAAGTATCAATGGAGAGAGAGGAATGGAGAATGAGGATGAGAATGGAGAGACAACGCGCGATACTTTAATTAAGGGCGAAAATAAGATAGTTCTACCCAATAAACTAGCTCGAGAATTGATATTAGAAGACACGGAGTCTATGCACACATTGGTGCACTAAAATGCCCGCGAATGATCGAGGAAGAATTTTATTTCCCCAATCTCCGACAATTTTCAGCCCAATTATTTAGATCACGCGACTCTTGTCATAGAAACAATAATTACACAGTCGGGAATCACCCAGAAACTTGTGCGATCGTACCTGATTTTTTGGAAAACGATTCCCAGCGCTCATTGATGAACTTGGCTTACCTGACGCGATCCGAGGAGTACTTGTTTGGCAACAAGACGGTGCACTCGCTCATTACGTTCGTGAGTACAAACTTTTTATTTTGTTGACTTACGATCAATGAATTCTCATGTATCTCTTCATAGGTAATGTTACGAGATCGCCTAGACGTTACCTCCCCAGGTCAATGGATCGGGCGACGAAGGCCTCTGGCATGGCCAGCACACTCTCTTGATCTAACTCCATTAGGTGTTCTTTTGTGTGGTACAATCAAGGAGCGTGTTTACCCAGTCCAGATCGAAGGCCGTGAGTATTTGATAGATAGAATTTATGGAGCTTTCGACGAGTTTGATCCACAGATTGACGCAAAAACTACGAGCGTCCTTGATCGCGCTTGTCAATGTATGGCGGTGAGCGGAGGACAGTTCCAGCAGTATCCTCGACATTACCGAATTTGAGGACATGGATGACCATATGATTACGTTCTTCTCACCTCTAATAATTTTGCTAACCGATACTAATTAGCAACCCCTGCGGTTTTCTTCTCCCTGTCCTGATGAGATATTAACTCCCACCTTCCCGATTGGTTCTTATCGAGCGATATGAACTCGAATTATGAGGAATGGCATCCGAGTTCATATCGGCCAAGAGCAGTATACCTATACCCTTCTTATTATCCTGGAATAACTATTTCTTCGTCAATACTCCTAATAGGGGATTTTTTAGATCGAACCAGATTTTGTCCGATCACTTGGATTGACTCGGACCCTCATTCCAATGTATACGGAAAAGATAGGCCCAAGAGGTCAGACCAAGTGAAAGAGCCTGGACAAGCCTACTAACTGAATTTCATCCATTAAATTTTTTTTCAGATTCAATAATGTTCAATGTAAAGCTCGAGTGAGGATGATAAATAGAATTCTCCTTGATAATTTCCAACAATCTCGTAGATCAGGCTTCAAACCCAAGAAGAGCTTCAGTATCTATAAATGATTGATTTTCAGTTGTATGAGTCGAGAGATTTAATGAACTCCAATTCCTTGCTCTCAAATCCCGGGTGACTTTGGATGCATCGAAACCAGTCATTTTTTCATAGTCTATGTAACAAGCATGGAAATCAGCAGATGCCTTATTTCGAGATCTCGAGTGGAGGCACATTGGACACGATTGGTAGATTCAGCCCGTTTACCATGTTCCAACTCACTCGTTCAACACTCCATAATAATTCTGTCCTGGTTCTCAATGACCGGCTTAGGTGAGAGATGTTTTCCGCTAAACCTGTAGTAGGAATTTTTGAACTTTCAGTGCTATTTGCATTTAGCAGTTCAATCCGATCGATAGAAAAGCCCAATAAATCACCCCTGGTCATGAATTTATATTCTTGTCTTTCGGATTTATGCTGTGAGTCAACCAGATCTCATTCGAATTGGAAATTCCATGGGCTTCTGAACTCCACAGAGACATTCATCATTAACTTACTGATTTCTGGTGTTGGTTACGGGAAAATCGACACGGGTCGTAAGTGTTGCACTTGGGCAGCTATACCTGAATGTAACAGTAAACTTGAATGTGGGTAATGAACAACAGTAGTATGTCCTGATCGTTAGATTCAGCTACAGAACCGAAAGACCATGAAGCCAGTATTTGAATTGTGTACATCGAGTGATATTCGAAGTGTCTTGATCAATTCCGAATTTAATATCATATTGATCAAAACTTATCAAATATGGTCTGATTTCCTCGACTCGAGTACCATTTCCAATGTCTTTCGATACTCTATCTGAGTCCATCAATCGAAACGTATTGATGTCGTTTATCACTTTCT
The DNA here is from genome assembly GCA_029851415.1 of Eretmocerus hayati. NCBI lineage: Eukaryota > Metazoa > Arthropoda > Insecta > Hymenoptera > Aphelinidae > Eretmocerus > Eretmocerus hayati. The sequence continues at coordinate 34,746,136 of CM056743.1, forward strand.
CGTTTTTTTTTGTGAGCAAGGCAATAAAAAACGCACAATGCGGTGTTAATGAGTTTTCGGGACGGCGTCGCGTTCAGTAAATATCCTTAATGGCCGAGTCTACATAAGAGCGCGAGCGGGGTCCGAGAGCGCTCTCGCGGGGTGCATTCGCTCTCGCCGCTCAATAGCGCAGGTTTTTTTATATGATAAAATTTGTGCGAAGACTGACGGAGTAGTCTCGCACTACAGAAACACAATTCTAACATCAAAGCAATGAATTATCACGGGGGAGGGGGCCTCAATCCCGAAACTCAAGAAGCCCCCAAAACCGTAAACACTCGGAAACTGGGCCTGAGAAAATTATTCCCAAAATCTAAGGAAGTAACCAAACTATTGCAAACATCCGGATGCTCTATCGATAAACCAGCCGGGAACCAAAATGCGACCAAAAGGGAATCCCAAAACTCACTAAGGTAATCAAACTTGCTAATACTCGAATACTAAAACCGAAAATAGTGTCCGTGAGAGAAATCAATCTCAAAACCCAGAATAACAAATAAATCCGCGATAAAACCTGGATGTTAATGACAAAATTTTCTGATTGCAAGAAGAATCGATCGCAACACCCCGAAAGAAAATTAATGAACTCAAAATTATATCGGGGCAGTAATCGATCCTCGAATCTGACATAAGCTCTCAACAGGAATTTCAGGCCGAGCATTCGCATGTTTGCGGTTTTGGAGGCTTCTTGAGTTGCGGGATTGATACCCCCTCCCCCCGTGATGATTCCTAGCTTTGATGTTAGAACTATGATCCTATGGTGCGAGACTATCCCTTCAGTCTTCGCACACTAATTTGAAACACGATTGAACCTTCGTTGCAGAGCGGCGAGAGCGAGCGCAAGAGCGCTCTCGGTGCGCGCTCGCTCTCTTATGTAGACTCGGCCAATGGGTTTATGATATTTGTCTCAAGCCTAGCTACTCTTTTTCAAGAGGCCTCGCCCTTGCAAATCTTTCAATATGGGGCTCGTATTACATACATCTGAAAGTAGGCGGAACAACATCTGAAAGTGCCTATGGCCGAGTATACATAGACGCGCTCACCCTGGGTGCGCGCACGCTCTTCTCTCGCACTCTCCACTCAAACACCGGAGTAGGTACCGAAAATGAGATTTGAAAATCTTTCGACGAGTCTTCCCTCTTAATTGGAGTATCAGATCGGGTTTGTGAGATAAAAAACGGCCAGTTTATCGCGTAAATCGACCAAAAAATTGATTTGCATCGGATTAAGATCGAAAACAAAAGACTGTGATGTCGATCTATGTGCCTAATATTACCACCCCCAACATGTCAGGTTCCCAACTCGCGGCTTATTCAACAATATTCAACATCATTTCAGGTTTGCATTGAGACCTTCACCAGAAACTGTGGAATAAGCAAAGCTGTGCGGAATCCTGGTGAAGAAGAATCAAGCTATTCCATGTACACCAAAAGATCAAATTTGTGTTACAAGAGTCACTCCTCCGCAAATTTGGGACATCTCGGGTGTTCTTAATCAGGATTTTATACACTTTAATTCATTATTCAGCTTTTGGAATAAGTACCAATGTATATGGTGCTGAATACTGCTGAATGGTTTGTAAGTTTGGAACCTGGTGAGAGCGGATGCTTATATGAGACACAACCACGCCTCTCATTATTCGATCTCTATTCGATGAAAACCAATTTTTTGGCCGACTTACGCAATAGATTAGGTGTTTTTCATCTCACAAACCCGTGCCAATACTTCGATTGAGAGGGAACACTCGTCAAAAGATTTTCAAATCCCATTTTCGGTACCTACTCCGGTGTTTGGGTGGAGAGTGCAAGCGGAGAGAGCGCGTCCGCCCTAAGTGAGCGCGTCTATGTAGACTCGGCCAATGGGAAATTGAGAGTCTCGAAGATGAGTTGAGGTAGCGCGATTCGTATTTCTCTGAACGAGTAATGGCACTTGATCGGGTAGTCTTTTTCATCGATCACTCCCTGAATTTTCGAGATACCGAGCCGGACCCGTTGGGTTTCTCCTCATCATGCCACCCTCCATCCACCCTTACATTATGTCGAACCGGGGCTGGGACACCCAGTATAATGCTGATGCGTGGAATCAACTTTTGCGACCTTATGAAGCAGTATTCCGAGTGGTTTGACACTTCAGATTATCCAAAAGACAACCCATTTGGATTGGAACTTAAGAATAAGAAGATCGTTGGGCTCTTCAAGGATGAATGTAATGGTCAAATCGTGACAGAATTCATAGGACTTCGAAGCAAGATGTATTGCTTTTCGATTCAGAATATGCCACCGATGCTCAAGGCCAAAGGTGTCAAGACTGGCGCGCGTCGTGAAGAGATTCCTCACTTCAGAGAATTGTAAGGACTGTCTCTTTAATGAAAATATTCACATGTGTCATCAGAAAACAACCCGTTCACGGAAACATAACGTCCAGACTGAGTGTCAAGAAAAAGGAGCTCTTAAGGAGGTTCGATAGATATTACTACCTTATTCGTCAAGAAAGCTGGAACTGATAGAATTCATAGTTAGAGAGCCTTCGGATCGATTGCCGTTGAAAGAAATGTGGGTTGATGATGAAATTTTCGAGCATAACTCATGTAAAAATTGGATGTTTTACTCACGTCTTACGGGTGTATCCAAGTTTTTAGCAAAAAGTGACAGGATATTCTTTCGTATTCATGTAAAGAACAACTTTAACTGTTCTTACTTTGAGTCACCCAATTTCCAATTACTATTGAATTTCAAGAGATATGACGCATCACCTCAATCCATTTTCGACGGTCTTCTTTTTTTAATACCCCTCAATAACTTTCTTCTATCAATTCTCCATCGTTGATCCAAAATCGGGAACACGAATTCTCTCACAAAGTCATAGGCATGTAATAAAGATATTTGACAATTTCCTCATAGCCACAAATGGATGAGGTACTTCACATGCCACGAAAGTATGATCCCTAATAATTATTCGACAATGTCACCCTGGTGAAGGTGTCACGAGGCATGGCCTCGTGACGGCGATTGTCATCGCCTTCCCTTGTCGATTGGCTACCAGAAATACGTGAGCGCGGGCGGGTTCTCATTCAAATCTGTAAGTGAGGACTAATTAGTGCGCTGGACGATCAGCGCGGCTTCAGCTCAGTGGTTAGAGCGTCGGACTTCTACCCGAGAGGCTCGGGGTCGATTCCCACTCGCGGCGCGAATTCCTTCAGTCGCTTTCTTTTTCGGAGTTAGAATACCGAAATGCATGAACGAGCCCTCGTTACAAAGTGTCAGTGAGAGAAAATTTTTTCGATTTATAAAAAGGGTTAACCAGACAGATTTTGTTATTCTTTTGATTCTCAGCAATCTTTTTCAAAATATTTAGTTTTACCCATTTTCCATTAAGAATCGTCGAATTCCTCCTCTTACCACAGATTATTTCGGCCTATTAGACATTTTTATCATGTTGTATTCATATATCTGATAGAACTCAACAAAGTTTGGATGCATACTGATTGGCTTCGGAATCATTGAGTTCTTCCAGATTTTATATCCTCAATCCTCGATTTTTGACCTTTAACGAAAAACTCGCCTATCTCCGAGGGGAGGTGATGACGGACAAAACAAAAAATGCGTGTTCCTTCATTTTAGGCATAGAATTATATGATTTATCGCCAGAACGATCCGTGATCCAAACCTTCTTCACTGCCTCATCTTATATAGAATGGGTCTATGGCAATTACCTGCAAAGTCTTTTTGCTTACATTCCGATATCTTCGCGAACCAGAGGCAAGGGTAATGCATCAGCAAAACCCGTACAGCACCTGATGAACTCGGCACATTTTAGCGGGTTCAACAGTTGCAGGTTTGGGTTAAGCAAAAATATTTTAACAAAAATTTAACGTTATTCAAAACAATCATATAATTCCAGTCTGTTCAATGTTACGTAGCTTGGCACGTGCCCCGAGCGAATGATTCGTGTCGCTAAAAGCCTCGCGCGCGAATTCCGATCGACTTGTTGGATAAAACCCACACTACATCACGAGCCAATGTGCTCGCAAAACATTGATATACCTATATGTTTTTGTACCAAGCACCAAGCGCAAAAATTCAGTCGCGACACCATAGTGCAGGTGAGAAACGACGGGGATTTTGCATGCTTTAGAGTCGAGATGGGAAATCAGAGATGCGCAAAAATGTGTGCATGGCGAGCCTACCTCTTTGCGGATTTGCATTACGCGCGATTCGCTTGTGAGGGACAATAAATCTGTTAGGCCACCAAGAACAAATAACGACATGCCTCATTACTATAAACACGTCTCTGCGTGTGGGCTTGCCTTCTAATCGGAGCCCTGACTCTTGCACGCCCTTTCACTTCTTCTTCGTCCTCCGAGTGTCTCGTGTGCAAAGTTCAAATCGAGTTCTGACCTCTTCCTCTGTTATCAATACGATAGATTTATGGTGCTTGAATGTCACTTTGTGTCTAGAACTGCAATATTTTTGATGATCAAGCATGATTTACGGGGGAATCTTATCATTATTAGCCGTGAAAAGGGTTTGTACTAAATAAATATTAACGATGGGAACAATATGAAAAGAAAGAGTAGAATGAGAGGGTGAAAATGGAGATTATTATATTTATTATTCCATTGTCTTTGACATTGGATTTTCTGTGTAGTGGGTGAGATTTTATCAATGTACGCATGAGACGAAGGTTGTCCTCGTTTTTTCAAAAATATATAGTGCAACCATACCTTATCATCTATTAACAAAACTGCGAATTATTCCGGCGAATCTGAAATCTTTGGTTCAATGCGAGTTGAGAACTATTCCATGTACGGTTTTTATCGATTAATAACACAATTTCGAATCTCAAGTTTATCGGGCAGGAATTGTAGATGAGACCGGAATTCACAGCAGTCACGATACGTAATTTCTAGAGAAGTTGCTTGCGGTATAGTCTGGGCGCCCACCTATGCTCCCGTATGCATATAAATTCCCAGAGGAAATTTTGATGGTTTTTTTATGCATTTCCACCCGCTGAATCGGGTTTTCGAGGTTCCTTGGGCGAATTCATTTGCCAACCCTTTGTTATTAACAATTTTTAGTGCAAATTTAGGGGTTTTCACCAATATCTTGGAAAATATGCATTTTCCGGGAAAAATACAAGGGTTCAAAGTTGTAGATCTCAAAATTTCCCACAAGAAAGGTCCCGACAACTTTCCCGGAAAAACCCAGTCTTCAGCCTGTATCCGCGTGGAAAGCGCGCGGTTAACATGGGCTTATATGGGAGGCTAGTGCTTCCCCTCTTAGTTTCCACGTAGTTTTGATGATATCAAGAATATCGAGATGGAACCAAGCCCATTCGGAAGAGGAAGATGTGAACTTGACGACAACACCAGTTGGATATCGAAGAAATCTGAAATTTTTGATTTCCCACCGAGAGACTGGTAAAATCGAGCCCCAGATCAGGCGCTCGGGGACCAAGTAGACGTTGTACATTGGCTGTTACTAACAATTCTTCGTTTCATTTCTGTGTATATTAAGTTATTGAATTGACTCTTGAATGTTGACGAGTCCCCTTACGCATTGCTATGAACAAATTCTATTTGTTATAAACAATTATAATAACAAAATCATATCTTGTTAGCATCATTATTGTACGCTTACAGCCGAAGAGGGAAGTGTTTGATTATGTTTGAAAATCCAATGATTTCTCACACCAAAACGAGTCGCCGATTTTTCCAGGGAAATTGTGGTAGGCGGTGGAAAACTGTGGAAAGCAGGGAACATCATCCCGGAATTGCAGTGCATGTCAGAGAAATTGCATCATTATGGTCGAGACTTCACGCGTATGTCCTCTAACTCCCCCGATTTTCCACTACCTATCACAATTTCCCTGGAAAACTCGGCGACTCGTTTTGGTGTGGAAATCAATTTGACTCTCAAACATGATCAAACACTTCCCTCTTCGGCTGTAAGCGTACAATAATGATGCTAACAAGATATGATTTTGTTATTATAATTGTTTATAACAAATAGGATTTGTTCGTAGCAATGCGTGAGGGGACTCGTCAACATTCAAGAGTCAATTCAATAACTTAATATACACAGAAATGAAACGAAGAATTGTTAGTAACAGCCAATGTACAACGTCTACTTGGTCCCCGAGCGCCTGATCTGGGGCTCGATTTTACCAGTCTCTCGGTAGGAAATCAAAAATTTCAGATTTCTTCGATATCCAACTGGTGTTGTCGTCAAGTTCACATCTTCCTCTTCCGAATGGGCTTGGTTCCATCTCGATATTCTTGATATCATCAAAACTACGTGGAAACTAAGAGGGGAAGCACTGGCCTCCCATATATGAGAGTTTCCATGGAACTTTTAACTATCGACCCTCTGAAATAAAAAGAAAATTTTCTCATCGCACACGTTTGAAATGGGTTTCATGTGATACTTAGACCTCGAAAACATGTGAAAAAAGTGGTGCCACTCTCTTCCAAGCCGAGATATCTGGTTCAGAACGACATGTACGGAATTACACACTTGAAACATTCGTGAATCAACTTCAATCGAATAGATTCGATTCAAAACATTGTCTAGACGATCGATACGGATTATATTTTGCCTGACTTGACTTTAAGATGAATTTCATCCTCGATTTCTCCGAAATTCGAGGTAAATTTCCAAAATCGAGTCAAGAGCTATGAGTCTCATTTCAATTTCTAGAATACACTGTGGACTTATTTTGTTCATATTTTAGCCGTATACTGTGTAAAAATCAAGAAAATCGCGATAACATCACATTTGAAGGCTTATTCAGCTTACCATCGGGATTCAAATATTTCTCCTCAGCTTCTCACAGAAATACCGATCGACAATTGCAACTCAGAACAGTGCGGTTATATCCCTTCTGTGATGAAGAAAAAAGAGCACAACATTCCAATCCTGTGCTTTACGTTTCCTGAGTATGCCATCAAAAAATGACCGTTTCGAGAGCCAGTGGCGCGATAACTTAATGAGCTTTGAAGCTATATAAAATTTTTCCGGATCAACGCACACTCACAAACCAAACGGGATTCGATTTGTCTTCTTTTTAACTTCGGAAACTTATTGCTTAATTCCCCATTTTGCACAAGGTATTCCATTAATTTCGTAAACAATAGCAAGAGAAAGTTTTCCCACAATACTCGGTTACATCGATGAATGAGAGCTAATATCATAGCCAAATCAGTGCACACCTCTGAATTAAACATATCCTCAGAATATAAGATTAGTTGATGGATATATCATTCCACCGAAGTAGTTGAGGCATAGGTATTTTAGTTACAGCCTTATCAATTCAAAAAATCTCGTTGGTACGTTTGTAAACTACCCAAAAATCATATTTTGCGGTCTGCTATTGACAAATCAGGATGCGTTCCAACAAGAAAGAATGTAGCTCATATTGAACGATGCCAAATACCATAAAATGCCACTCCTGCGCACTACGAATAGTTCAAAATACTCCTGGAACACTGCAGTAACACAAAAGTTAAAAGTTCCGTGGAAACTCTCATATATATGGGAGGCCAGTTATGAGCCCATCTTATAAGCCCATGTTAACCGCGCCGAGCGCTTTCCACGCGGATAAAGGCTGAAGACTGGGTTTTTCCGGGAAAGTTGTCGGGACCTTTCCTGTGGGAAATTTTGAGATCTACAACTTTGACCCCTTGTATTTTCCCCGGAAAATGCATATTTTCCAAGATATTGGTAAAAAACCCTAAGTTTGCACTAAAAATGGTTAATAACAAAGGGTTGGCAAATGAATTCGCCCAAGGAGCCTCGAAAAATCGATTCAGCGGGTGGAAATGCATAAGAAACCATCAAAATTTTCTGTGGGAATTTATATGCATACGGGAGCATAGGTGGGCGCCCAGACTAGTACCCGTATATCATCTTGACGAAACTTCGGGAATCTTCTTGGATTGGTGAAAATGAAGGTACCCAAAAAGGTTTCGTCCAATGAGGCTCTTATTCTGAGATACAGCCATGGAGGTTAGCATTGTCAGTATATCTATATATGTGTCATTTTGACATGAGCCTTTATGGGCAATCTCTATAGCTGTATCTCGGTATAGGAGGCCCATTGGACGAAACTCTTTCGGGTACTTTCATTTCTCACCAAAACAAGGAGATTCCCAAAGTTTTGTCAAGATTCAGGACCCATGAGGTTGGTGTTCCCCTCGAGGTTCCCCTTGTCAGTAAAGTATTTGCACAGCACTCACGGACACTCTTAGAAATTAATCGAAACACATTTTATTTTTCGGAGAATCCAGAGTTTCTAAGAACATATCGAGTACCCGTTAAACATCATCGGATTAATTTTTTCCCCTCTAAACATAGTGGATCTTGCATGGAAATGGATGTGAAACCATCCAAAAATGAGAAAGTAGATTTACATTGAACTAGTTTATCACCCAGTGACATCGAAAATATGAAAGTATGCGGGTTAATTAGAGCAGAAATACTTTTGGAAGAGTTGCGACTGAAAATTCTTTCTCTTCACCGAATCAATACAATCGAACGTTTCAATACAAGAGTGTAGAAACGGGTTTATCTTTAATGCACATAGTATGCAAAGATAGTACATTTCGATACAAGAGTGTAAGAAATTGGTTACCCAAAGGGAGCAAAGACCAACTCATAAACTGGCGCCAAACCAATTCCACTTTCTATTACAGGAATCCCTCCGTATACGCGCTCCTTGGTTTTGGTTATTCGCGAATTTGATCCTGGACGGAACGATAGTATTGATTTTCTAATCTCGCTAAGTCTCCAATTCACTGCTCAAATTCGTACCCACTAATTTGTGAATGAATGTAGATAGCAATGGCAATGAGAATCGCAACTCGGGTCAACTTCACATCAATATCTTTGTATGTCTTTATTCACATTGCTAACTTTGATACTCTAGTGGTGTATTTTATAATATTTTACAAGAGATATTTCGACAAGTTTTACAAAACTATGGCCCCAAATCAGAAGAAACCTTCAGAGAAAAGTTGTAAAAGGAAGGAAAAAATTGATGAATATCGGTGAAAAATCCAAAATTTCCGAGATGCTGGAAAAAGGAGAAACAGTGGGCTATGTTGCCCGAAATTTCAAAGTCAATGAGTCAACGATTTGGTCAATCCGTGACAATAAAGAAAAAATTCGACTGCAAGTTTCATAAGTTCAAGATCTTATTCGCCCAAGCACTGAAATGCTGAGCATCGAAGAAATTCAGGATTTTATCAGCGAGCCTCCTCCAGATGCGGAAGAGCCACAGGAATTCCAGGAAACATCCACAGCCAAACGAATCGGAGGTATATTACGATCGGCTAATGTTTCCATTGAAAAAATTATGGAATCGACCCCATCGTCACTCGGAGTTTGAGTATCAAACACGGATTCGAAGCACTGCTAGCCCCTTTCAGAGATTTGTATAAAGATACTTGTAAGCGTGATAGACAATCGAAATCAACTGATTTCTTTCAAAAGTGGCAATGGTCACATTTTTTATAATCGATTTGTAGCTTAACTTGTATGAAAAGGAATGAATTCTGAACATGGCCCGGGAAATCGAGCTTCTTCTGTAAGCTTGTGACGTAACCCCTAATTTACCATAATAACAATGTCTTTTTATTCGCGGTTTTCGTATTCACGGTACTTTGCTGATACGTATCTCTGCTAATACGGAGGGATTCCTGTACTTTCTAATTACCAGTTCATTACCAAAGTGAACAATTTAATACCGGCCACGCGCCCGAGAGACGGCAATTTTCGCTAGCGGGAGCTTACGCTAATAGCGAACCAAGCACTCGAAAGAATCGTTCGGATCTGTGCACTAGCTCATTTTATATTCCTATTTTATCATTCTAAGAATATATCCTCCAAATTCTCGTGGTATGATACAGCTGAGAAACGACGGTTCTGACCAGCGTAAGCTTACGGTACCGAACATCATTGATGAGAGAGGCTTTCACGAATGTGAGTAGTGCACAGGATTCTGATACTTTTCCATTCAGATTGTTTCAACGCTCGGATGAATCGATGCTTGGTGGTCGTATGATGGCATGGAATGGGATAGGTTGGGTTGGATCGGGACGGGATCGGATGGGATGGAAAGGGTTGGGATGGGTTCGGCTCGGCTAGGATTGGATGTGATCGGATGGGACGGGGTGGTGTCGGAATAGAATGGGATGATATGACGTGAGCTGGGATGGGATGGGGTTCGATAGGATGGGATGGAATGGTATTGCAGTATAGCTTTACGTACATTGTTGCACGTTCGTAACTCTCACGAATGCGAACGATGCGCGATACGTTCATCCAAGTGGATTCACTACGGAAGCAAGTATACCTGTCACGACGAAGCAAACAAACCACCTTATTGAACCATGTAAGTCGCGCGAGTAAAATGTGCGAACTGGACAGAGCGCCCGAGGCAAACGGGTCGAACAGGTCGAATGAGCGGGACGAACCTAGCGAATCGGGCGAAGCGAACGGACAAACGGCTTGAACGATCTGGATGAACCCCAGCGAATCGGGAGAAGCGAGCAAGTATTAAAATCGCAAGCCGGGACCAGTTCGCTTCGCTAAATTCGCTTGGTTCATCTGGATCGTTCGAGCCGTTCACCCCATTCTTCTCGTTCGCTGCGCTTGATTCGCTTGGTTTGTCCCGCTCGTTTGGGCTGTTCATCCCGTTCACCTCATGCCTTTCACCTGTTTTGCACATTTCGCTCGCACGACTCGTTTGATTCGATCGGGTGGTTTGTTCGCTTTGTCGTGACACGTACACTTTTCCACCTCCGAAAACATATTATTCTCGCAGAATTTCAAAGTATTCCCTATTTATCTTTGGAAAAAACAAGAGCGCCCACGGGGAATGTTATACTTCCTATATTCTCCTAGCAAAATGAAGCTCGTTGAGAGGGTAAATGTATCCGATCGATTACTGAATCGATAGTGAATTCTCAAATCACTAATTACCTCCAAAAAATCCGAGTAGGAGATGGCGTCGCGACATCAGCTGAGTGCGGAAGTTAGGGAGTTTCGGACACGATCTCGCACACAGGTCTGAGCACTCCATAGAGCAAAACTGTCGCATGTTCGAGCCGTGGCTCGGTAAGATGGCGTCTCTGCCAGAAATCAGGGGCGCGTGCCTATTGGATGTACACATTGCATCTCGCTTCTCTCGCAATACACTAGAGTAATTAGAAATGATCAGAAATTCAACTATGACGTCTCTCGTCTATCCGATAATTGTCCAACATGTCTAACAATTTATATTCCATTCACAAATCTCAAGTTCTCTCGACGGAGGGGGGAGAGGGGTTGCCTGTAACTCGTATGCGATGTTTGAATTACACTTGATTTTCAGTTAAAAACTTTTGGATTTTGACTCATTTGCAACAGTTCCTTCACCAACTATCCCATATGGCTCTTGATAGAGCTCTGGACTCTCGTGGATTTTACTAAGATTGGATTCTAAAAGCACTGCAAAAATGAGAGAACAAAGTTTATTTGTGATCACATCGTACAAAATAAACCTAAGCATTTGCTTTTCTTGGAACTTGTCCTCACACTAGCAATGAAAGCTCTGTAAGCATCGATGCTGATATGTACATTGATTATTTCAGAAGGATTGGTAGCATCTTTAGAGCTCAGACCTGAGTTTATACCCAGAATTTCGGCATTCTTATCAAAAACTGGACCTCCACTTTCTCCCTGAAACATATTTTCAGAAATACATTATCATGGATTTTTCTAGCTGACGATGAGAAAAAAATCATTCCAGTTTAACTAAAGCTCCGACATTATTGAAACTTGAAAGTAAAATTTCAACATTAGGAATCAGCACATTCATACAGTCAAACCTCGTGACTTGCAATACCCGCATATCTGTGGCTACCCAATTGAAGTCGATGACCCCCGAATTCGCGGTTTGATAACTCCAATTCTTGAGTTGGTGAATTGTCTTCAATGTGTTCGTGCACGTTGAATTACCATGCTCGATGGTTGGAAATCATGACCCCGTGTGATGAGTCAAAAGTGACGATTCTCACCTAGTCATCTCAGTGATGAGCGATACAGTGAGTTATAGCTATAGTTTCTCTGTAGACTAGTGTTATTTAGGGAGTTCATTACTGTGCACTTTTATGAGTGGATCGAGCTACCGGCGCATTCTAAATTTATATGTATGATAACGACTCCACTTAAGGGAATTTTGCATTCAGGAAAAGTGGGAAGGAAGAGCTCAAAGAAAGTCATGGGTATCGCTATATTTTAGAATTTTTGAAGGAGGAAGAAAAAACTCAGTGTGCTTGCAAGGAGACACGATGTCTACATATTCACGATTCACTCTATTCGTGATAACGAACTCAAGATTCGGGAAGCTGATAAACACTTGGGTGCCTATATAAAATAATCCATAATCACTCAGAGAAGATAAACGACCCCAAATATTTTCTATTTTCAGGGAGAATAATTCCTGACTCCGGATGATCTTTGGAACAAAACTCCCCATGCCCCATAAAGCGTATACCTTGTTCGTATCCGGGGTACTATTCAGGAACCAATCAACCGCGAATACCGGGGTTTGCCTGTGGTGAGTATCAGCAACGGTCGCGGAATGACTCGAGATCAAATTTCATTTCATCATTTTTTCATTCGCTCCGTCGAAGGCTCGACAACTCATTACTAAAGAGATAACCCATTGCGCCAATGGCGCCGATATAAAAAGATTATGAATAGATAAAAGATATAAAAAATAAGAGTAGATTTTCATGTGACCAATCGATTATCAAGTAATATTCAATAGGATACTATTGCGCATCCGTGCTTCGCACGCACATATTTCAAGTGATTTGTTTTCACCAAAGGGAAGATGGGCCCATCATAGCCTAAGAAAGCTAATGTCACTGTCACTCTTGCTCAGTCAGATAATCTTCTTCTTCTTTTGTATGGCTATGGATGGAGGCACCCTTCTCGCCATTATCAGGTTAGAGGTTGGTTTACGTTTGAGAACTGACATGACTACAACAATTATTCCAAAATGCTCATTCTATGGAAGTTTACGTTGAAAGAGACACGATATATAGAAATTTGGAAATTTCCTGTGGTAAAAGTGATTACAATTCAAGTCTGAAGTTTTTCAGGCTTTGAATTGGCGCCATTCAATATGGCGGCGACTGCACATGAGTCACGTGACTTCAGAAGGTTTTCCACGATGATTCTGAGGCAAACCTGCGTTTTCTCATCGCGAACTTCTATTATTTGAGTAAAATAACCTCTCGATTGCGATTCAGATAAGAATTTCCGATGAAAAATGACATCATAACAGTCGGGGAATTTAGCGGCACATGTGCAGCCGCCGCCATATTGGATGGCGCCAATTCAAATTGTCAAAACTTCAATGATGATTTAAAAACCATAGAGGCGTCGTAGAAATTTCCAACTTTTTTCCTATATCTATTTTGCGGCGAACTCTCAAAACATAACATTTTCAAAATTATGTCAGTTCCCCATTGTCAGAGTTTGTACATGTTAGTACGCAACTTCAACTGTAGCGCACACTGCTGTCTGCTTGACTGGATGTGTCGCAAAACGATCAGTTTAATGACTGAGCAGGGTGGTAGTAACGATTGTGGACATGGCGTGAGGATATAGTTCTGACATATTGGAGCTTGCACGCAGGATTCAGAGGGAGTTCAAATAACTTCCCTTCTCTCACCTCTGACAATAACACTGGAGGATTAGCTTTGGTGCAGATATAGATCTTTTCGATAACTCTCTCAATGCCTGTCCTTTGTTTATATTCTGCTTCACATTTTCTCTTATCCAAGACTATCAATGAAGATGATTTCTTTACTGAACCGATCTGACCATTTTCTTGTTTGCTCCAGCCAGCAGTAAAAACATTGAATCCATATATCTCGTTATATTTTTTCTTGGATAATGTTGCCGGCATCACATGCGAATCGCTAATTGCAGTGATGAGCTGAAAAATTGATAATCGAGGTACTTTTATTGAACCTGATAACAATATTTGTTCGTCTTCAATGATACATGATCGACTTTTTTGTAAGATCGAAGTGCTGTAGAACTCAATATAGAGATCGAGATTTTTCGAGATATCCCATCACGAATCTTCGAATCTTTGTCATTCAATTCAGGCTACATGAATCATCAAGGATGCCAACGTGTTTCATTTTTCTTTTCGTAAATGACTATTTGTATGTACTTACTTTCATGACAGCTATGTCATTCTCGTTAAATTCGATGGATTTTCCTTTTCGATCTGCCCAATTTTCAAATGTATGCCAGGAATCAGGATAGTAAGTCGTACATTCTCTCAAATTCGAAGAGCCCACCAGAACTTCAATATTCTTTACTTTTGTACCACCTTCGAGAAACATCAATCTCCCTTCATTTTCCAAACAGTGAGCTGCGGTGAGAATATCTCTCCTTGATATTAGCGCTCCCGTACACAAATGAGTTGCTTCTGGGTATCCAGCTTTTAATGGTTTTCGTACATCTTGAATTGATACGATGAAGAGAAATTTTCTTTCAGGCTCTGAATGTCGAGCTTCGACCACTTGCTCAGTCCTCGAATGAGCCTTGCATTTTCCTAATGTAGTGAAGTTTATTTATAAGGACTTTTAAATAATGGTCCACGATAAGATAGCCCAGATGAATTACTCACGAAGGAATCCATCAAAATCCAGTAACACGAAGATAATGAATTTAATAAAGAAAAGGTGATTTCTGGTTCCACCTCTCATGATCAGATAGCAGTGAGGATAGGAGTCAAATCACTGGTACTTCTTGTAAACGAAGATTTTTCATTTTTGGTGTCATCTCATCATTACAGGAATATTTATCTTGCATATCTCAAGCTCAAATCAGATCCATAATTGGTCTGATATGAACTAAACGGAGCTAAACTGAAAAAATAGAACTAAAGTACGACTGTATGATTTCGATGCATTAATTAATTGAACCACTTAATATGACCTACTTTTGTGAGTCACAGTCGCTACAATAGTATTAGTGTGAATGTAACAGAATGAGCTTCGTAATGTGATGTTGAGAATTTCAGATTCATTTCAATACATTCAATCCTTCTAAACGTTTGTGAATCATTCCTTATTTTCGTGATAGTTCTCATTTGTATAACTTGTTGTATCTTCTGGTTTAAAATGAGTTGTGTTTAAGCTCAACAGTATTTTTGAATCGTACACAGTAATCGAGGGGCTGCTTGCCAAGTTGGTGTACTTTGCAACCAATATGAGCTACTCCCGGCAACTGCAAGCAACTGTGTGGCGCCGCAGTTGCCGGTTAGTTGCTGACGTTTGTGTGGCAGTGGTGGTGGCCTTCACGTTTATCCGTCCCTGCACAGGTATAATAAGACCCAAAGGATGATCGGCTATTTGGGATACTTAGCATCTCTGTAGATCAATATATGTAATAATGTAAAGTCAATAGCCTTGCGGTATAGATCACGCCTCACAGTTAATTATTGAAAATGGGATGAAAATGGGTCACGGAAGTGGAAGGGCCAAAAAGGTTTGAGAGCGAAGGGGCAAATATTGAAAGATTGATGGCAGGTCGGAACAGAAACCCTACCCCAATCGTATCCAGTTATTTCATCAAAATATGTTAGTACTCCCATGACATTTGTCATCAGGTAATGGGGGGGGGGGCAGCTTGACGCTTAAGGCGATGCAGTTACCGTGTACCGCGACCATGGAATTTGAAAACACATGTCACATGAAAACTTTGATGATTCGAAGTGTGAGCCGAGTAGCCTAATTCTTGTTATTGTTCAATTCGTATTCAACAATTTGTCGTTCAACCCTAATCACCAGAGGATCAGAGGATCGGATAAAAATGTGAACAACTTGCTCGTAGGAACCTCCTAACGTCCAACATAGGCACATTTTCGTTCCCATTCTTCCTCCATCCTCTTGCAATTTGGGCTAAAGGACGAGTGGATGAATTCAAGTTAGATGATAACAAATATTTGTGCACTCGTCATTTAGGCCAAATTGCAAGAGGATCGCTGAAAAATGGGAATGATTTTTAGCTTGTATGGTGACCACATCGCCGTAACTGGAAATTAGCTATGGTAGCCAAAATTCAGGTGGAATAGCTGATTTTCACTTAAAATCCGTCCATAATCAGCTAATACAGCTGATTAATGTTAGTGATTCACGTGAAAGAGTAAAACAGCTTGTTTGCTGGGAACTGTGTCGGTGAAAATTGAAAATTCCAACACCTAGATCATCGAAAATGCTGCTAGTTGTGGCTAAAAAGTTTTATAAGTACGAAGCCTCGTGCATAGAAGGAGAATCAACTTTACCACCTTTGGAGGATTATAAGTTATACATAGTCCTCCAAAGGTACAACAACATGCTCTGAAGAGTTTTATCATTTTCAAGCAAGGTTTTCAATAGCTACTTCCGCAGAAAGTAATCCCTACCAATCAAATTCTTATCAAATACGTTAGTATGTGTACCGCTACAATGTAGATTACGCATGATGGTTAATAGTCAGCCTCAAAGCAACCGCCAGTAGACTCAAGAAAATGCAGTTACGGCCGTGCGATGAGTATTCGATGCACAGCTAACCGAAACATATCTTCGTGCCATTTTCATACGCCTTTATTCCACTTCTCCGAGCTGTGGTTTTCCCCCAGATCCTCATTTGGTGTTACTATATCGCCTTCCGGTCCTGCGGATGATCTAGTGGAATTAGTACGTGTGCGAGATTGCCCACCGGAAAAGACTCTTTATACTCATCGCATCAATTGACGAATCTATTCGCGTCAATCATCAGCGCAATGTGGTGCAATGCTCGTCTGTCTACTGTCTGCTCTGCATTTAATCATGGGTGTGAACCGCGACAGAATGATGGCGCCACATTCAAGTACGATTCGCGACAGGATTGTAGGAATAAGCTGATGGCTTACACATACAAATGAATGACTCTACACGCTTTGAGCAGAAGGCTTTTATGTGTTTCGTCCCCCACCTGCAACCTGGTTCATCGTAACCGGACTCATCAGCAGGGCTGGAGTTGCAGGCGGTGCGCTGGACATTTGGCGATGGAGCACTTATGCGCTCTTATATACTAATCGAGGTCTTTTGCCGTCGATTGCGGGAAAGGAGCTGGATCTGTCATCCACCTATTACGCATGTAAGTATTATGTACACTGAGAAATATTCGACATTAGAAATTGCAGCGATCCGCGCCACCTGCGGGACACACTTAATTTCCATCAGAAACTGCAGTATCCGCATCAAATTCTGCAGATCCCACAACAAAATTTCTGCCCCGTCACACAAGCACCAAAAATTGCTGCGTGGGAAGCAATGTTTACTGCCAAAGAATTAACATTTATTGCGGATACCCGCAGAAACTGTTCTGCACCAGTGTCAGAAGACGTCTACTGTGTTATATCCCGTATCCGTAAGGACTGGAGTTAGCCGCAGTCCCTGCCAGGGGAGCGTGTTGGAATCTGACGAATAAAATCTTACTACAAGTATGCCGCTATCAATTTGAATCTAAGTTGAATCATGAGATCTCAATGATACTGCGAGGATGTTATTTTCAGGGACGTAGACGTTGGATATTGAAATTATGCAATGATCAGAAGCCGATGGAGCGATGACTTTAATATTATGCAACTACAATCAAGACGAAAAATCCGCAAATATAAAAAGACAAAGCGAAAGCACGCGATAAGACAGATCTCTGGGTATGGTTTTCTCCTTCAGGGTTTTTCCTGCCCACGGGGAAAATCCCGGCGAATGCAAAAGACTCTGCAAACGATGTTGGATCCGCGATCGTAAAGCTATTGATTAAACAGTCTTTGGCTATTCAGGACATTACGCGTGAACCTTATCAAATAAAACTGTCCCTTAAATTTATTCAGACTTATATGTTGAGCTATCGGATACAGACTCGAATCTAGCTTTTACAACTTTATGTGATCTATTTCAAACAGGATGAGTTTCCGTGAGAACCAACTTCCAAACTTCCAAGAAATACATCTGCCTTCAGCTCTCAGCAGATATACATCCGCTACGGAAATCCAACTTCCAAACTTCCAAGAAATACATCCGCTACGGAAGTTCAACTTTGACAGACGTATACAGCAAATGCGCTTCCGTAATGAACACGTCAAAATATATCATAGGAATTTGTCTAAGGATGTACATTTCGGAAATCCATCAAATACCTGTCAGCCGGAGCGCATCCAGGAAGTCAAATCATGCAGAGAATTTGTACGTCCTCTTTTGATATGTATTGTATTAAAATAGGCTCATTTCTACGAATAGGCAGGAAAGGAAGCATCCGGCAACAAATAACGCATCCGTCAAGGGCTGTTCCCGTCAAAACAAGCTTTTGCTTTGTCGCTCGGTGAAGAGGGGATAACGCAAGATTCTCACGGTCATCGAGATATAAAAGGAGCTGCCAGACTAAGAGACTTCACTTGATCTTTGGATCTGAACCACTAAGCATCTAACCTTGTATAATTTGTACTTCCACAACTCAGTGAATAAATAGCCAGTGTTCAACTCATACTTGGTGTCCCATTTTCTCAACGAATCCTTCGTTCCATACATTCAACTCGAATAGAACCCAATTTCAAATATTTGCCACCAGTAGATCAGGCAACTGCGCAGTGTCGATTCACACCGACTCTAGGCGTAACATTTTTTGTGTCAGGAGTGGGATTTGAGTAGGAGTTTGGGAAGTCGGTATCCAATGTCGGCACCAGGGCCTTGTGACTATAGATTGAAGTTGCGAGGGAAAGGTAGAGATTCTGAAGCTCTCATTCAACACCGCATCACTGCCATTGGGTACGAGATGTACAATTGCGCCGGGAACAGTCGACTGGTGCGCAACAAGGTACCTGATCTTCAAACCTTGGGGAGGAAATGCATGGAAGCACTGAGGAACAGAGCAGCCGCATCCAGTGACGAATCTGAAGACTCGGATTGTGAGCCCGATCTCGGGTTGGAACAATTAGAGGAAAAGCTCTCCAACATCGACCAAACCATCATCAAAAATCGCCGTGACAGAGCGTTCTGCCATTACCAGACTGCTCGCCTGGGGGCAGAGATCGGAGCCCTACACGACCCCCGAGATTATTATCGTGTTCCCTGGTTTCGACCTCTCGACGAAGAACAACTCGAAGTGCGAGACTACGAAAATACACTTGTGGACGAGTGGATATTCGTCAAATTAAGGGATCTTGAAGAACAAGAAATAGTATATTACGCAACGATGTCGAAAAGTTGGATTTACGCACGAGTGAAAATCTTTACACACGAGTGTGAGTCTTTACGCACTGGTGAGATTCTTTACGCACGAGCCACGTAGCGGCGAGTGCGTAAAGTATCTCAACAGTGCGTAAAGATTCACATCTCGTGTGTAAAGTTTTTCCGAGTGCGGAAACCTTTCGACAGAGTTGCGTACGATATTTTTCGAAATTTTGTGCGGAAAGTTAGTATTCTGTCGGTCACCTCATACGCCAGTAATCAAATCGTGACCGGGGCAGGTGGAGGAAAAGGGCGCAGAGCGGGGTCCAGTTTGAAAATATCGATCTCAATCCTCAAAAGTACAAATAGTGGACAAGATCCGAAATATGTAAGTTCATAAGATAATATCAATTCTGAATCTCGAAGAAAATTATTATAGAGTTTTATGAATATCGTCAAGAACGGGCAAGAATAAATCAACGGATTGATGAAATAGTATGCCATTTCTATGGTTCAATAGAAAGAACTCGGACAATTCTAACGATAATAATAATGCTCTGAATACACGGGATAGAAAGCGATTTCGAAACCTACGGATTCTTTCTTATAAAAGAATATGAATACATCGCCGACACTCTTTTTTGAGGCGAAGTATCCGAAAAGTGAATTTACATTTCCTTTGGACGTACGGTCCAAGGTAGATTTCAAACCACCGAAACCACGGTGGAAGTACTCCAAAAAGGTCTATATATTGTATTGAACTCAATTAAATTCATGATCCACCGAAGTGAACTATTTCCATGTTCAATTTGATGGGCCGACCAGGATATTTCAATCGTATGGACTTATCGAGAGAGCGAGACTGAGTATAACAATTTAGAGAGCACATAAGTTTTCATCCTATCGAGTGAAAGAAGTCATTACATCTGCTTTGGGCAGCTTCGAATCAACGATTGGAGCACTCCGATTCTACAGAATTAAGACAGAGATCATTTTGCTAAACAACGCAGAAACTTCAAGAGATGTTGTAGAATATCAGTCTATAAAGAAAATACGGCAGTGCGTAAAAATACGTTCCAGTGCGTAAAGACCTACCTTACGCACTGTTGGTGACTTTACGCACAGGTCTTCACGCATTCCGTGCGCAAAAATTCCTTCACGCACGGAAAAATGTTCCTTACGCACTAACTTTACGCACATGATTTCGAAAAGGATTTTGTCGAGTTGCGAGACGAGCTCCTGTACGAGGCTCCTAAATGAAGGAAGGATTACCACGAGATGGAAGGTGCCTTGATCCTGGAACTCAATAGGCTGGAACAACTGAGAACGGCCCCAAGAGAGCAATATCACCAGCCCAAGGAACATACGACAAAACACGGCCAAGGACACAGAGAACCACCTGTATCAACCCAACGACCTATAGTGACCCCTTCATTCACCTCTGGAGGTGCTCATCCCAAGTTTGAGCGACTTCCATTTGGACTTCGTCATCTCTACACCTCCTGGTGGTGCGAAAAGGCTACTGAAAGGTGCAAGGCGGCCACCAAGGAGTGCGAAAGGGCTGCTGGAAGGAACATAGACTACACGGACGCCTCATCATCGACAAGTAGCATCTAGTGGCAGTGAGAGCTGAGTTCCAGAGCAACGCTTCGAGCCTAAGCTAAGTCTAGCAATGAACATGTCAATGACCCTTAGAGAATTGAATGACAAATTGTCCGAGATTGAGGCAGAATCGGAGCACTTACACATTATTACTCGTGCGATTTATCAACGTTTTGTAAACTTGAATAGATTATTTTCCGAAATTAACAATTTGCGAGTAGAATTTTCGAATTTCCTGTTGGAAAATAGAAGTGAACTGTTGCAGATGCAAGTAAATTTTGTTAATGGTAATGAGATTCTGCAACAAGAATTATTGAGAGTAAACGTAGAGATTCAAGAATTAATGAAAAGAGTGCAGAGTCTAGAGAACCTCCAACTATCGAGTTCGTTCGAGACGTTGGGACGAGAGCCAGAAACTGATGACTCAAATAATCCGGTGAATACCCCATCGGAAAAGCTAAAAACCACGAACCTTGATGGTGTGTGAGGGAATTGAATCTGCCAACATGTCGGACAATTCGGGAAGCGCTACGAGCGTTGAAAATCCCTTAACTTCAAATGTAAATAATGCGACACCCCCTGGCACGAACAATAGGACTGAGGATTTCCTTATCATGGATTCTTCACATAATTACATACATATCGTCCCTGAGGTAAATATTCAACGGGGACCCATTCAGCAACCCTCTCGAGATTCACCGAATCAATTGACGGACCGCGTGGCCCCGTTAGTTCAAAATTACGGTAATATGGGTAATACAATCGGAGGCTCGCGGAAGGTTTGTGATGTGGCAGGAAACTTGGTGGAATTCAACGGGAAGAACATTCCTGTGGAACAATTCATTAAGAACTTTGAAAGGGCCACTCGATTTGTAGAACCAGGGGATCGTAAATTTTTTATAGAACTAGTGAAATCAAAGATCGTGAAAGGCGCAAAATCTCCCATACAGGGACGTGAAATAGACACGCTAGAACAATTGACTGAGCATCTCCGACGTGCATTCGCGTCCGCACAGAACTTACCTCAACTTCAGATTGATTTAGCTAGAGCCACCCAGGGGCCGGATGAGCGGGTGTTCGATTATGGCCTTAGAGTAACTGGTATTTTCCAGAGATGTGTAGAAGTTATAAAGAGAGATTTCAGCGAAAGTGCAGCCGGGGGTATGATCGAAGGTTTGATGAGCACCGCGGTTGAATGCTTTCTTCTCGGGTTCCATCATGATATAGCTGTTACACTCATGCACAATAATTCAAAAAATTTGGAAGATGCATTCGCCTTAGCCTCAGACGTGAAGAAAAGAATGAAATTGCGACAGGAGTTATACGCTGCCACAGAGACGCAGCCTCGAGTACGGAAGTTGTATTGCCATCCCACAGAGAGCCGCGAGGAAATATCCCAGAATACGGAGCGCGAAAAATCCACAAATCAGGCAACACTATCAAATTCGACCGAGCGTCGTTACGGAACCTCAACTGGGAACCCTCATTATACGCGATCAGGGAATCAAGGTAATAGCGATGAAAGATCCCAAGTTAATGCTGGACCTTCTCGGTCGAATGCAATTTGTTATGGGTGTTCAAGGCCCGGACATTTCGCGAGGGAATGCCCCGACCGTCAACGAAGAGAGACTAGACCCCAATTAGGACAAAACAGGTGTGACTACTGCAAAATACCGGGCCATCTGCTAACAGAATGTTTCGAGCTGGGACGCGTAATAGCTAATCAAAAATATTGTCGAAACTGTCGTAGGCAAGGTCACACAACCGAAAATTGCAAATTTCGGACGTCAGGGAACATGAATAGTCAACGAGGTCATGATTTAAACTCGAACCGGGTTCGACTGACGGGTGCGACGGCGAATCCGCGTTCTTAGGGACTGTCACAGTCCAGGATCGTGCTCTCATCGATCTTTCGATGAACCCCTCGCAATGTCTAACCGTCCGTTTTTCCAGTAAAGATCTTTGTAAAAGCGATTGCTTATTTTTGGTAGACACCGGGTCGGAACTAAATTTACTTAAGGAAAACTTATTAGCATCTCATGTAAATTTGAATAGACAGAAGACATTTGGATTGGCCGGAATCAGTACGGAGTTGATATCAACCTAAGGTCAATGTGAAATAAATTTGCAAGATTCAAGGTGCGTGATGCACTTGATTCCACAGAATTTTCCGGTTCCGTATGACGGTATCCTAGGAGTTCAACTTTGGAGGAATACGGCGCAACCTTGTTTTTCCAGGATAGTTGTATGACATTGGAGAATTGTGACAGGGGAATACATTCCTTTCACGAGCCATGATTCAATTTGCTTGCCTGCTAGAACGAAAAAACTATGTCATATAAGGGTAAAGAACCCGGACCAGAAAACGGGGTACGTGGAGAGGATCAACGCGGGTCCAAACATTTTTGCGAAAGAATGTTTGGTCCGAAACAAAGCCGGTTATGCAGCCTTGTTTATCACAAATTCGAATACGGAGTTAGGTAACGTCACAATTCCTCCTGTCACGTTATTAGATTTTTGGTGTGAAGTAAATCAATCAAAACCATTAAAGCATTGGAGAGGTCTGAGGTGGAGGATGCTGAAAAAGGAGAGTAGGAACTATTCTGTCAATACTAAATTTAGAAGGTTCGAATAAGCAGGAAAGAGATGCAGTGATTAAGGTTGTAACCGCGTTTCCGTACCAGTTTCACATACCGGAGGATGAATTCACCATGACGGATGCGGTGTATCATAAGATCCCGACCACAGATAATATTCCTATGAATGTAGAACAGTATAGGAACCCACCTCATTTACGTGAATCGTGCGGCAGATAAAACAAATGATCGACAATGACATAATAGAGCCATCTGAATCCCCATATAACTCTCCATTGTGGATCGTGCTGAAAAAACCGGATTCGAAGGGAAATAAACGTTGGCGGGTGGTGATTGACTTTAGAGCTTTAAATGAAAAAACCGTAGCCTCGGCGTACCCCCTCCCCGATATAGTGGAAATATTAGATCAATTAGGACGTTGTAGGTATTTTCAACCCTGGATTTGGCCCGAGGGTTCTTTCAGATCCCCATTCACCCCGATGATAAGGATAAATGTGCTTTTTCCTGTAATTACCGTCACCTGACCTTCAAGCGGATGGCTATGGGCTTGAAAGGCTCTCCCTCCACTTTCCAAGCCATGATGGATAAAGTGTTATCGGGTTTTCATGGCATTGAACTTTTCATTTTTATGGATGATGTTGTGGTGTACAGTAAATCAATTCAAGAATTCTTAGAAAAAATGAGGAAACTATTCGGTAGACTGAAAACGGCGAAATTGCCCTTGGAACCTGATAAATGCACGTTTTTACGGCGGGAAGTAATTTATTTAGGTCACATCCTTTCGGAAAAGGGCGTGAAACCCGATCCAAAGAAGGTAGAAGCAGTAGAAAAGTTTCCACAACCGAGAACTCGAAAAAACATTTAACAATTTTTGGGCCTAGCAGGATATTACAGGTGGTTTGTAAAAGACTTCGCAAAAATTTCAGCTCCTTTGAATCAACTCTTGAAAAACCATCATCCTTTCATTTGGGAGTCCGAAATGGCGTTCCGGACACTAAAGAAGTGTCTATGCTCGGAACCCATATTGTGTTATCCTAATTTCAATCTGGAATTTTGGGTGGTAACGGATGCTTCGAAAATTGCATTGAGAGCCCTGCGAATACGACCTAAATCGACCAATAGCTTACGCGTCTCGGGTTCTTAGCGATGCAGAAAAAGCATATTCCACGATAGAGTTAGAACTTTTGGCCATGGTCTTCGCAGCTCATCACTGGAGGGGGTATTTATTTGGGAAAACCTTCACCTTCATAACAGATTCACGGGCGCTGGTGTAGTTAAATAATCTGAAGGACCCTACGTCGCGTTAAGCTAGATTTAGAATCAAATTGCAAGACTTCCAATTTAAAATTATCCATCGCAGTGGCCGTATAAATCAAAATACTGATGCCCTGTCTCGCAATTTGGTTGAGAACACCCGGGATGCTGTGCCCGCGAGTCACAAATCGGAGACGGAAGATGGGGCAGTTTTAACCGATAGCAGATTCGAAAAGGTCTCCAATGCGCTGTCTGAGCCGGTGTCTGACGACGAGCAGCGTCATGCGTCCGGGAGAGCTGATGTGTCAATTAATGACGTGTCCAAAGAAAAGATTGAAAATGTGTCTAAGAGAAAATCTGAGAGTGTGTCCAAGAAAGTGTCTAATGAAGTGTCTTATGAAGTGTCTAAAGAAGTATCTAATGATGTGCCCACGGAAATGTCTCATGATGTGTCGATGGAAATGTCCATTACGGAATTGTCTAGAAATGTGTCTGATAACGTGTCCGAAGAGATATTTGATAACGTATCCGGCGCTGTGTCTAATAAAATGAAGGATATCGATATATCTGAGTAGGGCTGTTATGCTTTTCAAGAAGATATTAGGGGGCCCCCAACATCCTCTACTAGGGAAGATAGAATAAATCAAAAAGAAGCGATTGAACTAGGATCGAATCTGAACAGAGTGATTAATGAGAGTGTGACCGCGAACGAATTGATGGATGGGAGAGTGAATGGTGAAGTTGGTAATAAGAGAATGAGTCAAATCTAGTAGAGGATGGGAACTTTGATCCGACTGATACAAGGGTTCTTACAGATTTACAAGGGCCGGGGAAAAATACCGTAACCGGAGCATGTGGCCGGAGGTTGACGAGAAATCGTTCGGTACCGGTGATCCTCGAAAATATCCCTGTGCGCATGCAACCAGTGCGGGTTGATTCCGCCGAGACTGGTGAGGATAAAGAAGTGAAGATAGTAGAACAAGAAAATGATATAGATGGAAATTTGTCAATGAATAAAGTGAGATCAAGGGAAGCAGTGGTTCCTAATGCAATCAATAAACGAGGAGTGTCAGTATTGGAAGGAATCGACGATACGTTGATTAAAAAACGGAAATCCGAGAGTCGAGCCAATGAGTTATTTACGCAAAATAATGTCATCCACGAGAAGGGAAGAATTTTTCGGCATGAAGATGAAGAACTTGGACATCAGGAAGTGAGTCGAATTTTATCGATAATTCCGATACAGTACGTGTCGGAACAATTGTTAACAAAGAAAGACTGTTTGGCTCACTTTTTGGCATGCGATTGTGTTGTCAACACGCCGGTGGGGCACCAGTTGGTAGACCTCGATCTCATTTCCCTGGATGAAATGAAGGCACAGAATCCTACAATCGGTATTATAGTGATCACGAAAATAGAAAACGAAGAATATGATAGGCGAATCTATACATTATTCATGAAAGACGAGCATGTAGACTTAATATCTAAGGAAATATTGTGCGAAAGTTTAGAAGCACTGGAAGAAACGGTCGTAAAGGACGGAATTAGGTTTATAAGCTTGTCAATGATTGACGATGGGATTGATAACATAAATTGGGCTCCGGATGAGGCTGTGTTGAGGACCTTCAAGGAAATTGATGGTTTCTCGTTGACTATTTGTTTGGGTGGAATTTTAACGCCAAGTAAAGAAGAGCAGAAACTAGCCCTGCAGGAATGCCATGATGCAGCTGCGGGGGGTCATCAAGGGATAACTAAGACATATAAAAGGGTGAGGGAGCGATTTCATTGGGTCGGCATGAAGGAAGATATTGTAAATTATGAGATAACATGCGAGACCTGTCAGAAAGTGAAACTCTCGAGAAGGAAAACTAAACTACAGATGAGAATAACGACAACCCCGTCGAAACCCTTCCAAGTCGTGGAAATGGGATTGTAGGCCCGATTAATCCACCCTCCAACGGGATGCGCTATCTCCTGACGATAATGTGTCTGCTCACTCGAT
The DNA here is from genome assembly GCA_029851415.1 of Eretmocerus hayati. NCBI lineage: Eukaryota > Metazoa > Arthropoda > Insecta > Hymenoptera > Aphelinidae > Eretmocerus > Eretmocerus hayati. The sequence goes on from CM056743.1 coordinate 34,772,894, forward strand.
ATGCGGATGCAATTCCTCTGTCGGAGGTGACTTCCGAGGCCGTGGTGGCAGCTTTCGCGAAGGAGTTCATTTGCAAACATGGGTGTCCCGAAACTATAAAAACGGATCAGGGGAGCAATTTCCAAAGCCAGATGATGGTAAAATTTCGTAAAATCTTTAAATTACAACGCTTGGCCAGCTCGGCATTTCACCCACAGCCCCTCGGGGCCTTAGAAAGACACCATCACACTCTAGTGGAATATTTGCGATGCTTTATAGAAAAAGAACCAGAGAACTGGACTGAACACGTGAAACGCGCTTTGATGGGCTATAATAGTGGTCCTCATTCAGCTCATTCATATAGCCCCTTCGAGCTTGTATATGGCAGGAAAATGCGGATACCTTTTGGTATCCGCATTTTGGTATCCAAATTTTGAGTCCAAGGTGGTTGAAAAAACTTACGAGAATTACCTAGATGATTTGATTGAAAAATTGAACTTTGCGCACGCGAATGCACGTAATAACATTTTAATAAGTAAAGAGAGAAGTAAGGCCTATTATGATCGTAAGGTCAACCTTAAAACATTCAAGGTAGGAGAAGAAGTATATTTACTCAAGGAACCAAGAATTGGGAAGTTAGATGAAGAATATAGCGGTAGATATAAAATATTACAATGGATAGGAGATAAATCTGCAATTATCGATTTGAGACAGAATGGCAGAACAAAGGTTGTTCATTTAGATAAGTTAAAACATGCATTCACTAGAATAGACTGAGGTAAGTATGAACACAATAACGAATGATTACAAGCTAAGGGCACAACAAGAGATACAATGCAAAGAAAAGGGGTATTCAATCGTCCAAAAAAATTCTCGAGTGCAAACTTGAACTAAGTGTATAGGTAAGATAGATGTGAAATGATTCACTCCTATTTTGATAGTGTGTGTTGTATTCGGTTTAGAACATTTTAGACTCATAATAACGATATTGTTCATGAGTCAAGGACTCTCTTTCTCTTCTTCCTAAGAGATAAAGATTTACAAAAAAGGTGAATTCAAACAAATTAAAAACAAAAAAAAAACAGAAAAATAAAAACAAAAAAAAATATATAAAACAACAAAATGAATAAATAAAGAAAATTTTGTTTGGTAGCATATAATGATTCGACGGTCGAGTGGAATCTAGTCATCATTAGAGGTTAACAAGCTCATTCGTAGAATTGACAAGTATCGAGTAATATATTAATAATGTACTCTTTCATAAAAACAAGGGATCGAGATTCGCTTCATTGGGGTCGATAATCAATTTCGTATCTGGTCTCTATACAATTCTCTATCAACGTAAGAATAAGCCCTGAGGAGACCAGTGTACAGAATTAGAGTATTAGAGTAGGATTTAGAGATTGATAAAAAAAAAACCAGGGAAAAATTATACGAAAAAAGGAAGTATGACGTCCATTACGGCAAAGAAAATTGAACTAAAATCAAGTAATGTAATGTCGAGAAGAATTCACCCTTGTAATAATAAGTGCGTGAATCCAATACCTTGATTACATATCTATTACTGGATAAGATATAGTAAAACATTAGTAATTAATCGTGGATAAGGAGTTTCATCTTTGTCGGATAATGTATTGTGAGTGTTCAATATTATTGTGTTTATAATTAGCGAGTTCCTGTAATTTGATTCAAATAAATAAAGTGAGGAAGGGATTTGAGGATTTGGGGCCAAGAGGGGTCTTATCGCGTTACGCTTCTCGTGGGGTTTGGCGTATCACAGATCGCAAACGTTGTGAAAAGGTAACAGTAGTAAGGTAGAGGACCGTCGAGCAGCGGCGCTGGAGGGAGCCGGTCTCCCCCAAATTCCTCATTTTCTAAATAAACAGTTTGAACTATGAAGGAACACTCACAGTGCGTGCGACGGAATGAAATTTCAGTGCATAACCACGGTTGGCCTGAACTGACTTCAACCCAAAAATGCTTGCCCCTCAGAATCGATTTTCCTCACTTCAAGTACATGATAAATCGAAGTTTTTCCCGCAAGAATGAAAATCTTTCGTCGAGCCGTTTTTGAAAAATGTGAAATTTATGGTTTTTCATTGGAATTTCCATAGTAATCTATCCATGTACGATTAAAATGCAGAATTTGTTCCTTCGCCAGAGAAACATCTAATGATTGGCGTAGTCAATTTTATTCTCATGCATATGATGAAATATTTTGAAACTGAATCTCTGGATTGGGCAAACGCTCGTTACGTTCAACGTGAGATAACTCGAGGTTATCCCTCTTTCAAAGAAAATTCTTGCAAGAAATTGCTGGAAAATGTTGATCTACTCCAGACTCCGAATCATCACCGCATCAAGAAATTTGCTCAATCATTCAAGGATTTCAGGGAAGTAGTGAGTTTGTGTTTCGGGAATGAACTGGAAACAAGTTATAGATCGTGTGTAGGAACCTTTTGGAGGAGTTATTTAGGGTTGGAGAATCCAGTTTCCCCGAAAGTTCACGCGGTATTCTTCCATCTTGAATAGTTTTGTGAGATGAAGAGGATGGGCCTCGGATTCTATAGTGAGCAATTCATGGAATGAACAAATTTTGACTCCAACTTAACATGAAAAAATTGCATGAAGCAAAAATCCTCAATGTAACGAGAAACTTGTTACAGCTTTGTGTGTGTACAACAGTATGCTCAATCAAATTGTAATTTATTATTCATAAAATTGTTCCACTTTGAAGTGTGTTTTTTCTCATGAACTTCCGAGCATTGGTTATTGTTGATCTATACTTTCTGGATGATAATGATACACGCAAATATGTATCAAAGGTCGATTTCGAAGCTCATCCTTGATTATTCTGAAAATAATGTTAAAATCAAGATTCAAAATATTTCAATTCGACTTCTTTCGATTGTAGCTCCGTCGGATGTTCTCATTCTTGCGGGAAACAACTACCATTTATCACGTACTTGAAGGCAAAAGGAGATATCTGAGTAGCAAGGACCTTTAGGCTGAAGTCAATCTAGCCCGACCGTGCGACATCATTGCTTGTCTCTCGACATCGTCGGATTATGGATATTCGCCTGTACTATAAAATCGTTTCTAAAAACTATCCTTCTGATGGATTTTAACGTATTTCGATGTAATTAAGAATAAATTTCAGGGAAGTCGGCCGACAACTGCGTTTTAATCGCGCATGGATAGTTTAGTATAGAAATTCCTGTAAGAAACCATAAATTTCACTTTTTTAAAAAACGGCTCGACGAAAGATTCTCTTTTTTGCGGGGAAAACTTCCATTTATTATGTACTTGAAGTGAGAAAAATCAATTCTGAGGGGCAAGCATCTTTGGGTTAAAGTCAGTTCAGGACAACCGTGTAACTAGGACTAAGATGGCGTGCATGGCCAAAGGAGCCCTCAGACTGAGAGACTCGAGCATATGGAGGCAAATGAACCACGGACATACAACGATACTCAACAGAATAGGCAAGATAAACAAAAAAGTATCAAAGCTCATAATGCAAGGTACAGACTATCAAAGCCCACAGACACAATTCGGAAGAGAAATGAGGATCAATATCCCTAGCAAGGAAGACTGGGAGAACAGCCCTCTGAACGAAACAGGGGCGATCGCAGTCTACACCGACGGGGCGAAGTTACAAGAAAACACAGGCGCGGCTATCTACTCAGAGGAACTGCAAATCGCAGAGTCCTACAGACTCAATGATAGCTGCAGCATCCTCCAAGCGGAAATTCTTGTGATCGAAAAGGCTGCAAGAACAATCCGGATGAAAAACGTCAAAAGAGACGTAGTCATCTACACAGATAGCCGAGCAGCACTCAAGACCCTGGCATCCAAAACAACAAGATCGAAGGCAATGATTAGCTGTCGGGAAGCTCTGTCATGGATCCGTGACTGCACAGTCAGCCTCTGCTGGGTCTCCGGACACTCTGGAGTCGAAGGGAACGAAAAAGCAGACAAACTGGCAAAGCAAAGAGTGGGACAGGACAGGAGCAAAACGATCAGCCACCCAATCCCGCCGATCAAAACGATAAGGGATGCAATCGACAAGACAATCAGGAATAAGCACGGCGAAGAATGGAGAAATAGGAATGATAGAACTCAACAATTGCATTAGAGCATAATATCGGAAGCCATAGGGCTTGAAAAATGAAATTACACCACAATGCACACAAAGCCTTCACCGCGACTACACTTGCACCCACACGAACTACATACAAAATCTCACATAGATCTCGAGAGACGATCCTCTGGAATTCCAAATTTTCTTTTAATGAGGATAATAGTAAATCAGAGGGCATAAAAGGGGTTCATCGAGTGAACGAAATTAGGCTAGGAAACCGGATTGAAAAGGAAACAAGAATGATCTGAATCACAACATTTGTTTCGACTTGCCTGGAGAAGTTGTTGTTATTATCTCAAAGCGACTCTATTGCAATTAATTGATGATTTGATACCATATCAACAATCCAAGAAGGGATTGCTCCTATGAAACTACGATATCTTCCTTGTTAAAATGAACTCTTCATATTTGACTAATTTAATCCGAATACATTTTAAATTGCTAGATGCGGGTTTAATTGTTACTATTATTTCAAAGTTAATCTATTACATTTATTTCACTCCTATGAAACGATAATATCATTCTTGTTAAAATAAACTCTTCATGTCAATTGATTCAACCAAAATACCGTGTGCCTGGTCCTGGTTGTGATCTTGATCATTTCCATAAAATCCCTGGAAGTGGGTGGCGGGATCAGCAAATAATCTCCCGGCATTTGTTCTGTGATGCCTGGGAATGATACCCATGTGCATCTGCACCTTCTAATTGATGAAATCATCGATGAATTCGGCTTTGAACCCGTATCTATGAAGGAGCAACCTCGTGACAATTATCTCAAAAATCTTTAATTTTCCGCCCCAAGTCTCCCGGAGTGTCAAGACCCATAAGAACGCTGGGTGGCTCCAGGAGGTATCTCGGGTTTTGGGTACGACACTCGCGGGAAGTTCTCAACTTCGAGACACTCGCGGGAAGTTTCTCAACTTCCAGCCACTCGCGGAAAATGTCTCAACTTCGAGCAGCCTGTATCGTGTGGCTTCTGGTATATCCCGGCCGACAACTCTATGGGACGATTGAACTATTCATTCGATCAATTCGCCAAAATCGGGAAGTTCCACCCACCAAAATGTGTCCTGACGACAAGATGTGTAGCGGGGAGCTCGTGTTTTCACTCTTGCACCCTTTTTGAGGTAGGAACTCGTTATAGTTAATAAATAAAAGTCGAGGACAAGAACAAATGAAAGTATGAAAATTACAAATTCGAGAGAATCGTCAAGACATGGTCTAAGTACACAGAGCGCATCAGAAATCGGTGCTCATTTGGGTTATAAACCCTCCATCCGCGTTGAGCGAGACCTCGGAGCACGGTGAGGCGGGTAAAATCTAATCGAAATATTCGATGATTATTTCCTTAATCTCTTTACAAACCGGCGTGAGAATCATCCCTCTTATTAATCTGCTGGAAAATTAAAGATTGGGTTATCTCGAAAATTTTTAGTATCTCATTTTTTTTGATGGAGATAGGCATTATGTGGCTGTATCAGACTGTTTATGTTTTGATTTTGAATTTTGATTCTCAAGGGTATGGATGTGATCTTGAGGTTCGGTGTCGAAACTTGACGTCTTGAGGAACTTGCCTCCTCCTCTCATGATCAATTAATCGTGAATGATCAATCTTTAATGAGATGTAAGAGGTCCATACACTGTGGATAAGATGAAAAAAACATTTCATTCTATAAATCGGCAGCTGGCTATCGTATAGTATAATCTCGTCGGGTTGAATATGTGCTGCATTCAATACTCAAGGTAATCGGGCTGAATACTTATAGAATTGACAAATATCTTGACGATCTTCGCCAATCATGAGAACTTTTCTTGAGTCTGTGAAAAAATGTAAAAATCGGAATTCCTGTTACGGATGATTGAAAAATTGATAGTATTTTAAAAAACAAAAAAAAAATATTTGAGCTCACAAAAGAATCTCGCCTCGCTTCTCCAAATGTCAAATCTGACATCAAGAATCAAATAATACTCTTGATTTCTATTGAATGTCCTGCGCTGCCGGAGCATTTCCCAGTGTAGCATCGTGTGACGCTCACCCTATCTGTTTTTTTTTTTCGCTCAAATTCACTGAAAAAAGAGCTAGACTTGAGCACCTATGCTGCCTGTATCTTACTCCGACCGAAATGGGACGATAAGAGATAAAAATCCGATAGTTTACCGCTGACGCCTACGCGCTTCATCTGCGAAGATGCACCTGTATATAATCGGTAACAATTGATCTGTGTAAATGGTTTCATCCATGAAAACACTACAGTTGGTAACATACAGAAATCTCTTGCAATACAATTGAAATCCATCGAATTGCATTCATTGCTGCCTGATTGGTGAAATGATTTTGATGATTCCAAGATATACAAAAAGCTATACTAGTAGCCGAAGAATTCGATATTCCAAATCAGGGCCTATGAAGGATGGGTTGCATTACGTCAAGGCGATTCAAATTAGAATATTTTATCTTCAAATATACCATGCATTAATAAACTAATTTACAATGGGATAAATGTACATGGCGCTGGTTCGCGAACAGAAGAAAACTTCACATCAGAAATGCATCGATATAAGAGATAGTATAGTACGCGATCAACATGATATGCAAGTATATATAAATCGATCTTTACCTCGTTATGGGAAAAATATATAAACCCATCTGCGGAGCGAAATTACTCATGACAAAACTTGATGGGCTGAATACAGGGTATTCCCTCCCGGATAGGACGGAATAGAGGAATGGATAGATAATAGTGTCCAGATTTTTTTCACCTCAGAGGTCCGATCGTCTATCTGGGATACCCGCAGAGTTATCAAACGATAAAATTGAGCCAATCAGGGGCCAGTATTTTCTTGGAGAAAATAATCACTGCCCGCAAAGATCGAAGACTCGTTTTCTGCGCTCTGATTGGTCAAAAAATTATTGCACGGCAATCGTAGACGATCTCGCCCACAAACCTTCAAACTCGTGTTAAAGGGCTCACGAGGGCGGGGCCTAAATTCGAGTTCGGATTTTCCGCGGTCCGCGCTCGTAAACTCATTACGGTCGGGGCCCTAATGAAGAGGTATTGTTGTCGATTTATTGCCTTTCGCTGAAAAATTCGAATTTTGATAAAGAAAGATTCTTTCTATGTTTGGATAGTTTACGAGAAGACATGCACGTTGGTCTTTGAATAGTGAAAATCGGATGATGAGAACAGATAATCGGCGATATTGGGAGCATGTGCGATGAGATCCAATTTTGCTCAATATCGTCCGATTTTCAAGATTCAAAGACCAACGTGCATGTCTTCTCGTGATCTATCCAAACATAAAAAAAACGGCCGCGTTATCTTTTTTTATCGGGATTCTAACTTTTCAGCGAGAGGCAATAAATCGACAACAATGACACTCAAATTAGGTCCAAAAATACGAGACGCGGCCGGGACGAGTTTATGATACCCATCGGCAGCTGAACGTAGGCGTGCAGATTTTCCCGATACCTTCGTTTTGGATCCGCGACCCTAATTGAAGTGTCATGGTTCTAGTTTCATTGCTTCTTTCTACAAAATTCAAATTCCGTTCAAGAAAGATAACGCGGCCGTTCTTTCTTTGTTTGGATAGTTCACGAGAAGACATGCACGTTGGTCTTTGTATAGTGAAAATCGGATGATAAGGAGAGATAATCGGTGATATTGGGAGCACATGTGATCAGCTCCAATTCTGCTCAATGTCGTCCGATTTTCAAGATTAAAAGATCAACGTGCATGTCTTCTCGTGATCTATCCAAACATGAAAAGAACGGCCACGTTATCTTTTTTTTTATCGGGATTTCAATTTTTCAGCGAGAAGCAATAAATCGACAACAATGACACTCAAATTAGGTCCGCAAATCGGAGGCGCGGCTGAGACACGTTTGTGACACCCATCGGCAGCTGACCGGCGAGCGGCGTGGTGTGTATATTTCCCCGATGTACCTGCGTTCTAGACACGCGGCCCCAATCGAAGTGTCATTGTTCTCATTTCATCATCTCTCTCAACAAAATTCAGGACTCAATAAAAAAAAGATATCTCGGGCGTCTTTTTCGTGGTGAGGTAGTGCATAAGAATACATTCACGTTGATCTTCGAATCTTGAAAATCGAATGATATTCAGTATGACTGTAATTTATCACGTATGCTCCAAGTTTTACAGATTATCTCTTGTTATCATGCGATTTCCAAGATTCAAAGACCAACGTGCATGTATTCTCGAGCTTTAACCGAAAATCAAGAGAATGCTCAAGTTCTCTTTCTTCTATTGGGATCTAAATTGCAGTAAACTGATGTCAGGTCAATAGATAGTGTTACGAACCTAGAGTAGTAGACCTTAAGTATCATCGGATTGATTAGGGGATTCTTAAATTGACCTTTACGAGTTCCGTAAAGTGCGAGAGCTGAGCCATTTGCGTAATTATAGTTACATCATGTGAACGTATGTACGAGACACGGAGAGCCAGATTTATACAGCATCGATCATGATTATTCGAGACAAAGAAAAATTTAAATGGATACCGTCTTATATGAACTATGATACTGTCGTCCAAAACGCTAGTTCGCAATGCGCAGCTAGACACACCTATCGAGTTATAGGAATACTCGCTCGCAGCTCGCTGGTAAAAGAGCATATCAATGACCATGCCGTTCCATGTCGGGGAAATGATAAGGCACTCATAAATGAGTCTATCTACGACAGGCCTCCTGTCCGCAGGATCTCACAGAATGAGTGTCTAATGGTTTCCAAAAGGGTGAACAACCAACGCGGTGGAGAAGCAATTCTCGGCCTGCGGACGACAGTTCGAAATCGCGCGGGCACCTAAGCACGCACTTTTCATATAGATATACCTCCATGCCGCCACCAGAAAGACAGAAAGTGGGGGCAGCTCGAGGCAAGAGAGACTGAGCGCGTGGCGCGAGATTCATTCGGCTCTCCGGCTCTCGCACGGTACACGTCCCCATATCTCTATATCTGTCATCCTAGCAATAGTACAGCGCCGATTATTTTCGATTTCATCATTAGTTGTCATCTTGTTCCAACATCTACTTTGTATCTTAAACTAGAATATGAGTGCCTTGTTTGACTACAAATTCGTTGTGATTTATTGAGCCCAGCCTCCCTCCCAAACAAAGTGGTGCCGAAACCCGGGAATATCTTCTCCGGGAGAGGCTGGACTCAATCAACAGGCGTGTTTCATAAAATTAATATTTGCGATTCGTTCACTCCCTGGCAAAGATGACGCCGAAGAAACGACCCGCACGTGGTGCGTCGACAGGGCAGCCAGCCGCCAAACGAGCGAGGCAGGCGCCTTCCGCAACAACGACGAACCGCAACACCAGTTACACTCGAGCAGGATCAACCAATGTCGAAGTGTCAGAAAGGGCACCGACATCATCTCAAAGTGGAGCAGCAATGACGTCCAGACGAGCTCGTGGCGGAGGAGCTGCTCGAGGCAGAGCACGTGTCGTGCCGACCGATCCACGTAATGGCTTGAACAACGACGGAGAAGAGTACCGCTCTCCGCTGCCCGACGACATCTCCGAGAGGAACAGCGCCGCATCGGAAAATCAAGGTGCAGGCACATCGTTAGTCAACAGCACAGTGCTACCTACGAATCAACGTCAAACGTCAGAGCACTCTGATGTCGTGAGTACTGATGTGTATGTACAGCGTATTGCCAATTTATTCGAAGAAACTTTAAGATCTCGAGATAATTCTGTATCAGAAGGCAACTCACGTCTTGTAAACCGACTCACTACGGCAAAGAGCCTCCCTTCATTTTCGGGAAACCCGCTTGAGTGGGCCCATTTCAAAAGTGCGTATGATCTATCTTCCGAGCGTGGCGGCTATGACGATCGCAAAAATCTCGCGCGATTATTTGGAGCTCTTACGGGAGAAGCGCGTGAAACGGTCAGTACTCTTTTTGCCACCACCCAGGATGCGGATGCCGTGATGCGTACATTAAAATTGCATTATGGCAACAAGAGAGTAGTTGGGGAGAAAATCGCCGCGGATTTGAAAGGTTTGCCGGACGTTGATTCCGGAAAAATAACTTTAGTGCAATTCGCTACGAAAGTCAAAAACACGGCATCGGCGTTCAGATCGCTCGGCCTCCTGGGGTATTTGCACAGCCCAGAATTATTGAAACAAATTGGTGCAAGAATGCCAGCGGTCCTAAGGTACAATTTCGCAAAGTACAAACCCATTCCGAGTGGCCCCGCGGACAAATCGGATCTCGAGAAAGTTAGTGAGTTTCTTTACGAAGAGGCTGAGTCAGCGGCAAATTCCTGTATCTTCGATTGTGACTTGTTGAAACTCGTCACGCCGGCGAAACCCGAGCCATCCAAAAACACCACACGCACACCAAAGTCGGTCACCGTACATGCACTGACACACACAAACACACCGAGGAGCGAGGCAACCACGAGCGCGTACAACTGCGTTATCTGTACGAACGGCCGACACCACCCGGCTCGATGTGCTTTGTTTGTCAGCGAAACCGTCGATAAACGTTGGATCTTGGCTAGGCGCCACAAACTCTGTTTTCGTTGTCTGAAGACAAATCATGCTCGAGGGAAATGTACGGCAAACACTAAGTGCTCGAAATGTAGCCGAGGTCACCACGACTTACTACATGAAAACCGCGAGCCAACTGACTCAACACAACCATCGAGACCGCGGGAAGGGCTCGTGAACGCGTTGAGCAGTGCAGACACCGGAGAAAAATCGACGGATGAAAGCAGCTGACTAACCGAAGGACAGGTGCTATTGAAGATTTTGCCCATCCGAGTTATCGGGCCTAATCGATCCATTGACACATTCGCCTTACTCGACGGGGGTTCTACTATCTCATTGATCGATTTTCATTTAGCTAAGAAACTCGGTTTAAAGGGAGAGTCCGTCGATTTAAAAATGTCGACTATCAACGAGGAATTTTTTGTGTCTGATAGTAAAAGGTTCGATGTAAGGATAGAAGGGGAGTTTGGTGAACACCAAATTTCAGGTGCGGTTTCCATAAAAGACCTTAATCTACCCACGCAAACGCTCGCGGAAGATTTTGTGACCAACCTCGGTATCCCGGAAAAGATAAGACTTAGACCCTACCATAACACCCAAGCAATGATTTTGATCGGTCAAGATAACTGGAAATTGATAGCTACACGCGAGATGCTCGAAGCCGGCGATCCTTGTATAGCCTTATCGCGTACTCTGCTAGGATGGGCGGCGCACTAACCATCTCGACTCGTTCCCAGGCAAAACGCGCGGAGTTTGACTGTCGGAGCGAAGAAGCTACCGAGCGGCGGAACTAAAAACGCGGTACGTATTAAAAAATCGAAAGTAGTTGATTCGCACATGGATAACTTGATGCGAGAGTATTTTGAGATCGACTCGCTAGGCGTAAAAATACAACCTCAGCCGAAGTCTCAACACGATCGTGCGACAAAGATATTGAATGAATATACGAAGCGCGTGGGAGAGTTTTGGGAAACGGGATTGCTATGGAATGACGGTGCACCTCCTCCTGTTGACAGCTTGCCCACCGCTCGAAAACGTCTAGGGAACCTCGAACGCGCGTTAGACAAAGATCCGGAGTACGCGAATTTGTACTATAGTGAGATGCAACGATTCCTTGACCTCGGCTCTGCCGGGAAGGCGGATAGTACGATCACACCTTCGCGAGTCTGGTTCTTGCCACACTTTGGCGTGAAAAACGTCAATAAACCGAACAAAGTGAGACTCGTATTTGACGCGGCGGCCAAATCTAGAGGCGTAAGCCTAAATGATCAGCTTGACTCCGGACCGGGCCTTTTGCAGTCGTTGCCGGGTATCCTCATACGATTCAGGCAGTACTCCATCGCGTTCAAGGGGGACATTTCTGATATGTTCCTACGTGTGAAGGTCAGAGAAATCGATCGTGGCGCTCAGAGATTCTTGTGGCGAGGAAGAGATCGAGAACGAGAACCAGAGGTGTTTGAGATGCGAACGTTGATCTTTAGAGCGACGTCATCTCCCTGTAGCGCGATTCACGTGAAAAATGAGAACGCGAAATGTTTTAAGGACTCGAAGCCTGAGGCGTCCCGAGAGATCAAAAAGAACAGCTATATGGACGATTATCTAAGCAGTTGCAAAAGTAAATCATCCGCAATTAACTTGGTACGTGACGTAATCGATATAAACGCGAGCGCTGAGTTTTACATGCACGGTTGGGCGAGTAATTCAATTCAAGTCACCGAATCCGCGTTCAACCATACAAACGTTAAACAGCAGCGAAATAACTCAGATTTGCGATTGTGCGATCGAGGGGGAGAAAGAGTCCTAGGTCTATTTTGGGACGTAAAAAATGATGAGCTCAAATTCAACTTGGGTCTTGCAAAGATGTCTGAGACTGACTCACTACCAGATAGAAAACCCGCCAAACGCGAAGTATTGAAAATTATCATGTCAGTTTTTGATCCACTTGGTCTCCTTTCTCCCTTCACTCTGAAATCAAAGGTCATCATGCAAGAAATTTGGCGGAGTGGGGTGCATTGGGACGAAGAGATTAGGGATGATGAGTTTCATGGGTGGCGTCTGTGGATTTCTCAACTACGAGAGATGAAAGATTGTCGGATCCCGCGCTGCTTAACACCCAAAAACGATCAGGATGCAAAAGCTCAGCTGCATGTGTTCTGTGATGCAAGTTTAACAGCATATGCCGCCGTCGCGTACTTGCGTTTCGAGATGTGCGAACATCTTTGGTGATGGCAAAAAGTCGAGTTGCACCTTTAAAACCAAGTCTCGATATACCTAAGCTAGAACGACAGGCAGCGGTGTTAGGCACGCGTCTTATTACCTTCATTGGGAAAGAGCTCGATTTGAATATTTCAGAGAGATTTCTGTGGACCGATAGCGCGATTGTATTGCATTGGTTACGCTCGGAATCTCGATCTCGCCAAGTCTTCTTCTCAAACCGTCTCGGAGAAATCGCAGAACATACCCGAGCGTCAGAATGGCGGTGGGTACCGTCGGGCCAGAATCCAGCTGACGACGCGACGCGTTTCACGAATGATCCATTGAAATCAGATTCTCGGTGGTTCAATGCACCCGATTTCTTGAAAAGCCCAGAACAGACTTGGCCGATCGAAAAGTCACTGAGCGAGGAAGAGAGACTACGTCACGATGCATCAATATCAAGAAAATTTTTTGTTACTAGAGCAACCCCGATCCTGAACTTTTCCATGCCAATCAAACTCCTGGGATGGCGAGGCTTGCTTGTCGTAGCGCGTCGGATGCGTAAAGTCACAAATAGGTGGAAGCTGCGGGTTAGTAAGAATTCTGCGAAACAAAGGTTGAAAACTGTAGTCCAAGAGATACGGGTAGGTGAGAAGTATTGGTTTAGAGTGATTCAAGAAGATTGTTTCCGATGAGAGATTGAAATGTTGAAATCAAAGAAGGAGTTGAGTAAAAATTGTAAAATCGCTGTACTTACGCCTTTTTTAGACGAAGATGGAATCTTACGGGCAAATGGGCGGGCTACGTCTGCGCGCTTGCGAAATTTTGAAAACCAACCAATCATTTTAGATAAAAGCCATCCAGTGACCAAGTTTTTGGTATCAGAATATCATCGCAAATGTTCAACTTGTATATTAACCATCAAGGACGGAAAAATCCACCAAAATCACATATGATATCATCGCAAATTCTACCATGCTAGCAATCATACTGTTGTTAATGAGATTAGACAGATGTTCTATGTTCTAGGATTACATGATGCGATCAGATCAATTGTTAGCAAATGTATAGTTTGCCGAATAAGACGAGGGAAACCCATGAATCCCATTATGTCAGCGCTCGCACCAGGACGTATCGCGTATCGGCAGCGACCGTTCAGCCACTGCGGCGTCGACTATTTTGGCCCAATTCTCGTGAAGATCGGTAGACGTCTGGAAAAACGTTGGAGGGTGTTATTCATTTGCCTCACGACGCGCGCAATTCACGTAGAGCTCGCGAGCACCTTGAACTCTAGTTCCACAATAATGGCACTACAGAGATTAGCGGTAGACGCGGCGCGCCTTCGGTTTTTTACAGTGATAATGGGCCTAACCTTCGAGCGGCAGGCCGAGAGTTGAAGTCAGAAATGTCAAACATCGATAAGGATCAGATTGGTTCGTTCTGCACCTCGCGCAGAATCGAACGGCGGTTCAATCCCCCGGACGCCCCCCATATGGGTGGTTCCTGGGAGAGATTGATTCGGTCAGTCAAAACCGCGCTGTACTCAGTTCTGAAGGATCAAACTCCGAGTGAAGAGATGCTATACACCCTACTTGTAGAGATCGAGCACTCTGTCAACTCACGCCCCTTGACACACGTGTCGCTTGACCCTCGTGACCGCGAAGCAATGACTCCGAATCATTTTTTGACTGGCTCATCGTGTGGCGAATTACAGTCCGGTACCCATGACCTAGCCAACATATGCTTGAGGAAACAGTGGAAGGTATCGCAAGCTTTCGCTGACGCGTTCTGGCGCAGATGGATTCGCGAATACTTGCCAACGCTAATACCGAGACAAAAATGGCTAGAAAAGGAACGCCCTCTCGCAGTTGGAGATATCGTATTGATTGTCGATTTACAATGTCATCGTAACCAATGGAAGAAAGGCACCGTCACTAGAGTTTTGCCGGGTACCGACGGCGAAGTTCGAGTGGCGGAAATACGTACTCCAACAGGGCTATATTTGCGTCCGACTAGAAAGCTCATAAGGTTATTAGGTGCCACAGAAGTACAAAATGAATAGAGTTTTGTACGAGGGGGAGATTTGTTACGAACCTAGAGTAGTAGACTTTAAGTATCATCGGATTGATTAGGGGATTCTTAAATTGACCTTTACGAGTTCCGTAAAGTGCGAGAGCTGAGCCATTTGCGTAATTATAGTTACATCATGTAAACGTATGTGCGAGACACGGAGAGCCAGATTTATACAGCATCGATCATTATTATTCGAGACAAAGAAAAATTTAAATGGATACCGTCTTATATGAACTATGATACTGTCGTCCAAAACGCTAGTTCGCAATGCGCAGCTAGACACACCTATCGAGTTATAGGAATACTCGCTCGCAGCTCGCTGGTAAAAGAGCATATCAATGACCATGCCGTTCCATGTCGGGGAAATGATAAGGCACTCATAAATGAGTCTATCTACGACAGGCCTCCTGTCCGCAGGATCTCACAGAATGAGTGTCTAATGGTTTCCAAAAGGGTGAACAACCAACGTGGTGGAGAAGCAATTCTCGGCCGGCGGACGACAGTTCGAAATCGCGCGGGCACCTAAGCACGCACTTTTCATATAGATATACCTCCATGCCGCCACCAGAAAGACAGAAAGTGGGGGCAGCTCGAGGCAAGAGAGACTGAGCACGTGGCGCGAGATTCATTCGGCTCTCCGGCTCTCGCACGGTACGCGTCCCCATATCTCTATATCTGTCATCCTAGCAATAGTACAGCGCCAATTGTTTTCGATTTCATCATTAGTTGTCATCTTGTTCCAATATCTACTTTGTATCTTAAACTAGAATATAAGTGCCTTTGACTACAAATTCGTTGTGATTTATTGAGCTTAGTCTCCCTCCCAAACAGATAGTTTCACGAGAAGCTGATACTTAGCACGACCGCATCAAGCTATAACGATCCCCGTTGGCTCTCACTGTAGCAATCAGACTTGCCAAGGGTTTCGCTAATCTTATGGCCTATGAGGGACTTCTGGGTACAAGGGTTTATAACTAGGCTATCCAACATTTGGAGTGGGCATTGCAGTAAACTGATGTCAGCTCAATAAATAATTTCGACGAAAAGTTGATACTTGGCATGACCGCCTCAAGGTATATTGATCCCTCGTTGACGCTTACTGTGCCGATGAGGCTTGCCGAGCGTTTCGCTAATCTTATGGCCTATGGGGGATCTCTAGGTACAAGGGTTGTGTCCATTTTGGGAAGTATAACATTTCAGTCAACAATTCTTACGATGTGACAAATCCTAGGAATGATTCCTCCGCAGAAAATTTCTCCCTCTTCAACAACAACTTGCATCCCCACTTACAGATCCAACGGCGTTCAACAACGATGAGCAGCGTCTTGTTGCTCATCGTTGTTGAATGCCGTCAGTTTGTACCAAACCGTGGCAAAGTGCACCCGATCTTTGAACGCTGAAAAGCGTTAATACCGTTCGTGATATTTGTGTATTACTCAGTTACGTGTCGAAGATGGCTGACAAGCCTCGTTACCGATACGAGTTGCGGGACTATGTAAATATGTACAACTTATACATAGAGTGTAACAGACAAGCTCGAGAAGCTAGTAGATTATATCCAGATCACTTTCCAAACCGTGGAAGACCGGCAGCGGAGACGATATTGGCAGTCGCATACCGTCTTCAAACTACTGGCAATGTAATGCCTGACAACGGAGGGCTTGAAGGCCCAGCACGTGCTCGCCCAGGGCGCGATAATGTAACAGATGCAGTACTCGATTGGTTTGCAGAAAATCCACGAGGCAGCATCACTGATTGCCACAATATCCTCGGTGTCTCGCGCACAACTATTTTCCGCATTCTACACGATGAGAGCCTCCACCCATATCACTTTACCAAAGTTCAACACCTCGAGGAGGTCGATCATCCCCGAAGACTGGGCCTCTGCAACCAGATTGTGAATGTGTATGACGTGAACCGAGTGAATATGGGTGAACATATCTTGTGGTCAGACAAATCAATATTCGACCGCAAGGGTTTGTTCAACATACACAATTACCATACGTGGGCCGAACCACACCCGTTCCTGACTTGGGATAGCAATTTTTAAACAAGATGGTGAGTCCATATATGGGCTGGCCTCTTGGGAAATCGAGTGGTGAGTATTCCTGAGAATTTTCAAAAATCCGCGGATTAAAATTTAATTTAATATGTGTAAGGTGATCGTGTCTAATTTTTTTCAAATCAAAATTCTGCTCACAGATCAAACTTGGAGCGCGGGTTTAGCAATGCTTCGGGTGTTTGTCAGTGAAGCCATGAGAAAAACTTGATGAGAGAATATCAGTCAAAAGTTGTACAGTTCCCATGTCTCACTCGCTCAATAGTTCACGGAATATTTTTAGCTATTCCAAATTTCTGATGCCGACACTCACTTGGATTCTTTCATAAATTTTAACGTATTTATTTCAATGAGTTTCATTGCAAATTCTGTCATGAAACAAGTTATGCCGACCAAAGTGTAAATTCTGGTCTAGATTGAATATTTTATGACATGGTGACTGCTGGCTTCTTCGAATTATTTTTTTAAGCTCCATCTTCACGGCGATTACTGTCTGAAGTTCTTCGAGGAATGTCTGTGGATACCTTTGAAAGCCGTGAAACGTAGTTTCTTGAAGTTTTAATTGTCAATGTCTCAAAAATTGTGCTCTTCCTCCGAAATTACCAAAGAAACTCATCTGAACATGTGATGGATACATTCAAACAAGTAATTATTTCTTGAGAAATAAACTTTTACGTCTCGATATATCCAAGTGCAGCCAAGTATAAATGATTGATGATCATCATCTCAACTCTTCTCGCTTTACCAGTGTAACTCTTTTCATGAAAGTTGGGGGTGTGAATTTCAGAGTTTCTCATCAGCTCACTGTATTTGCCTCTCTCCGGTATTTTTTTTGCGAAATATTGTTCATTCGGTTCTTCGGCATATGAGATTTTGTGCGAATACCAGAGAAAAATGCTCCCTATTGGATTTGCACCATCTGAGCCAGCCACTGAAAGTGTTCACATATGTGGTATACACATATGGTGTATTTCTCAGCTAGTTATTGAACTTTCACGTGTCAGAACTTTATTCCTAGACTGGAAGGTGGGGCTCAGAGTAAGCGAGCTGAATAAGTGAGCGAATCAAGTGAAACTATACAAATTCTTCCCAGGTAGGTCCAGTGATTTTTCCACAAAGACTCGATGGGCCAGCTTACCTATATTTCCTGATAAATGACCTACCACCCCTCATCGATGGACTTGGACTCCATCCTCTCCTTTGAGCCGACCTAATTTATCAGCAAGATGGAGCCTCTGATCACTATGCTCGTGAGTACCTAAATCGGAGTTGCATTTTCGTGATTCAATCTTATAGACGAAAGTGCATGCTCTTTGCAGGAGCTGTTCGAGATCATCTGGATGTGGCATTTCAAAATCGATGGATAGGTCGAGGCGGACCGATAGAATGGTCGGCTCGTTCATTTGATCTAACCCCCTTGGATTTTTATCTGGGGGAGCCATCAAAGAGCGAATCTATCAGATTGAAATCACAGACCGCGAACATTTGATCGAGAGAATCTTCGAAGCTTTTGCTGCACTTCAACCAGAAGAAATCGGTAATGCAACATCGAGTGTTCTCGATCGTTCCCGACAATATATAGCTGTAAACGGTGGACAATTCCAACAGTTTCCCAGGCACTACAGAATCTGAATTTGAGTATCCAGCTGCGAGTTTGTGTGCCTTTCAAGAAACTCCCTTCCTACTAATACATCGATCCCATTCTAAAAAAAAATCATTCCTTATCATCCACTCCAAATCCTGATGGAATATAACTGTCACCTTCACGTGGTTTCCATTGAGCGGTATGAATCAGAGCAATACTGCACTCCGAATCATACCGGCTAAGAACAGTAGTATCCTCCCCGTTCAATGAAAAGATGAAGAAACTGAGTCGCTCATGCAACATCTCTGAATTGTGAAACTATCAAAATACCTCGAGAATCTGGACCAATCACTCTGTATTCTAGTCTCCTCGCCATTTACAACGCAGTACACATGTCTAGCTAACGACTTCCATAATCTCATAAAACTTGGAAGGTAGTTCGCTAACCCGCGAGCAGATTATCTGGACACCTGCGTCTTGGGTCCGCGATCCTAATGAGAATGTCATTGTCCTCGTTTCGATGCCTCTTCCTGCGAAATTCAGATCCCAATAGAAGAAAGAGAACTTGAGCATTCTCTTGATTTTCGGTTCAAGCTCGAGAATACATTCACTTTGGTCTTTGAATCTTGAAAATCGCATGATAACAAGAGATAATCTATAAAACTTGGTGCATAAGTGATAAACTACAGTTATACTGAATATCATTCGATTTTCGAGATTCGAAGATCAACGTGAATGTATTTTTATGCACTACCTTACCACGAAAAAGACGCCCGAGATATCTTTTTTTTATCGAGTTCTGAATTCTATTGAGAGAGATGATAAAATGAGAACAATGGCACTTCGATTGGGGCCGCGTGTCCAGAACGCAGGTATATCGGGAAAATCTACACACCGCGCCGCACGCCGGTCAGCTGCCGATGGGTGTCACAAACGTGTCTCAGCCGCGCCTCCGATTTGCGGACCTAATTTGAGTGTCATTGTTGTAGATTTATTGCCTCTCGCTGAAAAATTGAAATCCCGATAAAAAAAAGATAACGCGGCCGTTTTTTTTATGTTTGGATAGGTCACGAGAAGACATGCACGTTGGTCTTTGAATCTTGAAAATCGGACGATATTGAGCAGAATTGGAGCTCATCACACATGCTCCCAATGTCGCCGATTATCTCTTTTTATCATCCGATTTTCACTATTCAAAGACCAACGTGCATGTCTTCTGGTGAATTATCTAAACATAGAAAGAACAGCCGCGTTATCTTTCTTGAACGGAATTTGAATTTTGTAGGGAGAGGCAATGAAACTACATCCATGACACTTCAATTAGGGTCGCGGATCCAAAACGCAGGTATCGGGAAAATCTGCACGCCTACGTTCAGCTGCCGATGGGTGTCATAAACTTGTCCCGGCCGCGTCTCGTATTCTTGGACCTAATTTGAGTGTCATTGTTGTCGATTTATTGCCTCTCGCTGAAAAGTTAGAATCCCGATAAAAAAAGATAACGCGGCCGTTCTTTTTATGTTTGGATAGATCACGAGAAGACGTGCACGTTGGTCTTTGAATCTTGAAAATCGGACGATATTGAGCGAAATTGGAGCTCATCGCACATGCTCCCAATATCGCCGATTATCTCTTCTTATCATCCGATTTTCACTATTCAAAGACCAACGTGCATGTCTTCTCGTAAACTATCCAAACATAGAAAGAATCTTTCTTTATCGAAATTCGAATTTTTCAGCAAAAGGCAATAAATCGACAACAATGCCTCTTTATTAGGGCCCCGACCATAATGCGTTTACGAGCGCGGACCGCGGAAAATCCGAACTCGAATTTAGGCCCCGCCCCCGTGAGCCCTTTAACACTGAGTTTGAAGGCTTGTGGGCGAGATCGTCTAAAATTGTCGTGCAATAATTTCTTAACCAATCAGAGCGCAGAAAACGAGTTTACGATCTTTGCGGGCAGTGACTATTGTCTCTAAGAAAATACTGGCCCCTGATGGGCTCAACTTTATCGTTTGATAACTCTGCGGGTATCACAGATAGACGATCGGACCTCTGAGGTGAAAAAAAATCTTGACACTATTATCTATCCATCCCTTTATTCCTTCCAATCCGGGGGCGGGTTTTCGCAGTCGTGAGGATTTTACTAAATTAGTAAATTATTAAAAAACGTGCTTGAGCGCATGCGCTGGATTCGACAGGATTGAAAAGCTTGGTTCACACAATCACATTTACGCGCACTTTTTAAAACTCGAATTCCTGAAATGAGGGAAAATTTGAGAGAGAATGGTAAAAATTTAATAATTATACAGAGATATCGAAGAGATTGGTCTTTAATATCTTCAATGTGCTTTTGATCGCAGAGTGGGGAGAAATGACTTAGTTTTGTTCTGAAAACAAGGACTACAAATTCAGCGTGGCGTTCAATGAAGGTTTATTCAATGTCTCACAAAACTTTTAGTCCCTTTTTCACGACAAACTATTTGGTTCGCCGTAAAAAAGAGGCCGGGGATATAAATAATAAGTGTCTTCGATGTCAACGTACAATTATCAGAATTTCCCGATTCTCTTTCAAATTCTTCCTTATTTCAGGAATTCGAGTTTTAAAAAGCGCGCGTAAATGTGATCGTGTGAACCAAGCTTGATTCTGCTAGACCCAGCGCATGCGCTATCACGCAAATTTTAGTAATTTAATAATTTAGTAAATTTTTTAAATGAGCGAAAACCCTGCCCGGGAGGGAATACCCTGTATACATGTATAGCTGAGGAAATAAGATCGGAAAAACACATGAGAAGGCAAAGGAAGGAGCGAGAAAGACGAGCCTGATCGGGAAGAAAGAGAAGAAAAAAGAAAGGGAGAACGGGATTGGCTAGTGAGCGCCCCACCGTGAACGAGGGAATCGGGGGGGGGGGGAAGGCTGGCAACGGTCGGCTGACAAACAAACGCAGTGGAGCACGCCAGCTCGTACCCGGCTTTCAGAGCAATCAGACGTCGGTGCGAAC
Source organism: Eretmocerus hayati (assembly GCA_029851415.1). Lineage (NCBI taxonomy): Eukaryota > Metazoa > Arthropoda > Insecta > Hymenoptera > Aphelinidae > Eretmocerus > Eretmocerus hayati. The sequence goes on from CM056743.1 coordinate 34,794,445, forward strand.
GATCAGAGTTTTCGCGCGTTCAAGCTTCTGCCTACACTATAAATCTAAAGATTCAGTTTCTTGCAATTAAAATTTGGCTATTTAGAGCTTGACTAAATTACGAGAGTGTTACATGGGGAAGGCGCACTCCCAGAAGGAAAATTTTTGCCCGAGAAGGAGGAACGTCTTGGCGTGCTGTAGAGCAAGGCACTTTGCTGTGGAGCAGTCACTCGCGGTTAAATCGCCAAGGGGCAAGGTGGGCTGATTGGAACTGCAGGTGGTGAAATAATTTTGGTCAACGAATACAGGGTTTTCATTATGGAACAGAGAAGGAACGTGGCAAGAAAAGGAAAAAGAGTCGGCGTCGAAAACCTAGATGGTGTTCAATTTGACGAGGAATTAAGAAGAGAAGGTGCAGCAAGAACGAGAGAAATAGACTACGACAGAAGTAATGTAGGGCTCAGAAATATCCCAGCAATACCTAACCCAATTGAGCTGGCAGAAGGACAAAGGAATAAAAGCCCGGACAGGCCGGCATTTGAATCATCATCATCATCCAAAGCAAGCTCTGATGAATCTGGATTCGATGAACCAAATAGAATCCCTCCGATGCCACGTGAAATACCGATTCGAGGCAAGGCTCCCCAAGAAACTCGTGAAGATAACCGTCTGAGAACACCACCAGTGGACGTAGAGGGAATAGAATGAAATCGGAACAACGACGCTCCAAGACCTTCTGAAGAAAGGTTGAGAGACCTATTTGCTCGTTGCCGGGAGGAGGCTTTTGAGAGGGCCTTCAACCAAGGAGAACCCCCACACGTGGTGGCTCAGAGGGAAATTGATAGACAAAATGAAGACCAGGTCGTGCCCGAAGGAAATAGAGAAGCTCCTTTAGAAAGGCAAAATCATTAAGTTGAGAGAGAAATCATCGAATCGAGAGGTATAGACAGCTTCAAGGCAGAAGGCAGAACCAGCAATACTTACGTGGAGGAAGATATGGATGCAGAGGAGAATTCCAACGAGAAGACTTGCGTGACAAGCTGAACCACCAAGTCATGATACGGATGCAGGCGAGAGAAGTTCCAAGACGTCTACTACCTCCGGCACCCGGACTATTGGCCGGAGTCATTCCATTCAATGTCGTCATGGCACCACAGAACGAACAACATTTAGAATTCCTTATGGTGATACACAACGATAGATTCATATTCATTCAAGATATGGGACCCCAAGTTATCCACGTATCTGGAATTGTGGTGATATCGCCAGGCATGGACGCTTGGAGATGCTTGTCTTGCGTGAGGAACAGCCGGGACTTCGAGCTTTGGAGAGACTGGTGGGTTCACCACTTACATCTAGTGGGTCTAGCCAGAAGGATTCCCACGATGCTATGCCCGGGGTGCAATGTGGTAGCATTCCAGTACTTAACTGAACACCGCTGCCAGGTGTATGTCGAAGTATATTCGGCACACAGGAACGAAGTAATGATGGGCATAGTGTTTGAATCAATGCTCGGTAGAGCGTTGAACCCATCGATGAACACAAGAAGAAGAAGTAAGAAATATACACAACAGCTGAAAGGGAAAAGAAGAAGTATTCAGAGCAAACTATCGTCATGACATTAGTCATAATTCAACTGTAGTTTCAGTTGATAAGATACTTTTGCAAACTAGATTAAAATAATGAAAATTTAGAGATAGATACAATTTATTTTGAAAATGAAAGAAAGATTTTTTTTTACAGTAAAACTTGAGAAATAACTGGTACTTTTATTCTCTTCTTGAATTAGATTCTTGAAATCTGGATATTTAGTTCTTGGGAACTAGAAGTAATTAGATTCTTGATACAGAGACATTTAAGTATTCAAAAAAAAAATAGGTGATGAAATTCTCAACATAGACATATGACATTGAATTGAATTTTCAAAAAAAAGAATAGACAAATCAAAAGAAATTTAACAAGAAAAGAGGAAAACAAAAAAGAATGATGAAAATTCAGATTTCCTAGTTTAATCCAATAATATAATCAACAAATTTTTTTCTCCCTTCATAGAATTCGATATATCATTGTTTCCTTTTGTTTCAAGCAAATTTGATGAAAACATTTCGAAGAATGTTCGCATTCTGAGTTCAAGAAAAATCGGATATTCAATCAAGAATTCTAGAATATCATTATTGTATTACAGGATATAGTTATATAATATATAAAAATGTTATTGGCTACACAAATGTGGGAAATATGTGAAGAACTTGATCATGTATGAATGTATCTGGAGATTATCGTAAATAGATTGCTAATCTTTTTATATTTTATATATATATATATATACAAAAATAAAGAAAATGTACACAACTCGATTTATCATTGATGGACACCCAAATTATGGCATTTGACTTGGAAAATCATGAAAATTCTAAAGTTCATTAATTTTTGCATTTCGGATAATTTAAGAAAACCTAATTTGTTTGATTTTTGATGCAGAGTTGAATTGCAATTTTCCTTTAACATTAATATTTAACGAGATTTTCCAACAACCAAACATTGAATGCTAATATGACAATCTCGTTGGAATACCAGCAGAAACGTTATTCAACACAAGCAGCAAATGGTGACAACCTTAACGTCGTAGCAACGCTCACCTTCTTACGAGTAGAAGTTATGTGCATGAAACGGAATTAAGCCTCAAGTGAACTGCTGAATTTGAATTATTGGGAAGAATTTGTAATAAACTCACATAATTCCGTACTGTCTGAACGGTTTCGATGAGGCGGAAGAACGTAGATCAGAAAATTCAAGAGCCGACTGCGCGACACATGAGGAGGAACCACAGCGAGGTCAAGTTTGTGTGCAGGGACGCCTCATCCTAGGAAACAACCAATACGCCATGAAGAACGATGCGACCTTGTGGCTCGAAATTCAAACGGAGAAGCAAATGAGTGAGGACATGGGTGTTATAGTTTCATGTATTTTATCAGGATTTCAATTCAAACGAAAGTCACTAATAACAAGTCAGTACTTGGTGATCCGTAATATAGGGTCCCTGAAGCAGTCTTATTGCGTATTCAGGAAAATTGAAGAACCCCCGAAATTGCGCAAAAAATAATTAAAAACTGACACGATATATACTTATGTAAAACATGTTGCGCCTGCTCAAGAATTTCGCGCGAAATTTTTCCTTTCGTGATTCGATGTTGCATACTCAAAAGTACTTGAACATCAAAATATGATGGGGATTTTGGGTACCCTTGACCGTAAATAAGAATATTAGGTTGTGAAAATCACGAAGATCATGTGAGAAAAGACCTTTTCCCTCAATCTGGATATATTTTGGTAAAATAGCGTTACGGGAGGACAGATACTGATCCTATATTTGGCACCAGAAAATGCAATTCATGGAATTGCAATTCTTCCCTGGGGGGGGGGGGATTGTTATATCCTGTATCCGTAAGAACTGAAGTTAGCCACAGTCCCTGCCAGGGGAGCGTGTTGGAATCTGACGAATAAAATCTTATTGCGAGTATGCCGCTATTAATTTGAATCTAAGTTGAATCATGAGATCTCAATGATCCTGTGAGGATGTTATTTTCAGGGACGTAGACGTTGAATATTGAAATTATACAATGCCGTGCGATAAGTATTCGATGCACAGCTAACCGAAACATATCTTCGTGCCATTTCCATACGCCTTTATTCCACTTCTCCGAGCTGTGGTTTTCCCCCAGATCCTCATTTGGTGTTACTATATCGCCTTCCGGTCCTGCGGATGATCTAGTGGAATTAGTACGTGTGCGAGATTGCCCACCGGAAAAGACTCTCTATACTCATCGCATCAATTGACGAATCTATTCGCGTCAATCATCAGCGCAATGTGGTGCAATGCTCGTCTGTCTACTGTCTGCTCTGCATTTAATCATGGGTGTGAACCGCGACAGAATGATGGCGCCACATTCAAATACGATTCGCGACAGGATTGTAGGAATAAGCTGATGGCTTACACATACAAATGAATGACTCTACACGCTTTGAGCAGAAGGCTTTCATGTGGTTCGTCCCCCACCTGCAACCTGGTTCATCGTAACCGGACTCATCAGCAGGGCTAGAGTTGCAGGTGGTGCGCTGGACATTTGGCGAAGGAGCACTTATGCGCTCTTATATACTAATCGAGGTCTTTTGCCGTCGATTGTGGGAAAGGAGCTGGATCTGTCATCCACCTATTACGCATGTGAAGTATTATGTACACTGAGAAATATTCGACATTAGAAATTGCAGCGATCCGCGCCACCTGCGGGACACACTTAATTTCCATCAGAAACTGCAGTATCCGCATCAAATTCTGCAGATCCCACAACAAAATTTCTGCCCCGTCACACAAACACCAAAAATTGCTGCGTGGAAAGCAATGTTTACTGCCAAAGAATTAACATTTATTGCGGATACCCGCAGAAACTGTTCTGCACCAGTGTCAGAAGACGTCTGCTGTGTTATATCCTGTATCCGTAAGAACTGGAGTTAGCCGCAGTCCCTGCCAGGGGAGCGTGTTGGAATCTGACGAATAAAATCTTACTACAAGTATGCCGCTATCAATTTGAATCTAAGTTGAATCATGAGATCTCAATGATACTGCGAGGATGTTATTCTCAGGGACGTAGACGTTGGATATTGAAATTATGCAATGATCAGAAGCCGATGGAGCGATGACTTTAATATTATGCAACTACAATCAAGACGAAAAATCCGCAAATATAAAAAGACAAAGCGAAAGCACGCGATAAGACAGATCTCTGGGTATGGTTTTCTCCTTCAGGGTTTTTCCTGCCCACGGGGAAAATCCCGGCGAATGCAAAAGACTCTGCAAACGATGTTGGATCCGCGATCGTCATGCTATTGATTAAACAGTCGTTGGCTATTCAGGACATTACGCGTGAACCTTATCAAATAAAACTGGCCCTTAAATTTATTCAGACTTATATGTTGAGCTATCGGATACAGACTCGAATCTAGCTTTTACAACTTTATGTGATCTATTTCAAACAGGATGAGTTTCCGTGAGAACCAACTTCCAAACTTCCAAGAAATACATCTGCCTTCAGCTCTCAGCAGATATACATCCGCTACGGAAATTGGACTTCCGAACTTCCAAGAAATACATCTGCCTTCAGCTCTCAGCGAATATACATCCGCTACGGAAATCCAACTTCCAAACTTCCAAGAAATACATCCGCTACGGAAGTTCAACTTTGACAGACGTATACAGCAAATGCGCTTCCGTAATGAACACGTCAAAATATATCATAGGAATTTGTCTAAGGATGTACATTTCGGAAATCCATCAAATACCTGTCAGCCGGAGCGCATCCAGGAAGTCAAATCATGCAGAGATTTTGTACGTCCTCTTTTGATATGTATTCTATTAAAATAGGCTCATTCCTACGAATAGGCAGGAAAGGAAGCATCCGGCAACAAATAACGCATCCGTCAAGGGCTGTTCCCGTCAAAACAAGCTTTTGCTTTGTCGCTCGGTGAAGAGGGGATAACGCAAGATTCTCACGGTCATCAAGATATAAAAGGAGCTGCCAGACTAAGAAACTTCACTTGATTTTTGGATCTGAACCACTAAGCATCTAACCTTGTACAATTTGTACTTCCACAACTCAGTGAATAAATAGCCAGTGTTCAACTCATACTTGGTGTCCGATTTCCTCAACGATTCCTTTGTTCCATACATTCACCTCGAATAGAACCCAATTTCAAATATTTGCCGCCAGTAGATCAGGCAACTGCGCAGTGTCGATTCACACCGACTCTGGGCGTAACACTGCAAACTTTGTTGTATCCGCAGTAAAAATTCGTGCATCCTCTCCAAAAAGTCTCGGCTGATGACATGGAGATGGTGTGGTGAGCTGCGCATGCGTCTTCTCCCGGGTGCCGAGGCGCTGGCGATGCTGATTAGCTGAGCACACCTACTTGGATATACACGCACGTACACGGTCCATCGCACAGAGCAACAAAATTATTCTTCAATTGATTATTCTAATAATGAATAATTTTTCCGAAATCTTAGGACTGATTCGGAGCTAGGAAATTCTCTCGCGATTCGATAATATTTGCAGTGATAGTGATAACCATGTGGCTCTCAAAGCCAGCCTGTCTGACCATGAGAAGAATAACGTTATCACAGCTGCAGTGACAGTGTTGTGAATCCGTCAAGTGTCATATATTATTCTTTCTCTACTCATAAATAGTTACAGTTCCTAGATGCCTAGAGGTCATGTTACGAATGTACTTGTTGTTCTTTTAACATGCTTTTCTCGGGCAAAATCTATGAATCTCTGATCTTGATCCAACTGAATCTCCAATCATATACTTGCCAGAATAAAATAAGTTGCCTCTGTGTGATGAAAAGATCTGGATATTGTGTAAACGATGATGTAGCTTGAATTCTTTGGCCAATATATGTTTTGCAGGGAAGTTGGCGTACGACCGGTCAACTATTTCCAACTTGTGATGAGGAAATCCAATATTTTGACCCAAAACACAGGTATTCAAGAACAAGAATTGCCTATAACTGCTGTTGTTGTTTCATAAGGACATTATCTTGTATGTCAAGCACCGCTCGTGGAGCAAATTTTTTTCTCCAAGTATAACGTCCAGGTGGTTGGCATTATTTTGAATAGACATGATGGCTTTGAATTCCTTCAATATAATATTGAGTAGCCTCCCGTAGTTTATAAATATTCATCATGTCTGATCATCAGATATCCTATCTATGAATCTCTTAATGAAGGGAGTTCATTTTTCATTATTGACTGCATAATTTGATATCATTTGCCAGCTTTATAGCTCCCGCTCGTAGTATATCTACATAGTTAAGAAAGTTTCCTTACAGGACCGCTACTGTCTAAGCCCTTATTTTCAATATTTGAGTAACATAAATGACTCTAAGTCATTATAGTCTATGATGGTTTCTTGATCAGCCGTTCCAATAGAAAAATGTTGATACAGCTTATTCAAAATAATTCACCACAAGTGAACTGGAGTAAAGGCTAATTGCAGCAATTGGTGATTATTGTTGATCATTGCTTAAAACCTCAAGTGTGTGATTTTTGTTAACCTCATCAAGCTGTAAATTAAAATCATCAATGCAAAACTAACTACAAGTTTTTCATGAGATAAAATTAGAAGGAAGAGTTGGAGAACTCCAACTCACTGATTTTCATGCCTTTTTTGTTCACTTGACAGGAAATATTTGAATGAACAACGTTAATTGATGAATCATAGTAATAATGTTTTCTGATGGTTTTTTGCTCCATCCTGAACATTGAATCTTGTGACTAGGATGAGAATTGAATACTCCCGCTATACATTCACTGGAGCGTGTAGCAGACAGGTCGCACCATTTCCCATACATGCCACCAGATGGATGCGAGGCGCTCTCCGTCCGTTCTGAGACTCAAATAACGACACCTTTGAATCCGATTTTAATAGAAATAAACAGTTTCAAATTCCCTCATAGTATTAGAATGATAAATTGGCCCTATGCGCACTTTAGCTCATTGACAAGAAAACCATTTATATTCATGCAAAAATCGTCAACGACTAGTTTAGTCTTCCTCGCAAGCGGTCAGCTCTAGCCTTGTTTGGTATATATAGAAGTTCCAAATTTTTGTTGACAATATCTTAATATGTATGTGTGACCGTTACGATAGTGTATTATCATGTAAGTGTGCGTGTGCGATGATATCCTACAATATTATAAGTCTTCGAGATAAGATAATAAGATTTCTATCGTGACCATTCCATACAATACGCTGACAATGACTAATCTGAACTTCACAATAAGATTACAAATTTCAAGCGTGATTAATCTCGTACCTAAAATGCAGTTAATAACTATGATTATGAAAATGATTAATACTGTAAAATGAATTTTTCTTCTTCCTGCCATTCAGGACGCAATATTTACAGCCACCGTAATAAATTCTATTCCAATCGACAGCAAAATTTACTGAGATCGATGCAAAAGCTGATGAACTCTGATGTTACAACAGTAAAATTTGCAGCTTGATCATCAAAAAGTGAAGAAGAAAAGTGTGTCCCACAGGTGCAGCAGATTTCTGTAAAAATTGATTCCATATCTGCAAATTTTAGTGTCAAAAATCTCTCAGTGTAACCCACAGGATGATGGTGCCACATTTGATAAATACGATAGATACCCATTATATCGTGCACATCTTTGCTATAGCTATAGTTATACTTACTCAAACTGTGTTGTGCATTAAGCAATTTTTTAAAGGAAATTTCCAAGAGTTTTTCTCCATTTCACCATGTCAAATTTTACAACGTTCCTCGACGCAGTTAATAAAAGCGCACCTTGAAAATTCTTTTCAACTCTTACTTATTAATAATTTACTTTGAGGCGTGATCTATACTGACAGGCTATTGACTTTAAATTACTACATATATTGATCTACAGAGATGCTAAGTATCCCAAATAGCCGATCACCATTTGGGTCCTATACGTCCTGCGCAGGGACAAATAAACGTGAGGGCCGCCACTGCGACACAAATGCGAGCAACTACCTGGCAACTGCGGCGCCACACAGTTGCCCGCAGGGTAAGGAGTCATAACTCCCCTGGGACCTAACTCCGCGAGTATTATTTCTCCCTCTGGACAAAACTCCCCGTCATTCTTCTCCCCCTGGCCAATACTCCCCGAGTATATTCCCTCTTCTGCTAGAGCTCTCTCAACGTATTCGAATTCCTCGGCGTCAATAAACAAAAACCCAATTGTTATTGTACTTCCAATCTCAGTTCAAATCCTCATCTTTTCGGCCAACCACTTCAAAATCTTCGGTGAAACTCTCTTTCAAAACTTGTATATAATTCCCCGGAAAAATAGCAGAAATCATAAGAAAAGATAAGCGCATTTATCTGCACCTTGAGGGATTCCTGTACATAAGGCACAAGACGAATGATCGGGCTATCGAGTGGAGATGCAGGAAGGATCCACATTGCAAAGCACGAGTGAGCACTTCTCCTCTCGGTCAAAATTTGCACGTTATGAAATTGCCGTCTGCACATGATCATGCTCCTAATAGAGAGGAAGTAACAGCTCTACAAACTGTTCCGGAAATAGAACGCGCTTCTGCTGACCAACCAGGTACGCAACCCGCGCGGCTTTTACAAGCTTCATTGGCTGTTCCTACTGCCGTTCTTGCTGAAATTCCTGTTCGGCCGAACCTGCGAAAAATTATTCAACGTCAGAGATTAGTAGACCAACCAGCAGCGCCTCGAGACATAGAAGTTTTGAGAGAAATCCCACATAAATACCGAGAAACGAAGGACAAGGATAATTTCATTATATACGATTCTTTTGAAGATAGGAATGATGACCAGTCTCTTGAAAGAATTATTGTTCTCGGAATCGATAAAAATTTGAAGAAGTTGGCAAGACCAGTGATTTGGTACGTGGACGGTACGTTCAAAACAGTACCAGACATATTTTTCCAGCTATTTGCCATCTCGGGTTCTGAAAATCAAACTGTCGATGAAATTGAGAAGAAGTTGGTCCTACCGTACGTTTACGCACTACTTGAGAACGATGAAGAACGAACGTATTCTCAAATATGTGAAGTTGTTCTCACAAGAATTGGCTAGCTCTCGGAACCTGCTACTTTACTTCAATATGTCATGTCTGACTTTGAATTGGCTATCATCAATGCAATCAGAACCAACTTCGGTGATATTGTGAAGGCATGTTTTTTTTTCACCTTTGTCAAAATGTATTTCGACAGATTCAAGATGAAGGCTTATAAGGGCAGTATAATAACGAAAACGACAGGACTCTGAAAAAATCTGCTCAGATGATGTGCGCAATTGCCTTTGTTCCTATTGATGATGTTCCGGTGACGTTTGACACATTTCTCGATGAAGTACCGGATGACCTCATCCCCGTAGCTGATCACTTCGAGGTGATTATTTGGATTCATCTCGGTCATTTTCTCCAAACTCTTAGAGAATATATGTAATATTTACAATTTCACTGTACATGAATTTCAGTTAGACTATATTCGTGAGGAACCTGCAAGGGGGAGACGTCGAGCTGTCTAAATTCGGTTTGCTCCTATGAGCTGTGAAATCAATACGAAACTACCCGAAATCGGCTCTCTCGAACGAACAATCTTTCCGAAGGCTGGCATAACCGACTCAAAACCATCATGGGTCGATGCCATACCAGTATCTATCATTTTCTTGGTGAAATTCTACACGAACAAACTGACACAGAATTAATGCTCCAACAGCTCTCCCTAGGACAAAATATAAGGAAAAATCTTGCACCAAATCGCCGGCAACAAGAAGAAAGGCTGTCCAATATCGTGTCGCGCTATGACACCTATGTACAAGATGGTGAAATTATTGAGTTCCTCCGGCATATTGGTTACAATCTACATTTTTAATCGGACGTAATTATCATAAATTACAAAATTTGTAAAAATTGTAAAATCTATACAAAAGACGACGAGAAGAGTGAAAAATGCAAAGGATGAATAAAAAAGATAAATTTCCGGGAAATCAGAGTTCTCTTTTGATGTTTAATATGTCCGCTAGGAAATTTGGATGGGGAAGTTCTGGGACGGGGGAGTTTTGACCGCGGGGAGAAACGGACGCGGATTTATGTCCCAGGGAGTTATGACCCCCAATCGCTTGCAATTTCCGGGAGTAGCTCATATTAGTTGCAAAATATACGCCAACTTGGCAAGCAGCCTCTCGAAAATAATGGCATGCATCACTATTTCGAGGTACTTTTCTTTGGAGCACAATCAGCTTCGTGAGAAAGTAATGGTTAGATAATGGGCGCTGATTTTGGAGAATGAATGAATAGTTGCTAATTGTTGTGAATCCAATCCATACCCAACTTCCAAAAATTGAGCAGGTCTTCTGGAGACTGCTAAACTCAACTATCTGCGTGGAGAGATAACTGTGACATCACAGACATGGAGTTCATGAGCGCGAGTACAAACATTTTCAGACTGACTAATTGGTGAACATGGATGAATTGAGAAGGAGTAAAAACAATCCCCCAGTATTTAGGATGGGCTAATTACAATTTGGTTCGCCATTTTTTGGGTTAGTTTCTATTCTCCTTCGTTACACCAGAAATCAGATTCTTAGATGATTTTAATCCTTAAATGGCACACGTCAAAATCGATGTTTTTATCGTCAAGCACGTGGTGCTTTCCACTCTTTACGAAATTGAACAAATCTGGGCTCATTTTACAGTCCATCAAAAAGGGTTGTGAAATGAGTCCAGAAAAAGATAGGTGGGCTGTAATACACCCCATGAGGTGTCCAAATAGAAAATAATACGTGGGGTGTGGTAAATTCCCGGTGTCATTTAAGGGTTAAAGTTCCATCACACGGAAAGTACAACATTGTTATCAATAATTATAGAATCTAAGTGAGAGGAATCTGAACCAAACTTCATGAAAATTCTGATAGTTAAGCATTATTTAGATTGTAATATCGTCAACTGCTTTGAGAAGGTCAATGCAGGTCTAAACTTAAATTTAGAAACATGCTAGAGGATCTACGGAACTTTTGACCTACTACACGCTATCTCTGAACCTTCAAATGATTATCAAGTTAACAAAACTGATTCTGATATGTTCGAAGGTCTCTGAATAAGTACTCTGTGCGGCAGGCTGTCAGAGGGATGGTAATCTGTGGCGCGATCCAACCCTAATTCTTGCGATATCTCATCTTAGCGTACTCGCGCCGTTTTCGGACTTTCTAAGCATGTAGCGAAAATAACATTGCTTGAGAAATGCTGCCAAAATCCAGTGACCATTCAGACATCCAATATTCTGAGAAATCATTGGCTCCAATCGCGTACCTTCGACGTATCATTCATGAACAAACTTTGAAATCCCGAAACCGGGTTTTCACAAAAATTTAGATCTCCTGTACGTAGCTTATAAAAAAAATAACATCGCCGATAAGTACATCACTGAAACGGGTTCTGATAGTTTTCAAAAACAGCAATCATATCCCATTTAGTTTAGGTACGTGTGACTACGTGGGTTGAAATGATAGCTTTGTCAAGATAAATAATAATTTCATGCGCCCATTCGAATGGAAAAAGGTCAAATTTTCATGGCACAGAAAGGGGAAGGGAACGCTTCTGAAATATCCTGGCCATTCCTCTTCACTCTTATATGAATCGTATCTCCCAGTTTTCAGGTGCTTATATGAAATGGTATCTGGATGGGAAGCACTATGAAAATCTTATCGTAAGACTCATATAAGTGATCATGCTCGGGGAAGCTCTTCCATGACGTTGCAGTCGTTTATATCAATCTATAAAACAGCTGAATTATATACTAAAGAACTCCTTCTGAAAGTGTCAGTGCAGACTCAATTTTGGGAGTTTCATATTGCAGTAGGTAGAGGAGCCAAAGCTCTAGTAAAAGGAACTCGAATGTTCGCGCTTGTCGGAAAGGACAAAAAGTTAAATGACAGTAAGATACGATGTGTGTTTATCACGTTTGCTGCAACGCCGTTTTTTCGTAGTTTCATTTTGGTTATGAACTGGACCCCTGCATTTCGATAGAAACGCACATATGGATCTAGACCCTCCTTTATCTCATTGTTCACTTTCTTGGTTAAGTAGACCACCATGATGGATTTTGTTGGGAAAATTTTGCCGAGCAAGTCTGAGTCGGCAAAAATTAAAAGATGAAAACGCAGCGAACGTGTTAAATTGGCCTGAGCGTGTTGTAAATCCGTGGGTCCAGATTCAATGGGGTGCATCCGAGTTCATTTTAGACGGTTGGATGTAGTATTCACCAATAAAAATACTCTGCTAAAAGAAATTAGCAGAATGCTTTCTCTTGGCGAAATTTGCCTGAGTAGTTCGATCGAATTGCGTGTAAAAAATCAATTTAGGCTGTAACAAACGTAAAGTTGATTTGGGTGGGTTTACTATATTTTGAGTTATTTTTTCGAGGAAGATTCTTAAGAGAATTCAGGGCATCTAAACCGGGGTTTTGTTGATCGTTTTATTGATAGGAAATTTCGATAAAATTGATTTGAGGATGATTAAAATGACGGTTTCGGTAAAAATTTGAGTTTTTGTTGGAAGAAACTTCTTTTAAATCATGATTTACTAGTTCAATTGGAATTCGGTATTCACCAATGAATGGAAAATGCTTGATAGTTATGAATCTAGGTCTTCGGAAGTTTGGTAAATTATTTGTACAGGGTAATACGGAGGGAAAACGAATATTTGAAAAGAATGTTTTAATATATTTTGAGTTATTTCTTCGAGGAAGCTCAGTAGGAGAATTTGGGTGATCTATACGAGGGTTTTCTTCCCAATGTCTATGGATCAGTTGACATGGAATTTCGATAAAATCCGTTTGAGGATGAGTAAAACGACGATTTTGGTAAGAATTTCAGTTTTTTTTTTTTTTGGAAAGGAACAATTAAATAGCGATTTACTAGTTAAAGTGAGATTCGGCATGAACCAATTCATGAGGAATGTTTGAAAAGTATCCTTTTAGGTAGATGAAAGCTTGGTCAATTACTCAAAAACGAAGATAAAGGAGAAAAATGGATAAAGGAGACAAATGTTTCATTACTTTTTGAGTTATTTTTCCGAGGAAGATTGTGTTAGCAGAAGTTAGAGGATTTAAACTATATTTTTCTCAACAATATGTATTGTTTGGTTCAGACAAAATTTTGATAGAATTGATTCGCGGATGAGTAAACACGATTTTGGTGGAAAGAAACTTCATTTCAATCGTGATTTACAAGTTAAACTGAAATTCCGTATTAACGAACTCATGAATAATTTTCGAAAAATGTGCGTTTAAGTCGATAAAAGTTTGGTAAATTACTTGTAAAGGAAGATAAAGGAGAAAAATGAATATTCAGAAGAAATGTTTTTTTATTTTTCGAGTTATTTTTCCGAGGAACCTTGGTAGTGAAAATTGGGGAATTGAAACTCTATTTTTCTCACCAATATCTATCGTTCGGTTGAGACAGAATTTCGATAAAATTGGTTTGAGGATGATTAAAATGACGATTCTTTCAAAAATTTCAATTTTTCTGAAATATCGAGGTTTAAAGGGATCAAATGGAATTTTGGTATCAACCAATCGATAGATCATGCAGAAAAAGTCATAGTTTAGGTCATTGAAATTGAGATAAATGAGTCATAAAGGAAGGTAGGAGGAAAAAAAAGGATATTAAGGAAAATTTTCCATTATTTTTTGAGTTATTATTTAGAGGAAGCTTTTTAGAGAGAATTAAGCCACCTAGTCTGAGGTTTTTTCGATGATATCTATTGTTTGGTTGAGACAGAATTTGGATGCAGTAGGTTTAAAAAGGCTCAAAAAGAAATTTTTGGTGAAAATTTTGGTTTTTTTGAACATTTGAGATCTGTAAAGATTCAATGAAATTTCGGTATTAACCAATCGATAGATCGTGCAGGAAAAATCATAGTTTAGGTGACTCAATTCGTGGTGAGAGTGTGTGAGAAGGAGATATTTATGTATTAAAAGTCGAAATTTGAGCACTTTTGCTTGAAAAAGCCCATGGATCAAATTTGACTGGGAGCCGAAAGGTGCCAAATCACTGGGCTCTCAGAAATTGAATTCTGTACAACTTGTAGAAAGCCAAAAGTTGATAAGGTGGACAGCAAGAGAGAAAGCGTGTCCGGTATAAAACAAGATACATACACACACAAACACGGACAAAGGGGTGCAAAGATGAGTCTTTGTCAGATTTGAGAGGCCATCAGGAGGAAAAGTGTTACCTACAATTGATAGATTTTGCCAAGAGGAAGAGAATGGTCTGAGGCTTTTTTAGATAAAAGAGATTTTGTTGAAGAATATGTTGATTTTAATGAAAAATTTGATCAAATTTTCGTTGGGGTGAAAACAACTCTTTCTCTTTAGAGAAAACAAAATAGCATACCTCCAAGACAGTGGACACGTATTCGTTTACCCATCTTGGATGTTCTAGTATAACCAGCAAAATTGGTACGAGTCGCGAGGTCATACGAAAAAAATTACTCTTCTCAGCAATCTGAATGTGAAAAGTTCTGTGAATTCTTTCATTATATGAATTCATATTTAGGGTCCGTGAAGTTCCGCTTTGAATAGTAGACAATTTTCATTAGATTTTGAGCCGCATAGTTCCAATTTTTTGCTCGAGCAGCCGAGTTTTGAAGTTGTTCACATTCATGACTGAGGCTCTGAGTTCAATTGTTCAATCTTGATTAAATCAGAAATTTTGTGATCAATAATAATAATAGAAAGAAAATAATAGATGTGGAACCATGAATATGATCAGACAAATAACATATATACAACATAAATGTCTGGTCAAGAATTTTATTCCTCAACTACTTGACGCTAAACACCAGTAGACAGCTACTAAACATTTATTTTCATCGTCAATTTTGATTGCCTCTTTGATAAAAGTTCTCAGATGATCTATTGCAGCATAAATCGAGACTACTCGTGAGCCATCACTGGTTTTCGTCCATAGGCCGGTATTTACACCCAAAAGTATGTTTCCTTTGTAATACATGGGGCCACCACTCTCACCCTAGAACATGGTTATCAATGTTTGATCAGAATAAAGATTATAACTCGGATAGTAACACCGGTACTCACAAATACAAAAATTATCTGTACTTTTAATCCAACCTACTGTTCTTCATGTATTTTGGAACGCTGAATCCGAATCCAAGGCCAGTTAGGCCCGTTTCTATCTTGATTTCGAGAAAATCGTAAAAATTAGGTGGAAATCGTGCAACTAGTGAAAAATAGCATTACAACTTGGATGAATATAGATCAATCTACATATTTTGGGCTGAAAACCTGAACTCGGAGATTTTTGGGGTTGCTGAACCCGAATACACAGTCAGAATGATGATTCCCTCAAATCCAAGATGGCGGTTCGAAAACGGCGAAATAGAGATTCCGAAAACTGCTCAGCTTAGCTCCAAAAACTCTTCCCGGAGATATAATATTTGGGGTCGCTGATCACGAATATGATGTCAAAATCATGATTCTGTCCAATCCAAGGTGGCGGTTCCCAAAAGGTGGAAGAAAATTTCCTGGAAACTGCTCATTTTACTCAGAACACGAAAAAGGGATCAGAAAGGCGAATCTCCCAAATCCAAGATGGCGGATCAAACTAGCGGATGGGAAACTTCCAAAAACTGTTGACTTGGGGTCTTGAAGCTTTTCTCAAGGGTTTTTCGGATTGCTGATATGATTCCAAAAGGGGAACGGATGTTCCTACGGGGACCGTCTCGAAAGGTGAGCAATCTGATGATGACGTGAATCACTCTCTCTCTCTCTCTCTCTCTCTCTCTCTCTCTCTCTCTCTCTCTCTCTCTCTCTCTCTCTCTCTCTCTCTCTCTCTCTCTCTCTCTCTCTCTCTCTCTCTCTCTCTCTCTCTCTCTCTCTCTCTCTCTCTCTCGAGAGAGAGAGAGAGAGAGAGAGAGAGAGAGAGAGAGAGAGAGAGAGAGAGAGAGAGTGATTACACCCGGAGAGAGCGCGCCGAGCTGGATGAATGGCTGGGTGCTCAACTAACACCTGAGAATCTCGTCCCGTACTTACTCCGCAACCAGGAGACATGGGATAGACTCACCGGATACATCAAGCTGGTGATGACCCACAAAGAGGAGAAAGAGAGGGAAGTAAGGCGCCTCGAAGCAGGCGAATTACAGTGACTCTGCCGATTGAAACAGAAGAGGCCCAAATGATTCCAGGAGGAATCTGATGCACTGAAGAGGGAAGGAAGAAGAAAGAAGAGAGAAGAAAGAAGAAAGAGAGGGAACAATGAAGAGTGAAGATAGAAGATGCCGACAAGTGGCCGAAGAGAGAAGATGGAGAAGAGGAACGCTCGCAATCGAGCGCGAGACATGCCGCTCATCCTGAAGTAATGCTCACGCGGTTCCGGGATGAGATGGTAGATGCAGGTGGATCTCCTTCTTGATTGCCCGATGCCCTAGGTATCGGACATCGAGGGGAGAGGGATATTACACGGCCGGGCCCACCTCTCGGTGGGCCCCACCCAAACCCGTGTCCCGCCTGGTATGGCCTGCGTGGGCTATGCGTAGTCCGCGTAAGCTGAACCAGTCCGGTGTCTGGGGACGGATCCGAGGGATCCTGAGGCAGATTTTGCCCTCTAACCACCTTAAAAAAAAAAAAAAAAAAAAAAAAGAGAGAGAGTGATTCACAATGAACCGTCAAGCTCCCAAATCCTCTAACCTGGTGTCCTTCAACTCGAGTTCTTTGGTGTTAGGAAGCGAGAGGGTGATTCTGCAAAGAACTCAACTTGAAGGTGACCAGGTTTGAGGATTTGGGTGCTTGGGGGTTCGTTGTCAATTACTCCTTCATGTCGTTATCGGATTGCTCAACTTTCGAGAGGGTCCTCGTACGGACATCCATTCCCCCTTTGGAATCATGTCAGCAATCCGAAAAACCCTTGAGAAAAATTTTAAGACCTAAAGTCACCAGTTCTAGGAAGTTTCCCGTCCGCAATTTCGGTCCGCCATCTTGGATTTGGGGAATTTGTCTTTCTGACCCCTTTTTTGTGTTCAGCGACCCCGAAAACCCTTGAGGAGAGTTTTTCGAGCTGAACTGAGCAGTTTTCGGAAATTTTCATCCCGCCATTTTGGAACCGCCATCTTGGATTAAAGAAATTCACAATTTTGACTATGTATTCGTGTTCAGCAACCCCAAAAACCCCCCGAGTACTGGTTTCCAGCCCAAAATATGTAGACCGATGTATAATGTGATCACGATATTTCTGACAAAACATACATGCACAAGCGCAGTGCATGGGAATAATCTCCAAATTTCGCCAGAAATATCGTAGTCACATGAAATTAATCCGATTTGTTATGCTATTCTTCACTATTTCCACGATTTCCACATAATTTCTACGATTTTCTCGAAATCAAGATAGGAACGGGCCTGACTGGCCTCGAATTCGGTTTCAGCGTGCCAAAATACATAAAGACAAGTAGGCCGGGTCAGAAGTACAGATACTTTCTTTATTTTTGTGTGCCGGTGTAATCAATGTTTGAGTCATCCGGAGTAGAGCTAGATCAATGACCATACTTCTAAAATAATTTGGCGCGTATTGATTTCCTATGGGATCCACAACTGTGAGCGATTATAATCGTTCACAGAATTATCATCCAGATAGAACAATCATTCTCTTATCCACAAATATTCACTCGAGTGTACCTAACAATTGTCACCTCCTCACTATTGAGAAGAAATCATTTATATGACTTCCTGATGAATTTCTTGGTGAACAACGTTACGTGAGGTACGAATATCGATTGTAATGTTTTGTGCTTTTTTCTTTTTTTTTTCCAATCAACACATTTTCAACCTCTTTTCGGGGTTATTATGCGGGACCTACAGTTTCAGGTGTGTTCCAAGCCACTGATTGCACTCACGGAAATTCACATTAGAAGGCCGAGATTCGAACCCCAGCCTCTTGCGTCGAAGGCAAGGACCTTATCCACAAAGCCGTGGCAACTTCAATTGTTTTTCAAACGTTTTGTGCTTGCTGAGAGAAATATACACTGCGGAAAACGAGTGATTAGCATGTTCACTTACACTTGACAGTAATTCGTGCGATGTGGATATAGTACATGTATAGATTTCTGCATCCTCTTTTCTTAATCCTGTGACATCTTTGTAGTACTCTTGACACATGCCATTGCCAACGACTGTGACTTGTGCTTTTTGCATTGATTCGGCAGCTTCAACGTCGTTTACAGATCCCCACCCAGCGGCAAAGCCATTAAATCCGTATGTTTCAGAAGTCTTTTTTTTAGACAAAACAGCTGGTATAACATTTTTCTCATCCACCTCTGAGCTAAGCTGGAATTTCATGATTTTTAAAATAATTCTTCTCTCAAGATTATTCTCTCTGCCAGGATAATCATCTGATCAGAATGGTATGTAGTAAGATTTTTTAATATATTTGTCATTCTACTATTATCCAGGTTCAACACGATTGACAAGTTATAAGATTGCAAACTACTACCTCATCTCACCCCATATCACTCACTGGTTCTAATCGTAACTCAGATCAGATTTAAGAATCTCATTTCATTGTATAAAATCCAAAATTCAGGACAGGAAATATTGCTTCCTCATTCTTGAGTCATGAACGAAAACGCAACCCATTTGGGCACAAATCTCTCTACAAAAATCTCCCAAAAATGTAGACCCCGCCCCTCCCCCCTTTCAGATAATACGTGAAAGGATCTGTCAGTAAAACAAGAAATAAAAAGTTCAATTCAGAATGGTTTTGAGTGCTTAAACTTTAAAATTTGGCAGTACTTTTATTCGATTTTGCGTTGACTTCTGATAACCTTTCAATCACGACAATGTTTTGGGGACAAGAAGTATTAGCTTCCGAATTCAACCAATAATAATGGTATATCTCCACCCCAGTGTACGCTTAAACGATCTACAAAAACTCACCATCATAATAGCGACATCATTCTCGTCGAATTTGACCACCTTATTCGTCTTCTTGGCCCAATGCGCGTAGGAAATCCATAATTGCGGATAATACGACTTGGAATTTTTTAAATTCGGTGATCCGACTAAAACCTCCAGATACTTTAATTTTCTTTCACTCTGCAGACAATGGGCAGCTGTCAACACATGTCTGTACGATACAAGAGTTCCAGAGCAAATATGCGATCTTTCTGGATTCTTAATATGATTTGGATAACTTCTATCTTGAATAGATACAACAAAAGTGTATCTATCTTCGGCTTCTTCTTCCAATTCAATGTAATTCGTTGATCCGACATGTGAAAAATTGTTCCATATGTCTATTGTGCGATAATTATCAGTCGATGAGTTATGGTTATTTTAAATTCTCAATTAGTTCCTGAATAATAAGGACTTACAAATAAATCCATGGAGTGCCAGGAACGTGATTGATTTATGAGTCATGGTATTAAATCTGATTGACGTGAAAGCCTGTCGGGAGTCCCAAATTTTCCCTTGGACGTCTTATGCTTTCTAGGCCAAAAACGGGTCTGTTGAGAATAAAATGTTTTTTAGAACTGTCTAATTTGTATACCACTTCACATGAAATGAGAGAGCTCCTTAATTCCCTGTAACCATAACGTACTGAAATTATTATCAACAATGAAATAGAATCAATTCTGCACCGATAAAAGACGTTCCTATGTATTTCATTCGTTCAAATCTTCGAATAAATGAATCGATGAAGATTCGACTTCAAAAAATTTGACTTCCGCAATTAAAAGCAAAAGGTTGAATAAAAATAGCGAAATTACCCAAATTTACTTATTTGATTTGTACTCAAGTGAACATATCTGCCGAAATCTTGCTAAAATGTGCGAAGTAAATTATTTCAAGTAACCTGATTCAGTCGAAGTATCTGGTTACTAGATTATCATATAATCTCCAAATAAATAGGCAAAACAATGATGAAAATTTTCTTGTTTCTAATTGATGAACTATCTGAAAACATCGCTTTTGATCGAACATTATTATTTATCATTTCTCAATGGTTTAAATCGAAGGGGCTCACGATTACTGGAAGAGTGAGCCGCATAAATTTGTCGTCTGCTAGGAAATAACACGGTACCTTTGGAAGCTTTCTGATTATCTCAAGTAACTATAGATAAGAAAATTTGTTTGGAGTGAATCGGAAAGGATCTTATTCTCCCGCAGTTCAGCAATTCAAGGAAAACCTTCCATTACTCGACTCTCTTGAAATCAACTCCGTTGCGCACTGCATCTAATGCTACAAGGATGAATTGTTATTTGCTCGAGGTAACTTGACCTGGTACGCCAGGGGACTAATTCTTGATCAAATATATAAAGAGAGAGTTGAATCGGAAGATATTTGAGTGAGAATGAAAGGAATCCGAACAATCTTACGATTTGCATTATTAAATACTCAAATTGAAAAAAAGAGTGCATACTAAGTGTTTGAATCTCTCGGAAGCGATAACATTCGTGTTCCGGTATGATAGTTCACTATTCAAATAATTGAGAGCTTCATTCTTAGCTTATATATCCTGATTAGAGAATTAACATGTGTATTATACTCAATCTTTATCGATTTCCGTATGATTCACATAATACATTTTGATAATTTGAAAAAGCAGCTCATTGACGTCATCTTTGAGAGGACAGTTCGCGAGTATCGAAAAAAATTTCTCTCGAATGATAACACACTCATTCCTGATGCAATTCTGAAGTTGAAATACTAACGATAGTTCATGAAGCGATTGCGACCTTGTGGCATTCTAATAATTTTGCGTCATTTTTTTTGTTCACACGTTCAGTGCAGAAACTGAAATCCCTTTGGTATGGCGGGGCCCACTGATGAGCTCTGTCGCGGTAATTGTATTGAAGTAAGGATCAGAATGATATTGTTTACAGAGATAATTCTAAAGTAATCTGATAGTTATGACCTACTTCCTTTTCGACTGCGTAGTTTATTCTTACTCCTTCTAAAGACAGGCGACAACTGAATAGACTAATAATTTTTTCACCACCATTGGCTTCACACGAGATTCTTGCAGACAGGTGCTTGATTAACGCGAATTCTTCCACATAAACTCTTTTTCGGATGGTTTGAGTAGAATTAACGCATGAGGTCGTTCTTTCAATGGCCATCTGTCTGGATCGTTATTGAAGTCTTTATGTGATCCAGATTATTTTAAGAACTTTAATGTGAAAAAATAATATCCATGCAAAAAGATTATCGCATTCAGTAACCTCTTCCGTACTGGGAATTGACAAGATTTATTTCATTCAAAAACTGTACGTTTTCGAAATTGAATTGATGCGATTAAAATATGGGGAAAGTTCGTCGACATAAAGCGTACAGGAGATTTTTTCATTTTTAGGAGGAAATGGTAAGAATGTTTGATGGAGTCCAAAGACGTTTATGACCGCTCACACGTCACTATTCTCACTCGAGATGTCAGTTTTGGCCGTGGAGAGAATAAAGGAAACAGGCTATCCGAAAAGTGAGCAACCGCTCTTCCTGCCTGCCCTGATTTTTCGGATTTGTCGGAATTTGCGAAAGCCGTCGAAAAACGTGATCCTTTCTTTCGAGGGGGACGTCTCATGTTGACATGAGTTTTGATATTGAACTCAACTGTGTGAGCGGAAACGCCCACCACCGATTCCGTTTCAAACAAGAATTCCACGATTTCTCAGGTTCCTGGATATTACGCGGTCAAAAAGAGCTGTTCTCAAAGTAGAGGAACGAGTTTACCTCCAAATGACCTTGAAAATGGCCTCCAAGGTACAACACAAGAGCTTGAGTTCAGATTTGTTTAGATTACCAACATTCACTATCCCGAATTCCCTCCAAAATAACGTCTCCGCAAAGTCTTGATCCTTATCTCGTCAAGGTCAAGTTGGATTGAAAAATATTCCATCCATTAGTTCCATGATTTTGTACATTCTTTCGGAAATCGGGGTCGAATTCGGATGTTTTTTCTGACCATATCAAGTTGATCTCAATATGTCCTTGATAATGACTTTGGAACGACTTTAAAACCAAGGTCACAATCAGCGTAGACGATACTTTGAACATGGAAAAACTCATTCAAAGGTTTTTGATGATCCGCAAGCCTTTCCCGAGAAAGCAGAGTTCCATCCCTCCGCTTTTCAACGGCGGATACAGGATTTGGATTGGGGGGGGGGGGGGAGGGGTCGCGCGTATATATATATTGCATCGCACGCGTGTGCAGCAGCGGCAGCTCACCAGCTCAAAACAAGAGGCAGCAAAAATCGGCAGCCAATCAGAGCGCGAGTTCGCTTGTGCCGGCAGCAAAAGTCAAGCTTTCGTGACTGAAACGAGGCACGAAAGGACGTGCTTTCCTGACGGGAGGAGGAAAAGAAAATTATTTGAGGGTGGGGGGGGGGGCGATTAAGATCTGAAAATTGGTTTGGGGGGCGATTGCTCCCTTCGCCCCCCCCCCCCCCCCCCCCCCTGTATCCGCGCTTGCCGCTTTTTCGGGAACGATCACGGATCCTCGGGAACGGAGATCTCTACTTTCCGGATATCCTGATGATACATGATGATCCCATTCATGACGACTCAACGAAGGTCCAAAATGAACATGGAAACTTCTATATCCTATAGGATATACAGTAGTTCAAATTTGTTGTTACAATCACTAGTAACACAATGAATCAGAAACACTGATTTACCGAAATAGCACGTATACATTCATCGTTCAAGTTGTAAAAAAATGAGACTTCTCTTCATTATTTACAGTTCGAGAAGTAATGCGCAAATGACGTCTGACATAGCTTTACATTCACGCACTGGCGGAGAGTACGTGATTGTATTTTCTCGCTCTAATGAATTTTCATCCACACACAGTTCCAAAATATGATGTCACATCATCCCTCTGAGTTCGGCCTTTCTCCAAAATTTCGTTTTTAAAATAAATCTTGCTCGGACAGTGGTGCATTGAATTACAACTTCACGCACAGTTGCAGAAGATAGTATACGCAACATGTACGAGAAGATTCCGCACTCTTTTGGCAACTTGTGCGGAAATTGACCTTCTCGCACCTGTTGCGTAATATACTATGGTAAATGTACCCATCTTGCCCCCCATTAAGCCATTTTCTCAATAACTCTGGCCTATCTCAATATTTTCCAACGTACCTTAACTCATTTTAAAGCTTGACTCAATATCAAGACCATGAGTTGAAGTACATCCAATTTGGATCAACCGGAGCCAAACTGTTTTAATGCTCCCAAAAGGCGATTTTGAGGGTTTACAAAAAAGTGTACCCAACTTGCCCCCATCATTTAAAACAATGTAGATCGGCGATAAAGGCCATAAAATCGCTTTGATATATTTTTATCATCATGCAGCGACATTTTGAGCTTTTCGATGGCCCAAGTTACTGTCTCCGACCTATTTTGATGCAGTGAACACATTCTGAGTGGTAAGAAAAGCCATACTGCGAGCCTTTCCGAGATAACCATATGGGGGCAAGTTGGGTACACTCCGATGTCGGCCTTCTAGATTCTCAAATCATCTCCGTGTTTTGTACATAAAATCGCTCCAAATCAGAGTATTCCAACTCTGAGAAGCGGATTTCGAAGGTCTTGAGACAAGGAATCGAATGCGCCAAGGTACGTAGAGATTGGTCGTACGAGAACAAATTTGCACCGGTTTTAGCGAACGCGATTTCCTCAGTGATTTCTTAGCCATGCAAACACGAATAATGGGAAATACCTTTCAAAATTTTCTGGGAAACGCAGGAATGATTCGGGGTCGATGCGAACTGCTCACTTTCTCATATCTTAAAATAACAAATGTAAAAAAAATATGCGGGAAGGTCCACGAGTGCCCATTTCTGAGATCGGCTTATGGGGGCAAGTTGGGTACATTTACCTTATTAAATAACACAGGCCCACATAAAGAAAAAAGTACCTGTACCCAGCGACCTGACCCATGTATTTCCACGTAAAATTGTGCGCTGAATTCGAAAATGACATCAGTTTTCACCGGACACCCACGGATTTTCAAAAAAATCAAGACAACAATTTTTTAAGCTAGATATTGGATTTTCGACCTCGGAATCTGAAAGGGGAGTAAAGGACTCCGCTCCGAGAGATAGGATTTTGGCTTTCGGTTAACTTTGTCGGGGAAGAAATATGTTGTCAAGCACAAAATTCTGAACAAAAAGTTCAATGGGCTCGAAGACGGAAAATGGCTAGTTTTTTCAGTACAAATCAAATGAATACCAATAAATGGGAGGCTATGAGGTTATCTAGAACAACAACAAAGGCTTGTCTGCAGCGTTCGAATTTGAATGGAAAATGTACAATTTGAGTGAGATGTAGCTAAAAGGTCATCACTTTGGTAATTGAAACATTTTATCTGAAACCTTCGATACAAGAAACAAATAAATGCATGCAAGAAAAGTGATAATGCGCGATTGACAAAGAAATCATAACGGCTTGTATTCTCAACAATTACATTTCATTTCAATCAATGTAGCAGCTGACGCTGGAGCTAGATCATAAGGCTGTGCTGACTTGATGCAACGAGTACATGATCTTGAGAGCCCAGATATGGGGCGGGAGCGGCTTTTTGACATCAACATCATCGCATAGCATGAGGCTCGCGCTTTGAATAGTTGATAAAAGGTGTCCGATAGTGCATGGCTGCAATTAAATTATATGGAATGAATCAAAATTAATCTTGGATCGCGTGAGACTAGTGTCTGACAAATATTTTGAGGATATGGAAATCGAATATCATATTTCCGTATCTCGAGATCATATCGCGTAAGAGGCTGCGGGGTCGAGAGCAAGCGACTATCAAAATCGAGCTCGAAAAGTCGAGTGGAGGCTGTTTTTGAGGTATTTCAAGGTCGCTGAACACGAATATGACATTGCCTTGCCTCCTAATCGTGTTGCGTGGGCGGCTGCGGGGACGGAGGCGCGAATTGACCGAGATCGAAGCTCGAGACTTGAGTAAGGGCGTTTTTGGGGTATTTTGGGGTCGTTGAGCACGAATTTGAGATCATCCAGCCTCCAAGTCATGTTGCGTGGGCGGTTGGGGGGGGGGTCGAGTAGAAGCACAAATTGACCAAGATTGGAGTTTGAGAGTTGAGTAGGGGTTGTTTTTAGAGTATTTTGGCATCGCTAAGCACGTATTTGAGATTACACAGTTCCCGAATCGTGTTGAATGGGTAGCTGCAAGATCAAGGACGCGTGTTGAACTAGATAAAACTGGAAGAGCCGGCGGGGGGGGGGATCCTTGATATCTCGAGATCACTGGACACAAATCTCAGATCACTCAGCCTCAGAACCGTATTGGGTGGGCGGCTGATGGTGAATTCGATGTGGTTTCCTGACAATGATCATTTCCTGAGATAGAATCTGACCAGGATTGTAAGCCGAATTAAGACATCGGGACCAGATCACGAGCATACGCCAAGTATCTCCTTTAACCGAGGAATCGAGCGATATCCTATTTATCGAAATTCCGAATCGCTCGGTATGTAATCATAATCCTCGATCACGGAATAGGCCACAAATAGTTTCAGGCGTGAATCTGCGAGAAAGTGGTGACTGCCAGGAGATTTGACCGTTAAATCTCTATTCTGCCCATCTTCACATACAGGATCAGATTGGATGTACCGAGAGGCACGATGACTAAACAACGCCCAGAATCACCACGTGATCCAATAGCCTAAGGATCGGAAGATATCCCAGGACGTGCGCCCACGTAGCACGCAACGTTTCAGAAACGTTTCAAGAACGTTTCAAATGAAACTTTGAAACGTTTCTTGAGAAGGTTTCTGGGAAGTTTCCCGTACGTTTCTGAAACGTTTGTATGTCCACATTTTTAAACGTTTCGGTAGCGTTTTGGAAACGTTTCCGGCTCCACATATTATCCATGCATGCAGATTGGCTTTATGAGGTTTCTCTAGGACGTTTCAGAAACGTTTAAAAAATGACGTATATTTGGATGGGCACCGTGAGCGGTCGTAGCCGCCCATTGCTACTATAAGGCGTTTTTTAGCGGATTCCAAGGCAGCGTGTCGCCGTGCAAAATTGTCAACGGCAGGTGACAAAGTTGAAGATGTCTGATGAAAGATTGGTGATGTCTGGTGCGAGTGAGCAATAATTCTGACTCACGTATGGAGACATTTAATTTATTTGACTAATTCATATGCAAGTATTTCGAATACAATTAGCCCCGGTTTACGCTTCGGCGAGTCCTCGACATGGATTTTTAAGGATTCGTGAGCTAGCTCAGAAACTCGACACATAATTTAAATGCCATTAGTTCATAAAACATCCTGATTTCGTTTGGTACATGCGCAAGTAGATAACCTTAGGAATCGCTAGTGACAACATGATGTTCGATGTGTAGGCAAGGGAATATTTGTCATCGTGCGTAGTAACGCCAACGATCAAGAGCTACATATTCTCAATTCTCGGGTGGATTTTGGCGCAATCTCAGCCTGAGCGAGTTAGTTTTTGAATGATCATTGATTCGTTGCCCGATGATAGTGCGCAAAACCACGTTGCCACAAGTGAAATATCCACTCATTCGCCGAGTTTCTTAGAATGCATTTTCACGCTGGCGATTCTTCGCCATTTGTGTAAGAGAGAACGACTTATACAACTTTCCCTCACACCAATGACGAAGATCGCTTGCCGCGGCGAAGAATCGCCACCGCGAGAATGCAGCTTGACTCATAGATAATAGATACGAGAATGAATAGTAGTTTGACTTACTTATATGGGAACAGTATATGTTCTAAAAATTGGGCGATAGTAAACTGGCATGTTACGGCCGTCATGGATACTCGAAAATAACTCAGAAGAAATGTTTATTCGTTCACCGATTGGCTCAATTATTAGGTTTATTCGATTACGCCGGTCAGACCAACTCAGACTAGGTGTGACAATCGGATTTCCCTTTCTAACTTTATGAGAAAGAGAGAAAGGCCCGTTGATCTCACCAGGTCTGCCCGCCGTAATCGGATGAACCTAATATTCACAGCATCAAGGAACGTTAATAGTTCAGCAAATGTAGCCCAATATGAGTAGTGGAAGCAATCACATTAGACGTCAAAAATATTGCAAACGCAAATTGCATCATATCTTTTGGAGCGCCGCGCGAAGTTTTCAGCAAAGAAAATCTGAGCAACGTTGTGCAGTAGCAACAAGTTTCACGTTCGTTCAAGATACAGTTGTATACACTTTACACTCTGTGATTTACAGCCACACGACCTTATACATTATTCTAGTGATATTAGGTTTTCGATATTTATCGATTGATTCAACCAAAAGCTGACTTAAACCTACGACAAATTTTTTTCTCGTAAAATTTTTTCCTATGCACTATTAGACACTGTAACTTAGTATGAGTTTGAGCTAGAGCCGGTACTGCTCTGCCGGATAGTGCTTGCAAGAACCTGCGTGGAACTCCGTAGTAGAAACAAGTAGCCGATTCATCAAAACCCAGCCTCATACAACAACAAGATTCTACGTGTCTACAAATATCAGGTCCACGTAAGTTTCTTCAAATGATTCGTCCCAGAGGCTTTTGCCTTCTGCCTCCACCACGTTCTGGGTCCATTGGTGAGACAATGCATACCCAATTAGCATCACTTCAGATAATCCTTCGTCTTGTTTTAGGCGCTGTCATCATTGACCCGGTGGTGCGCCCGCCTTCCCCCATTGTAGTGGCAATTTCCACCAATTGCCGTCGCAAGCATAGATCTCGCCCTGCTCCTTTTGGGACACCCCTCCACCATTTCATTCCAACATTCTCAGGATCTGTAAATCGCAAAATGAAAGATGTATTTATTTATTTATCTATTTCAATTAACGGCAAAAAGGCTTCAACGAATTTGTCAACGATTGGCTAGAATAGAGAACATTACGAAATGAAACTCATAATAATCTGTGGAAAATTGATTCCCAACTGATGATCATTAATGCAATCCACCATTGCAAACATTCTTATCCATATTCTAATAGATTCCGGCTTACTCATTCTTTGAGCTGTATTAATGAATGCTTAGAGAGCTTAGATTACGAGAAGAATAGTTGCTTTCTCCCGGACGTAGTTTGATTTCGCAAATGTTCTCACTTATTTGATCATCGCTGAACCCATTATCGTATATTATCGTAACCCATTATAATACTACGGCACCGGGCTGCGAATGACAGGCATACGTAAGGCACTTTGCAAAAGGCATAAATTATAGTATATATTAATCGCACCAAAGGACTGTTTACTCTACAAATTCGGATGCGGAGGTTTGCGCGTTTCACCAATCATCCTCAACTTTCAATTAACGAGATGCACTGCAAAACATCACACTACCCCGACCCAAAATAAATTAGCCAACCCGACGTCATCCTACAGGCGTACCCCCTTCCCCTTATCACACAAACTACAATTTACCTGAAACCGGCATTATAAGAATTGTCACTTCTATGGCATCTTCAATATCATCGCCAGTGCATGGGACTTTTAGGTAGAACCCCAACCACATCGCTTTCTACGGCATCATCCGCAGAGCCCTGGCACACGGTCATGTGCAACTTGGCGCTGATAGGGTGCGGATTAACGTGGAGAGCTGACACCATCTTCTGCGTGACCTTCTCGGCATAAGCTGGTTCATCCATGCAACAAGAGATAAGTATATAATTCATTCAACTATCCCTTGCACATTATCCAAACTTGATAATACTGATAATACCTCTATCAGGACAATTATCCTCAAGTATCCGCTTCTTTCTCTCCCGTGAAGAGTTCTGGGAGCCGTTGATCCATCTTCTTCCTATAAGCATTGCATCGTCCTGATCGCTGTCGTCCTCTGAAGATGTAGCTATTCCAGAATCATTATCACTCGACTTCCACATTGGCGCCACTGGCATCAACTCGTCCATGTACCCGGTATCTGCGCAATATAATTGGGTCAGCCAATTGACCTTCGCGTGCCTTGCTCTTATAGTATGAAGAAGATTCATGTTACCCATCGCTCCTCGCCCGTGTGAAATACTCCGACTACTCGAAGAAGGAGCCTCTCTCTCCTCGTATAAGCCTATACTACGCTCTTTCGCCAATGGCATTGGTTCGTCCTTGTCACCATCACCTATTATACCGATTTTATCATTGCACGTCAAAATAAGCATTACATTATTTACCACATCATGAGAAAAAGCGCCGAATAATGTGCGTACCTGCCGCGTCCTCGCCATTAATGCTTCCTGCGCTTTTTGCTGCTGCAACGAAACCATCCTCCTCATTGATCCATATGTCTCCGTCGACCAGCATCAAGTCACTCGTCTCTCCTGCACCTGAGAATCACAAATCAAGCAAGTACCAAAGCTGATTTCGCAAACATATTCGTTTGCTCAAGCAATCACTCTTAGAATTTGATGTCACTGACTCTTACCAGCACCATATGCCGCACGACTGTCGTGAAACTCATCATCACTATCCTGAGCACAATGGTCGTTCATGGTGTCGTCGTCGCTGGTATCATAGTCGGCTGCAATAAGCAGGAGCCTAGCCCGGAGCTCATCCAATCTCTCTGCAAATTAAGAAAAAATTGTGCTTTTATGAGTATAGTCGATAATGAGGCGTGGAGGGAGTGTAAATCTCGCCCGATACTGCGAGCGGTGCAAGTGAGGCAAGGGGAGAATACTAGAAATATGATACACAGACGAGACGCGAAAGATGAGTACTCGCCAAGACCTTTGCCACTGCGCGACGACCGGGTGAGGCGAGAAAAAAAAGTGGTGAGGCAAGAAAAAAAAGGCACGAGCGGGTGAGGCAAGAAAAAAAAGGCTCGTGCACCGACAGAATTTCTCGATATAAATTGAGATACTGGTATCAGAATAATTACCCTACATGCCAGCAGTCGTGGGACGCGCCAATTTCCACGGGCATGTGGGGTACTTTCTCCCTGTATCAAGGAGATGGTTACTCTCGTGCCACTCATGATTGTTCTCCGGTAATATCAAAATCGACGCGACTGAGAATCCAAGCGATTCAGGAAGATTCGAATGACCTTACCAGTTTGCATGCTCCAACTTCGATCAAAATCCAGCCATCTTCAGCTGGACAATGCGAACGATGTGAACATTTTCTGAGCAAAATCTATCTGACATCAGGTAAGCAAAATCAAACGACGAAAATAATCCGCATTTTAGAACGTCCAGCTATGCCACAAGTTCCTCGAACAGTCAGTTTTGATTAGAGAATCTCGAGCGATGCCAGAGCTACGCGAACTCCTTATCGAGAGATTGACGGGAGGCACAACAAATAAGTACAAAAGCTTCCGCTGATGCACGCGATATACCAGTGAGGCACAAGAAATAAGTGCCAACGTCCATTGCCCTGACCTTTGCTGTGTCACGTCTACCATACTATCAGGTTGTGATTTTCGGTCCGTTACATATTCTGAGACAACCTTGAAAAAATTCTGGATTCTAGGACGTTCAGCGATGCCAGGATTCCCTCAGAAAGTCAGTTCGAATTAAATAATCACGAGCCATGCATAGCCAGAGCTACGCGAACATCTTATCGAAAGCTTGACGCGAGGCACGACAAACAAGTACACAAGCTCCCACTGCTGCACGCGATATACCTGTGAGGCACGAGAAATAAGTGCCACCGCTCATTGCGCTCACCTTTGCTGAGTCACATCTACCATACTATCAGATTTCAATTTTCAGTTTGTTACATATTTTAAGACAACCTTGACAAAAATCCGGATTTTAGGAAGTTCAGCTATGCCACAATTTCCTCAGAAATTCAGTTTGAACTCAAAAATCTCGAGCCATGCATAGCCGGAGCTACGCGAACTTCTTATCAAAAGGTTGACGCGGGGCACGACAAAAAAGTACACAAGCTTCCGTTGCTGCACGCGATATACCAGTGAAGCACGAGAAATAAGTGGCAACGTTCATTGCGCTCACCTTTGCTGTGTCACATCTACCATACTATCAGATTCCAATCTGTTACATATTCTAAGACAACCTCGGAAAAATTCCGAATTTTAGGACGTTCGGCTATGCCACAAGTTCGTCGAGAAGTCAGTTTGAATTGAAGAAGTTCGAGCCATGCATAGCCAGAAATACGCGAATTTCTTCTCAAAAGGTTGACGCGAGGCACGACAAAAAAGTACACAAGCTTCCGCTGCTGCACGCGATATACCAGTGAGGCACGAAAAATAAGTGCCAACGTTTATTGCGCTCACCTTCGCTGTGTCACATCTACCATACTATCAGATTGTAAATTTCAGTCTGTTGCATATTTTAAGACAACCTCGAAAAAAATTCGGAATATAGGTCGTTCAGCTATGCTTCACCTGCTGAGTCGAGGATTTCTTCAAAATCCATCAGCCGGGCACGTTCTGGGTGCTGCCCTAGGCGCGCCAATCTTTCTTGATCACGAGAACTCGCATAAATCGGCCACCAATATCTCCGCGTTCCTCGTGCTCCATCAGAACTCTCAAACCACGACTCCGGGACAATCCGCAACTCATTTCTGCACCTTATAAGGAAGAATCGCTTCATCGTGTTGGATCACAGTGCACTACCAATATCAAAAACTAGGCGCGATCTAGCCCGAAGCTCAGTCTGACCCTATTAGTCTGCAGTTATCGAGAAATAGTAAAACGCTCCTACACGCTCTTCCACGTACTGATGGCACACCGCCGCATAAAGGACTGCAGTGCACATGGGCCACCGCCGCTCAGGGCCCTGTCAGCCAATCACAGCGCGTCGCTCCGTGGGCCTTTCCCCGTACTATTTCCCTTTCTGTCTTTTTACGCATCCCATCCGTAGCACCTATACAGGATCTGGAAAGTAAACAAACACAGATCCTCGCACGTGCGTTCTCTACGCTTCTCTTATCTGGTAAATCTTGGCCCGACTTCCTCATCCTTTCTTTCCCACATGGCCTTTCGCCCTTGTGCCTCGTCTTTTTTCTTTTTTTTTTCGTTTCCTCAATCACTTTCTCTTGCCGATTTTCTCTTAACTAACACACACCACATCGCACTTCTTATTTCTCAAGGCCACTTTTCAAGTAAGCCATTCACTCCCGTCCCTCATCACATTGCACGGAAAACACCACACATTCGTATGATCATAAAGCTAATGTATATACCATCTCGGTTCCTTTACACTCGCTTTTACACAGGTCACGAAAATCTTGGGATCATAATATGTATGAGTTCGGTTCCATGGAGAATTTGGAAAAACAATACCAACACCAAACGTAAAGATAATTCCCAATTCGTCATCTTTCTCTGCTAAAAACTTTGGCTGCGTATGTTCTCATGCCCCAAAATACCCGTAATTTTGACGTAGAATAATAATAAAAGTGTGGGTCGAATTTAAAAACTGTGTACACTCCGCGCCAATGAATACTTTCCAGAACACTGAAATATAACACTGAAATATAATCTGTATCGATCGTCTAGACAATGTTCTGAATCGAATCTATTCGATTGAAGTTGATTCACGAATGTTCGAAGTAAGAAATAATCCGTACATGTCGTTCTAAAACCGGATACCTCGGCTTGGAAAAGAGTGGCACCACTTTTTTAACATGTTTTCAAGGTCTAAGAATCACATGAAACCCATTTCAGACGTGTGCGATGAGAAAATTTTCTTCTTTTTCCAGAGGGTCAATAGTTAAAAGGTCCATGGAAACCCTCATATATGAGTATGAAATATTTACTACTCAATGGATTTATCTTTGCAGGTGACAGTGTCGAAGGAGTACTCGATCAATCTAAAAAAGGGCGTGAGGCAGCCCTACAGTGAGCAGTGTGTTGGTGCGGAGGCTGCAGAAGTCCGGGAGAGAATGCTTGGGCAAAAACCGATCGCCGTTCGGGAATCAGGCGAGACAGATTCGGAATTCAGTTTCCGGGTCCACTGTCTTGCCTTCGACAACAATGTCGCCAAGAAACATACGTGTTATTGCCGGGACCAAGACTCCGTTAAAGATGCCAGCATGTGCCTGATGGACGAGTTCGACTCGGTCATCAAACCACCCAAAAAACGATCGAGAAAGGAAGTGCACCGGGGCGTCAATACTTCTATGAGGTATTTTGGCGCGCCCGGGAGTCGTACGTGTTGGCACGCAGAGAATGGCGGATTCAAAAGCTGCAATCGCCACTTGGAGGGTGTGAAAAGTGCTGGGCCACGATCGACCCGGCCGATTACCCCAAGCTAGTGGATTGCTTAGAAAAGCACGGAAAAAATATAAAAGGCAGCGCCCTGTTCCACCAGAGCAGCGTGAGCATCGATCCGCGATTGTTGCAGACATGGGGTATCAAGGTGAGATTTTTTTTGATTTTTTTTTTAATTTTTTTTATTTAAGCAAGTGGAACCTCATAGAGAGATTATTTTGCATTCAAGGTGAGATACTTCGTGTAGCACCCGGGAGACTTTGTGTTTATCGGCGCCGGCATTCTTCATGCTGTGGTAAACGTTGGCTTTAACAATGCCATAGCAATGAACGTCGTCACCCGGGCTGATGCACATAATGAGGATATCTGCCGGAAGTATTGCCATGGATGCAGCGAGGAGGAGATAGGCAGGAAGCCACGTGAATTCTACGAGCTGCAGAAGAAGGTCAAGGGCCGGATCATCTTCTCGCGGAAGGGGAAGCACGTGTACCCAACGTGCAACGTGGAGTTCGTGCGGAAAGCTCAGTTCGATGCTCACGTGCTTAAAGAGCACGATCTGAAAATCCACACGTGCCGCTTCAACGCTTGCGGAATCTCATTCAAGACCGTCTCATCACGAGACTCGCACGAACGGCGAGTGCACAAACAGCTTGATGAAGAGGTGCCGTGCACTGTAGAAGGATGCACGAAAAAAATGCGCAAGCGGAACATGGGACGCCACTTGAGAACCTGCCATCCCGGAGAATAGGTGAGAAGCACTATAATACTTCTTTGACCCGGTTATGTGTCCCTAGCCCGGATATGAAGTTGGTAAAACAATTTATGAACTTTATAAAACTTCTGTAAAAGTTCATAAAAAGTTTATTCAAGTTCAGAAAATGTTCCGTTTCCAAGTGCAGGATGGTCTCATTTGTTTTGTTCATATAAACTTTTCCTGAACATCAAGTTCAGAAAAACTTGATACGAACAAAAAACTTTTTACGTGAGTGGTCGGCCCATGATGAACTTAACATGATTATAAGATACGCTGCTAAAAGAGATTAGCACAATGCTTTCTCCTAGCCAAATGTGCACGCATGGTCAGTCCAATTCATGAAAAACTTGAGCAGACTGATTCAATACTAAATGAGGTCGCAATTTTTCCAGATATTATTTATTTTTCCCTCGCCCAAGATCAAATATTGACTATCTTCAATATATGATGGGAGGAACGGCCGAATTGCGAGGCATTCCTCCTCGAAGCAAGATTTCTCGACAGAGCTTCCGTCACTCTGATTGTCTGGGGAACGTACAGTCACCGGACAAAAATTCTGTGCAAATCTGAAAGAGCTTTTTCGTTCCTTAGCTCCTGCTCAGAACCCTTGGACTGGATTACATTTCCGTAGGTGTAAGGATAAAATTACGATTATGAAGACCCCACAAACGGTATGATTCCGATTAAAACAATAGCCCAGGGACAAAAAGCTTTTTCAGATTTGCACAGAATTTTTATCCGGTGAGTGTACATCCCCTATAGAGCCACAGAGCCATCGGGAAGATATCAAGAACCCAACTTCAATATTATTATTAGTCTCGAATGCAGGGCTGATGGTAGTTTCCATCCTTGTCTCTACACCGTACTGAATTATTTGAACTGTGAAAAGATGTGTGATATTAAGTGTGTGTTTCGCCCTGGTCTCTCTCTTGGGCTCGTCAGTGAGACGAAGAGAGACCTGTCTCAGACACTAGTGTAAATCGGGTGGATTGACATCGAGTTGAAGAAGGGTTAACATTGAAAGTTTGGTAAAACAACCATCAATTGAGATTGCCATCTAGTGATAAAGACACGAAGCAGATGTTAAGCTTCGTGCGGTAAATGACTTTATACGGCCTCATGTCGTTTGGTGGAATAATGAAAATTATACCCTCGCTATGTTTCAATATATGATGGGAGGAACGGCCGAATTGCGAGGCATTCCTTATCGAAGCAAGATTCCTTGACAGAGCTCCCGTCACTCTGATTTTCTGGGGAACATACATCCCCTATAGAGCCACAGAGCCATCGGGAAGATATCAAGAACCCAACTTCAATATCATTATTAGTCTCAAATGCAGAGCTGATGGTAGTTTCCATCCTTGTCTCTTCACCGTACTGAATTATTTGAACTGTGAAAAGATGGCTCTGTGGCTCTATAGGGGATGTATGTTCCCCAGACAATCAGAGTGACGGAAGCTCTGTCAAGAAATCTTGCTTCGATAAGGAATGCCTCGCAATTCGGCCGTTCCTCCCATCATATATTGAAACAT
Source organism: Eretmocerus hayati (assembly GCA_029851415.1). Lineage (NCBI taxonomy): Eukaryota > Metazoa > Arthropoda > Insecta > Hymenoptera > Aphelinidae > Eretmocerus > Eretmocerus hayati. The sequence goes on from CM056743.1 coordinate 34,830,477, forward strand.
AGCGAGGGTATAATTTTCATTATTGACTATCTTCATTATCAACTTGATGATACGATTGTTTCTTTCATTGTTCTTTACATCTTTTGCGTACTTATTAGTGCGTTAAATTAATGATAGGGCTCGGTTCAATGAATTAACAGATCGATATGATGCTTAATTACGAATGTAATTTTATCTGATGCCTTCATTATTTCACTAGAACAAGATGATTACCACGATCTCCGACTATTACAATCTCCCTGATATTCTACATTTCGTTGTAAATACATTGTTGAACCATTTTTAATTTCCAAGCATCCAGTTTTTTATCACTCGCCAATTACTTTAGCATAATCTTTGATATCCCGTAACACCATGCACCACTTGGTTGATGTGGAAATTTGGTACACTCAGTTTGAAAATGTTTCAAATGAAACTTTAGTTTAAACTTTGGATTTTTTTGGGAAGAAACTTCATCTTAATTATGGTTCATGAGTTCACCTCAAATTCGGTATCAACCAGTCTGTGAAAAATGATGGAAGAATATCCATTTAGGCCGTTGAAAGATCGGTAAATTACTTGTAGAGGAAGATAAGGGGGAAAAATGAATATACAAAATGAGTGATTCACACGATTTTGAGTTATTCTTCTGAGGAAGTACAGTACCTTCAAAATTAATGAATCATGCATGGTCTCACTAAATCCATGATAACTTCGAATCCTTTCATTGTATGGGAATTCTGAAAAAAGGATCTTGAAGATCACAAAAAAATCTATCGATTCATGTGTTTCAAATATTTTTCAAATGCTTTGTAAGTGCCCGTAATCGACATTGAAAATCTAAAAAAATTCTTCTTCAGTGGATCACCTACAACTTTGACGGGAAAGGTCGGATCACAAAAATTCTTACGGGTTCTTGTAGATCGTTCAAAAATCTGAAAATTTGGTCCGTTGTAAAATTTTCGTACGACCCTTCCCGTCTGACTTACGAGCTCGGAAAGAAAACTCTGTATTAACTTAGGGTGCTTATGGAGATCCCGAAGCTGGTACTTATTTCGTTTCGTCTTGCTCTACTCTAGTGAGAAAATTCATCAAAAAAATATCACGCCACATGATTTTGACGTAGAATGATCTCATCTTTCAGAATATTCTATCAGATTTTGTCTCAAATATAATATGGACGGCCAAAACATGGAATAAATCAATTTTCATAACAAAACTTGGAAAATTGTGGTCACATTAAATCTGAGACTAAATCTGATATCTTTTTTTGAAAGATGAGATCATTTTACGTCAAAATCATGTAGCGTGATATTATTTGATGAATTTTTGCACTAGAATAGAGCAAGACGAAACGAAATAGGTACCAGCTTCGGGGTCTCCATGAGCACCCTATGTTAATACAGAGTTTTCTTTCCGAGCTCGTAAGTCAGACGGGAAGGGTCGTACGAAAATTTTACAAGGTACCAAATTTTTAGATTTTTAACGATCTACAAGATCCCGTAAGAGGTTTTGTGATCCGACCTTTGCCGTCAAAGTTGTAGGTGATCCACTGAAGAAGAATTTTTTTAGATTTTCAATGTCGATTACGGGCACTTAAAAAGCACTTGAAAAATATTTGAAACACATGAATCGATAGATTTTTTTGTGATATTCAAGATCCTATCTTCAAAATTTCTATACGATGAAGGGATTTGAGGTTATCATGGATTTAGTGAGGCCATGCATGATCCATTAATTTTGGAAGGTACTGTATATGAGCGGAATTTGGGGCATCGAAACTAGGTGATTCCCAGCTATACCTATCATTTGGTTGGGATAAAATTTTCCTTTAGTTGAATTATGATCGAAATGAAATTTTTCGTGAAAATTTCGATACTTTTGGGAAGATACTTAATTTGAATCATGGATTACGAGTTCGACTCAAATTCGGTATCAACCAAGCGATGAACAATGATGAATTATAAGTTATCTTCAGGGGTATTCACCAGAAACATTAAGCAATGTAATTGTTTTCAGCCTGCGCCTGTTTGGGACGGAAACAACTATTAGACCTGGATGGCTCACTGTTGGTCCGGAGTTGACGAACACAATTTGCTTTGCTGCCATTTACAATAGCTACTTGTTGGTAACCAGATTACGACTGAATGTAGAGAACGCATTGAAGCTCTGAGGCCAAAATCAGCTACCCCGTAAGGCAAAGTCGCGGGTCGTGGCAGAGGTGGCTTCAGTTGAGCAAGAGGCAGATGAATTCATTGGAGTCACTCCGTTTCTCACATACCTTTCATATGTAAATGGTTGCATCAAGCGTATAGGACAATAATGATACTTGAGCATATTTCCATCGCTTTCTCATTGTGTTAACTTACGGAGAGAATGAATGTCGGAACCACTACAGATAGGTGGCTTGTATAGTATTTGAGAAATGTTTTAAACACACCTATTACCGTTCTTTCCATTATTAAATTTGTCATGTGTATGCTATAAGAACATGAATTTAAATACTACTCAATTCTTTGAATTTCACGAACTGGAACGTCAAACAGAACGTTTTTGTAATTTTATTGTCATATATTAAATTTTGTGGAAAAGATGAAGGTTTGATTGATACAATTGTAAAGATTTGTCAGTATTGTCATCATTTTGAATGTTTTTAATAGAAGAAGGATTAATCAGTTGGGACATGAATTCTTTCGTAGGTGATTTCTCAAGATCGTCAATTACTTGGTTCTACCACTGCGTTTATTGGAGAACATCAATATCCATATCGCTGAAGCACTGCATTTAAATTATGTAACATTAGATTACAAACTTTCCACGAAGTCCATACATGCAGTCAAATGCATTCTATCGTGGATTAGTTATTTGAATCACAATAAAATGGAAACAGTAATTTGTCGATGTCCAACATCAGGGTGCACGAGTATTTTTGAGCATGGTTTGAAGAGTTGAACTCACTCTTAGATCGAAAATTTTAATTTCAGACCAACTAATGGGAGTGAACGTCAATGATATAACAATATTGCACGTGTGCCTCCTTTCCCATTAAATTCAATAACGTCAATAATTCAAGTACGCGATTAAGTATTGAGGTAACAAAGTGCCGACAGTCCAAGAGTAGCATATTTATCATGAATGTTGAACAATACAAATTTCGTGCATTAGAATGGAAAGGGAAGAAATTCGAACGACATGGATTAGATTTTTATCAAAGACTATTTCTCCCTGTTCTCGAAGTTTTTGGATATTTTGAAAACTTTACTAGCCGATCTTTTGAAGCTCGTATATTGGTGTATTGACGACAATAGTGAAAACAATGTTCTTGCACATCTTCAAAAGAGAAAGTAATGTCAGTGTAAAGAATTCTTGTCTGAACTAACAATTCTTGTATGCCACGGCAACAGTGAAATGGTGAAAAGAGCGAAATTGCCATAGCGGTCACATACAAAATTCGTTAAATGGCTTCGATATATTTTAGTTCAAGATATAAGTACTTGTCACGAAATTGTTAATAGGGTACTCTCATTTACTGAGGCTATCCATGATCCATCAATTCTGGCGGATACTATATGTAACCATGTAAGATTGACTCATCGCTTTTTCACGTCGAATTTACTACTCCAAACGCCACACGCGTAGTTGTAACAAGTATATTCAGTTGTTCAAATACATTGATTACACCGGCACACAAAAAAAGAAGAAGTATCTGTACTTTTGACCAGACCTACTTCACTTCACGTATTTTGGCATGCTGAATCCGAATCCGAGGTCGGTTTGGCCCGGCTACTTTTTGTTTTCGAGAAAATCCTGAAAAACATGGAAATAGCGCAGAATAGCACGATTTTCTCGAAAACAAGAGGTAGCCGGGCCAAACCGACCTCGGATTCGGATTCAGCGTGCCAAAATATATGAAGAAAAATAGGTCTGGTCAAGAGTACAGATACTTTTTTTTTTTGTGTGTGCCGGTGTTATACTACACCGGCATACAGAAAAGAAAAAAGTATCTGTACTTTTGACCAGACCCACTTTCCTTCATGTATTTTGGCACGCTGAATCCGAATCCGAGGTCGGTTTGGCCAGGTTACGTCTTGTTTTCGAGAAAATCGTGAAAAATTCGGTGGAAATCGTGGAAATAGCGCAGAATAGCACGGTTTTCTCGAAAACAAGAAGTAGTCGGGCCAAACCGACCTCGGTTTCGGATTCAGCGTGCCAAAATACATTGAGTAAAGCAGGTCTGGTCAAAAGTACAGATACTTTTTCTTTTTTTGTGTGCCGGTGTTATCAGTTCTCTATCGTTAGGACTTTTGACATAATATTTTGTGACTGTTCGAAATACTTCAAAATTCTATTTCATGTAAGCGACTGTGAGACATGAAATATCCTTTCAGTTAGTTTATTTTCACAAATAAATCTTAAAATTTATAATGTAAATAGCTTGAGCATGTTCTAAGAAGCATTATTTTTTCCCTGTAAAAAAAATCTTAGAAGGTTGCTGACATATAATTTCAACAATTTGTATAGATGGAAAAATGTAGTTGATAACGAAAGTGAATGATTCCGAGACTCGCGTCTGTGCCGCGTATTGTTGTTACAATTTCGTGGCCGCAGAGGATTTATAATCATCTGGAGCTCTTTCCAGAGTTATTGACGACACGCGGGATACTCTTATTATTATTATTGTAGTACTCCAGAAAGTAACACAGACTACGACAATTTTTTAGTTTAGGTGTCGTTAGGATATCTATATGCCTGGCTAGGATGGGCTTACTCTATAATAGATTTAGTGATTGTTGATATGCACAAGGACAAGCTTCGTATATATTCTACAGGATTCGTTATCACGTCAATTTCGTGTTTTTGAGAGACGGTCAATGTATAGTATGAAGCAACCATCAGATTCCAACTGCAATTATGATACATTGCTAAAGCAGTCGTTCGCTAAGAATGAACCTAGATATACAAATTCGAACTAAGGATTCCACGGAGAGGAGTAAATCACAGTCCATTCTCAAATTCGAGTTGTAAACTGAAGGAAAAGAGTTTTCGTTGTAATTTAGGCACATTTTTGCAGGCAGTATCTCTGAGCATTTTTGTTGTTAGATAATCTCGGATTTGAGGTTAAGCTGAACTTGTAAACTCTTAGTGACCTTGAAACTCCCTAGAAACCTCAAGTCAGAACGTCAAGTTTGATCAAATAGGAGTATTTTTCTTGATCAAAGCTTGGTAAAAGTGATCAAGCCTTTGATCGAAACCTGACCAAGACTTACAGGTCATTTCTACTCGGGTTCGTTTGATCTCAGAAGCATTCATAATGGAATTTAGCACAGTGTTGTTCATGCAGGGAATGACTTGTATGAATGAGTTAGAAAATTATGTTGGATTTTTCTACATGCTGCTATTCGTGGCTGATGATATTCTGTAATCTGGGGGTATCAATACAATGAGCACACGGATTGTTTACTCGGCGTCAATGAATACTTTCTAGAACACTGAAAGAAAATGCAACTGTAGGTTAGAAATGCACGGGTGGGTTGCGAGTTCTTTCAGTGTTCTGGAAAGTATTTATTGGCGCGGAGTGTACACAGTTTTGAAATTCGACCCGCGCTTTTATTATTATTCTACGTCAAAATTACGAGTATTTTGGAGCATGAGAACATACGCAGCCAAAGTTTTTAGCAGAGAAAGATGACGGATTGGGAATTATCTTTACGTTTGGTGTTGGTATTGTTTTTCGGATTTCCCCATGGAACCGAACTCATACATATTATGATCCCAAGATCTTCGTGACCTGTGTAAAAGCGAGTGTAAAGGAACCGAGATGGTATATACATTAGCTTTATGATCATACGAATGTGTGGTGTTTTCCGTGCAATGTGATGAGGGAGGGGAGTGAATGGCTTACTTGAAAAGTGGCCTTGAGAAATAAGAAGTGCGATGTGGTGTGTGTTAGTTGAGAGAAAATCGGCAAGAGAAAGTGATTCAGGAAACGAAAAAAAAAGAAAAAAAACGAGGCACAAGGGCGAAAGACCATGTGGGAAAGAAAAGATGAGGAAGTCGGGCCAAGATTTACCAGATAAGAGAAGCGTAGAGAACGCACGTGCGAGGATCTGTGTTTGTTTACTCTCCAGATCCTGTATAGGTGCTATCACTGAGAGAAGAATAAAGCTCGGGGTACTATATGCGTGAAGTTTATGCGACCTCCATCGAAGTGTAGCGCCCAGTCGCGATAAAGTACTGGGTACTATATGGAAAGTTCGGAGCACTCATTGTTTACTTCCAGGTCGTGTTTACATATTTCGATGCGCGACTCATAACCTCACATAACCTGTCCAAACCTGCATGCAAGACGCGTCTTCATCAAAATAAAAGATTGCAATGAGTCGGATGGATAATTCCGGCATTCAAAACTATCAAAACATTTAATAATTGTTAGTATATTTACATTGAGACGACATGTATGTCTCTAAACCCATATTTAGATACCACAAAGGTGCCTACTCTCCATAAAGTACTGGGTACTTTATGGACAGTACGGGTTACACTGTGAAGAATAGGCACGGAAGTTACTTTACGTATAGTACCAGGTACTATATTAAAGTACACACTACTATATTCTTCTCTCAGAGTACGGATGGGATGCGTAAAAAGACAGAAAGGAAAATAGTAGGGGGAAAGGTTCATGGAGCGACGCGCTGTGATTGGCTGACAGGGCCCCGAGCGGCCGTGGCCCATGTGCACTGCAGTCCTTTATGCGGCGGTGTGCCATCAGTACGTGGAAGAGCGTGTAGGAGGGTTTTACTATTTCTCGATAACTGCAGAGTAATAGTGTCAGATTGAGCTTCGGGCTAGATCGCGCCTAGTTTTTGATATTGGTAGTGCACTGTGATCCAACACGATGAAGCGATTCTTCTTAATAAGGTGCAGAAATGAGTTGCGGATTGTCACGGAGTCGTGGTTTGAGAGTTCTGATGGAGCACGAGGAACGCGGAGATATTCGTGGCCGATTGATGCGAGTTCTCGTGATCAAGAAAGATTGGCGCGCTTAGGGCAGCACCCAGAACGTGCACGGCTGCTGGATTTTGGAGAAATCCTCGACTTTGCAGGTGAGGCATAGCTGAACTTCCCAGAATCCGGTTTTTTGTCAAGGTTGTCTTGAAATATGTCACAAGCTAAAAATTGAAATCTGATAGTATGGTAGATGTGACTCAGCAAAGGTGAGAGCAATGAGCGGTGGCACTTATTTCTTGTGCCTCACTGGTATATCGCGTGCAGCAGCGGAAGCTTGTGTACTTTTTTGTCGTGCCTCGCGTCAACCTTTCGATAAGAAGTTCGCGTAGCTCTGGCTATGCATAGCTCGAGATTCTGGAAGTCCAAACTGACTTTCTGAGGGAATTGTGGCATAGCTGAACTTCCTGAAGTCCGGATTTTTGTCGAGGTGTTCTTAAAATATGTCACAAACTAAAAATTGAAATCTGATAGTATGGTAGATGTGATACAGCAAAGGTGAGCGCAATGAGCAGCGTGCCTCACTGGTATATCGCGTGCAGCAACGGAAGCTTGTGTATTTTTGCCGTGCCTCGCGTCAATCTTTCGATAAGAAGTTCGCGTAGCTCTGGCTATGCGTGGGTCGTGATTATTTGATTCAAACTGACTTTCTGAGGAAATTGTGGCATAGTTGAACGTCCTAGAATCCGTGAACTTTTCAAGGTTGTCTTAAAATAGGTAACGGACCGAAAATTGCAATATGATAGTATGGTAGATGTGACACAACAAAAGTGAGAGCAATGAGCGGTGGCACTTATTTCTCGTGCCTCACTGGTATATCGCGTGCAGCAGCGGAAGCTTGTGTACTTTTTTGTCGTGCCTCGCGTGAACCTCTCGATAAGAATTTCGCGTAGCTCTGGCTATGCATAGCTCGAGATTCTGGAAATCCGAACTGACTTCCTAAGAAAATTGTGGCATAGCTGAACTTCCTAAAGTCCGGTTTTTTGTCAAGGTTGTCTTAAAATATGTCACAAGCTAAAAATTGAAATCTGATAGTATGGTAGATGTGAGTTAGCAAAGGTGAGAGCAATGAGCGGTGGCACTTATTTCTCGTGCCTTACTGGTATATCGCGTGCAGCAGCGGAAGCTTGTGTCCTTTTTTGTCGTTCCTCGCGTGAAACTCTCGATAAGTATTCCACGTAGCTCTGGCTATGCATAGCTCGAGATTCTGGAAATCCAAACTGACTTTCTGAGAAAATTGTGGCATAGCTGAACGTCCTAGAATCCGTGAATTTTTCAAGGTTGTCTTAAAATATGTAACAAACTGGAAATTGAAATCTGATAGTATTAGTCCGGTCTCCGGCCAACCTTTTGTTGGTCTGTTGGCCTCCAGCGAGGTGACAATTTGGCTGGATAAGAGCCAAAAATACAAGAAATTACCGCCAAAGGTGGACACTCTACGTGTGGTACAAGCTGAGATATGGATTTTTTAAATAATTAATTTGTAAGCGTTATATGTCCGTTATCCTCAAGTGGCCACCCTATGCTCATTTGGAACCTCACGAAACGTATATTGAGATGGAAAGAAGGTGGACAGTCCTAGTGTGGTTGGAATTGGGGTATGGAGGGCCTAAAGGTCAAATCTTCAGGTCAAAATGGCGAAAATGACGATTTTTCGCGTATAACTCAGAAACGATGCACCTAATCGAAATTTTACATCAGTACCTTTTTGTTCATCTTGTTAAGATCTTGAAATTTGTATTCGGGTAATTTTTCTCAGAAATGCGTCATTCCTGAGATAATGGCGTTGCGAGTTGTGAAAAGTAGACGCCCAGACCTCCTGATACGTACAACTCAAGAGCGGCGCACTTGGTCAAAATTTTACATCAGTACTCTTTTGTTCGTCTTGTCAAGATCTTGAAATTTTTATTCGAGTAATTTTTCTCAGAAATGCGTCATTCCTGAGATAATGGCGTTGCGAGTTGTCAGGATTGGACGTTGGGATCTCCGGAAACGTACAACTCAAGAACGACGCACTTGACCAAAATCCAATATAGGTACTCATTCACTATTAATGTATTTTGAGATCTTTAAATTTGTATACGAATCTTTTTCCTCAAAATCGGATAATTTTTGAGGTATGAATATTATTAGTTGCGGGTATTAATCGTCCCAGACGCTTTCTTGTGTACATATGGAGATTGATGCGATAGAACGTTATTCTCTGTTTGTTCTTTCTCGTTAACGTTATAAGATTTCAGTCTCAAAATCTCTGATTTTCTGAAATAGAATGAGTCCCTATTGAGAGGGTACCTATATTTATTCATATGTCGAATTTGTACCGTACATAACTGAAACAGTGGAACATTTTCATCGTACAAAATTACCATCGTTCCTCATCACTTTCATCGGTAGCATACATATCGAAGTCATTCAAATCACCATCAGAATCACCACTGACCTCATCTTCATTGCGATCATCGTCGTCATGAAGGACATCTATTACTTTTTCTGGAGAAGGATTACCATCAAACCACACAATAGTAAATGAGTACTGATATTGAATTTTGGGCAAGTGCGTCGTTCTTGAGTTGTACGTATCCTGAGATCCCAACGTCTAATCCTGACAACTCGCAACGCCATTATCTCAGGAATGACGCATTTCTGAGAAAAATTACCCGAATACAAATTTCAAGATCTTGACAAGACAAACAAAAAAGTACTGATGTAAAATTTCGACCAAGTGCGCCGTTCTTGAGTTGCACGTATCAGGAGGTCTGAGCGTCTACTTTTCTCAATTCGCAACGCCATTATCTCAGGAATGACGCATTTCTGAGAAAAATTACCCGAATACAAATTTCAAGATCTTAACAAGATGAACAAAAAGGTACTGATGTAAAATTTCGATTAGGTGCATCGTTTCTGAGTTATACGCGAAAAATCGTCATTTTCGCCATTTTGATCCGAAAATTTGACCTTTAGGCCCTCAATACCCCAATTCCGACCACACTAGGACTGTCCACCTTCTTTCCATCTCAATATACGTTTCGTGAGCTTCCAAATGAGCATGGGGTGGCCACTTGAGGATAACGGACATATAACGCTTACAGATTAATTATTTAAAAAATCCATATCTCAGCTTGTACCACACGTAGAGTGTCCACCTCTGGCGGTAATTTCTTTTAATTTTGGCTCTTATCCAGCCAAATTGTCACCTCGCTGGAGGCCAACAGACCAACAAAAGGTCGGCCGGAGACCGGACTATATGGTAGATGTGACTTAGCAAAGGTGAGAGCAATGAGCGGTGGCACTTATTTCTCGTGCCCCACTGGTATATCGCGTGCAGCAGCGGAAGCTTCTGTCCTTTTTTGTCGTGCCTCGCGTGAAACTTTCGATAAGAATTTCGCGTAGCTCTGGCTATGCATAGCTCGAGATTCTGGAAATCCACACTGACTTCCTGAAGAAATTGTGGCATAGCTGAACTTCCTAGAGGCCGGTTTTTTGTCAAGGTTGTCTTAAAATATGTAACGGACCGAAAATTGCAATCTGATAGTATGGTAGATGTGACACAGCAAAAGTGAGAGCAATGAGCGGTGGCACTTATTTCTCGTGCCTCACTGGTACATCGCGTGCAGCAATGGGAGCTTGTGTACTTTTTTGTCGTGCCTCGCGTCTACCTTTCGATAAGAATTTCGCGTAGCTCTGGCTGTAAATGGCTCGAGGTTTTGGAAATTCAAACTGACTTTCTGAGAAAATTGTCGCATAGCTGAACCTCCCAGAATCCGGTTTCTTGTCAAGGTTGTCTTAAAATATGTAACGGACCGAAAATTGCAATCTGATAGTATGGTAGATGTGACACAGCAAAAGTGAGAGCAATGAGCGGTGGCACTTATTTCTCGTGCCTCACTGGTACATCGCGTGCAGCAATGGGAGCTTGTGTACTTTTTTGTCGTGCCTCGCGTCTACCTTTCGATAAGAATTTCGCGTAGCTCTGGCTGTAAATGGCTCGAGGTTTTGGAAATTCAAACTGACTTTCTGAGAAAATTGTCGCATAGCTGAACCTCCCAGAATCCGGTTTCTTGTCAAGGTTGTCTTAAAATATGTCACAAGCTAAAAATTGAAATCTGATAGTATGGTAGATGTGACTCAGTAAGGGTGAGAGCAATGAGCGGTGGCACATAGTTCTCGTGCCTCACTGGTATATCGCGTGCAGCAGCGGAAGCTTGTGTACTTTTTTGTCGTGCCTCGCGTCAACCTTTCGATAAGAATTTCGCGTAGCTCTGGGCGTGCATGGCTCGAGGTTCTGGAAATCCAAACTGACTTTCTGAGGAAATTGTGGCATAGCTGAACTTCCTAAAGGCCGGTTTTTTGTCAAGGTTGTCTTAAAATATAACACAAGCTAAAAATTGGAATCTGATAGTATGGTAGATGTGACTCAGCAAAGGTGAGAGCAATGAGCGGTGGCACATAGTTCTCGTGCCTCACTGGTGTATCGCGTGCAGCAATGGGAGCTTGTGTACTTTTTTGTCGTGCCTCGCGTCCACCTTTCGATGAGAATTTCGCGTAGCTCTGGCTGTAAATGGCTCGAGGTTTTGGAAATTCAAACTGACTTTCTGAGGAAATTGTGGCATAGCTGAACTTCCTAAAGGCCGGTTTTTTGTCAAGGTTGTCTTAAAATATAACACAAGCTAAAAATTGGAATCTGATAGTATGGTAGATGTGACTCAGTAAGGGTGAGAGCAATGAGCGGTGGCACATAGTTCTCGTGCCTCACTGGTATATCGCGTGCAGCAGCGGAAGCTTGTGTACTTTTTTGTCGTGCCTCGCGTCAACCTTTCGATAAGAATTTCGCGTAGCTCTGGCCGTGCATGGCTCGAGGTTCTGGAAATCCAAACTGACTTTCTGAGGAAATTGTGGCATAGCTGAACTTCCTAAAGGCCGGTTTTTGGTCAAGGTTGTCTTAAAATATAACACAAGCTAAAAATTGGAATCTGATAGTATGGTAGATGTGACTCAGCGAAGGTGAGAGCAATGAGCGGTGGCACATAGTTCTCGTGCCTCACTGGTGTATCGCGTGCAGCAATGGGAGCTTGTGTACTTTTTTGTCGTGCCTCGCGTCCACCTTTCGATGAGAATTTCGCGTAGCTCTGGCTGTAAATGGCTCGAGGTTTTGGAAATTCAAACTGACTTTCTGAGAAAATTGTGGTATAGCTGAACCTCCCAGAATCCGGTTTCTTGTCAAGGTTGTCTTAAAATATGTCACAAGCTAAAAATTGAAATCTGATAGTATGGTAGATGTGACTCAGCAAAGGTGAGAGCAATGAGCAGCGTGCCTCACTGGTATATCGCGTGCAGCAACGGGAGCTTCTGTACTTCTTTGTCGAGCCTCGCGTCAACCTTTCGATAAGAAGCTCGCATAGCTCTGGCTATGCATGGCTCGTGATTATTTGATTCAAACTGACTTTCTGAGGCAATTGTGGCATAGTTAAACGTCCTAGAACCCGTAAGTTTCTTAAGGTTGTCTTAAAATATGTAACGGACCGAAAATCGCAACCTGATAGTATGGTAGATGTGACACAGCAAAAGTGAGAGCAATGAGCGGTGGCACTTATTTCTCGTGCCTCACTGGTATATCGGGTGCAGCAACGGAAGCTTGTGTACTTTTTTGTCCTGCCTCGCGTCCACCTTTCGATAAGAATTTCGCGTAGCTCTGGCTGTAAATGGCTCGAGTTTCTAGAAATTCAAACTGACTTTCTGAGAAAATTGTGGCATAGCTGAACCTCCCAGAATCCGGTTTTTGGTCAAGGTTGTCTTAAAATATGTCACAAGCTAGAATTTGAAATCTGATAGTATGGTAGATGTGACACAGCAAAAGTGAGAGCAATGAGCGGTGGCACATAGTTCTCGTGCCTCACTGGTATATCGCGTGCAGCAGCGGAAGCTTGTGTTTTTTTGTCGTGCCTCGCGTGAACCTCTCGATATGAATTTCGCGTAGCTCTGGCTATGCATAGCTCGAGATTCTGGAAATCCAAACTGACTTTACTGAAACCTACCTAAAACTAGACGAAAGAGCATCTGAAGTGATGCTAATTGGGTATGCATTGTCTCACCGATAGACCCAGAACGTGGTGGAGGCAGAAGGCAAAAGCCTCTGGGACGAATCACTTGAAGGAACTTACGTGGACCTGATATTTGTAGACACGTAGAATGTTGTTGTTGTATGAGGCTGGGTTTCGATGAATCGGCTACTTGTTTCTACTACGGAGTTCCACGCAGGTTCTTGCAAGCACTATCCGTCAGAGCTGTACCAGCTTTAGCTCAAACTAATACTAAGTTACAGTGTCTAATAGTGCATAGGAAAAAATTTTACGAGAAAAACATTTGTCGTAGGTTTAAGTCAGCTTTTGGTAAAATCAATCGATGAATATCGAAAACCTAATACCACTATAATAATGTATGTGGTCGTGTGGCTGTAAATCACAGAGTGTAAAGTGTATACAACTTGATCTTGAACAAACGTGAAACTTGTTGCTACTACACAACGTTGCTCAGATTTTCTTTGCTGTGTTACTTGTTCCTACTACGGAGTTCCACGCAGGTTCTTGCAAGCACTATCCGGCAGAGCAGTACCGGCTCTAGCTCAAACTAATACTAAGTTACAGTTTCTAATAGTGCATAGGAAAAAATTTTACGAGCAAAAAATTTGTCGTAGGTTTAAGTCAGCTTTTGGTCAAATCAATCGATAAATATCGAAAACCTAATATCACTAGAATAATGTATGTGGTCGTGTGGCTGTAAATCACAGAGTGTAAAGTGTATACAACTTCATCTTGAACAAACGTGAAACTTGTTGCTACTGCACAACGTTGCTCAGATTTTCTCTGCTGAAAACTTC